>ML682069.1:9333181-9403191 GCA_007922195.1 Podocnemis expansa
TGTGTGTGTGTGTGTGTGTGTGTGTGTGTGTGTCTGGGGGTGCCTCTGTGTGTGTGTGTGTCTGTCTGTTTGGGGGTGGCTCTGTGTGTGTGCCTGGGAGTGGTTATTGGGTGGCCCACCCACGTGCGGCGGGGCGGGGCACCTGTGCTGATGGGCTCCGGGGCCAGCAAATTACACGCTAACCCCTGCAGCAGGGGTAGTTTACCCGACCCCTGGCCAAGAGCCTTCCCTGCCCACCCACCAGTTTCTCCGGCCAACCCGCAGTTGGGCTCCTTCCCCACCCATTTCCCCGAGTCCTGGGCACCTTCCCAGCCGACCCCCACCGCCACACTTCCCCTGCTTCCCACTCCAACCCCGCTAAAATCCCCCCTTCCTGCTTGCCTGGCTCCCGGAGCTGCTCCCTGGCCACAGGCTGCTGCTGCCCCGCCCATCATCAGGGCGGGAAATTTCAAACTGACCTAGCCCGACTGTGTCTTCTGGCTCGCTAGGGGGTCCATGGCTGCTGGCTGTGCGCTGCTGGCAGCGATCTGTGCACCAGTGAGTAATTGTTGCTGTGTGCGTGCGCATGCGTGCAGCTTACAGGGAACATTGGCACCCAGTACAGTCAGCATCCTGGAGTGGGGGCACCCTAGCCCTTGCCCTGAATGACTGCAACAAGACCGGGGGTCAAGCCCCCAGGAACTCTGGGGCCAGTCTTGTTGGGGTTACAGAGACCCCACCATGCAGGAAAGTGGAAGGAGGGCCTTTGAGGTCAGGCAGGACTCTAAGTAAAAGAAGTGGGAGCAAGGACTCAGAACCTGTTGCTACCCACCTTCACCAGGGTGGTGCATAAATCAAAAAAGTTCCCCACAATAGCGGGTACACCCCCCGCTTACACTCAGCCTATTCCCCCCTCTGTGGCAGTGAGAAGTTACCAAACAGACTCAAACATCTGTAGAGCACAGGGATGCATTAAGCAAACCACAGGGAGCTTGGGAGAGACAAAGGAAGGTCAGGCAGGAGGACAGAGGGGTGCAGATAGCCATGTGAGAAGAGGTGACTTGGGGGGAAAGAGAAGACTTTATAACACAGCAGCAGAACCTGGCTGACAGGACAACCTCCCTCCAGCCAGAGCCAATGCCAAATGCTTTCTCACCTTCTTGCTGTGATGCTGTTCTGCAGCAGCCTCTCCGGAGCAGCAGGCATGGATCTGTGTGAGCCCTCTCCGACATGCTCCTTCTGCCCCCAGTACTGGCAAACCCCAGGCAGCCACCCAGTGCTTAGTCCTTCCAAAACACACTGGTCCTCCTGTAGAGTCCAGTCAATCTCCCATTACTGCTACCCTGCCCATAAACACCTTGCCCCTTTCCACTATACTCCCAAATTGCTGCCTTCACCCACACTTTAGCCACCATGTTTCCCAAAAGACTCGTCACCCAGCACCCTCCCAGCTGTGCTGTGCCCCAAGTGCTGCTGTGCCCAAGAAAATACCACTCTCAACTGGTCTAAAAAATGGCTGTGTAGTAGGGTGATTTCCATGCTCAGGCCCCAAAAGGGTTGAAAAGGGCTTGAGGAGCAGACAATCAGGTGTCAGGAGCCTTGTACATAAGCAGAACTACAGAGGCAGCTCAGGCAGTTGGCTTGGGAAACCTAGGAAAAAGGTGTGCTCTCTCTCGCCTCCATCTACCTGTGGTGGAAAATGCAGGCAGATGGTTGCCCCTGACTCAGAGGGGCTGGGGAGGACTGTGAGCAGACAATTACCTGAGGTGGAGTCCATGTTTGGAGAGGTGGTGTTTGTGGAGGGGACCAACCACCTTCCATGTTGAACTTGGGAGTGGCTGCCCTTGGACAAGAGAGAGGATTAGCAGCTGAGACGGTCTGCAGTCCTCCTGCAGCAGGTCCGGGATGGCCAGCATGTTATACCAAGAAGTGACAACGAGACCTTATGCGGGGGACAAGGCAGTGAGCCATATTTATTGAAAAACACAAAAACTTTCTATAAACTAAAGGTACGGGAAAAACATCAACAGTTCTGTCTTGCTCAGAGCTTAAATCCCAACACACACACACACATTTCTGCAACAGGGAGGGAGATAGTTACCAGCCTCACGTTGCTTGAGTCTTACCCACTGGCCAGGTGGGAGATCTCGAGTACTGGAGCAGGGTCCAGTTGGTCGTGACACAATGCTCCTGGAATTGCTGAATGAACCCAAAGTCCATTATTTTCTTTACCCTTTTTATAGGGCCAAAGCCAGAAATGAACATATCTCGTCAGTTGTTTACATCCTTTGGACATGGCTTCTTGATTGTCTTAGTCCTGTCACAGTCTTTATCGTGCTGGTGTGATGTTGTTCTCATTCTTCAGCCACCTGGATCTCGCTTATCTCCGGGTCTGGCACTCCTCACCTCCCAAATTACACATGCATACCAGTTCAATCACCCCCCCTTGGCATCTCCTCCTTTACATAAAAAGAGAGGTAGAAAAGGTTTTACCATTACATCCTTTTTAGAAGTTACATATGATTAAAACATCAGCTACAGTCTTTACTATTAGTCTGGCACCTTTAAAACATAATTGTTGCTCATTGCTGTCCTTTTTACAGCCCAGCTGCCAGCTTATCGTAAGCTGTGGGTGTCTTGTGTTACAAGGTGATGTTCGTTTGCTGAAGACCACGGTCTATTGAATCATTCAGGGTTATAGGATGTTCTTTTGTTTTTACTTAAAGTCAATTATCTTTTGCATAAGAGGGAAGGAGCGGGGAAAAGTTCAGGCTCAAACTCACTACTTTGGTCAGCTGCTAAGGTCTATGGGTAATTTAGGCCAGTATGGCCTACAAGTAGAAGCTCTGGGGGGCACACCAACAACCGGAGACCTACATCTGGGGAGAAGCAGTGCAGTTCCAGGGCATAAGGTGGAGCTAGCTGGAGCGGACAGAGCAGAGTTCCTGTTTTGGAGCAGGAACTAAAGGTACTGAGACCCTGTTGGAAGGACAAGCTGGGGGGCCCCCTGAGAATGGAATAGAGTGGAGCTGGGCCTATTGGACCTGTGAGTGGGCTGGGCACTACAGATGGGAATGTGTAGTTCGAGGGGCTCCTCCTGTGATGGGAACAGGGGGGAGTTGGGTCTGTTGGGGCTGTGGACAGGAGGGGCATTGGAAGCAGGAGCGCCTAGAAAGGAGGCCTGCACAGCCAGGCAGGGCAAAGAAATGCTTCTGGTGCTGGGAGCTGGGGCATGTAAAGAGACAATGCCACCTGAGGAGAAAGAGGACTTGCAAGAAGGGGACTAGAAGCCAGAGGAAGGTGGAGGTAGACCACCAAGGAGGATCACAGGGCACAAAGGGGCTGGCAAAGGGAGCTCTCTCACAACCAGCTGGGGAGGTGATAATGGAAAACCTTGGGAGCTAGTCCAGGACTGATAGCGAGTGCTAGGTAGGGTCAAGTGGGATTGAGGGCCCAGCTAATACCATTTCCTATCCCCAGGAGGGAAGAGTGAAATGATGGAGCAGGGCATTGGGATGGGATTGTCTTATGCAGAGGTGCGGTGTCCTGGCAAGGGCTGACCTGGTAGACCAGGAGACTCAGCTGAGAAGTGGGTTCAGAGCAAATCAGGGAAACCAGACCCTTGCAGTACGCAAGCCAGGGGACTGGAGGACCACTAATGGGTGGTGCAGGCCTAGTGGAAGGTCAGTCCCCCACCCCGAGGGAAAAAGTTTTGAGGGGGGGGGGGTGTAGTGGGGTGGTTTCTCTACTCAGGCCCCAAAAGGGTTAAAAAGGGCTTGAGGAACGGCCAGTCAGGGGCCAGGAGCCCTGTCCATAAGGAGAGCTGCAGCAGCAGCTCAGGTAGTTGGCCTGGGAAATCTAGGGGAGATTTCCAAAGGGATAACCCTGTTAGTCTAGTCCAGCAAAGAAAACAAGGAGTCGTGTGGCACTTTAAGACAAACAGATTTATTTTTTGCATGAGCTTTCGTGGGAGAAAATCCTACTTCGTAAGATTCTTTCTCCAACTGGCTGTGGTAGCCAGGATCCCGGAAAGCTCACAGTGCACCGCTGGGAGCTGATTAGGAGCCAAGGGTCCTGAAGGCGGAAGACAGCAGAGGTCCGGAGCAGTGGTCCTGAGGAGAAAGGCTTGGAGAGGATGGTGGCTGAAACTCTGGGATGACAGGCCAGGAGCAGAATAAGGCATGACCCTGAGGTGAGGTTCTGCATAAGGCCGGGGGCTGCAGGGAAAGTGGCCAAGAGAAATAGACAGCAGTAGAGACTGGTAGGAGGTGGTCAGTGCAGAGGTCACTACACAGAGAGTCTCGGGGTGGGACTGAGCCCCTCCCCACTCCCCTAAAGTGCCAATGGTGGCATAGCACTTGTGGCCATTAACTTTTAAGTAGTGGCCAAGACTAGTGATTGTAACTAGATCCCAGAAGGGGTGGGCTTATAAGGGACTCGGCCAGAGGGGCGAGGACGTAGGAGTCGACTCAAAAGGTGAGCTCACCATGGAGAGATGGGGCACTGAGCACCTGATAGGGGCTACTTGAGCAATTTCCCCCACTAACACCATCAGGAAGTGCTTGTCAGGTAAGTCCCGTGCTGCTGATTTGTCTACAGGCTGCCAAAGCTATGTTGCACCAGGCAGGCTGAAAAACCACCTCCCCTTTTCTCCCACACTCCCCCCCACCTGCACCCTGGCCTCCTTGCTGCATGTGTCGTGTTCCTTTCCCATTCAGCACCCCTCCTCTCCACTTACCCCCTTCCCTGAAGCCCCACCACCCTCCCCCACTAAACTAAGAGTTCCCCCTACCACTTGAACTAGTAAAAAGCAAAAACCAACAAACAAAAAAAAACTAGTGGAGAACACTTGCTGTGTCCAGGTACCCTTAATTGCTGCCAACCTGCTGCTTACCTTGTGGGAATGCTCTGAAGGGTTCTGAGCCAAGTGGAGGGGAATCCATCTTCCTGACCGCCTATTGCTCAGCTGTCTGGCCCTGAGGATTGGATGTCAAAGTGGTACCTGCACCTGCCACATAGTGAGTGATCCAACTTTAGACCATCCTTGCAGGTTTCTGGAAGAAAGGGGAGGGGAGAGAGCAGCCCACCTTTTGAACAAAGCACTAAGCTGCCCTGGTGACCCCTTGTCTTGCTTAGCTCTCTTGCCTCCCACTTTGAAAAGTGATGATGGGAGTGGGCCCTAATGCCCCCCCCACCCCACTCCACTAGGCTCCAGTTGCTGTTCTGGCAATCTGCTCCAGCATCAGTGGGAGGAAATCCCATAAAATCCATCTTTTGTGAGCCAGGCATGCATATGAAGGGTTAACTGTGGAAACGTTTAGCACTTCCACTGCACTTTCCATCTGATGACCTGAAGACACCTAAGCAAAAACAATGAATTAAGCTATACAATGCTCCTCTGAGACAGGCAAATATTATCCTCACTTTTAGATGAAGAAACTGAAACACAGACTCATTAAGTCCCTAATGTCCACTGCCTTTAAAAATCAATAGAAAGACTCCCCTTGAGATCAAGGCTTAGATGACTGGCGGGCCAATCTCACAACACATGTATGTTATAAACCCTCGCATCTTCACATTCCTTGCTCTGCTTTCAACACCAAACCATGTTGCTTCTTCCCTTACGTTGTACTTATTATTTCCTCATCTGAAAAATATATAGGTGTCTTTGAACGGACTCTTATTTGATTACTGAATAGGTAGGGTGAGGCAGTGGGGAAGGAAGCACATGCCCGTGGCAGGAAGGGGAGTAGAAGAACTTGTCTGGCGGGAGTCAATCCACTCAGATTGGGGCAGACAGGCTAGGAGCAGATTCAGACTGTAGCACTGATGGTGCCCAGCTAGGCAGCAAGAAGCAAAGAGCAAAGTTAAAACTGAGGCTGGAGAAGGTAGGTAGCAGGCTTGTGGCAGTCTCACACTGTCTGAGGGCATGGTATGCTGAGCTTCATATGCTTCGAAGATGTGGGATCTTCTCCCATGAAAGCTCATGCAAAAAATAAATCTGTTAAAGTGCCACACAACTCCTTGTTTTTCTTACTGAACTCGACTAACACGGCTATCCCTTTTGAAATTGAGCTTCATATGTTCCATGCAGGTAGGTTCCAAGGTGACTGAGGGAACCTGCGTGGAGCATAAAAACGTCTATCCTCCCACCACCGAGGGCAGAGAACAATGTCAGGCTGCCACAGCCAGTCAGGGAAGGTGTACATTTCCCCCACCTTTAATATCAAGTGCCTAGCTAATAACAATTATAAAATCCAGCTCCAATTAGAGCTAGAATGAAGTGGACCTCAATAGTTGCTTCCTCTAAAAGATTCAAATCCTGCAAGTGTTGGTAAACAGAACATTTGTTTCACTCTCATGTGAACAGGATATGTGCATTTAGCTCCTTCTAGACAGGGGGAGAAGGTGCAAGAATATAAGTCAGGCCTCCTAATGAAGATTTTTAAAAAAAAAACACCCTCTTATCTAGCTTGTGGTTTGTTTTTTTTTTATTTTTTTTGTAAATGCAGCACCACGCCCTGAGGCTCTCACTAGTTTTTCAGAAAGCTGGTTTGCTGTGGGTACAACTTCCAGGCATTTGGAACCTCCCAGCATGACAGTCAGACTTTCATCTAGCTACAGACAGCAAAGTGTAGTTAAGAAGCCAGCAGTATTCTCCCCCAGACTTGAAACTGGGGGGACTAGGGGGAGGTTTAGTGGTGCACATTAATGTGGTGTAACACTGTTACTAGCTGACACCTGGGGGGTGCTGGGGAAGTCACTGGAAGCAGGCCCCCCCCAGGACTGGAAGAGGCAGGGGACAGAGAGGGCTGACCATTGATCCCTGGGGGATGGGCAGCAGCAGCGCACGTGCCCCATTGGCGCTGCAGGTCTCCCTCTTACGCAACGCTCCAGCCCCGCCCCTGAGTCCAATGGGGAGACGTCACTGCGGAGGGGGCACGCGCGCGCGCAGAACGGCAGGGGGAGGCAGCCTCGTGAGGAAGAGCGGGCGGGCGGCAGCGCTCCCTCTCCTGATTGGCGGGCCGGGCGGCGGATTCTGTCGCCCGGTTGGCGGAGCTTCCGCAGGCGAGCCTCGTGGTTGGCTGAGGCGCGCCGGGGCCGCTATAAGAAGCGCGGCAGGGAGGGGGGCGTGGAGTGTGCGGCCTGTCGGGGAGAGCGTCGGGCGCCTTGGCACTGCAGTCAGCGGGCGCGTGCGACGATGAAGGCCGTCTGCGTGCTGAAGGGGGAGGGCTGCGTCAAGGGCGTCATCTGCTTCGAGCAGGAGGTCGGCGGCGGGGCGGGATTGGCTGAGTCATTGTGGGCGGGGCCAGGGCGTCGCGCGCGGGGGTGGGGGGCGAACGGGCGGGAAAAAACCGACGGGGCGCGCGGCCGCAGGGGCAAGGGCGGGAGCGGGGCTGGCGCTGCGGGGCCCTGGGCCGGGTGGTTTCAAGTCAGGCTCGGCCTGACCGGTCACCAGCGCTTACCCGCTTAGGCTGCCTTGGGTGCGGGGCTGGGAGGCTTAAAAAAAAAAAAAACGGTCAGTGCCCAGGCCATGACGCAGTATTCTCCTCAGGACTTGAAATGTGGGGGATGTAGGGGTGCTCACTGAACAGCTATGGCACTGTTGCTAGCTGACAGCTGGGGGGGTGGCTGGGAAGTTCAGGGGGTGGTGGTAGGGAAATCCCTGCCACGACCTTGGTGGGAAGGGTTGGATTATTTCTGCTTAAAAAACAAGGAGTTGTGTGGCACTTGAAGACGAACAGATTTATTTTTCACATGCGCTTTCGTGGGAGATGATCCCACTTCCTCAGATGCTTTGAAGATGGGTGAACTTACAGAAAAGAATGAAGCCAAATGCAAGGGGGTGTAAAACATAGGATCAGGTCATACAGTAACAGCAAATCAGAGCAGTTTACAGGCTCAAACCATGGGAAGCCTGAAGTCAAATTACCCTTTGTAATGGGAAAAGAGCCCATAATCTCGATTGAGTCCTGCTTTCAGAGAATTTAGCTTGCATATTAATTCAAGTTCAGCTGTTTCTCTTTGGAGTCTTGATGTCCCAGGTACAGCTCTGACAACAGTCATTATTTCTGCTTGTCTCTCTGTATTACCAATAAAAGGGGTTGCCCTTGAATTTCAACAAGGAGCGGTGTGGCACTTTAAGACTAACAGATTTATTTTTCACAGGAGCTTTTGTGAGAGAAAAAATCGCACTTTGTCAGATGCTTCAAAGATGGGTGAACTTACAGCATGGAATTCGAAGTGGGAAGATGGGCAAATTCTATGCTGTAAATTCACCCATCTTTGAAGCATCTGACAAAGTGGGATTTTTCTCTCACGAAACCTGTGGAAAAATAAATCTGTTAAAGTGCTGCACAAATCCTTGTGTGATGGCTGCTTTTTCTTGCTGGACTAGACTGACATGGCTATCCCTTGAATTTCGGCCTGTTACTGGTCCTGTCGAAAGGCTGTGCTCAGCTGGCTTTGACACTGCCTGTAGGTAGCTCAGGTGAATGGTTTCCCACCTGTAGACTAGGGCAGGGGTTGCCAACTTCTTTTCAGGACTGAGCTGAAAAAAATTATGGATGCCCATGACCCAACAATTGCATCTTTCAGCAAAAAAAAAAAAAAAAAGTCCTGTGGCACTTGAAGACTGACAGATTTATTTTTTGCATGGGCTTTCCTGGGAGAAAAGCCCACTTTTGTCAGATTCTTGAATCTGTCAACAATGCATTGCAGTCTTTTGGTGGGGGCAGCAGAAGGTGCCATGACCCAGGGCCTGAAGGTTTGTGGCCCAGTATTGGGTCCTGATCCTAAGTTTTTGAAAACCATGGCCCTGGGGTGGTGGTTCCCAGCCTTGTCGCTGTCGTGGCATGCCTTTTGAGGCTCACCACCATATAGTCTCCAAATGAACTCATGAATATTCATAAGGCAGTCCTGCTCAGGTCTGGGGGTGCCTGTGTTGGGAAGCTTTGTTCTAGGGGCCTTCAGAGTGGTTCCTCTCCCTCTGACTGGAAGAAAGGAGTTGCTGCCTAAGGATGGAGGTGGAGCATGTCTCTGCTGCAGCCAAAGGGATGGGAGACCAGTGTGTGCCCCTGCCTCTACCCCCCAGCCAGCAGTATGGCAGAGTGATCTGCCTATGTCCGTAGGGGCTGGGATCCTAACTAGAGCCAGAGGGAGGGTGCGGTACTGATCTTCCAACCCCGCTGGCTGCAGAAGGAAGCCGCTGCCTTAGGAGTCTAGGTGGAGTGCACAGGGCTACAGGACATGCAGCTTTTCATACTGCAGCCAGAGAGATGAGAGATCAGCAAGGAGTCAAACTGCTTTTTGGGGGGAGGAGCAGGTGGCCCTTCAGGGCTGTAAAAATATCTCTGGCCCTTGAGCTGAAAAGGTTGGGAACAACTGGTTTAGACAGATGTGAAGTGCCCAACAAACACTTTAGGGGTGTTAATGCAGACTGGGCTAAACTATTCAGTAATTGTGGGAATATTTACTGTAATGGTAAACCAGTACTTAGTAACATGGGCCTCTCGCCACATCTTGTCTGAAGCAGGCATGCATCCGTAAGTGTTAACAAAATGGTAACATGCATAACAGTGATTCTTGGTAAACAGAGCCACATAACTACATGCTATTTTATGAAACCACTTTTAAAAGCATATTTAAGCTAAAGAAACAAGATGGGTAGGGTAATACCTTTCATTAACCCAACTTCTGATCCTGACAGCTTTTGAAAGACACAGCTCTTCTGCAGGTCTGGGAAGATAATCCCAGGGTATGGCAAAATGCAACATGAAATAGATTTAGTAGACTGGTTTTCAAGCTTTTTCCCCTCAAGACCTAGTTGAAGAAAGCATTTATGCCTGTTAACCCATCAAGTACACAGTACAGCAGTGCACTCAGGTCTTTGGATGGTGGCATCAGGGAGCACCACAACCTAGAGCCTATAACCCAGTACTAGGTCCCAATGTGGGGTTTGAAAACCACCGGTTTAGTATAGGTAGGTAGCGCAGATTGTAAGGGACAGGTCAAATTAGAGTGACCAGGTAACACCTCTGCAGTCATAAGACAAAAAGGGGAATGGAGGTTTGTTGGTTCATTGTTCTAATACACCTACAATGTTCCCTCTAAGGGGAGAGGGCAGCTGAGCAACTCCTGTTGTTCACTGTGCAGCACTCCCCCTGCTCCTGCTCACCCCCCCCACTCCTGGCAGCCCCCCCAGCCCCCAAAAACTTACCTCACGGCTGAGCTGGAGTGGGACGGCCCATCCCTAACTCATGGGCCAGAGAAGGTCTACGGAGCATGCTCAGATTTTCTGGGCATGCTCTGTTAGAGCTTCTCTGGGCGGGAGTTTTGAAAACTCTCAGCCCCAGAGGATCTCTATGCAGGGACTCTGGCTGCCGGCTGCCTTCGCTGTGCTGGCGGCTGCGGCGGGTTGTGCTGCAGCACGCCAGCGCAGCTTACAGGGAACATTGTACCATAAATCTGGTGGCTTCAGGTTGTCAAGCTATACTCGGTACCATGGAAAACCTTCCTTACAGCATACAATTGTCTGATTCTTCAGCATAATTATCAAAAGTAGCACCTGGGTGAGCTCTTAATTCTCTTACCAATAGGTAGGCAGTTCAGTAATTCATAAAGGGGACCAAAACTCAGGAAGTTATCCAGATGTTCACAACATCCTTTAGCCTGGAAGTAGTGGACATTTAGCTAAATATGTGAAGAAGCAAATATTTATATTGCAGGTACCAGTGTTGAAAAGAATATGCAAATTCATGCTTTAAAGTGAAATATGTGCAGTCTCTCAAAGGTACATAGATCTTGACAAGGGTCTTAAAATACTGCTGTGAACAAAATAACTTTATTCACAGCAGTTGTGCTGTGGGCTTATAAAAAAAACCAAATTCTTCTACTTGACCAAAGTGGATTGGTCAAAAGGCTGCTCTCTAGCCTCATTTGAGGTTTGAATCAAAGCCTTGGCAACCCTGTTGGATGAACTGGCTGTATTTCATGAAGCCAGTTGTCATAACTAGAAACTGCCCTATGAACTACAGGACTACAGGCTGTATTCTCTCCAGTGTTTAGAGTCAGTTGCAGTCTTATCTGCTCCCTTTAAAATTGTTCAAGTCCTGAGCTGCTGTTGATTAGCACAGAAATAACTGCTGCTTTTCCATTGGAAGGTTGGTGAACCAGTAACTGTCTCAGGAACTATTGAAGGTTTGACAGAAGGAAAACATGGCTTCCATGTCCACGAATTTGGCGACAACACTAATGGTAGGGATCATGTCTGAGCTGTCTTGCTGCAGTGAAACTGTGTTCATACCTTTCTTAACTGTTGGGCACTTGGCATCATGATTGTTTTTATTACCATGTCTTTTAACACTAGAAAACTACTGTGGTGGTACTTGTACTGGAATCACTCTTGTAAATTCAGGGTCTCTGCTGAAATGTAAAGGAAAGCAGGTATAAAATGAAAACCTCTTGTCATGCTGGTTGCCAATAGCAGTTTCACACTTCATGAAAATGATGGTACAAGACCATTGCACCTGAACAACTAAATGTCTAACATAGTAGCTTTAAGTCTGAAAGCAAATGGACAATAGAGGGCCATTCTCTCTAACTTGAGATCACCTAGCTCAAGTTTGGAAACTTTAGCTCATTGGTCTGTGCCTGCTGCTTGGTGGTTGGATTTCAAGTATCTTGTTCATCTGAACATCAGGATTAACAGAAGTTTTAAACCTTCTGTATTTATGTGGACCATCTAGGTCAGGGTGGCCAAACTTTTGGACCTTAACAGCCACACAAGTTGATTATTAAACCTTCAAGAACCGCACTGAAGCATACAGCCATATACTCTTACCTACTAAATTGATTTGCTGACGTTCTTCCACAAGCCACGCTTTCATGCAAGAGCAGCATGCGGCTCCCAAGCTGCTGTTTGGCCACGCCTGATCTAGGTTAATTTGAGGAAACATGCTGATGGTAGTATTGACATACAATGGATAAAGAGCTCTGGAGATTCTCAAATACATATTGTGGAAAATTTAACAGGTGTTCAGGCAATAGTCATTCACCTTTTGTAGATGGGAAGTGTAAGCCATACACCTGTTTCCTATATTGAATTTGTTTAAGCTGATTTGAAGCCAAGGTAAACCATATCTGGAAAAAACAAAACTGTTTTGTAGTAACTTGCCTACTGAAGACTAACTTGTTACAGGGTGTACCAGTGCAGGTGCTCACTTCAATCCTATGGGCAAAAAACATGGTGGACCAGATGATGAAGAGAGGTGAGCGTTAGCATTTAACTTCTTGCATATTATGGGTCACTACTGTAGATCAACTGGTGCTAGCTAGCACTGATTCCTCTAGCACCATGTTTCCTGGGAACTGGCATAATGTTCACCTGCTGCTATTGGTCTTTGTGAGCTGCAGCTGGAGTGCAGTGGCTGGAAGACTTAAACTAAAATATCTGGCTCCACCTCTGACTTGAGTGGGAGACAACCCCCCACCCCCAAGTAAAAAAGGGAAGACTATGTGGAGCAAGTTGCCATCCTGAGCTATATGTGTACCTGAACTGCACAATATGGAGTGAAGTGTGGTGGAGTTCATTGGGGAGGGGGAACTGGAAGTACACTGGTGAAGGAAATATAGTGGGGGACTGAGGGTGTTGTCCAGCTGGAGGCACTTGAGCCTTTAATAGGTGATAGGCTTGACCACACCAAATATGTGGATGTTTCTCACCAGTAGAGATCTACAGAGCTTTACCCAGTGTCAGTTTAAATATTACTGTGTAACCACAAGGTGCACTTCAATTGGCGGACACCTCTAGCTTAGGAAAGGCATAGATGGACTCGTGCTAATGTGAAAAGGGGCTCACAACTAAAGGGTTGGTGTAGTAGCTTTAGGCACTCCCAGCTAAGCTCTTAAATTTGAGCCAGGTTTTCTTTTAGATTCCAGAAGCCTTTACATACCATGTGTGATTGCACCTGTGTGTAACTGACAGGGACAGAACATCCAGTGTTGGAGAGTGTAGCAATCTAATCAGGTTACTGACACAGCAGTGGTGAGAACAGAATCGCAGTTCCCACTGTTGCAGTGGTGTAGCAAGTGGAGTGAAGCAAAAAAATGGAGTTAGGCTAGTGTCTGATCACACAAGTGACTAGATCAGTGGCTCTCAACCTTTTCTGTGCCATGGCACACCTTGATACCTTTACTTTGAGGCACACCACCACAGTCTCCAGATGAACTTACGAATAATGAGTCAACGCAGAACTCAAGTAGCTTTTGAGAAAATTCTGTGGTGCACTGGTTCAGACTTGATGGCACACGATGTGCCATGGCACGCTGGTTGGTTGGGAAAGACTACAGCACTGTGCTAGGTGTCCCAGGTAGCTAGCTAAATATGCATTTATTGCATGTGATGGGATAGACTTTGGACAGTAAGTGTGGCTGTCACTGTCTGAAATAGTTTTACTCTTCCATTTGTTCCTGCAATCCTATTCTAGTGAAATCACAGTGGCTTTTATTGACTCTTGAATGTTTAAGCCACACTTTGAGCAGTATTGGGTATGATTTAACTTTGCCTTTTAGGAATGGTAGAAGTTCCAAAGAAGGAGACCTCGTGAGCCTTCCTTCAATATCAAATTAAAACAATCCCTAATTTTAAATACCATCTAGATCTTTCTCTGGAAAGACACTGGAGATGCTTGCTTTTTTCTTTAAAATAGCTACTCTAAATTATTACAACTCGAGAAGAGAATCTTCTCTTTTTAAAAGCTTCTGGTACTGGCTGCTGCCAGAATATCAGGCTGGGTGAACTGCTAGTCAATACAGTAATAAGTCATCTGTCTCCAAAATGTATTGCAATGTAACTCCAGAGTTTCAAATCCCCAGGTTAACTAGAGCAAGCAAGAAGTCTTGGTGTCTTGCCTATACTTTATTTTGTAATTCATGAAATACAAATCTCTCAAAAGAGTACAGGCAATGATGTTAGTACAGGCAAAAAAAGTCAAACACTAATAGGAATTTCAAATAGGTATTTGGACATAGTGACTGTGCATTAATCTAAATTATATACAAGGTATCCCATGTTTTTCTCTGGAAATCCTAATTCTTCTGGAAAATTCTGGACTTCAGGAGGAAAAAAAGGCAAATCAACCTTTCTTCCCCTGCAGCACATCTCAGATCTCAAATATGTTGGGGAATTGCCTACTTAAGGGACTATTCCACAGTCTGGCAGAGCCATGCTATAAAATGCAAAATACAGTAACTTATCAGAGGATTAGAACAGCAAAACAATGGTCACTTATTTTGTAGTCTAAACCACTGAAGTACCTGTTCCAGCTTCTTTTCACTTGGCAACTTGCTCTGGGGAACTGAACTTGCTTTGATTGAAATGGCTGACAGCCAGCAAAGGATTAAATAGTATATGGTACTGCACCAAAAGGTTAAAATGTGGTTAGACTACCTGTGCTGCTATTAGCAAGATGCTCTCACGTCAAAGTAAGCAAGCATGGAGTTCTGCCTGCTTCAGGTGAAGAACTTTAAGTGAAAATGTGTTTGGAGTATAGTAAGGGCAGATCAACTCGATCAGCTGGTGAGCTTTTTTGAAAACCTTTGGTAGGCTGGACTGCCATATGTCCTGGCTAAACCGTGTTTCCTCTTCCTAACAGCTGCATTTCAAAACACTAGCTGTACTTTTTGTGTTCAGTTCCAAGCAGGGTCAGCCTTAAGTTTCCAGGCAAATGTTAAACTTCCTATCCTTCAATATGATTTTTAAATAGTATGAGGCCTTAAAATATGGAGGAGCAGGGGGGGAGGATATCCTTTAGTCAGTAATTCAGTTAAAAATTTGGTATCAGTGGTGACAACACACTTTCCTAGTATGCAAGAAACCAGGAATTTAACCATGTCAGTCATGAAATGGAGAATATCTTTGTCCTTGCAAATGACTCGGACTGAACATCTCAACTCAAATGACTTCTTTGCATTCTAGGCATGTTGGAGATCTTGGCAATGTGACTGCTAATAAAGAAGGTGTGGCACAAGTGTTGATTAAAGATACTTTAATTTCTCTTGTGGGACAACATTCCATTATTGGACGCACTATGGTGGTAAGCATCTTCCTTAGCTTTTTCTCTACTGAAGTCAGCTTGTAAAACTGGAATCTGGTACAGTGTGCACGTGCTACAGAACTTACCATTTTTTGGCTAAAGAAATCTGAACAAAAACTGATGAAGGGATGGTCTCTAAACATACCTCGTAGTACTAATAATCTAAATGGAAGGTTGTCATCTTCAGATATGTTACCATTAGCACTTCTGGATACCTTAAAGCTAATTCTGCATTTCAGACTGGTGTTGGAGAATTTTTTGCCCCATAGACCACCACAGCAACAACTAGGCTTTTGCCAGCAAGAAGCTGTGATGCCAAAAAATGTAGGTAGGACTAGTGTCAGGACTATAGGCTGCAGCTTGTCTTTTTTTCATGGAGACACCTGAAGCTTTGCAAAACTTGCTAGTAAGCTGCTAAACTGAACAAGTCCATGTTGAATGAAGACTTCCTAGACTCAGACTTAGCTGACTTGTGCTAATAACTCTCATTTGCTGCAGTTCTTTCACACAAAGTGAGAGCTACAACTTAAAGCCTCAAAAAGACATGGCAAACAATGTATGAGTTGCATAGTGAATAATCTGGAATTACTTAAAAGCATATATGTGCCATCGGAGGACATAGTTCTCCCCTGATCAGTCACTTAAATCATTTCATAAGCTGGTGCAATTTGTAACAGACTAATCAAACAACCTGACAGCTGTAGATGCTGCTTCATGACTGGCAGGTGGTTTCTGGCAGTCTAGCTTCTGAATCTTTCTTCTTCACTGAGCAATTTCTGTTGCTTTTCAATTATCTCCTGCCAGGTCTTAATGGGTGAAAGATTAAAGGAGATTGGCTAGAGGAAATGCTTGGTCCAGTGTGTCTTGCATTGGTTCCTCTACTACTTGAATGTGGGCTTCAGGTAGTCCACTGAAGGACGTGACAAGGCATTTGAGCAACAATAGTTTCAATCTGCAAAAGGTTGAGAAGCACAGATTTAAACAGTTAGTGGCATGTTTGACCCTATACAACATGCCTGCCCCAGGCCCATTGCAGCCATTTCCCTGGCTCACCATAACACTTACGACTGTACCCTGACACTAATCCTTGGTTTAAATAATGTCCATGTGAAACTGGTAATTTTATTAGCAACAAGCTTGATTAGTGCTGTAAGCTTTTAGTTGGGTATTCAGGCACTCTCTCTCTGCTGTGGAGCTCTTGTTCATGAGGTATGCTATATGAGGGAATTAGCTTGTACCTTTTGCATCGCAAGACTGAATGCAGTGTGAAATATTCTTTTCTACATTGGCTTGCATCAGCATTTGACCAAGCAGAGACTGCATGTGCTGTGAACTGACTTAAAGGAGGGAACAGGCACTAGCTATGGATGCTTTTCATTTTTACTGCCTATTAATCTACCTGTTGGCTTGTGTCCCTGTTACATGGATGAATCAACCTTTTAGCTTCACACACATTTTTGGTAATGGTGCCAAGATCAAGACCAATGTTTAACTTTTTTTTCCTAAACTTGAATTTTTAAGGATGGGAATTTCAGCTTGCAAATGACGACAAAGTTACTCTTGTGGCCAGTCTAGACTTAAGGAAGGAAATATGCTTATAACTAGAGCCCCACAGATATCTGCATCTGTGGATACAGCGCACATCCAATCTGCATCTGCAAGAAATGGTCCATGGATATGGATCCACTTATTTGTATCCATGCAGGGCTCTACTTATAACTACTTGGCGAGTGTCCAGTGCACTTTAAATTCCGTGGAGAACATTAGAACCTTCACTCTAGAGTTAAGCCTGAATTTGGAAATGCTAAACATCTAAGACATTGTCTCCAGCAACAGGAGGAAGGCACAAAACCTAGCTGGCAAGTTTGTCCTGATAGTGCAAGCTGGAATTCTGAGGGTACATGAACACTTCAGTATCTCCAGGGACTGAAGGCAGAAGTGTTAAAATACCTTGCTATCTAACATGAATTAATGACTTTTTTGTAGGTTCATGAGAAAGAAGATGACTTGGGTAAAGGGGGAAACGAGGAAAGCACCAAAACTGGCAATGCTGGTTCTCGTCTGGCTTGTGGTGTTATTGGAATAGCAAAGAATTAAATGGTGCCTCTGCTGAGAAGCATTTAAAAAATGGAGATTAAGTAGGCTATATATATCACTGTACACTTCACTAAACACAGCAACTATCTTGTCCTCGTTCTTGCAAGACTTCTGTGAACTCACTACTATTCTGTCTGTGTGACACAGTATAGATTGACTTAATTTTGTATGTGTACTGCAATTAAAATGTTGATGGGAAATGCATGTCTCCTAAAGTTGTCATTTTTGTGATATACCACAACTCTAATGGCTGGTTCCCACCCTTTTGTCTGCTGTGGCACACCAGTCTCCCAATGATCATGACTATTCATGGGTGACCCCAGAACTGACTTCTTCTGGAAAAACTCTATGGCACACTTGCTCAGGCCTCAGGGCACACTGGTTAGGAAGCAGGGCTTTTTAAGCAGTCAATATCAACCTGTCTATTCAGGGGTTTCCTGTTCCTTAACCTTTACACATGTGCAAAAACTAGTGCTCACTTGTTGGCTGCAGGTACTATGCATTACTACAACCTTCTGTAGTGTTAAAACCAGGATCATAGCTGCATCAGCTGTCCTCCTCCCCCCTCTGCACTGTTAATGGAGGGTACATGAACATAGTCTCCCCATAGAACACACTAGAGAAGTGGAGCTGGAATACTGCTGAATATGCAATGAAGTATCTAAAATGTGGAAAACAAACTCCAGTTCTCACAGAACTGCTTCCTGTCCTGTTGAAAGGAGCAAATCACTGAAACAAATTGTGCACACCTGACCTTCCTTGAAGCAATAGGGAGCAATGTTCCCTGTAATTACTTGTAGACTGTCTACAGACAGTTTCTTTGCACAAAAACACTTCTTTGTGAGCACCAATATTAGCACTATTGAATTTTTTGTGCACACTTTATTTTGTTGTGTGGACAGGTTTCAGTGATAAGGGAAGTACTTAAAACAGCCATACAACATCTTAATTCTGACAGCTTACATATCAACATTTTCTTTCAGGTTTAGCTGACCCTGCTGGAAGGAAACTAATTGAAACTAGTGCTTCCTCTAGCAAGATGAGGCTTTATACTGCTTGAGTTACAGGGCAGGAGGAGGGAGCCTTACCTGCTTATCAAAGTATACTGATTCAGCCATGCTGCTTTTGGATCCAGAGCCCTGGAGAATCTTAATACAAAAACCTGAATAATTAAGTTGACTGGCTGAAATTGCTTGGGAAACTAAGTAAACAGCACAGTAGACAGTTGGGTTGGTAAAATGGCAGGTCACTGCCTGAGAGCCCTGCTGCCCTTACTATGAAGTTCAGAATTTTTCTCTATGCTGTGAGGTAGTTGTGGATCATAGCAACTAGGCACTTCAAGGGCCAAGTAATTGCTATCACACACAGACACAGTTCTATTTAAGCCTCTTTATAAGGAAAGTTAATTTTAATGAATTGTATCACACTTTGAATACATAAAATGTGAGCCATGGAAGTAGCTGGTTGCACTTCTAGAACTCTGTTCCCCTGTAATTAATTACAAATAGAATAGTTCCTTGAATAGCAACAGAACTGTAGAAAATGCATTCTACTTACATTCATTACATCATGTGTGGCTCTATGCAACTCTGCCATTCTTACTGTTAGTCTATATCTGTGACAGCAGCATTACCACAACAAGTGGCTGATCTAGTATTACTCTTAATACCATGCTGAACACTTAAAATCACTTGTACTGAGGCTACCCTCTCATCTTCTTGAACAACGCTTTCCTTTCAAACCAACTTACTGGACATGGGCCCTAGTTTGATTTTTACTACTTGAATGCAGAGGCTGCCTCCATTGTAAAAAATAACTGGAGTAAGCACACCAGAAATAGGCAAGGATGTCTTAAGTACTGCAAGGGTGGAGGGAAGCTTCAACAATCCCATCCTCTTTAATTTGACTGCTGTAAGAAGTTACTGCTTAAGCTATTTTTTTTTTGTACAATAACATTTAAGCACATACCCAGTTACTTTCAAAACCAAAGATAATTT
Source organism: Podocnemis expansa (assembly GCA_007922195.1). Taxonomy (NCBI): domain Eukaryota; kingdom Metazoa; phylum Chordata; order Testudines; family Podocnemididae; genus Podocnemis; species Podocnemis expansa. The sequence continues at coordinate 9,352,350 of ML682069.1, forward strand.
TCTGCTACTATCACACTAAACATCAGATGGTATAGCAGCCTGAAAATTTTATGTTGTACTTAAGTAGAGAATATTCCACTGAAATGACCAAACTGAATAGTTTGGTAATAGTGCTCCCTTTGCATAGCTTGTTTCCATTTACTATAAACATTACTCCTTTCCAGAGTAATGCCCCACACACCAGTTGCTTGCATTCACAAAAAACAAAACTTAAGCACCTTCTTAGCAATGCCTAGTTGCATTAATTTGAGTGCAACTCATATTACAAGTAGCCCAAGGGTGGATTTTAAAATGAACTGAAAACAGGAAGCAGTTGACTATTAGATTAGCCAGAAATATACTCTGCCACATGATTTTACTGGCATACCAAAAGGTAAATACATTTAATATTGAAAAAAAAAAAAAATCTTACACAGCACACAATTAAGAAATGGCACTGCAAGTGGAGTTTACGAAAACCTATCCTCTAAGGGGAGATTGTAAAAGTGTGGGATGAAATCTTGTGACACAGAATATATAAGCCTCCCATCTTCACAGTTGTCACCATGTTTTCTTAATAAAATATATCAAATCCACTCAAAGACCTACCTTTTTCATCACATTATGGCAATTGATACTGCAACAATTTTATAATTTAGGCATAAACATTTGTAGATCAAAAAGAGTTAGGTCCAGCAGCTCAGCATGGAACAAACATTAAAGATACACAAATTTTAACACATGGAATTTAAGTTCACTACAAGTATGTAAACAGTTTTTTCTCTTTATTCTGCTACTGCAAGAACAAAAATATATGTTCTCTTCTCCCCATATCCTCCTCCCACCATTATTCCCCCCCCCCAAAACCTCCCAGCTCTGAAAAAGTATTTATGTAAGAAAGCAGCTGCCCTTCACTTAGAAAGAAAAAAAAAATCAACTTTAAATTGCAGAGAACATTAACCCCCAGGGGAAAAACATTTAAATATGGACAGGATTCATACAAGTTTTTTGTACCACATTAACAGGGTTCAGTTAAACTGTGTAACAAGCTTCATTTTCTTGTGCATAGGGTAATCAAGGAGAAAGAGCTTCCAGACACAGCATTCTTTGCAGTGTGGTTCAGTTTACCGTTGACGGTCTCTAAATTGTTTGCTATTAATTAGTATTTGTCCTTCCAAGGTTTATTGTACAAAAAAATAATTTGTCAGGTGGAAAGTACAGTTAAACTTGCACAAATACAGGAATGTGTATTTTTCTATTAGTTTGATAGTTACACCACATGGGCAAAAAGTTTAAGCCTACCTCTTGCTAGAGTACAGAAGGTAGACAGGTATTTTTAATATAAACAAACACTAGTAATTGGCCAGAGTTGTATGACTGAATAGGCAGCATTTTATAAAATCACTGAATATCCCCAACTCCCACTTAAAAAAAATAGGTTAGCATTCTGAATTGTGATTTGGTGTTTCTGATTTCTCATCCACTCCCCTTTCCAAAAAAGCATTAATGAATTAAACATACAAAAGACCCGAACTGGTGTTTCCCAGCCCACCACAGACAATATAACATTACAGAGCAGACAGTGGCTGAAGTGGTCTGCCTTGTCAGTAAGGTTTTGGGTTTGTTTTTGTTTTTGTTTTTTTGAAAAAGTTAATTAGGGCAACATTATAGAACCAATTGGAGGAAAAAATAAAACCTTGATTGCATTGCAAACACTAAACAATTACCTCTTCAAATAACATTTTAAAACCACTAACCTTTACCTAGTATGGTCAAGTAGATCATTAAAATGCAGCAATCTAAAAATCAAAATAACTGTTACAAATAAAAATTTGCTTTTGTGAATAGCTACACAAACAGATGTATTTCTTTTAACAATTATAAACAAAACAGTCTAATTTAGACTCCAGTACAGCATTAACAGTTCAAACTTTAAGATGTTGAACAATCCTTTTCCACTTCAGTGCAGTGTAGGAAGAATAGCACACGTTAAAGTTTGTTACGAAAATAGAGTTTATTAAAAACACATCCCTATTGTTTTGAGGAGCTTTCACTGTTACCTTTTCTTAAATTAAAAAAAAAAAAAAAGAAAATAGAAAGCACTTCTACGTCTGATTTGTAAACTTTTTAAAGTCAAAACTTTAAAAAAGTTACAGCAAAAATGGGTAATATTCATATCTTCAGTATTTTGTGTTATGTTGTTGCTATTTTAAATAGAAGGGAAGCAATCAAATTGCTTACAATTCCCCACAAACTACTGAGGGACTGTAATATAGCAGAAGCAAATATTATACAGCAATACTGTACAACTCTAAAGCTCTACACTCCAATAAACGTCACTGTCACGTATTTGACAAATTCCAGTCTCTAGCGAGGAGCCTCTACATTTGAGCCAGTATCCTTTTGGGCTTGCTCAACAGATGAGGTAGCCTCAGATGTTAACGCTTCATCAGGTTTTACACCTGTAGGTTCAGACTCCCCTTTATTAAGTTCTGAAACAATGTCTGCATTTTCCACTTTGCCACTATGAGATTCATGGTTTTTGTCACCATCAGCCCTGTCTGTCAGCTCAGGTTTTTCCTTTCCCCGATTTTCTTCCTTGTCTCTACGAGACTCCCTATCTCTAGAATCTCTCTCTCTGTCTCGGTGTCCACTAGACCGTCTATTTCTCTCCTCCAAGTCTCTATGTCTATCACGTTCAGGGCTTCTTCTTCCCCATTCTCTCCTTTCACGATTACCAAGTCGCTCATGATCTCTATCATCGTTGCGGTTACCATAGCGCTCACGATCATTTTCTACCCGGTTTCCAAAAGACCTCCTTCCAAACCTTTCCTGGTCTCTATTTGGAGTAAATGTCTGCCTATCATTCCTAAACTGCCTTCCATCTCTATTTTCTTCAGGCCCACTTTGTCCTCCAGCTCCTTGCATCCCGCCAGGCCTGACAAAGTGGCCAGGTGGTGGAAAAGGATTTTTCATTCCATGTGGTGGAGGCATTCCAAAGTTCCCTGGTCCTGGAGGTGGACCTCTGTGCAACATATGGGGAGGCATGTGCCGAGGTGGCATCAAGGGAAATCTTTGTAAATGAGGTGGTGGCATTCCTGGAGGTCGCTGGAGTGGTATTAAACCAGGCCGGGCACCCAGGAGGCCAGTAGATGGTGTCTGTAACCCAATCACAGGGGCAGGTGGTGTAACTCCTTGAGTACCTGCAAACCAAAAAAGTAAATCTGTTAGTAAAAGACTAAATGAAACAGTTTCATAATCTCAGGGTCTGTTACGAAAGTGGCCCCATAAACCTTACAAAACCAGTTGGGTTAGGAAGTGTGGACAAATCAGAATTGTTTACACAGTATTTGAATTTATTTACTCCTGGTAATTTAAGTTTCAAACACATGCCTACCACAGACTGAACATGGGAGAAGAAAACACCAATTTACGTAGAGCTTATACAGATACATGTGTATCAAACGTAACAAACACTGAACAGACAAGACACATTTGTTTTGTTTTTTCTACTATTGTCTACCTGCATAGCTGGGCAAGACACACACTGGGGTATCTCATCCTCACCTCCCTCCACTACCCTGGCCACACCTCCACTCTCCCTGTAGTTTATATTCAACATATCACACAACTGCTGCAGCACCTTCCCTCTTATTCAGCCTGAAAACAGCTAGGATTAGCAGGTGGGCAGCAGGAAGAGAGCACGTACAGAATAGCTTCCTGAGATGGTGGTGCGGCCATAACTGGGAGCCAGAGATTAGCTACAACTCACTTTACTTTGTTCATCAAGGTGACAGCTGCCAGGCTTTAGCCAAATTTTAATCTTTTAAAAAGGTCTAATAGCACAAACTTAAAAGAATGCCAACATTATTTTCACATAAGCTGAATTCTGTTTTTAACAGTAGAATCTTCCTTTAAGGAAACTATGGTTTTTCAGTTACTTTATAGAACACTGACCAAGTCAATCATTTTTCTTTCTTACATCTGGGCTCTATTTGAATGCTGTGGTAAGATATGAGGACAGAATGAAACTTGACAACATAGCCTAGAGCAGACTCAGTCCAGAACTCGTTTACAGCTATACATTCTGCACTTGGGGGGTTCAAAACTCAAAGAGCAGGTTACAAGAAGAGTAACAGTCAAGTTTTTAAAGCATGCACTCTGGAACTCTATCTTGCACAATGCCTTCTGTTTACTGTTGATACCATGGCTGGCCCATGCTACTTAAGTTTTATACTTTACCTACAAACCCAGCTTTCTGACTCATTTCAGCCACTTCTATTTTCTGCTCATTAAGAAGTCTGTCTGAAATACCTGTTTCCAGACAGAGACTGACTGACAGAAAGATACACACACGCTTTCTACAAGAATGCTTTTACTTCAAGGGAATGGGAGCTCTAAGACTCAACTTTAACCAAAATATTAGCAGAATTTCTATCTTCATAAATGTAAATTGCTTTTAATCCATCACAAAGGTAATAGATTTTATTCATAAAAAGTTACAGGACAGTTAGGACTATGAAAATAAATATAAAGCTAACAATATAAGTTATAGGAAATTCAAAACTTCTCTTCAAGTGGAGAGAAATAACCTTAACCAGTAATCATGTATTACACTTTAAATTACTTAGCATAACATCACTGAAGGCCTACATTTTAAAGCCAACTTTGCAAACAGAGGGGGAAAAAAAGACTCTGACCTGTGTCCTTCACATCCCTCAGTGCTATGTCTGCTGCACTGTCTACCCAATTCTGTGTGAATCTGATTGTTTAGCCATCTCCCCCTCTGAAGTAAACATTTTTTAATGATCAATAGCATGTAATGATCTCCTAGGAACAGGCTCTCAGTAACCACAGTTTTGTTTCAGGTTATGGCAACTAAATTTGGATTTAAGTTCCTTGGGACTAGGTTCTTCTATCTCAGAGTCAGTACTATGGTATCTTCCTTAATTATAACATGGATATTAAAAGATCTATACAGCAACAGTTTACTAAGAGGAATGATAGAGGCATCAGCCGTTTCACTGCTTCATGGTACAGTCATCCATCTTCTTCCGATACTTTAAATCAGGGGTCTCAAACTCAAATCACCATGAGGGCCCATGAGGACTAATACGTTAACCCAGGGCTGCACCACTCTAACCTTTTCATACAACAATACTGCAAATATTGGTGGTAACAGTGTCGTTGCGGGCAGCAGGAAATAGCTTTAACGGCCGCATGCAGCCCATGGGCCACGTGTTTGAGACCCCTGCTTTAAATATAATGTGACACTCTTGGCAAAGGCTGGATGGAATTGCGGAGTTTTTTTGGTTCTCAAAAGATACATTGATCACCTCTTTACCATGTCAGTCTTGTACTCATTATCACCTGGTTTACTGTTTCTCTGAACAAACTGCAAATTCATGAGACTCCATCTTCTCATTTATTTGTACACTGTTCAGTAAATAGTTAAATATCAGTACATACTCTACTTTCCTTGAAATGTCAAAAAAAAGTCTTAAGAGTCAAAGTAGGTGAGGTGATATCTTTTACTGGACCAACTTCAGGTGGAAGAGACAAGCTTTGGAGCTTCACTGAGCTCTTTTTCACTTAAAGAAAGTGTACAATGTTTAGCAGGCAGTAGTGTGTGCTTTTTTCAAAGGGATAGCCGTGTGAGTCTAGTCCAGCAAAAAAAAAAAAAAAAAAAACAAAAAAACCAAAAAACCCCAAGGAGTCGTATGGCACTTTAAGACTAACAGATATTTTTCGCATGAGCTTTCATGGGAGAAAATCCCATTTCGTCAGATGCTTCGAAGATGGGTGAACTTACAGAATGGAAGGAAACTAAATGCAAGGGGGTGTAAAACATAGGATCAGGTCAATTATTGTAATAAGCCATAAAACTACTATCTATCTGTTCAGTATATGGTTGGTTGTTTATATTGTGGGACAGATTTACTGTATAGAGAATGTGACAAAAACTGACCAATTTCTGAGCTGTAATGGGTTTTACAAGGCAGTAAATGCATTTAGTTTATATTTGGTATAGGACATATAAGGATACATGAAAACAAACTTCAGAGACGTTAATATGAAAACGAACATTTTAATTCAAACATTTTACTTCAAATTTTGAAATGTTGGTTGCTCAATGATTTCTCATTCCCTTATGTCTGTAAAATACAATACAGCACATTGAAAATGCAGTGCTCTCAATCACTCTCCTGACCCACAGAGTCTTCTCACAGTGTAAGAACATAAAAATGTCCAGCAACTTCCTTTCTTTCCATCTTGGACCAATTCATCATCTCAGATTTCACTGTTGTAGAGCATCTCAAATTTTTTAGCATTTCACCCTACAAAGTTATGCTATATAATAAAGCATTAGACTAAATTTCCTCCAAGCCCAAATTCCATAAACTTCAAATTTACTGACCACTGCAGAGTAAAAATTAATATGCTATTCTGACTGTATATGCAATTTATGGTCTAATTTACTTTGAAATCTTTTAGGGTAGAAAAAGGATATCAGTGTAAAGCTGTATCATCCAATGTGAAAAGAAATACCAAACCTCCCACTAATGTGGCACCTGACCTTGCAAGCAACACAATTTAAAAACAAAAACAAACCACACAGGGTCCACCAATAATTATGGAGACTAATCATGAAAATTTACCTGCCCTAGAATAAGATCTACTTGCCCTCCATGGCCAGGGATGATGGTGACAAATCATCTTAGCCACATAAATTTATAATTGATTTGTTAAAATTCATTTTCAGCCACATTTAGCTATTTATATAACCCCACATATGAGTTTATTACATGCTTCATTCCGTAACTCTTTGCTGGAAAACGGCTCATCTTAAAAATGCAGATATTAATTTCCATTATTATATGATGAATATGTGAAGGGTCAGGGTTCATTCACACCACCACATATGGACAAAAAATATAGATTGCTTATAAAACTTCAAACTATTCATGACTTTTATCAGCAATATATACTAAGGTGGCAGGAGCTTTAGATAATATATAATAAAATAAACAATAAAATAGCTGAAATATGTTCTGCACCTATTTTCAGCAAGAGACAAGGACACTGCCTCATTGAAGGCTAGGATCAAGAGCTGCTTGCTGTTCTAACACATTTCATTCATGCATGAGCTATGCTTCAAAATGCTGTAATCACCTTGTTTTGTCTAACCAGCTTTAGTTCATGGTGTTGGCAGGTATATGCTGAAACAGTATCTTCATTTTTAATATCCTTATAATGAATTATAAATCTAGATTTCTAGACCAATGTTCATCTCCTCCCAGCAGTTTTTACAAATCTACACATCCCTTTCTGGTAGATTTAGTATTTGCAACTCTGAGGTAGTGAAAAATGTATTCATTTTAAAAACCAAACTCTGAACAATAAGTCAGTGTAATTTAATCATTAACTGCTTCCCACAGTGTGTTTTTTTTAGAAGAAAATAAGAACAGTATTCAGCTTAACTAAAATATCAGTTTTGCTCCAAAAACACACACACTTCTGGAGATCTGTTAAGATGACATGTAAATATTGAGATTCAAATTTCTGGAACATTGGTAGAACATTAGCAGGGCAACTGTTTGAGATGGAGGCTGCTGCTTTCAAAATATTTAATTTTCAATAATGATCAGATTTTACGCTGCAGATCTCTTACAAGATCTTTGACACCTGCTACCCTCAAAATTGGAAAAGTTGAATATTGTCATGAAATCCTTGAAGGTGTTGCGTGCTGGAAATTGGTAAGTAATGTACCTTAATCCCTCCTAATGTCACTATAATTACAGATACCACTTCATTATAATGTTCTGCACTATTTCACTTGGCATAACTTCCAGTGTTTTCTAGGTTGAGACTACATCTGGAACCAAGAAGTTCTGTTTCTCTCTGTTTTCTACAGCATCTATTAACACAATCCAAGATTAAAAGAAGCCTGCATGTCTGAATTTAAACTTTAAATCCAGATTTAGGAAACTAAATAATTGGCCTTGTTTTTTTTATAGTGCTAAGCACTTAATATCTGCTCTTAAAGCCAGTGGGAGTTGCTGAATGAACAATACTTATTTAGGTGCACAAATACAAACATTACAGTCTAAAATTTAGGCACCAATTTTTGAAAGTCTTGGTTATATCATCTAGTGTTGGCTACCAATAAGAATGTTACCACTTTTATAAAACATTTGTTAATGAAACTGAAGCAGGTAATGTTATTGATTTAAGTTAGAGTTCAATTACATGAACAGGGTTTGAGAGCTCTCCCTCCTTTACTACACCTCTGATTTGATCAACTTATTTTGAACGCTGGTATTGCTCCTCCACTAAAGGGAAAGAAAATGTTTGCTGTAGTTTCGTCACAATGAGTTACCACAAAAAATCCTAGGAGTAAATTTATATCACCAGCACTTGTAAATTCTAAAAACAACCCATAGATTTTCTTTCATAATACCTACCTTGTAATACACAATAACTGCTTCTAGTTAGCTCAAAATAGTGTCATCTTTTCTCAGTGTTTCATTTTATCTTTCTATATTAAAACAGGTTATCATGCAGTCCTTCACCTCACTGATGGTTGGCACAGGTAGAGAGTAGTAGTACACATCACATGTGATTCAGGCAGGTAATTATAACAAACCCAATGGAAGCAGGAGGCAATTCATTTTAGGCTAAAATGCAAGTGCCAGAGATGCAATTTTGATAGGTCAACATGTTTGTGTGTATCAAGTGTGACACAGTACCTCAATTAGCATAAAAAGTTTATGCCAGAGTTTCAAACATATGTTCAATGCCAACATGCCTACTGAAGTTAGAGTATTTGCTCAATACAATGCAGTACCACCTAATGAATCAAGACCACTTCCTTTTAAAGTAGGCAGATCCATTATCTCTGGCAGGGTCTAAAAATCTGCTTTGCATATAAGAATTTATGACATCACAGCCCAAGTTATGTTTTATGAGGTTTGGATGAGACCAAAATCATCTAAGTGAAGTTGTGTTTTTACAGTCTTGCTCAAATAAATACTATAATGAAAGTAGATGTAATCAGGAGCACTCAGGGAATTAAAGCAGCCATCAGGAGACTGTAAAACATCAAAACTTTATTTCCTCAGTGTTCAAAGAACAGCGCTTCTTAGATACTTCATTGAAAAGAGATCTTGTGCAAAAGATGGAAATACTTAGTCCACTTCAGCAACTCTATTGGCTGAAGAGTCATAGGTTTTTGTTTTTTTTTTTAAACTTGTCCAAATTCTTGTATTACAACTCATTTGAAATTAGAGCATTGTATGTAGTGATAACTATAGTTTTTATTTTAAAAAAAATACTTGTGGATGTAGACCTCACACACACCAAAAAACCAGCTGGTTTTTTGTCCCCCCCCCCCCATTTTAAAGCTGAGTTTTTAACAGCTGAACACAGAGCTACACAAACCATATTGTTACTTGTATTACAGCTGTTTATCAATTTTAATTCCAAGATTACTTTTTTGTACCTTTACGTGAAATAATTTAGCCACCTAAAGGTGCTTTTTGGATAAACATGTTAAGCTCACAGATCTTCAATTCAAATCATAATGGAGACCCACAGTGCACAACCAGGGTCCTTTCAGGAATTAATGTACAAAAAATTCAGACACAATGTGACTATAAAGAATAATTAGAACCAAAACTGTGTCTGTTGAAAAAGGCATGTGTGAACTGGATTGGTGACTGGTGTGACACAACAGAACAATTATAACATCACTGTAAAACAGCATAAGGAAGCTTACAGGAATTAATCCATTTAGAATTCTTTATATACAGAAAATGTATTGTAAATCAAACACAAACTTCATTTTAAAGTTACAAAAACGCTAGAGGAAAGCGAGTGCTTTAGTACAGATTACATTTAAAGTATTCCTTGACAAGATTATTAAATTTAGACTTTTATGAGCATCTCATCAGGACAATCTTCTTTCCTTAAATTCAGCTGGCTGAGATACGTTCTTCTATGTTGTCCACATCATTGAAGATCATGTCTTCATGTGTCCCCCCGTCCCCCCCCCCATCACCCCTTATTGTCCAGATGGAACTATAAGTTTATTATTTCATGGAACTTCATGATGCTCTTGAAAGGTCCAAGAATCTTTCCATCTATTTGCTTCTCCACTACTCTCAATTCTGAAGACCCACCTTGTGGCCCACAAGCTGGAAAGGGCTTCATGTGGTACTTGTAAATGTCTATACAAATAGCTACACCTGATATTCAAGAATGACAGGTTCTATGGTCTAAAATGTTTGATGCCTCTTGCCTGCTTCTTTCCATGGCAATGGACTGTATACAGTCTGCTGTATTATGCACTATCCCACCTTCAGCATTTTGATGACAACTCAAAAGAGTTACACAAGGCATTCCTCTTTACTATCCTAAGTGAAAGAGAACACTTCTTCCATCTCCCATCCAGTCCCTTGCTTGTCTTGTTAAAAGCAATCAGGCCTGGTTCTCTCACACAGCAGTGCTGAACCCAACCCCTTAGAGCAGTGCATTTTGAGTTTCTTTTAAAGGGTGTGAGAACTTCCGTTGTATTTATCGATTTAAAGGTTTGAAAAAGAAAAGCCAACTAGGATATGCATTCTCTGACTTTAAAACTGTAACATGCATACATCTCTCTGTATATGTTTATTTCTACTGGTCCTGTAATGGTCTGTGTTTTTCATCTTCATGTTACGAAGTTTCTCATCCGAGTTGCCAGTCAGTAGGCAGTACAGAAAGTTCCTGAATAATTCTTTAGTACGTATAATCTCTATCTTAAAAGCCACACCCAACAACATGAAATAATCATTTTTAATAATGGTAAAGTAGGACAGGTGTAGTACTCAAACAAGCGTGCCTGAAAGTTTGTGCTTTTACAATCATGTTTTAAGAAATGCTTCTCCCCAAGCCCCACTCTCTCTTCACTTTGTTGCTCAGTAATTATCCAGAGTGCTGGGGAGTAAACTAAGTTGACCATATGGTCAGTGTCTCAGTTTTTCCTGTATGCAAAGTACTGTCAATTCATGAAGTTAAACTGATAAAAATAGAAAAACATTTTATTTTCTAACTTCTTTCAGAGTCAATTTCTCTAAGCTCTTTCACATGTATGAACAGCAAGTAAAAAAGAGTGATGTGTTTTAATATTTTTTTAAAGCTGACAGTCTTGGATTTACTTTCCTTTATGAAGCTGATTTTCATTTCACTAAGTCAAATCTCTAAGATACTAAATCATACAGCAAACTGAACAATGCTCTAATAAATGCAATAGTTTTGAACAACAGATCTAGGTTACACATTGCTACAGTAGAAGATTTTAAAAAAACATTTTTATACTGAGTCATATATAACTGAGTCATGATGATGTCCACATGTCTTGACTGAGTGAATAACCAAGTAAGTGATCTTATTACTGTCTCCATTATCCACTCTCAAGCCACATCCTCCCTACAGTTTGTTTACCACCCCCCACCATCCCTTCTCACACTGGCCAAGATTTTCACGAGTGATTACCGATTTCGTTAGTCTTTAAAAGTGCCACAGGACTCCTTGTTTGTTTTATTGAACTAGACCAGGTGTGGCCAAACTGCAGCTCGGGCGTCACATGCAGCTCTTGAGTGAAAAAAGAGTGGCTCCTGGAAGAACATCAGCAAATCAATTCAGGAAAGCAGCCCCAGCCTAGGAGTTCTAAATCTCCGGCCCTGAGCATGCTCGGAGGAACCAGGGCCTGGGGGAGCCAGCGCCAGGGCCTGGGGATTCAGGAGGGTGTTGGGAAGCAGCAGCAGCATGGTTGTGAACAGTGGGGAAAAGTGCAGCATGGTCAGGGACAACAGAGAGAAGTGCAGCATGGTCAGGATTTAAAAAAATAAAACAAAAAAAAAAAAAACTCGCCACTAGCCTGCAGTCTTCTACATCAAGTGACAGCTAAGTTTTTACTGTATAGGCCTAGTTTTTATGGCAACCTTAAGTAATTATTAGTATCTGACATTAGTAGAACCCATATTTGCCCTCTTTTTACGATAAAATTAAAGTGTGCAATGAATTTTAAACTTAGTAATTTTGGAGAAGATAGAAGTATATGGCTACATATCTCCATGCGGTTCTCGAAGGTTTAATCATCTACGTGCGTGGCTCGAATTCCGTAAGCTTGGCCACCCCTGAACTAGACTAACCTAGTTACCCTGCTATAATTGATTTTGAGTGTCCACCCTGAGGCACCTCATAGCAGACTGATTTCAGAGGATGTTTGCTCAGCACTTTCTGTAAATCATGCCTCCAAGATCTCTCTATATTTGATTTTCCAAGTCCTGACCCACACAATGCAATCAGGTCAATGGGTAGCAGCTTACATTGACCTATTTACGTCAGTGCCATACCATGCCAACATAATAGCTGCACCTCCATGACAGACACAGAGTTTACGTCAGTGCAGTTAGGGTGAAAGTACCTGTGTACTTACATGGCTGTTGGCTGTCTAAAGCTAGGCAAGTAGAGTCCAGCTGTCCCGACTCTCCCCTTGGTGCTCCCCCCAGCCAAAGACTTCCTACTGAGTGAGGCAAGAGCTGGGGAGTCAGCTGGGAGATACATAGAGCTAAAAGCCCTGGTTCACAGCCTCCCCCAATACCCCTCTTCAGTTGGTGAAAGTGCTCCTAACATAGGTCCACTTACGGTTTAGTGTAGATATGCCCCAAGGGAGGGCATCCCAAAAAAAATCACTAGTCACTTTAATCATGTCCACTATTAGATTTCTCAGGTTAGGATCCATGTCCTGTTTCTGTGATGCACATGTTAAGTTTCTAGACATTACGGTAAATAAAGTTGTAACATTCATGCCAAACTCTTCTTTGTACACTCCCACAACTAAACTAAAAAGGCAGGTATGAGGGCTGCGGGTCTGTAATGGAGGTCTGTATTTTATGACTTTCTGCAACCTCTGTGACCCTCTGCAGCTTTCATGGCCAGTGCAGCTGGTCCCAGGAACTGCTAGGGGCAGCAGCAGTCCCTGAGAGCCTCAAAGCAGCAGGTGGCTGGTACCAGGGGCTAGCCATTAACCATGGCCCTCCACCTCTCAACAGACCAGCAGGGCCCTGGAACAGCTAAGATTTAATCAGGGGTATTTTTAGTAAAAGTCATGGACAGGTCATGGGCCATGACCTTTTGTTTATTGCCCATGACCTTTTCAGGACTTTCCTAGCAGAAACAAGAAAATGTTATGTAAAAAACATTCTCAATGTACCCTTAGAAAACTAAATTCTTTTAAAATTCTACAGCTATTCACATGTAATTAAAAAAACGTTAAGGAAAACAACTGACACGTACAAAGCTAATATGTTTCAAGTCTCTTCTCCATTAAAGTAAACATTTAATAAGATAAAACAATAAGATCACATGCAATAGGCAGTAATTAAAACTTCGCATACAACAGAACTGGGTCACGATTACCATTTCTGTAGACAAAAAAAATATACCAGGCATTCAGATTTTTTAAAATTTATTTTCAGAACAACATTCCTCCAATGGTTGTGTACAATTTCCTCCATGCACACAGAATTCAAATGTAGATCACAGATCATGCCATCTGACTAAACACCTGGATGCCAAAAATATATCTTTTGTTTGGATGAGTGTACATATCTGCCGGAACTGGCTAAGCATTAGACTGGGTCAGTCAGTCCTATAGTTTATGCAAAATTAGAAGCAGATTAACAAAAAAGGTCTCCATTTATGAGGAAACAGAAAACAAAACTAAAGTTTAAGTGCTTGTTCTAGACCAAGCAAATGTGTGAAGAGGCCAGTACTAGCCAGGCATAAAGAAAACAGAACTTTCAGTTCACAGCTTGCACTGAACTGCTTTATCATCCAAAACATTTTAAAGATCAAAGAAAAAGGCATACAAATCCTAGTTTAAGAAATAATTCTTTTAAAGTAAACACCCCATGCACAAGTTGAAAAATATACAAAAAATAAAAAATGAACTCACCAAGAAGTGGAACAGGTTGGGTGGCAGGCGGAGGTATGTTAGTAGGTGCTACAGGTGGTGGAACAGTCCCAAATATTTTGGAACCATCACTAGTCTCAGCATTCCCTCTCGTTCCAGAAACCACAGTTGGAATGGGATTTCCAACAGATAAGTCTTTTGTAGTGTCTTCATTTATGCCAGCCACAGTAGCTGAGGAACAATTACATTAATATATGAAAAGTTAGATGTAATTTTTCCTGCATACACACAATTTTTCTCTCTATACAGTCCCCTTTCATTAACATCTACACTCAAGCTTACAGTTTGGGATGCTTATTCCTGGAGTGTGAGGAACAGATACTGGAGGGGTTATGGGTGGTGGTGGTCCAGGAGGAAGAAAACCTATATGAACAAATAAAAATAAAAAAGACATTTCAACACTATATACTTCTACATCATATTTTAATTCTGCAGTTTTATTGCAGACACCTTAAACAGTTATGTGTTTATATCAAAATATATTCTTTTGAAATACTTCACATACCTGGGGGCAAATGCATTGGATTGAATCCAGGTCGTAAAAACGGAGGTGGTGGTGGCGGAGGTACACCAGGGCCAAATCCAGGAGGAGGGATCCCTAAAGGAGCTGTGAAAGTAGGTGGCTGAAGTGCACCAACTACAGGAGGCCCAGATGGATGTGGTGGAACCTAAAGAGAAAAGGCAGCAGAGTTAGCCTCAAAAAGACATGCATTTGGTGAGAAAGTCTGTCAAAAGTGAAACCATAGAGGACTGATTTTACTCAAACACTGACGAACACACAAAACAACGTTAAATCAAACTGGAGTTCTGCTCTGAAAAGTGACTAGATGAAAATGGTGCATTGAAGTAAACCTATACTTTACATGTATTCAAGTCACATCTGAGTGGAAAAAATACATTACTTTTTACTCCTAATAGCACTGCAGACCCATCAAAGCTCTTGGATGTTACTGAATTGTTTTCCTTAGAACAGAGGGTCAGTAACCTTTGCCAGCTCCTGTGCCAGTGCTGCTTCCACCAGCCTCCAACCCTCAAGCAGATGCCAGGGGTGGGGTCAGCAGGTGCTGGGAGTCCTGGCACTGGTCCGTCCCCCCCCCCAGCAGAACACAGGAGCTGCACGCACAGGCTCCTTTTCTCTGTTGATCCCATCCCCCAGCTGGGAAGCAGAACCAGCAGGAGATGGCCGCCGTGCAAGCATGGGACCTCCTTTTCCTTGTTCCACCCACCCCAGCTGAGGAGTGGGGCCAGCAGGAGATAGGAGCTGCAGTACACACATGGGTCTTGCAGTGCCCAGGCCCCCTGGGGGCAGCCGTGATGCTGCAGGACCAGGAGCCCTGCGTGCTGCTGCAAATAGGCATGTGTGCCAGTGGTTGCTGGACCCTGCCTTAGAAGATAAGAATGGCTACATTAAGTCAGAGTAAGGGTTCATGTAGCACAGCATCCTGCCTTCCAAAAATGAGCAATGCCAGGTGCTTCAGAGAGGATGAACAGAACAGGGCAATTATCGAGTGATCCATCTCATCATCCAGCCTCAATGTCTGGGAGCACAAACTGTTTAAGTTCAAATGACAAAACTATCTGAACCCGTGCAACAACACTGAAGACAACTGGATTGGCCATGTATAACGGAAGGTAAAACATGGCCTGAAAACATTTTGTTACAGTTGAAGTATGAGAAGGAAAGAACCCTCCTGAACTCCCAGATCCTAGGTTAAGTTTGCATGAGCTATCAAAAGAGATCTCTTTTTACCATAAAATAAACAAATTTGATAGTGGTTGCGAAGAACATACAATCCCATCTCATCATTCTAAGAACAACTTCGCTTTTCAGAATAGACTTGAATTTATTTTCAAGTAAGTTTGGGCTTTGCCTGAAATAAGACAGCACAGTATTTTCCATTTTGAAGTGTTATGAATTAAGTTTTAATTGACATTTCCTTGAAGCTGTGTGTATTGTTTTGGTTATATTAGATAAAGTCTCAAGTCAGTCCTCCCCCCATTCTTTTTTCATAAAGGTGTTATGGGAGTTTTCTGTATTTCTTGCTAATATGTACCCGGACATTTTCATTTAAAAGGTCATGTAAATCATTGATTAGTAAAAAATAAATGTGGTGGTTTTACATCTGATTAATGTATTTTATCTGGAAATTAAATTAAACAACTTGATGTCTATATGTGACAGCTGTTCATTCTTCTTGCTGACTTAAGCATGAATTTCTCTGCTAGAACTATACCTCAACATGAAACTTCCTTAGTATATTACACCAACTAATAACAGGAAAGCATCTTCCTCTCCCAATAATAGCAGCTATTATTCTATTAAAACATAGTGAACATGTAAATTCTCAAAAGACTGGGAGACCTAAAAAAAACCCCAACACTCTAATGGGTCCTTTGGAACACTACGTGCATTACAATTATGGATTTTTCTATTTTCTGCAAAGTAGAACAGAATGGAAAAAGGCAAAGAATCTCCTCCAAATCCAAAGTACTCATTGTGGCCCTTGACCTTTTTTTAATGTTTGGTACTCAGACAAGAAAGGTTGGACTCCAGTGCTCTAGAACATTTTTTCAATCAAGATATGTTGTCCACTGTATAACAATGAGTTTCCAAGTACCACTCTTATTAACTAGGAGTCCTATGTCACTTTTAAACACTAACACGTTTATTTATTGCATGAGCTTTTGTGGGAGAAAATCCCACTTTGTCAGATACTTTGAAGATGTGTTCCATCTTCAAAAGCATCTGACAAAGTAGGACCGTCTTCCACAAAAACTCATGCAATAAATAAATGTGTTAGTCTTTAAAAGTCCCTTTGGGACTTATTAACCTGTGAATGCTACCTAACTACTAAAATGATTTGAACTTTAAAACTTCACAAAAGAGCATCTGAAACATAGACCCATGGAATTTGAAGGGAATGCAAGGAGCATCTGGTCTAGCGTTTGGCAAGATGCAACTATCCAAAACAGATGACTATCCAGCCTCTTTTTGAAAATCTCCAATGAAGAAGATTCCATGACTTCTCTAGGCAGTTTGTTCCATTGTCCTATAATTCTTAACAGTCAGGAAGTTTTTCCTGACATTTAATCTAAATCTGCTATGAAGCTGTTTGAACCCAGTGTGTCTTGTCTTGTACACAGTGGCAAGAAAGAATAATTTTTCTCCATCTTTCTTATGGCAGCCTTTCATGTCTCTATAAAGACGACTTTCACATTCCCCCTTACTCGCCTCTTTTCCAAACTAAATATTCCCAGGACCTTAAGTTTTTGATTATATGGCTTGAATTCCATCTCTTTGATCATTTTTGTCCCTGACCTTTAGATCTTTTCCAGTTTCTCTACATCCTTTCTATAAAGTAGTGACCAAAATTGCACAAAATGCTCTAGCTGAAGCCTAACAAGCACCAAACAGTGGTACTATTATCTTCTGTGACTTGCAGACCACACCTCTTTTAATGTAACCCAAAACTACATTTGCCTTTTTTTTTTTTTTTTTTTTTTTGGCAACAGTACCACACTGATGACTCATGTTGAGGTTGTGAGACATCACAACTCCCCAATTCTTCTGAGCAGTGCTGCTAACAAGCCAGTTATCCCTCATTCTGTTTTTGTTTTTTCTTCCCCATAGGTAGCATCTTACATTTGTCTTTGTTTAGTTCCATTTTGCTGAATACAGCCCAGTTCTCCAATTTATCAAGATTGCTTTGAATTTTAGTTCTATCCTCCAAAGCGTTTGCAATACCATACTCCCAGCGTCATGTCAGCAGCAAAATCTGATCAGTATGCTCTCTATTCCTACATTCAGCTCACAAATACAGATTTAAACAACAGTAGGCCCAGAACAGATCCCTGTTGAACGCCCCCCTTGAGACCTCCTTCCAGTCTGACATGATTGCATCAAGAGTTACTCTTTGTCTGTGGTTTAATCAATTACGTAGCTGCTTAATACAGTCTGCATTTCTCCAGCTTATTCAAGAGAATGCCATGTGGGACTGTCAAAAGCATCCAGATGTATTGTGTTCTCTACATCCCCCATCCACCAAACCAACTACTCTGTCAAAGAAGGAAATCAAGCTGACATGGCATGACTTGTTCTTGGTAAATCCTTATTGCCCACTAGTGATCACCCCTTCATCCTCCAGGTATTTGCAAATAGAATGCTTTATACATCACTTTCATGGCTTCCCAGGTATCAAACTCAGACTGACTTAATTACAGTTCCCAGCTCTTCCTTTTTCCCCTTTTTAAAGATGGGCACTATTTTCATCCTTCTCCAGACTTCTAAGACCTCTCCTGTCTCTCACAGAATTAGCAATTATCACCACCAATGGTTATGAGATTTCTTCAGCTAATTCCTTCAGCATTCAGAGGTGAACAGCATCAGGCTCTTTTCACTTGAATTCATTCACATTAGCTAGAATGTCTCTGCAATACTCTTTACTTATCCCAATTTGCATCTCTTCCCCTTTACAGTCCATGTCGTGATAACTTATCTGGAGACATTATTTTTGTATGAAGACTAGAGAAAAGTAAGCAACAAAGAGCTCCGCCTTCTCATTCTGTTAATCAGCTCACCTTCTCCACTCAGCAATGCACCCACAAGATCCCTGATCTTTCTTCTGTCTTCTATATTTGTAGAATCCCTTCTTGTCTCCAACATTTCCTGCCAATTGTAACCCATTCTTGTTTCAACTTTCTTGACTTCATACCTATGTGTTTGGAGTACTCCCACATATACATTCTGAGTGACATGTCCCTCCTTCTATTTCCTGCATCTATACCTTCAGTTTTGAGATTGCGAAAATGCTCCTTGTGCAGCCACACTGGTCTCCTATGGCTTTTCTTTATCTCTCCTCTGCATTGGAATAGTTTGAAGCTGAACCTCTAGTATTATACCTTTTAGGAACTGCCAGCTTCTTTTGACTCCTTTTCTTCTTAACTGGCCATTCCATGGGACCTTGCCTTCTATTTATATACGTTGGCTGAAATCGATCTAAGGTCTGTTGTCCTCATTTTGCTGTTCTCATGTCCTTCTTTCAACTGGATCTTGAATTCTACCAGACCACAACCACTTCCTCCCAAGATCCCAACCACCTTTGCATTTACAACTAATTCATCCCTGCTGGTCAAAACCAGACCCAAAATAGACAGCCCCTTACTTATTTCCTCAACTTACTGAATCAAAAATTGTCCCTTATAAATGCTAATAACTTGCAATATGTATTATGGTTTGCTCTATTAGTTTTCCAACAGGTGGCAGGGAAGTTAAAATTCCCCATGCACACTAGCTTATATTTGTTGGTTAAATCTTACTAGCAGTTGAAGAATGCCTCATCTACCTCCTCTTTCAGGTTTATAAGAAACACACCTATAATTTATAATAGGCCTCCACTATAAGATCACTACTATTCTTTTCAGTTTACCCTCACCGAGATACTCTGAGTAGGTTTGCCCTTACTTCCTCTTGGACTCCCCCCTCCCCCAAAATCTTTCCATAAAAGCTTTATCCCTCAGTGTTGGTACTCCAATCATGGGAGTTGTTCCACCAAGTCTCTGTAATGCAGTTAACTCATAATTTTCTTCATACACCACAATACAGTTCTTCCTGCTCATTCCCCAAACTCCTTGAATTAGTATAGAGTGGGCATCGGCAACACGGGCTCAGTGAGCCATTATGAGCTCTTTAGCAGCTGCTTTGTAGCCCCCTGGCTGAGAGCTGGGGCCATTAAAATATCCTGCCCTGCTCTCAAATCCTTCGAGCAGCCAGGGCGGGAGGAAGCTCACAGCTAGAGATTCCCCTGCTTAAGTACAGGTAAGTGCTGTACTGGGCAGGGGAGGGTCTCAGTAGCATGGCATAGGCTGGAAAAGCAGAGAAGGGGCTTGGCTTGAGTGCTTATGTAAGGGGGGGGGGAGGAAGGCTGTCAGGAGCCAGCTGATCTGGGCCTGAGGCTGAGGGAGAGGTCCAAGCTAAGCCCTGGCTGCACAGGGGAGGGAGCTCTGGGAGCCTTGGGGACCCAGTGTGTACAGAACCAGGGTGCAGGGGGTGATGAAAGTGTTGCTGGTGTGTCTGTAAATATCCTCCTCTGAGTTTCTGGCTCCTAGCAGGAGAAAGGAGGAATTCCTGGGGCCAGGCATAGGTTCAGACTAATGGCTGGCCTCGATTCCCTGGAATTGGCTGCTAGAAGTGCAGCTGCAGTGAGGGCTTCTAAATTCCGTAACCTACCTGGCTGGAAAAGTCTCAAAAGGGATCCTGCAGCGTAGTAGGTAAAGGAAGGTGGAGAGGAGGGAGCCAGCCAGGTGGGCTTGTGGGGGTGCAGGCAGGCTAAGGGCTAGAATAGAGGTAACCTGCTGCTCCCAACTCCTGCTGCAGAGGCTGAAGCAGTAAGGCTAAGAAACCTGCCTCCAGCAGCAGTGAAGAAGGGGCAGCTCCCCCACCCCTCTGCACAGCCCTAGCTTAGCTCTCCTGTTACAGCTTGTGGCATGGCATGCAGTAGGAATGTCCACTGCTGCCTGGCTGTAAAGACACATAAGAGAGCAGCACAGCTCCACACTTCATTTGAGAGGGCCCTCAAGTTTCTTTGAAAATCAGTGTACAACACTGAACATTAAAGTAAGACTTACACTGACAAAGCTAAAATGAAGTGAGTGCTTTGTGTATAGGACCATGACATTTCATATTTCTTCCAGTACTGAAGGGAGTTGTTCTTCCTCATCTCCCCTGTTCCCTCCCAAGAATTGGAGTTCACTTTTATTGCTAAATGTTAACTAAAAGTAACTTCTAACTGATGATTTACTTCAAAGCCTTCATTCTGCAATGTGTCATCAACCAATTAGTTTTCAGTAAAGATCTAAAAGCTGTATGTTTTAAAAAGCAAACTGTCATTAAAACACATCATATGTTGTTAAAATATATATGTGAATTGTTTGTTCACATCAGCAAACATTTTTTATTATTAAAAATCAACATGCATCTCTGTTCTGTTATTCAGGTTCTTAACTAGCAGGCAACACCCCTTGTGGCTCCCAAACCACTTGGTTATTGAAGGAATTTTAAAAAATGGCTCTTATCTTTTGGCTTGACAACCCCTGCCATAGAGTCAAAGATATTTTGCAAACTGCATTGTTTTTCTTGCCTCCTTGATGCATCTGTGGTTTCTAGTCCCTTCTCCAGGAATTTAGCCACTTCCCCTTGTCTTCATTATTTGAGCCTAGATGAGCATTTATCACCAACCATAAAAGCTAATTAAAATCCCTACCAGGTTAGCCAGATAATGACCAAAGATGCTCTTCCTACTATTTGGCAGATGGATCTCATGTCAGCACATTAATCCTCTTTTCTGGTACATCAGCTTGTTGTCAGACAAGCCAAAGCCAAAGCTGACAACCATGTAGCCATGCATTTACTTCCACAAATCAGAGATGCCTACCTAGGTCTTTTCCTTCATCAGGCAGGACAAATGAGACCACCACATGCATCCCAAACTCTGATCCTTCCCAGAGTCATATACTCTGCACTAATCTGCTAAAGGGCATTCTTGGTGATATCATGGGTGCACATGTGAATAAGCAGGAAGGAGTAGTGGAACAGAGCCTTGATGAGTCTCAGTGGAGTCTCTGACACATCTTGAATTCAGATTCCTGGCAAACAGCACACTTTTTGGGACTCCTGGCCCAGATGATAGATGAATATCTCCATCCCCTTAGAAGGGAGTCCTCCAACCACCACCACCACCCTTCTCTTCTTGCACTGTCCTAGGAACCCCTACTTCTAGGGCAATGCATCTGTGATAAACTAACAGATTGGTTATAAATTTCCAATCTGGTTAAGAGAACTCATGAATTAGCTTTTACTGGCCAAAAGCTTAGGGAATAAAAACAAGGTATAGGAAAGATTCAAGAAAACATAAGATAATCTTTAGCACATTGTCCACAAAAACATTCAGAAAGTTGGTCACTGCCCAATACTGCATTTTGAATTAAGTCTTTTTCTTCATCTTATTAAAGCCAATGGCACAGGAATTACATCCTCACACCTCACCTCCATCTTCTCTGATTTTTAAAGGCTTTTTTTGTTGTTGTTGTTTTTTGTTTTGTTACTATCACTGGCTACGTTTACACTGGAGGCTTAACTTAATGAACTCCAAATGTGACCAGAGAGTTGCTTAAGTTGACTTAATATAATGTGCCCATTAAAGTCGACTTGATGCATTAGAGCCATTTAAGTTGACTTTATAAAGTCAACTTAGGCCAAGGGACCCACTTAAAGTCAACTTCATTAAATTGACTTTAAATGGGTCCTCTGGCTTATGCTGACTTTATAAAGTCGATTTAAACAAATGGGGCCTCACTAAGTTGACTTATTAAGTCAACTTTAAGTCGACCTTATTAAGCTGACTTACCTGAGCAATGCAGTGTGAACACAGCCACTGGAGTTCAGCAGCTAGGATCAAACTTGCTGCTTTTTGTTATGCTATACTCAGCTGGAAGGGAAGACTATACTGAAATTGCATTGCCTCGCACCCTTTTTTTTGACAGGGTGGGGGTGGGGAGAAAGTCCAGGTAGTTGGCACAAGACAGAAACGTTACGGAAGAAAATTATTCACACCACATGCTGCTGGGTTGCCCAGTCAGACAGACAGACACATACCAGGATTTTTTAAAAAGAAACCTAAACACTACCTGAGATACTCTGCAACTTCCTCCCAATCAGTATGATTAACTCATAGAATCATAGAACCATAGGGTTGGAAAGGACCTCATGTGGTCGTCTAGTCCAACCCCCTGCCAAAAAAGGCAGGATCACTTCCACTAAATTATCCCAGCTAGAGTTTTATCCAGCCGGGCCTTAAACATCTCCAAAGACGGAAATTCCACCACCTCCCTAGGTAGCCCATTCCAATGCTTTACCACCCTCCTAGTAAGAAAGTTTTTCCTAATATCCAACCTCGACCTCCCCAGCTGGAACTTGAAACCATTGCTCCTTGTTCTATCCTCTGTTACTACCGAGAACAGCCGAGCTCCATCCTCCTTGGAGCATCCCTTCAGGTAGATGAAGGTTGCTATCAAATCCCCCGTCAGTCTTCTCTTCTGCAGGCTAAATAAGCCTAGTTCCTTCAGTCTTTCTTCATAGGTCTTGTGCTCCAGCCCCTTGATCATTTTTGTTGCCCTCCGCTGGACTTTCTAATTTGTCCACATCCTTTTTGTAGTAGGGAGCCCAACTCATGAACAGCAGCTGAACTATGATTTAAATATATTTCTAGTTGATGCTATCCAGAAGCAAAAGGAGAGAAAAAAAGTGAATCTCACCTGTGGAGGAGGTACTGTTATCGGTGCAGGTATGGGAACAGGAATTGGAACAGGTAATGCTTTAGGAATAGGCGACACTGGTTCATTATGTGTAGTTTCTGCACCTCCATTTTGAGCTACTTCATTTTCAGATTTCTTGGGAATTCCTTTCCACTCTACAGGAAATAAACAGAAGCCAGTTCAGTTGAAAGAGGATGAATATTTAATCACTATCAACTTCTGCTAGGTAAAGGCAATATGAAGATTATTTTGCCAACAATCAGTTTTCTCCTTAAGCAAATCATATTTAAAGGTATTTTAAAAAAATGCAAACAAAAATCACTGTAAATACAGACTGTACAACAAGCAGCTACTGAAGTGTGGCAAGTAAAATAAAAATAATTCTTCCATTAGTTATTTAACAGCTAATGTGACTCAGATCTATGCATTCAGAACTGCTGTTTCATTTTTGCAAAGGATTCTGAAAGCACATTATCTACAATAATGAAAACAGTAGGATTGTGCTTGAGACAAGCTCTGTACTCAGTACGCAAAATTTGTTATTCCAGGGCAAGGAGAAGACAACTCTTCCATCTGATAATCACTATACTGGGAGCACTAATATTCTATTAGTGCTACCCATTCAAGTACAAAACAAAGAGATAAAGTACCAGCTGGAAAGCACTAGAAGAGCCTTAGCTATCTAAACTAATTTCATATTGGAATAAGGATATATGGGGGGGGGGGAGAAGAGGTGTCTCTTGCCAATCAGTGCTTTCTTAGAAAGAAACAGAGGAAAAAGCAAGAGGGATGGGGCAAAGGCTGCATGGAAAAACAGTCCAGAGGTTAAACTCAAAAGAAAAACAGGAGAAAAGGCAAGAGAGTTATCCTGTCATCAAGAATGACATTCTATCAACACCTATCTGCTGCAAGCAAAAATGCCGCATGAGATGAGATTGAAATAATAAAAAGGGTAAAATACTATCTGAGATCTGTTCCCCCCACCTCTGTGATTAATTTAATAATTGACATTGAGCTATGATTTAAATAAGTTTCTAGCTGCAGCTATCCGGCAGCAAATGGAGAACAAACAAAATCTCAGAGAGCAGATACAAAAATGCCTGAAATCACTTAGGTTACTTGAACTAGAAAAAATAATTCTCCAGAAAAGTCCACCCCAGATTTCTGAGTAAACTTTCAGATATTATCACTCACTTTAATGTGTGTGTGGATTTTTGTTGGGTTTTTTTTGGCATCTTAAAGCATTTACTTGAAATAAAAAAAGATGGAGCTCACTAAAAACGGGATAGAACAATTACAAAATATTGAAATCAAAACTGATCAGCCACTGAAGTGTCTTGTATACATCAGTGACTTAACTGTTAAAAATTAACAATTGTCTAATATTCCATATTATCAATTCACAAAATCAGAAGCAACTTCCAACCCTACACATCTTGGTCACACAGCCATTTTTATGCACTTCTCAACCACAACAGTTAGCATTAAAAATCATCACTAGCACTTGTGTTGGGTCACAACATGATAACTCCTAGGAAGTAATTTACCACATCTATCATGTTCGCATTCTCTCATACAATTAACATTAACTTGTTTTTAAACACTATAGAAAAGATTTCTATGGAAATAACCATTCATAGCTCTACTTAAATCAGGACAAAATTTATTTGAAAAGGATTTTTAAAAATCTGGGTATTTTACCTGGGCTAAGAGTTTCATTGTCCAGCATTCCTCCTTCACAAAAACTTTCAAGGTCTTCAGGCTTAACTTTGTCCCATGGTATGTAGGTAACACCTAATTCTACATCCCAATACTGCTTATAGTCTGGTTTAATTCCTTTATTTAAAGCCCATGCAATCTTAAAAAGAAAGGCAGACATGGTTAGAGCCCAGCTGCATTTTAACTGTTTTGTTCAGTATTCAGAAAATCTGCACTTAAACACTATTCAGCATCACAACAAAATGTAGGTCAGAAAGCAACAGAATACTGTGTCCAACTAGAACTGCAGGGAAATTTAGGCAAATTATAAACAGTTGAACATAAATTATCCAAAGTGGAATTTAATCAGACTCTGAAGAATAATTTTTCTGTATATTTTACAAATGATGTTGTAAGGTTTTGATTTATTTTAGATGTTTCCAAATGGTAAGCATTTCAATTTGGTTTCACTCAAGAAGAAGGAAGAATGCCACTACTGAATCAATTTCACTCTATGGAATTCAAGATAGGCATCCTTATGTCAGCCCAACAGAAACCCTTATTAGAGACCTGGAAGGAAAATGAAGCCATATTCCATCAATTTCCATATTCTGAATGCTCACCCATAACCAAATTAAGTAGGGTGTTCACCTACATTACCAAACATCATGCTATATATGAAATTTTAAATTTTAAGATAACTAAGTTTTAAAGTTGTTTGAATCTGGTATAAAAATTTTTCAAAGTGGTACCTTTATGGATTTCTGATTGACTTTGAAGTTGCCTCGGCTCAGTTTTTGTAGGGCACGGTAAGCATCCTGCCTGTGAACCATTACAATGTAGGCACAACCTCTAGGTGGTATCATCTGTTATAAGAGATACAGGAACAACATTATTTAAGCTGCTACAGTTGGTAAAACAAAAGATAACTGATATATAATTAAACTGAAGCAGAATGGAACAACAGTCGTGTGTCAAGGTATACTCTGGATGAGTTAAGAGGGCATAAAAAAGATCCAATGACTATTAGTCGATATCTTTTTAAATATTATTAATGTCTGGCCTGACAGTTTATCCATCAAAAATTCCTGTTTAAATAGAGTGTAGCTGGGTAGACAAGGGGCAAGTGCTTAAGCCACAATGTAGAACGTCCACGTAAGCGAGCATGCTGCTGGCAGGTATTCCGCCCTGACATATGGCTGACAATAGCATATATGTAAGTTACCTCTAAGATCACAGTATCTTTAATGGTTGCAGGAGACTTGTTTTTCTTATTTTTCTATAAACTTCCAGTTACCACCTGTACCTCTGCTTTCAGTTTTCTCTTCAATGGCTGTAATTTCTTTAAGAATATTAAATGTATTTTTGCAAAGATTTCTCCAATTTGCTTTGAGAAGTTACAGATAGTGGAGAAGCTGCAGCCAAACAGTGGATTTGTACTTTTTTTCTTTTAGTTTCACTGCTAATAAGAGACATTGATATAACATGAAAAGAAGTGGGAAGAGATGTGTATTAGCAGAATTATTACATAAACACATTTTTGTGATCAAGGATTTCCACACAACCAAATGCTGGATAAAAGAATGGAGGATATCAGCACTGCAGCAAGCATCCTGTAGCTAAGCTCCTCATTTACCATCTTTCATTTGAGTCTCTGTAGGTAAAGCATGGCTCTTATGAAGCTGGGGTAGCCTTCACTATCATGGCAGCAAGCATCAATGCAGCGCCACTGACTGAGTGGGTGCATGCAGACCCACTCTAATTGGTTGGAGAATATTCTCCAGTCATCTGAACTAATTCACCACCCCAAAAGGAGTAAGGCAGCATGAACAGCAGGGTGTCTCCTGTTAATGCAGTACTGTGAAGATGCCATGCTAAGTAAACGTAAATATACTGATAGGACCCCAGTGTAGACCAGCAATGGGTTAACCCCAAGAGCAATGCTGCTTTTAAGATCAAATCTTCCATAGCAACCACCTCTTATTTTCCACACACCTAAGCATGGCAATAGCTCAAAAAAGATGATGGTACAGGGAAAAAAGGCAAGTCTCGATGTGGGGAATGAATACTACAACAGTTGTTTTAAATGTATAGAAATAAAAGACATCTTTATAACCAAGGCATACTCACATTTATAGATTCAATTGGGCCAAACTCCTCTAGAAGACTTCCAACATCCTGTTGAGTTGTTCTTTTGTCCAGTTGTCCTACCCAGAGTGTAGTACTACAAACTAGAAGAAAAAAGAATGAGACTTAGGACTTTACTAATAGCACTTTAAAAATTTTACTTTTGCAAAATAAAAGCTTGTGTTAAAATGCTCATTAAAGACACACTGAAGCTTTTATTAGGAGGTGTGGGGAGGGTGTGAAAGAAAACTGTTTATAATTCTTATCTGTTAGAAGCTGAATGCAGGGTTCTGTTTGCACCTTGTTTAACACCTGTGACTTATATCACAACCATTGTTAGCATACGTTCACAATTATAAATAATGCTTAATTGACTTGGAATTTTAAGGAGCCGCATTTTGAAATTGGTGACAGAAAAGGAAAAATAGGATTTATGCAGTATCAGTGGAAACCTGTAGACTTCCTAACCAATATGGCAAATAAACCCCAACAAGGCAAATACTGAACTTCCAGTGCTTCAGACTTCGACTGCAGGCCACAGTGGCATATTCTAGGGTAGTGACAGGCCTTGCTAGTGGTACTTGAAGGCACAAGATGAGAGGCCTTTCATCCAGCAGTAGGGACAAAAAAAATCAATCAAAAAGGATGACCAAATCCTCCTCTTAAGTTGTTCTGTTCTTTGGTCAGTAGACCGAAACATTGACCAATTTTTTTTTTTTTAATTAGAGAGGAATTGTGTCAGTGATGTGTAAACAAGAAGAGTGTTTAAGCTTATTACTCTGTTTTTAGGTTAGAAACGGAGCAGAGGTAGTTTCAAATACCAGATCCCATAACCACCACTCCAAAAGCATGTATGGCAGAGCATGACTCATGGCATCTATTTTTTTTTTCCTTCTTCCCTGTCAGCAAGTATAGAATGGCCACCCCTAGAAGTCTTGTTTCTCCCAGTGGCAACGGACATGACAAAGAAATCGGGAGACAGATTGTAAAAGAAGCCCAACACAGACAATCCTTAGCACTGACACCAACATAAAGGAAACTCACCCCTATGTCTAGGTTTTTAGACAGCCCTTTTAGGCAGCAACAATCCTGGCACTAGAGAGTTCCCTCCCCCTTTAGGAAAGCCAGTCTTCATCTGATGATTTGGCAGCACCATGATAAGACATAAGAACACCTGGCACAATTGAATGTGCAACCACAATTAAAGGGTCCTTATCTCACCTGATCCTCAAATCCAGCTTTTTGCCCCCCTCCCCCCACCTCAGAATTTCTCCTATATTGGATGGTATAAATCAGAGGAAACACAAGGCCTCACTGCACCAACAGCCCAGATGGTATCCGAGTACCATCGTGAAAAGAGAACAGCAACAGTGCTGAATGCAGGATCCCCTTCGGTACAAATTAGCACTCATTCCTGCATGCGGGAGCCATCCGCTCTCTGTGTTCCAATGGAGTGGGGTGGTCTGAGATGGACAACAGGTCCCTAGCTGCCTGAAAGGGTTCAGAATCGCTGGCATCATCCAGGATGGGCAATGGGTATTGGCCCTCTGAGGAATCGACATGCCAGCTTTTGCCCTGGGGAAGCGGAGCAGCCTGATATGGATCTTACTTCCTCTGCCTGTTAGTCCTTTACTTATGCTAGCAATCACCCACTGTCAGTGCACTGCTTTTTATGTTTCTTCCTTGACACTAGTTTTGAAATGAGCCTGAGGGCAGCATCCATCACGATAGCTTTCAGTCTAATGTCCCATTCTTTTCTTGTGGGGTTTGCTCTTTATAAATACATTAGATGGATAAATACAAGAGAGGGAGAGGAATTATTTGAATACAGTGCCAATGTGGACAAAAGAACAAATGGATACAAGCTGTCCTTCAGAAAATTTAGGCTTGAAATTAGGTGCAGATTCTTAAACATCAGAGAAGTAAAGTTCTGGAATA
Source organism: Podocnemis expansa (assembly GCA_007922195.1). Lineage (NCBI taxonomy): Eukaryota > Metazoa > Chordata > Testudines > Podocnemididae > Podocnemis > Podocnemis expansa. The sequence continues at coordinate 9,381,418 of ML682069.1, forward strand.
GCCTACCATGGGAAGAAGTCGGGGTAAAAACCTTAGGTGCCTTCAAAACCGAGCTTGATAAGTTTATGGAGAGAATGATATGATGTACAATGTATCTTGGCCAATGTCCGTCTTTTACTACGGTGATGGGTATGATAGTGACCTGGGAAGGGGCATTTGATCAAGTGGGTTCTGAGTTATTACAGAGAAGTTCTTCTTGGCTGGGTGCTGCGGACTTGCCCTCATGCTCAGGGTTTAACTGATAGCCATATTTGGGGTGGGGAAGGAATTTTCCACCAGGGCAGAGTGGCTTGGGTGCTGGGGGTTTTTTGCCTTCCTCTGTAGCATTGGGCATGGCTCACTTGCTGGTTGATTCTCTGTATTAAATTCTTTAAATCATGATTTGAGGACTTTAATAGCTCAGTTATGGGTCTGAGGTTCATTGTAGGAGTGGGTCGGTGAGGTTTTATGGCCTGCAGTGTGTGGGAGGTCAGACTAGATGATCATATTGGTCCCTTCTGACCTTAGTGTCTGTAAGTCTAAGCCCTGACAAATGTGGAATTTTCTCTTCCACAGGATTTACCTGAGCACTTGAGACAATCAGTGTGCGGGTCACTCAGAGGCACGTGCTTCCCACAGGAGGCATACAGTTTGAAACCCAGGACCAGGGCATGTCCAGCCCCTGGGCAAGACGTCTGGGGAGAGGGCGCTATCAACACTTCTGTACACACTCTTATTTATGACAACTATCCACACTAAGGCAACTGACCACAAACAACTTGGTAAACCTTTAAAAACAGAAGCCTTCACAGAGCAAGAGAAGACATTCCAGCAACCATCATGGGTGGTAAGAAGGAACTGAAGGGGCAGCGCAGCTGGCAGAGTTCCTTATACCAGCACATACATGTGCAGCTCCAGAGGCCACTGGAATCAGCACTACCAATACCACTAGAGGAAAAATCTCCAGCAAGCGTGCACACAGCAGACAATCATCTAACATCGAATGGACATAAGCAAGGACCATAAAAAAGGACAAGTGGCTTCATTACTTTGTTTCCTCCACCCACCCAACTCAACACCTGGAAGAAACATTTGTAAGACAATCTTAAGTAACCAACTCAGATCCTCTGCTTGCTACTTATAATCAATTAAAATCTATCTTCTCCTTTGATAAATCTGTTTTATATTTTATCTAACACAGTGTGTTTTGGCTCAAGTGATTGTGAAATCTCAGCTCAGGCCTGCTCCACAGCAAGGCAGAAGCTGATTAGGAAATGAACTCTCAGTGGCCAACCTACTGACCAGTACAAGACGGGACAGCTGGGGTGCAAGGCTGTGAACTGCAGGGAATATGCTAGCACCTTTCTCTCTGTGATTCATGAGATAATTGCTATGAATGAATTATTAATTCATTTCAATTGGTCAATCATTACCCATGATTGTAATCTGCAATGGCTACTAGACAACTAGAGCAGGGATGCACTCCCATGCTCTGTGTCCCTAAATCTGCAACTGATAGAAACTGGGACTGGATGGGGGATGGATCACTCAGAACTGCCTAGTTCTGTTCATTACCTCTGAGTGATACTGGCCACTGTCAGAAGACAGTATGTTAGGTTAGACAGACCATTGGTCTAACCCAGTATGGCCATTCTTAGATCTCTAGCATGTCTTTCTTCATGGGTGGTAGGGTAGAACTATGTTATGTTTCGTTTCAGTAAGAGCTATTTCATTCAAAACTGTTGCTGTCTTAGTCAAAGCTGCAGCAACACCCCCATCAACCCCTCCAATTTCTCATACTGAGCAGACAATATGCAGTGAGGACAAGTAGGGTAGCCATCATTAAACTGCAAAACTCTTAGGTCAACTGTGAATGCTCAGAATTCATATTTCACTCATCTATTTTTCTTCCACAAATCTCCCAAACCTATCAATGGCATTGTGCCTAGAAACTACCGTCCACGTCTGAAATTTCAACTGTTTTAAGTGTAACATTTATTTGGAATCATAGTAGTTACTTCAACCCAAGAACTCAATCTGTTAAAACAAGCTGTCCAATTCTTCACAAAATTCACCTGTTTAGAGAGAAAATCTTTAGCACCTGAGAAACAATCATATTAGAAGAACAATTTTGCATTAAAGCTGCCTTTCCACTTAAGGTAAAATGAGCGAAGGAGAGGACTCACCGCTAACAGTTTCTGATTTGATCTGAGGAAGGCCTTTTAACCTGCGTTCTCTCTCTTTTTCTCGTTCACGTCTTTCTTGAGAACGAGATCTAGGAGAGTGTCGACGCCTATCCCGGGATCGGGAGCGAGAGCGACGATGACGTGACCTTCGAGACCGAGATCCAGATCTCGATCGTCTCCTTTTTGGAGATCTAGTTTTAAATAAAAATATTATATGTTTTTAATATTTTGTCTAAAGACCCAGTATAAATATCTATTTGCCTCATCAGGAGGCAAAGTTCAACAACTGCATTTTTTTAAACTTTGAATTCAAGCATTAGTGTGTGTATACACCAGACAGTTAAATATAACATGCATATATGCATCCCAGATTTATACTAACAGTACGCTTAAGTGATACTTTCTAATGCAAATGTATTATTCTATCATTTCTTAACTTCTGATATTCTCTGTTTTATGCTATTCTTGTATTATGATACTAAATCCAGTATTTTTTGTATTAGATAATATACTTTCACCTATGAGCAAGGAAAAAAAAACAAAAAAAAAAAAAAACTTTTCTTACAAAATCATTTCATAAAAAACTGATGGAAATGTCAGTAAAATAATGCTACTGTGCATTATGATTTAAAGCTAAGCAGACTAGGCTTTGTAGATATTTTCATGTTAATTCTCAAAAAAAAAAAAACCAGTAAAGTGCTACGAAGGAGTGGCCCCTGTAACTCAGTAGGAGGCTTCAGCAGCAGGCAAATACAGGTTGCTTTCAACCAGTATCCCAGCATTCTGTTTGGATTTGCTCTCTTTCTGACAGGAAAAACTTACAGCCTACAAAATCATCAAAGATCCTATCGATCTTTTTGTAGAAGTAGTGTTGACCCTAGAATCCCGGCTACATTAAATAACTACATTCTGTCTACTTAAGGCTTCTCTAATAATTGCAAATGGAGACGTTGTTCTTCACTTCTAGTAGAAGTGTGATGTTGATGGCTCTGAATGGCTGGCATATTCCACTCAAAAAACAGCTGCATTTCACAAATCTAAGAGTGATCCTTATATCTACTGCAACTATTAGATGGCCCCCTTTACTGCAGAATCCGAGTGCTTCACCACAACACACCCTGTGAACTAAGAAGGTCATTTTATCCATGGGAATTGAGGCACAGAGGAGGCATACACAAAGAGATTTACCTGCACAGAAAAACCACATTTACTTTGTGCATACTCTTATTCTTCAATAAGAGGAATCCATACAGGGATTTACACTTAGAGCTTTGCACAGAAAAATCTGTGGATCCACATCCACACGAAATGGTATGTGGATATCTGTGGATTTTCAGGGCTCTACTCTGCTATAGAGCACTTCAGAATCCACATCTGATCTGCAACTGCAAGAAAAGGTCTGCGGATATGCAATGCAAATATCAGTGGTTTTGCAGGTCTTTATTTACACTACTATCCCAACAGTGGTAAAATTATGCCAGTACATTTCCCAGGTTTGAAAAGCCTGACTTTCTTAAAATCATATAGGAAGAGCAGTGAACTGACTCCCAGACTAACACACTAACCACAGGGCTAGCCTTCCTCATCACACAGATGTTAGTAAAGCACTTTCAATCTTTTTGATGAAATAGTTTAAAGTTAAGTATAAAAATACCTAGCATGCATATGTTTTCAGTGCTAGGAAAACATGTCAGCTTACCTTGATGCTGATCTAGATCTTGACTTTCTATTTTCAGAAACATGTCGTTTAACTTCCTGAACACTGGGTTGTTCTACCTCCACATCCTAAGATGTTACACAAATTAAAATGTTACTGAAAATATTAATTTTATTTAGTCTGCAACTAGACTGAATTAGTCTACCAAAGAGCTTACACTAAAGTAAATTAACATATCTAGAACCAAAACCATGACACAATTTTGTCCAGAATGCACATTTTACTGTTTTTATTCTCTAGTGCAAAAACACATTAATAAAAGACCATTACTCACTTGTGCAACTGTTGTTCTTCAAGATGTATTACTCATGTCGACAGGGCTGTAACTATGGCAGGGCAAATGGGGCAAAGCCCCAGGTGTGAATTAAGAGAGGGTGCCAGAGTAGCCCCTTCCTGGCCCCAAAGAGGAATGTGCTAGGGAAGGTGCTCCCCGCCTGCTGTAGCTGCACTGAACTGGGCGGTGGTGGGTGCTTCCCACTACTCCCCCCCCCAGGCTCAGAGTGGCCAGGATACCCCCCGCCTGGCCCTGGCTGCACTTTGCTGCTGGCAGGGAAGGGAACCCCGGCCGTCCCTGGCCATGCTTGCCAGCTGGCAGGGAAAGACAAACCCTCACCGAACCCTGGCTGTGATCGGCCTGCGGGGGAAGACAACCCCACAATTGGCCAGCCAGAGGGGGAAGGCACCTGCCTGGCCAGGGTACTGGGGCCCAATCTGGCTGCCCACTGCTGGGATGGATTGGGCCTGGGATGGACCAGGGCCCAGGTGTGTGTTTGGGGGGGAGGTGGTCACCTTTGGGATTGCCTGCCCCAGGCATCCTAGTTACAGCCCTGCATGTCAATTCGATTTTAGGTGTGTATGTACAAATATTTTTCCCCTTAGCAGTATCCATAGCACTGGCTCTGGTGCTCTCTGGAGCCTCACTTGCATACCACAGTATATGAAACACCACCAGCCCTATGCCCCCTCAGTGCTTTCTTGCCATCAACTCCAAAAGTGGGGAGAGGGGGCGGGTCATGGAATGGACATAAGCAACACATCTCTAAGAACAATAGTTACAGGGGTTAAGTAACCATCTTTTCTTCTTTAAGTTCTTGTTCATATCAATCCCATTCTAGGTGACTCACAAGCACTACCTGGGAACTCAAAGCCTGCCTCCAATGTAAGCTGTCTGCAACACTGCCCAGCTGAAGGTGACATCACCCCACTCCTGCTGAGCAATGGCATAGTGGGATGTGAAGATATGTACAGATGACCAGGTAGTGGCCTTACAGATATCCTGTATAGGTACTTGCTCCAGAAAGGCCACCAAAGAAGCTTGTGTTCTGGTGGAACAGGCTGTGGCAATTCCCAAAGGAGGAACATTTTCTTGCTTATAGCAAAACTTGATGGAGGAAGTTATCTGCCACTGCAGCAAAAAGCTGTGTGGTTTTATGGAAGGATTTTGTCCTTTCTATATAGGTGGCTAAGGCACACATAACATCATGTATGTGCCAACTTTGCTCCTCTTCTGAGCCATGCAGTTTCAGAAACAACACTGGAACAAATATAACCTGGTTGTAATGAAATGGAGACATTACCTTGGGTAAGAAGGCAGGATGAGATTGCACTTGAACCTGGTCTTTCTAGAAGACTGTGAATGGTGGCCCTGAGGCAAGTGCTCTAATCTCAGACACCCTTCTCGTTATAGTAACTGGAAATAGAAAGGACATCCTCCAGAAGAGTAACAAAAATGGACAGGCAGCCAAGGACTTGAAGGGGGCCTCAGGAGCCTGGGCAAAGCTGGGCTCAGGCCACAGGGGGTAATGGGTCTCTCTCTATGCTCTTCAGGATCCTGCCCGTCATACACTGGGGAAAAAAAATGATATCGTGGGAAAAAACTGATTTTCCTTCTATTAGAGGGTGAAACGTGCAGCTGGCTGTCAGGTGAATCCTCAATGAAGAGACAGCTAGGCCTTGAAGTTTAAGATGCAGCACGTAATCTAGAATTGCCTGGATCAATGCCATTGGGGCTAGTCTCCTTGGGATGATGCCGAGCACATAAACCTTTTCCACTTGCCAGATATGATGCCATGGTGGAGGGTTTTCTGCTGCCCTTCAGGATTTGCTGAACCCGAAACAAATATGCCTGTTCTTCAGATACGCACACTGCGGCAGTATTTTGCCTGTTATGAAGGGAAGAAACACCCCACAAGCCAGACGTATCACTTTCAGTCCCCTGATATTTGTGTGTAGGTTGCAGTCTTTCCATGACCAGATCCTTTGAGTACTATGATTGAAGCTGATATGGGCTTCCCATACCAAGACTGAAGCATCCAACACCAGGATAATTTTGGTAACTAATTCTTTGAAAGGCATGCACTACACTATCAACAGGAGATTTAACCACCAACTTAGGGAGAAGACATGAGGGGATCCTGCAATCACTCAGTCCAAAGTGTGCCTGCTTGTGGCATGCGTCGAAGTCAGCCATGACTGTAATGGTCTGAGCTGGAGACATGCATGACACACATTCAACCCACCATGTAGCCCACTAACTGCAGGCAAGTCTGGGCCATTACAAAGGGACAAATGTGTATGCACATGATTAGATCCAACATGGCTTCAACACAAGATTGCAGTAGGAAAGTCTTGAGCTGCATGGAGTCAAGAATTGCTCCAACGGTCTCTATTCACTAGACAGCTATTAATGTTGATTTTTATTTATCTATCTATCTATCTATCATTAGGCGCAGGTGGTGACAGGTGATGCACACTAAGTTGAAGCTGTTCTGGATCTAAGACTGGGATCTGCCTTTGATTAGCCAGTAGACTAAATACAGGTAAATCTGCATGCCTCAACATCTCAAGCACACAGCTACCATTGCCATGAACTTAGTGAATACCATTGGGGCTGAAGAGGTAGCATTAAGCAGTTCCCACTGATTGTGGAAATGACTCACTATGAACTGAAGGTAGCACCTGTAACCAGGGAATATCACAACATGGGAATACCCATCCTTCAGGTTAAGGGCAGCACAGCAGTCCCTTCTATCTGAGGAAAGGATAATGGAGGCTAGGGAGATCATGCAAAATTTGAGCTCCTTTGCCTCCAAGCCCAGATTGGAGACCACCTTCTTGAAGAGCAACTGGTGAGCCCAAAATCATCCAATGGAATGGACGGCTCCACGGGACAGGCTCATTGGAGATGACAACGACGACGACAACGACGACTGCAGTGACAAGGGAAACAGTGGCATCTCTTCCTGCAGCAGGGGGACTGATGTCAGTGTCCCCACTCAAGGCTTAGTGCCTGCTTCTGACACAGAGTCCTGAGCCCTGTGTGGGTCCAACAGTGCCACTAAGGGTCTACCCAACACCCAGTATGAGTATGGTCCTCGGGCCACAGGAAATCCTCACGGGTTCCAAAATGGCCATCGAGCTGGCCACTGACTTTGGGATCAACCTAATGCTGAGGAGCCCAGATCTTGCTCATGTGCCTTTGGTAGATAGTGCCGGCTAGAATGACTAGTGGGTCTATTCTTTGCTAAGGAGCAGAAATCACTTCCTGAGGACCAAAGAAGGGTTACTTTTGCCTTCCTCCAGGTGTCCTGTGCTGTCAAAGGGTAGTGCCAAGCAAAGAGGGACTGGTATCTCAAGTTCTGGGTCCCATGATGCTCTGATGAGCATTGCCATGAGTAGTGCAGCATCAGAGTATAAGATGTTGGGGATCAGCGATGGGACTAGCTGTATCAGTGCTGTGCCAACAGGAACCTATGCCAGGAAGAGGAATGCGATTGAAATCACCATATTGTGGATGAGAATCTCAATGCCAGGGATCAGTGACAGTGTCCCTGTATCCACTTGGTGACCAGTTTGGTGCCACACAGCCAAAGGCAAACTCCCAGGTAATGGGAATTGGGACCAGTGTTGCCTCACTGCCAGAGAACACCTCAGTGCTGAAGAACAAGTTTGGTGGTGTACAGCTATGGGAGTAATCCTCAGTGTTGGAGACAAGGAAAGGTACTGCTTTGCTGCCAGAGAATGCCTCAGAGGCAGAGACCAAGGACACCACTGCTCAGCCATCAAGATTGTCCCAGGGACGGGGAACACGATCTTGCGGAAAAGCATCCTGGGCCAGTGCCACGGGTGAGCTCAGTAACAATGCAATGCTCAGAATCAAAATGGAACAGGACAAATCTGAGGGCTCTCTTAGCACCAGCTCCATCAGCAGGGCGTTCAGGTGGATCACCCTCTCATCCTGAGTCTTCAGGCTTAATTCCTTATAAATCCTGCACTTATCCTTCCTATGCAATTCCCCCTGACACTTTAAGGAACTGTCGGGGTGCAGAGAAGGGGTCTCTAAGCGAAAAGGGTTTGCTGAAGGTAGTGCAGGGCTTGAAGCCCGTGATCAGGGTATGCCTCACTCCCAGACAGACACCTCTAACAGAATAATGTTTAACACTTAACTATTTACTCTACTCACCAAACACACAACAGATGCTAAACTAACTAAACTAGCTATATCTAAGGTAGGGGGTCTCCAACTCAAATCACCACAAGGGCTGCATGAGGACTAGTAAGTTAGCCTAAGGGCCACATCACTGAAACCTTTTCATACAGTGGTATTGTAAATATTGAGAACGATAGTGTCATCGTGGGCCACAATAAATAACTTCAGGGGCTGCAAGTAGTCCTTGGGCCACAAGTTTGAGACCCTTGATCTAAGAGAAACTATAGCTTTGCAGTAGCAAAACAAGCAACTCCAATAACCATCAGCTGCAGAAAGAAGGAACAGAGGAGATGCAGAGCTGTCGATGCCTGAGGCTACAGAAGGTGCCAGAACCCACCCTACAGATACTGATAAGGGGAAAAAATTCTGATAACCAGGCACAGAGGTGCTCACACACCTAGAATGGAATCAACATGAGTAAGCACTTGGAGAAAAAAGGACAAATACATTTGTGATAAATACTGTCAGCATTTTAAAAATCTCATGTAAAACTTGTCTTCAGTTTCTAATGGTTGATTTTTTAAATTTCAGCATATTATGTTAAATATAATAAAATACTTCTACAAAAATAATAAATGGGATAGAAATAATTGACAGTCTAGCTAAAAAGCCCTGTTCTTTTTTTTTTTTTAAACTACTGTTGCTACAAGTAATGTCCAAAGTCACCTACTTTGTCTCATGATGCATTCCACAACAGCAAGCCCTAACAGTAAAAAATATTTGATACAACCACCACTTCAAATTCTCCACTTACAACTTTAACTCAGTATTTTGTTTGAAAATTTTCTCTCAATTGAGCCTCTAAAGATTAAATCACTGGCATAACAAGCCCTGTGTGAAGGAACATGCCCTCACTCTTGTGGGGAGGGACTAATCAGCCCTTTGGGGCCTGTTCCACACTAACAAGCTACACCTGCAAGGCTTGTTCTGCTTGGTAAAGTAGATGAAAAAGAGAAAATCTGTCACAGGAAGAGACTGTGAACAAAAGGACTGCTCCACCTCAAAGACTTCTGACAGCAGAGAGAGGCCAGCCACGAGGGAGACAGTACCCAGCTACAAAGTAACACATCCAAAGAGGAGGGCCGGAAGGTACCCCCACCAAAAGACAACAAACCCGCTGACAGACTAAGCCCAAAGGGCTGAATCCAGAGGCCACTCCCCCCCCCATACAGATTCCCCTCTCTTGTAAGGGAAAAGGGAGAAGAGAGAACCTCTCTTTTGTCCCTTTTACTCAAAGAAACGTTCATGTGCTACAAATGGGGGAAGGACATTATAAACAATGAGAAACAAGTCTGAAGGGCACTTAAGGGAGCCTCTGCTGTGCCCTTTTCCCTCCCCCATCTGCAAGAAAGGAATTCTGCTCTGAAATGTCTCATGAGTAGGGGTTACCAGATACCAAAGCACTGAAAGGAGGACAGGGAGGTCCAAAAAGGAGGACATTGGAAGAAGTGGAGAAGATATAGTATTAAATATAACTGTTACCATATTATGTCATGGGAAATGGGTAATGATGAATGAATGCAGCATTAAAATTGCACAGTATCATGTGTTTTTAAATTATTCTAAAATAAAGAAAATTACCAAAATATTTTCTTTTACTGAAAACTGGATATTTCATTAAACGAAAGTTTTTCATGATCCTTTCATTAATATTCATGAGACTAAAGTTAAAAAACTAAATTTTCAAATATGGACTTGAAAAGTACCCAAAAAGTTTTTTTGTTTTGTTTTTTTTTTAAAGTTAACTCTCTTCTCATTTTTCATTTTCCACAGCAGCCCATTTTTCCAGTTTAAAAAAGAAAAATCCTAAATTGTTTGTCCAGTTCAAACCCGCCCCTTTAGTGGTTTTATTTAACTGGTCCCTGTTAGTATTTTTATTTATGGTAGACTTTATTTCTCTTCATTTTATTAGTATCCCTATTTCCCCCCCACCCCAATGTAGCCATTTTGTAGGGAGCAAGGGCCAAAAATAAATGTGCCTTCCCCAACTCTCAAGCCCACGATCCCAAGGTTAAAAAGGTACCATTTCTACCACCCGAGTTATCCTTGCTGCTTTGTAAAAACAACCTCCAGAGCCAGGAGGTACTTGAGCTCTTAGTGAGAAGGCCTGGTTGGTGCTGAGCTGTGACTGGGCGGTGTGTGTGCATGTGACCACTTCCAATCCCCCGCCGCTGGGGGAAGATCCCCACTAGATAACTTGGCTGTTAGAGGGGCTTTTTTTTTACATTCTATTCCTGATCAGAAAAAAGCCGGACAAAAGCACCTATTTTTAAAATGCCTAGAGGGCGGAGGACATGAAGGCAAAAAGGAGGACATGACCTCCTTTTGCCAGATGTCTGGTAACCCTGCTCATGAGGTCCAGTGTGGGCTCTCCTTTCCAACAGACTTTAAGGAAAGTCATAGGGTGAAATTAAATCCGAGTGGATTAATAGAGTTGTAGAAGATATAATAGAATGATAGAAAGGGAGAGTTTAATCCATATTTTAAAAACTCGAAATTTAAATGCTTAACTTTTTCTAGGTTATAAGTTTTTAATAGACTACACCTTTCCTTGTACTCCAAAATCCCTTCTTTTCTTCTCCTTCCCCATTCAAAAGCAGGGAGCATGACTCCATCACACTCTCTCTCATGCTTCCCAATCACCCAGTCTTTTTTCCTTTTTCTTTTCTCAGACCTTTTCTAGCATCAGGTCTCTCTTGAGAGCTAGTTAGAAGGAGGACAAGGCATCACTTCCATGAAAAGGGAGAATAAATGTTATCAGGTAGCTACAGGTCCAATTATTCTACTGTCCTGGCCATAAGAATCACGTGAATTTTCAAGAACAAAAAGGTATAATTATGTTCATTTGGTCTATCTGGTCTGAGCAAATGACTGAAGTCACCTGCCTTTCTCAGAGCTACTGGAGCAGAAAAGATTCAACTTCTTATCGCCTGAAACAAATTGATGTGCAGCATCCCCAACTCTTGGAAGACTAAAGCATTTTGCAGTTCAGTTCTCACTCCCCTGAACACCTAGACCTGGCACCCAAGTTTTGCTTAAACTCATGAAGTTGGAAACCGTAGACTACCCAAGGCAGAAGCCAAAATACTTGCATTCTCAAAATAAAAGGGGTTAGTTCTCATCCTAAGTTATAGAGGAAGCAGCTGTGAGGAGCCACGTGTCTCATGGCTTTACCAACTGCCTACAACCCCCAAAAAATGGATGCTCTTTGAACTCTCATAGGAGCTATTTTTCCTCCCACTTGCGCTTAATCAGTCATTCCACTCCAGTAAAAACTAGACAAGTTGTAATTTTAGACACCATTTTTCTCGGCCATGTTTCTAGATTTGTTCCATCTTCTCAGGGATTGAGGAATTTCAGGGACGAAGGTGATCTTTGAAGACAGACCAAATGTTGATCTCTTTGATAGAAGAAATGCCTGTAAAAACCTAATGTAGTCATACTGCATAATGCCCGAAACACTAGGGTCCCAAGTGGATTTAGTCCAAGCTGAAAAAAGAAACCTCTCAACCTGGCCCTACTATGAAGGGACAGTCTGAACCAACGCTCTCATTGGTAAATAGCACCTAAAATAATAAATCTTTCTTTCTAATGCAAAGAAAAGATTGTTTCTAGCACTAGCCAGTATACCTAAAATTCTTGTCTTGAAGAAAGCAGCCATTTTTTATTTTGGCCACTGAAAGCCTACTTATATTCAAGGCCTCAGCAATTAACTTTTCATGACTATAATGGGAGCCTGACTCAGATAGGTTCAGAGATCACATGTGCCCCCAGACTGCAACTGAACGTATGTCTTGGCTATTATGGAGCAAAATAAAGAGCATGCAGAAAATCTTGTGATATTGCAAGCTGCATCATAAAAGAAGAGAACTTGGTGTACTTAAAGGGAAGCGCTGGTGGTGATGACACCCACGATAAGTACATGAGGCTGCAGAGCATGTACATCACCTCCTTTTTGAGCATGTTCAAGTCCTACTTTGTGCTCCTTAGGGAAATTACTTCTTCACTGTTCAGTGACAAAGTCTTAGAATCCATTTTAGAGATGGCAAAATTTTGGCTTCTTGTTTTTTGGAACTTTATATAAATTAAGTCATAATTTGCTTCCTGATCACTTCTTAGAAGAAGCAGTCACTCTAAAACCACAATATCCTCCAAAAACTCTGGGATAAGGGAACTTATCCCTTTCCTACTCTTTTTCATTTTAAGGAGAATGTCTTTGGAATTTTTGAGTTCGTCTCTGTTTCAAAAGACCACATTAGGCTTTAAAATGAGCTCATTCACATCATTTACCTTCTGACCAAGTGTCAGACTGCTACTACAGTGGAACCTCAAAGATATGAACACTACAGTAACAAACTGACTGGTCAACCTAACACCACATGAAACTGAAAGAAAGAAAGAAATCAGGAGGGGGCGGGAGGGGGAGGGGAAGCAATATACTCTGTCTGTATTGCATCTTAAAGGTCAGGGTCTGCACTGTTTCCTGTAAATTAAGGACATTGTTTCACCCCCTCCCTCCTCACCCCACTGAGAGGGGAAAGCTGGAGGAGGGAGCTGCTGATTAGGCAAAGAATTGAAGCTTGCAGCTAAAACCTGGCCTGGAGATGGGAGTAAGAGTCTGAGCTCTGGAGGAGCTTTAAAGGGCCACAGCCTGTGCAGTGACATGGCTAAGCCAGGGATCTCAAACTCAAATCACCCTGAGGGCCGCATGAAGCCTAGTAAGCTAGACCAAGGGCCACACCATGCATGAGGACTAGTACAGTAGCCCAAAGGTCACACCACTGAAACCTTTTCATACAGTGGTACTGCAAATATTGATAGCAACAGTGTTGTTGCAGGCTGCAAGAAAGAACTTTAGGGGCCACATGCAGCCCTCAGACCAGTGTGTTTGAAGCCCCTGGCCTAAGCTCTGCCCATGGCTGCACTCCTGGATCCTGCACCACCTCTGGGAATGCAAGGGACAGGGAAAGGAAGGATGGTGGCAGGCAGGCAACTACCCTTTGCCACATGCTGCCTCTTGGGCATGGCAAGCAGTGCAGGGAGCAGGGTGATCCCTGAAGAAATGTGAGTAAGGCCTGGGGCTTGCAGTACCACAGGTGTGGGGCAGCCCCCCACATTAAGCTCAAAGGCAAAAAATGATAAAAGAAGCAGGGAGCTGCTTGCAAACCAGGCAGTGCTGCCAGGTACCATCTTTGCAAAGCTCACTCTCAGGCCTTAAATGGAAGACACTGACTGCAGGATATTGTACCACAACATTTTGTTCAAAGGTTACAACCAACCTTCATTCTTCAGTGTCAATATTTGTGAGGTTCTACTATGCTGCAATGACTCTGAGGAAAGAGAATATTCCTGCAGCATGATGGGGAGGAGGAAGAAATGAGAAAAGGTAAACGGACTAATTGCAAGATCCCAATCCAACGTTTCCCCAAAGTAGAGCAGGCAAAAAAATAGGTGTTCCTTCTGGTAGGTAGATGCAGAACAGATAGTCTTCTGACAAATTGCTTACAAGTGCTTTTAAAGGCACAGGGGCCTAAAATGATATTGGATGTCAAGAGTCCTCACCTGTTGATGCGTCTTCTGTATGTGTGGTTCATTCGGTACTGGAAAAGGTGTTTGGAAAGTCTGCTGCACTGCTGGTGTTGGTGGAATCACAGGCTGAGTCATGGGAGGAAACTGTGGCGTAGGGAGAAGTCCAAAACCCGGCATTTGTCCATTAGGAGGGAGTGGGACCTTCAAGGGAAAAAAACGTGCATTTTCAGCCTTAGCAAAAAAATTACTACTTCAACAGTAAGGGTAAGCTTGGCTTGAAAAATGTTGTATGTACTGTGTAACTAAAAAACAAAATACATTAACATGCAAACACAACGCTAACTTAGTTCTAAACATTTTCTATGTTAGGGAACTACAAGGTGCTCGTGCTGCAGACGTACTTAATTTTACACGGGTAAGTACCACAACTGGAGTCAATGGGACCACACATGAAATTATAGATGCATACAAGTTATTTATCGAAGCTAATGGTGCACTGAAATGTTATTTCTTCATATTTGACATTTTCTTCCAATTCCACGTATCAAAAATATTAAATAATTCTGTGTGAACAGCAGACATTCTAAATGTGTATTAATGAAAGTACTCAGTTTACTGAAGGAACTCTTAGAAAAGGAGGAAAGCTACCTGGTGGTGCATTGGCTCTTGCTGCATTCCCATCATCCGTGGCTGAAATGGGTCTATATTCGGGAGCTGTGGATATACTGGCTGTTGCATACCTTCTCCTGAAAATCCACTAAAGAGGGAAAGCAAGGTAATGTTAATACATAAGCATTCTCTTTTTACATGTAAAAATCTTATTCCTGCTCGAAGTTTAGATAACAAATTTAGCTAAATACTCCATTGAAACCAATCATTCAATTATAGGCATAGCAGAAAGTGGTACCTTTTAATTAAGGCTACCTAAAACTTTGCATTATAAAGACTCCATTTTCAATTGCCTATAACTTTGCCAAAATTTAATCATTCAGACAGATTTTTTTTTCATGCCATGTATTTATCTTAGGCTGTATTGCCTGACCCATCTCTTTCAGCAGAAGAAGGAAAAACACAAAAAAAAACCACACACAGCAGGTCCGCTGGTTCTGAGAATGAGGTTATCAAAACACATTTTGCCCATATTAAAAAAAAAAAATTCTGACAACCTTTTTGTTGAGAAACTCTAGGACACTCATGCTTTGGAGCAAGATTTGAATTGTGGCCAAGTGAGTCTAGGGACGGGAGAAGGATCAGAGAAGTGCCTTTTGATGCCTTTTTCAGTGCACACAATGGACAACATTCAGGAAATTAACCAGATTTGCACAGTGAACAAAAGGTACCTATAGAACCCTTGTCTCTCTTGCTATAGACCAGGGGTCTCAAATTCAAATCATCACGAGGGCTGCATGAGGACTAGTAGAGGGCCACATGAGGATTAGCATGAAAGCCCAAGGGCCGCACCACTGAAATATATCGGTAATGAATGCGTCATTGCAGGCTGCAGGAAATAGCTTTAGGGGCCGCATGTTTGAGATCCCTGCTATAGACCATGGAAAGTTGTAATGTAAAAACTGGACTCCAGCCATGACACTGTCACAGAGTTCTTGTGTGATGGTCACTTACACCAAACTTTTCAGTGTTAATTACTCATTTTCAGTCTGCCCAACCTGAGACAACTGCGGTCGGATTTCCAGAACTGCTACATACTCAATTGCAACTGGAGTCAATGGAGCTGTGTTTTAAACATTAATGTGCTTAAAATACATTAAGTCCACTGAAAATACCACATCTTATACAGCCTCACGTAGTGTACCCAAAATTAGATTATTTTCATAATTTTGGTCTTAATCTTTATGTGCCTGACTACCCACCTGTAAAATGGGGAATATTATCACCAGTTTACTTCACAAGGATGTTGTAAAGGTAAGTCTATTAACATTTGTGAAACATTTAGATGCTATGGAGATAAGCACCATAAAAAGAGCTAGTAAGTAAACTAATAGTTCTGCATTCAATGCAGGGTTTGGATGGGTGTGTGGTAAATAAGACTTGTGGCCACATGTTTAATATTTCTTTTTAGGTGCATAATTATTATGTACTGTTTAATGCAAAGTATGTCATGTTAGTCATCTCTGGAATGTTCACGAAGTACTGATCATTATTTACTGTAACATGTTTGTTTTTATTCCATGTGTATGGTTATGAGCCTTCACTATGTAATATTCCCAAAGATATATCCTCATGGCTTGAGACGTGGCCCATGCAAAACTCTCCAAGAGCAGAGGGGCAGTTTGTACCTCACATCAATGTGCATATAGGATAAACCCATCTCAGTCTGTCAGGAACAAAAAGACTGGCCTGGGCATAAAGGGAGGAACAGCAGAACTCTCAAGTGAATAAACATGCCCTCCCTTGGCCAACCCAGAACCCTCAAGAGGTAATGCTCACTGACTTGGGACGTGGATGACTCCACATAGGACAGTTTTTCAGTGGTGCCTGGGGGGCAGGAAGACCAGAAGAGAAAAGGAACATTATAGAAAATGGAGACATTTGCCATGCTTTCTCTCTTTCACCTCCATCTACAAACACCACCAAGTAACTGAAGTGCTGACCAAAGAGCAGAGCCTGGCTGAAGGAAAAACAGCCACTCTGTGGTGACAACCACCTAAGTCTGTAAGGTTACTGAAAGTGTTAAGCTTAGTTTTGAACGCATTTTGCTTTTGTTTCGCTTGACCAAATCTGACTTGTTATGCTTTGGCTTATAATTACTTAAAATCCTTCTGTAGTTAAGTTTGTTTGGTTTTATCTAAAGCAGCATGTTTGGTTTAAAATACATAAGAGACTCCACTTCGAGTAACCAGTCTTATGCACCTAAATTTCTTTGTTAAACTGACAAACTTTATTGCATCTAGGACTGCGGGTATTGGCTGTGATCATTTTGCTGCATAATCCACTGAGTGGCTGGCCAGAAGCATTCACTCAGCTGGGAGCATCTTAGGTGCTGGAGGCTGTGTGTGAGTAGCCTGCCAGTGGGGGTTCTAAGAGCAGAGCAGAGAAAGATAGACTCCAGGCATGGGGGCTGGGGTGACACAGCAGTCTACCAGTCCAGATTGCTTCAGAGGAACATCACGACTTATGAATTCTATTAGTTTGATTTTTACTATGCATCACAAAACTTACAATGGTGGTTGAGAAATGGAAGGAGATGGAGCTGAATCCTCTTTCTTTGAGTCTTCTACTGCTTCTGGCTCATCATCATAGTCAAATCGATCTAGCAGCTTCTGAAAGAAGTTACAATGAGCCAACTCCATTTTTCTAAATATTTCAGAGTGAACAGCTACAATATTTCAATTATATCAAGGAAATAAATGTCTTACTATAACATTTTAGCAACTCTGGTAAATGGAAGAAAAGACTATTTACTCAAGGAGCAAAAGAAAAGTAAAGTTTACTTTTAGGAATAGATCTAACTATGCAAAACCAGTTTTATTCAAATTTGTGAAGCAAATGTCTATCATTCATACAGGAAAACAAGAAAATTACTGAATGATTTGGAAGTCAAGGGACCAGAGGGAGTTCCAATTTTCAGTTCTAGTAGTTGGAAGATTGGAGGTGGGTGCACACCTTTTCACACAAAACATCACCTGGCATATTTCAGAGTTCAAGTAAAGTCCACATGGACTCCCAACAAGAGATTTTGTGAAGAGTCCCTTGCTTGGGGACAGTGCACAAGCACATCCCAAAACCACAGATCTGCATTGACCACACTAAAAAATGAATTTAGAAATATATGTAAATGTCCCATCTTCCTATTAAGAGTTACCATGGTAAACTGATCCTTACGAACGCAAAGAACATTAAAGGACCTACCTTATCAAAAGAAGTTTTTTGCTCAGGTGGTGGGAAAGCAGCTTTTTGTTCTGGTGGTTGTGTTGTTGTAGTCTTCAACTGAGCAGTAATAGCCTGAACCTGAGCCATCACAGTATTATCTATGACTGGAGACTGGGGTTTTGGAGGCTGCTGAAAAGTCTGAAGAATCTGCTGAAGCTTAACAGGGTAGATATTAAATCAAGGTGAGATTTTTCTATTTCAAAAAAATATTTTTGGACTCCTGTTATCAGAAAAAGTTACACAATATTTGTAAGACAGGTACATATATTAAAACATACAGAGCAGGTAACTAGTTTTAAGAGGAGCCGAGCATACCTGTGTGCAGGTATAGCACTCATTTGTTAACTCTTGATAGTTAGAGTGGTTCTAGCAACAAATATTTTGTGTGGGCAGTCACTAGGAAGCAGAAGGATATTCATACAGACAACCTTGAAATATGTGACCCTGCTCTCCCGTCCGTGGGGCAAGCAAATATGCTCCTCCTAAAAACAGGCTCTCCATACAAACCCCATCACAGCTTATAGATTTAGCTTTTGCACTCTAACCACAGTAAAGTTAGTAAAATGGCTATTAGTTCAGAAGGTGAAGAATGCCCCACATACACTTTATTAGTCATAGGGACTGCCCATTGAAGCGGAATGGAATTTTATATGCAAGTCATACACAAAGCCACAACAAACATGAGAGAACAATATAAACAGACTGAACGCTCCCATAAATCCAGGTGGGAAATTTTGTTTGTCCTGCTCCTAAGGAAGACTTATAAACCGAGTCCCGATCTACACTACAGAATTAGGCTGACATAAGGCAGCTTACATTGCCCTGTTAGTGTATACACTACAACCTTGCTCCCACCAACGTAAGTACCCTATTATATGCCAACAAAATAACTCCACCTCCTGAAGAGGCATAGGGGCTTATGTCAGTGTAGTTAGGGCAGTGCAGCCTCTGTGTTGATATTGCTTTTACTTATATCAGCTGTTCGTTGTCATTGTCATTGATCTGATGGAGCTACAAAATTGACAAGAAAGCTGGCTCCCTGCTCCTGAGCTAGGCTACTGCTCCAAGCTATGCTGCCACACAGACTCCTGGTTTAGGCTGCCACTTAAGCTCCCCACTACACCCTGAACTCCCAGTCCACACTGGAAGCAGGGCAGCTGATCAGGGCTGCACCTGGTGAGGGAACAGAATCATAATGAGTCCTGGTGCCTGGGAGCTGCACAGAACTAGGATCCCTGGCCTCACTGCCCTTCTTCAGCCCTGGTAAGGATACCCACCACCAATGGAAGGAGAGGAGTGTGGACAGTAA
Source organism: Podocnemis expansa (assembly GCA_007922195.1). NCBI lineage: Eukaryota > Metazoa > Chordata > Testudines > Podocnemididae > Podocnemis > Podocnemis expansa. The sequence continues at coordinate 9,400,518 of ML682069.1, forward strand.
TTACTGTGGTGGCTCTAAGTCAAACAAAACATAGGTCATCTTAGGTTTGTAGTGCAGACATGCCCTGAGTAATTGAGGTCAAAAGCAAATTTACTGTATTAAGGTCATCCTTACATTTGGTGACATCAAGAAAAAGTTAATCTGATTTTCCAAAGTCTCTAAGTTTAGGAACCCATCAATATTAAAAGAACCAATACCGCAAGTGAAATCAATACTGGGAGCTTAGCTTTGAATACAAAACCTAATACAACCACCCCAGTGGAAAACGTGGATGTGAGCCATCGGCCACCTTCTGGTACTTTAGTAGCAAATGGAAGACTGAGTGGTCCTGTTCACTGCAAATGTTTGATGAAGGGTACTTCATAAATAATAACCAAGAAATGGTTTCTGGATAGTTAAGTTCAATACACATTTAACTAATGATTTAATCAGTCACCTATATATTGATAGTTTAACAGTGAAAGGCATTGGAGTGTGTCAGTGAATCTTCCACAAAAATATTACTATTATTGCATGTTTTACCTGTAAAGATCACTGAATGTTCAAATAAGTTAATTTAACTCTTACATTCTGTATTTTTAAGGGTTTTATTTAGTGCTAGGGAGTTGTACAGTATCATTACAAATTTTATACCAAGACTGCAAAAGCTCCTGCTGTAACTAAGTTAGGCGATCTGTGTGGGAATGAAAATTACAATTGTAACTCAAATATAGGTAGCTTACCTGTTGTCCTTGTGTTGTCTGAAATAACTGAGCTACGGCTGCAAAGGCATCAGAACTTGGCAATTGTGAAACAGTGGGTACTGAATTAGCAGTAACTTGGGTGGGCTCAGATGCAACCTTTGCTGGAGGGGGTGGTGAGCCTGCAAGAGAATTGCGACATTGAAAACCAATGAAGTGACAGTACACATCACTTTATTAAACTTACTTAGCCCCCTCAAAGGAATCAATGATGTACATTAAATTCAGCCAAATCAGTGGATCTATGTTCTGGGTTATACCACTACGAACCAGGCCATATAACATGCTCTAGCTTTCCTCTAGATGCTTCAATTACTACACATCACCGGCATGCTCTGCATTCAACAACAGAGACCTACAAATACTGGATTTCACAGAGAGTGCACTGTGTCCTATGGCACTTGTAAAAGACTAAAATTTATTTAACGCATAAGGCTTTTGTACGTATAATGCTACTTCATCAGATAGTGAAGCAGGATTATACCCATGAAAGCTTACGCGTTAAATGAACTTGTTAGTCTTTAAAAGTGCCATAGGAGTCTGTTTTCTTTTTGCTGAAAGAGACTAACAGGGCTACCCCTCTGGAGCTAGTCCACTTGTATGAAACTTCTGACCCAATATTCTTTTATAGTATCATATTTTAGCGAAGCTCAAGATGAAAATCTTACCTACTGAAATAGCACCAAACACTGCATCAGTACATTTGTAAAAGCAATTCTATCTGCAAGTTTTGACTCTTAAACCATACTTTGATCATTCAGATTTATTTTAGGTTCTTATCTAATTGTTTATTTAAGAAGAAACAATATAGTTTTCATGATTCTCTTTAATCTCTTTATCCATCTATGACAGAGCTACATAGAACACTGTTACAGGATCTCTTATGGCTATCAGCCATTCATCCAAGTGATTAGTTGCTTTTAAAATCTCATTTAGTTTATTTTTTATAGGCAACTCTTTTTCTCAGTTTCTATTTCTTATACTGCTGTAGAAGGAATTTTACAGTAGCACAAGCCTAACCTCACATACAGTAGATTAAGTTCTCTAATGAAAGACATCTTTTACTACTACTACTAGGAAAGGAGAAGTTTGCAATGGATTTAATAAATCTATTTAATCATTTCAGCATGTCTAACATATGCACATGAATTTAAGCAAGAAAAAACAAATAGCAAAAGTTGTTTAAGACTTCAGGTTTTTTAGCAGCTGTTCACTGTATTTAATTCTTACACAAATGTATTAGTGGTAGAAAATAACAGGCAATTTCATCCACAACTCCTATACACTGTAGACACAATTACATTTTATTGCAAAATGTACTTCCATATTTTCATTGAAATAATATAAACTTCAAGCCTTTCATACTTAAGATTATACACTGAATTATCAAAAACTGAGCATTTTAATAGATATCTTATAATGGTTCAACAAAATTAAATACAGTAAAGATGTTGCTATACTGTTCTTAAGTGGGTATATGATGCAATTATGCCTGCTTCAATGTTCCCTGTAAGCTGCGCCAGTGCGCGGTGGCGCAGCTGCCTCCGCTCACTGGCGCAGCAAGCACTGACCCCAGCGCAGAGCTGGGGTCAGGGCTGGCGGGGAGCAGAGGAGCCAGAGCCGGGGCTGGCGGGGAGCAGCGGGCAGCAGAAGCCGGGAGGAGAGGAGCCGGGGTCGGGGCTGGCAGGGAGCAGAAGCCGGGAGGAGAGGAGCCGGGGTCGGGGCTGGCAGGGAGCAGAAGCCGGGAGCGGCGGGGAGCGGCAGGCAACAGAAGCCGAGAGGAGAGGAGCCGGGGTCAGGGCTGGCGGGGAGCAGAAGCCGGGAGCGGCGGGGAGCAGAAGCTGGGACCGGAGACGCCGGGGCTGGGGCTGGCGGGGGAGCAGAAGCGGGGAGTGGAGGTGCTGGGTTGGGGGCTGGCGAGGAGCAGGAGAAGC
>ML682069.1:9403291-9569422 GCA_007922195.1 Podocnemis expansa
TGATGTGTAAGGAAACATCTTGTTTCCCTTTCAAGTCGTTGCTGCCCCATAGGTCAGTGGTTCCCAACGTTTTCTCTGCCATGGCACTCCTTGCTACCTTTAATTCATTTGAGGCACGCTGCCATGTAGTTTCCGAATGAAGCCATATATTTTCATGAGCCAATGAGCCAATCCAGAGCGCTCTGAGTAGTTTTTCAAAAAAATTTGTGACACACCTGTGTGCTGTGACACAGTGGTTGGGAAACAGTGGGCTAGGTAGACACAACACACACATTCCACCCAAGATGCAGAATAAACACAGAGAACTGTAGAGAACCTTATGTTACTTTATTAACACCCAGCATTTCCACAGCACTTTCCATCCCAGGATCTCTCAATGGCTCACTATACTAGTCAATTTTAAAAGGGATAGCCGTATTAGTCTAGTCCAGTGAAAAAACAACAAGGAGTTGTGTGGCACTTTAAGACTAACAGATTTATTATTTGCATGAGCTTTCGTGGGAGAAGATCCCACTTCCTCAGATGCTTCGAAGATGGGTGAACTAACAGAAAGGAATGAAACTAAATGCAAGGGGGTGTAAAACATAGGATCAGGTCATACACTTGCTCAGCTGCTTAGACTGGCTTAGAGGGAACATTGGCCTGCTTCACAATATCTGAGACACAGGCTGGCTGAGGGAATGTGCTTTGTTTTATCAACTTCTGTTGGTGAGAGAGATCAGCTTTCGAGTTCACACAGAGCTCTTCAGGTCTGGAAAAAAATTTACTCAGATCTGGTCTACACTAGAGAGGTAGGTGGATGCGAGAAATTGCTCTAGCCAACGTAAAATACCCACTATTCCAACTCACTAACTCCACTTCCATGACAGGAGTAGCACTTAGGTTGATGTAGCAAGGGTGACACTCATTACTGACACTGACTGTTGGCTGTCAGCCCTGCAGTGAAGGGGCAGAGTCTCCAGCTATCAGTGCACCCCATAGTTCAGTTAGTGGAAGTACTCCTGGTGAGGACACACAACTGACAAAGGGGGCACAGTGTGGACATGTACAGCCACCACACAGGAGCTACTATGATGGTTCATCAACATAACTTAGGTTGACTCAATTTTGCAGTGCAAACAAGACCTGAATAAGTTTCCCAGACCAGAAGAAGAGCTCTGTGCAAGCCCAAAACCTTGTCTTTCTCACCACTGAAGTTGGTCCAATAAAAGATATTACCATTTTGTCTGTAATACCCTGAGATTGACACAGTTGTAACATAGCATATCACAGTGTCTGACTTACTTCCAGGAACTTGTGGATCTGTTGATAGTTTAAATAACTGCAGTGTGGACTTAAAGCAAACAACATTCTGATAAATGCACTTCCCAGAAGTCATATGCAAGAGTAAATGTCCTGTAATGTTTCTAAGAGCATGAATCTGCTCAGAAAAATTACATCTCCAGACTTGCTCCTTATGTGTATTCAGTTACACTGCTTGCTGAGGGAACAAAATAAGTGTATACTTTTCACTCTTTGCTGGATAAGCTCCAGAGTGCTACTATTGGGTTAGATTCTATTCCATGCAACACATTAGCAGAGTTGTTTACTACAGGGCCAAATTATTCCCTCTATTGCACTTATGCAGTCCTTCAGAAATCAGTAAGGTTGAATAGCGAAATCTGAGGGAAAGGTGTTTGGTTTGCTAGTTACCACTGACAGTAGAGGAAAAGGAAAATATACAGCTCACCTGTCATATCTCAGAGAAAGTTTTACCAGGGTGCCAGTGAGTTGCTTTGTCACTGCAAGTTGGAGCTGTAATATCTTCTTCTGTATGTTTAGGAAGACTGACAGTAGTCTTCCTAAACATTATTGAAAAACATTTCACAGAAATCTTGTGAGCTGACACCATACTTCACTTGTATTTGCCTAAACCATAAACAATACTACATAGCAGGCAACACCACTTCCATAGGAAAATACAAAAATATAATACTGTACAGAAGTCACAAGAACACGCTTGTTGTTCAAGATGAGGATGGAGCTGTGTGCTGCAGATAGTGAAAGGACATAGTACATAGAAAACAAAAGGTTGAGGAGATGAACTAGAGTGCAGGGGTAGTTAGGCTGATAATTATTTTTCTTGCATTTTATGGCTTGCACCAAAGTGAAAAGCAGTCTAAGTAACCTTACCTCAAATGGTTTGTGTTGCAAAAGCTACTAGTCACTAAAAATATGATGCACAAGTAATATTTTATATACGTAAGGGCATGAAGTTTCTCTACTGTAAGGAGGGCTGTCAATTATGTAATTAACATATTAACCATGTTAATGTTTTTTAACATCTTAATCTGCAGATCTCTTGGTGGGGCACTGCAGGGGAATCAGCTGCAGAGGAACCTGACTGCAGGTATGTCTACACTTGGGTGCCATCAAATGTCAATACTGAGAAGTCTACATAACAAAACCGAAGCTGAAAATCTCACTCTGTATGGGGGCATCTTGCATCCCCCACTGCTACATGTTACCCCCACTTAAGAAGCACTGCATTGTGGGTAGGTGTCCCACAGTGCAAGGAAGAGCTGGGGCTTGTGGAAAGTCAGCTGTCCTACCATGATGCAATACCTCCTGCCCCTTCTCTTCTCACAGAGAAACAGGAAGTGCTTTTCCTGCCTTGTCTGTGTAGCAGGGAGAGAAGAACTGCCAGCCCCTGTGGCTGCTTCACCTAGCCAAGGCAGAGGGAATTTCAACTCCTCTTTCTCCAGCCCAGGCTGCACTGCAGAATGTAGTTGCCCCAACAGGAAGGGAAAGAGCTGGGGTGGCAGCAGTTTTTGGGCTCTGGAGGGGAAGCTCAGAGCCAGGTGTGAGCTGCAGAGTCCCTAGTGATGAGGGGAGGATCACAGAGTTAGGGGGCATGGAAGCCCTGAGCCAGATGCAGGCACAAAGTCCCCCAGCAGTGGAGGGAGAACCTGGAACTGGGTGAGGGGTTGCACAGCAGGGTCCCCCAGGCTCAAAAGAGTAGTTATGGTCCTGGGTGTGGAGGCAAGCACAAATTGCACCCTGCCCTTACTCCTCAAGTGAGTCTACATGACTGGCATCTAAACACTGTTCTTCCTAGAGCTCATACTCATCTGCAGCATCTCTTGCTGTGTTTTGGAGTCCTGCACAGAACACCTCCCTGGGTGCCTGTGTACATCCGTCTCTTTCTCTCTCTCGTGCGCGCACGCGCGCGCACACACACACACACACGGAGACAGAGACTCTCCCCATACCACAGACTGTTCTCACATTCACACAGCAAACCGGCTGCAGCTGGTCTGCTAAGCTCTCCACAGCGCCAAGACACAAAATTGCAATCAGACCCTCCCGCGGATGCAGGTAGGGGGCGGGGCTTCATGGTGACACGGCAAAAGCCAATCAAAGTCTGTGATTCGCACACACTCACGTAGACCTGGTTTACTGAGGTCTAACAGAAAGCTACGCCTCTTTCAGGGGCAGAGTTACAATGCCGACTTTCAGCCCCTCTTAATGCGAAATTTCCCTCATGTGAGTGTGTAAGCACACAGCTCGAGGACGAGTTAACTGCTGATAGGTCGATCTGGTCCCTTAGGGTAGCCCAGGGGTCTCAAACTCAAATCACCAAGAGGGCCACATGAGGAGCAGTATGTCAGCCCAAGGGCCATACCACTGAAACCTTTTCATACAACAATATTGCAAATATCAGTAATGATAGCATCACTGCAGGTTTCAGGAAACAGCTTTAGGGGCCTTATGCAGCCCAAGGGCTGCGTGTTTGAGACCCCTGATGTAGCCTAAGCCTGTGTCCAGTATGCTGCAGTAACGCAAAGATGCCACTGGAAGGCATAAGGAGAAGATAGAGGAACAAGTGGCTCTCACCCCAGATCCAGCTGAGATGTAGGGATACTGAAGCTCCCCTCCCCTAAAAATGCCACGCATGCTTAATTATTTCCATCTGGCTACCTGCTACCAGGATCACCCCCCGCTGTACTCCATTACCCCCAGCTGCCGCCTTACTTTCAAGAACACCTTCCCCTCACCCTCACCATCAGGCTCTGCCCCATTGTTTCCTGTCAGCTGCTTACTCTCGGAGTACCCCTTCAGAACAGCCAACAACCTTCTGTTTCTTTTTTAGTAGAGTTCAAATATTTGTAACAACTATCAAGTGAGGACAGTGCACTATGTACTATGCTGTAACTGAAATCACTATTTTCTGAAAAATGCAAAAACCATCCAGAATACTTAATTAAGTCGAATTATATTGCTATTTAACCTCACTATTTTTTTAATTGCTTCACAGCACTAATCAAAGATGTCCCATGCTTTACTGAGCCAGATGTTACAATAGGAATATGGGAATTGCATCATTGGAAAGTAACAAAAGGTCTCTTAGATAGCAGAAGAAAATTAAGATGTCATTTTTAGCGGAACATTACTATGAACGCTAAACAGATCTATACAGACATATGTATGGAAAGATTCAAATCCATATCAGCTCACATTCTGATCATTTCAAAAAACTTATGTATAAAAATTCAGCACTAACAATTATTCAGAATGAGTTCAGCTTCTTCTATACAATTTTTGTGGTAAAACTGAATTATAAAGTATGCTAGTGAATTTGATTTACAAAAACACAAAGTATACCAACTAGTAAAAAGTTATTGGTTCAGTAACTTAATTCACAAGTTGTGCTGACATCCATACCTTCATTGTTCGTAGCATTTTCTGCCATTGGGGCTGTACTACTAGTTCCTGCTGCCATATCCAGGAGAGGCTGAATGATCTCTATTTTAAAAACTCCATTTTTCTGCCAAAGGTTCAGGACACGGACTATCTTACTCTATTCAAACAACAGAAAGTGTTAATACAGAAAAAAAGTATTTCTAATTCATAAATTCTAAACTTAGTGTATAACAAGGAAGGGGTAACTGGTTCAGGGGCCTTGAAGCATGATGGGCAATTTTTAGACAAAGCTTGATCTCTAAGAAAAACAAAAGAAAAAAAAGTGAAGTGTGGAAGCATGACAAAAAGGAGTGAGAGAAAAAGAAAATGCTAGAACAAAGCTTAGAGGTGCGAAGGGAAAAAGTAAGACTATCTGCATTTTTTAAGCTAGCAAACCAGTTAACTACAGCAAGTCTCTTATGAAACAAATCCCTGACAAATGTGGCTTGGTTTCAAATTTGACAATGGCATACATTTAAAAAACAGAGAATAAATAAGAAAAAATATTTCATCATCAAGAATTCCACTGAAGTATTACCCCTAATATCACCAATAAACACATACAGATGACCATGGCATTGCAATCAGGGGCATCGCTGGCTGGGGGAGGGACCTGGGGCCCAGGCCCAGGCCCCGCCTGCCACCAGGCCACACCCCCTGACCAGGAACAAGGCCTGGTGCCGCCGCACCACTGTGAGCGCCTAGGCCCTGCATCCCTGGCCGGGATAGGGGCCGCCGCCGGTGCACGCGGTTGGGCCCGGGACTGCCCGCCACGGCCACAAGCAGCCGGGCCCCAGATCCCCGGCTGGGGATGGGGCTGGAAGAGGCCGCAGGAGGCCGGGCCCTGCATCCCTGGCTGGGGACGGGGCCGCCACAGACGCGGACAGCCGGGCCTGGGATCTCCGGCCCAACTGGGCCGGAGATCTGGGGCACCAGCACTGGGCTTCGGGGCACGTGCCCTGGGGTGCCCAGCGCTAGCGACTCCCCTGATTGCAATCAAGGGAAAAAGCCACCAAACCAGCTCTTATACAAGCAGCAACACAATTAAGAATTCAGCTATTCACAACATTCAAACAGTTCTAACTATACCTTGTCTTCAGATGGACAGAGATATAAATACTGGAATGTGGCAGTTATGTTTTTAGAGAATCTTGGCCCAAAAACATCCTTGTCTGTTCCAAACTGGTGACGAGACTGACGAACAATAGAGTCAATAACATATAATCCAGGGACTTTATATTCTGGTTTGCACTGAAAAGACAGATGGTTTCCAGTTATTGCAGATAACCATAAACAGTCCTAACAGAGTAACCTCCTTCTGCCCCAATTCTTCAATAGGTTTTAGAATCTCTACGAACAATCCTGCATCTTGTGCATGAGATTTTCTTGCATTCCCCAACAGAAAACTAGAATTCCACTATTTGCAGTTCTCTTACCACCAATACTAAAGGATTCTGCAAGGAGCCATGTTAATGCTATTAAATCCAACAGCGAAATGTGTTAATAATATGTACCCTGAAAAACAGGTAGCTAATCTTTGAGACAGATTGGCATGGCAATACAATTTAAACTTGAGTAAAAACATTAACAGGAAGCAAAGATCTAAAATATGATTAATCATGAACAATAGTTAAATATACCTGCTCACTAACTGAAAGACAACCTACAGGGGAAAAAAATGAACTGGAGCAAACCTAATTATAGGCATAGTGCTACAAAAGTTTTAGCATTAAAATCAATTGTATATTCTATGAGGGGGACACAGGGGTTAAAATTAAATAAGAGAAAATAATGTATAAGATATTGATCTTAACCATGAAAAAGTTAGTTCTCTTTTATGGAATAATAATGAATGGAATAATCAGAAGGAGTAGAACCACAGACTGTAGATATTTTGAATAGCAAATTATTTAAATGAGCAAATGTGTTAGAATTAAGAATATGTAAGAAATGACTTCCATGTATTACGTAAGCAATGTGTCCCGTAATGTTTCGAGAACTAATATTAACCGGGAGGAGCGGATGAGGGAAGGGAAGAGAGAAATACGTTGGGACCTTGAGCAGAACAGAGGAAAGATGTCTATGTCATAAAAGATCCACCATCTCCTTTACTGCCTTAAGAAACAGGAAAAGGGCCTTGAAGATAACTCCTCTCCTACCTTCCAATACAGGCTACTTACCACCGGGACATCAAGCTAGCCCTCATTAACTATCCAGTTTCCTTCTAGTAACCTGGTTAACTGGATCAGTTGTTCTCAACCTATGTACCACTACGGGCCACATCCACTACCATCTACAACCCTGAGGATGTCACATGGCCACAGCTGTGTCCTGAATGAACAGCAAGCAGCCATGGGCCACAAGTTGAGAACCACTGAATTAGATGGCTGAAAATCAAGTGTTCTCCTTCTAATGAAGCTTTTTTCATTTGACATATTTTTATTTGTTCTGTTTACCTAATGGTACTTAAATTAATAAGCCTGTTCCTGGTTTTTTAAGATTACAGGCATTAGTGCATCCAAGTTAAATTTTCTGGAACATTAATCATAACATTAGTAGTAAAAGGACACAACCAACTGGAAAAATTGGAAGAATTTGAGTTTCAAGCAGTATATCTATCTTTAAGTCCCACCAACAATACCTCTGGCTTTTATAATCAGGGATTTTTTTTCCTCTCCTGTTGCTGTATGACATGAACAAAGGAATGACTGATTATATTCAAACTGCTGTCAAATGCACAAAGGAAGAAAAATGCTGAAAGAATTTTTTAAAAGAGATTTTTCTGATCTGTGAAGTAACTAACTTTAGCTTATACTTGTAGCATTACTAGTTAATAAAAAAGTGATAGAAATGTGACTGTTTAAGTGCCGAACACCCCATTAAGTAAATATTAAAATTATAAAAACACTTACCTTTTTTATAAACTTTTCTACTATCTGGACTACATGCTTGTAGAGCTGGAAAAGAGAGAAGTAATCTATTTAGTCATTCTCTGATTTACAACAATGTATCCTTTCAGAGGTATTTTAATTGTTTGTACACATTAGCTATTATAAAAACAAATATATTCCAATCACTACTAATAAAGAATGAGTGATTCATTTCATCCCAACGGTTCCCTAAAAGTTTGCATGGGGAAAAATGCCCTAGCCATCTCGCATGTAAATAATGGGAAGGTAATACAATTGTGATAACCGCTGTTTTATTTTAAAAAAGTGCTAATGGAATATAGTTAAATGCTACAATATTTTGATTTTATCAAATATAAACCTTAACAAGTAACATTTTCTTAAGTTGTTTATAAAGATTTGCAGAGATACTGGCAGCGTAACTCCAAATAGAGAATGTTTACCACTTTTTTGGGGAGGGGAGGGGGGGATTCTAAAACAAAATAAATGAAAGCTTTACACTAAGCTATAAAATTTTAGAAATCGTGTAAAAGATGTGCATTTTTTAGAAATCCTGGTACTGCTATGGACTGATTTTGTGCTCTATTTTTGTTCTTTTTTACCTTGATAGCTTTAATGGCAGCTTTAGTAATGAGAATCATCTTAGCTCGGGAGATAGGAGGCTTCATCTCCATGAGTGAAAAGAGCTAAAAAGAGAAAATAAATATTAAATTCTGAAGCAAGCAAGTCAACATAACAGTCAATGCAGGTTCTTGGCAACTGTCATGCAAGCAGGCTTGTATTATAACGAGATCTAAAATCAAAAGAACAGCCACTTCAACAATGCAATTATTGACTTGAAAGTCAATGTCTGAAGTTGTACAACGAAATATCAGATTTTTTTTAAAGCTCCATCCATGAGTTAGTGGCCATTGACTAATGCCGTTTGAAGAGTCCATCTTTGTCTGACTTATCAATTATGAAACTAGTTCATTAATTCCCAAATTCTAAACTATTTTGTGAAAATTTTAAGAAACCAACAGAATAATCTGTAGTCTGACATAATTAACCTGAAACAACCAGTTTGAGCTCGATCTTGCCGTCTACACTTCTACACACTTCTAGAGTCCAAAAAAGGTTTCTCTGAGCATTAGCACAAGCTTTTAACCATTGAAACCATCATTAACCAACACTGACCTCCAGTTCATCCTATTACATATAAGTATAGGCGGATATATATTGAACATCTCTGTTAAACATTCTTGCAATAATATGGGTTAGATACTACCATAGAAACTAACTGCATCCCTTACTTTGGACATTTTCATTCACTGAGCTACTCTTCGTGACGATATTACTCAGAGCAGAAGTTAATTATAAGTTCTTCAGAAATCAGGACCAAGATTTTCAGAGCTAACTAGTAATTTCGGATGACCTATTTGAAGCATTTTGAAAGTCTTATTTACATTAAGTACAACATTTCTGTTTTAGCTATATCAAAAATTGACTTATTCTGTTAACACCAGCTTCAAAACAAGAAAAGGGGTCTTGAAGTGCTGAATTTCTTTAAATTCCACATCAAAGTTAATTTTTAACTGTAATTTGTTTGTAAATTCTAAGAAAGTTCATTCATATGTAAATATTCTGCAACTTCAGGGATGATGCACAATACTCCCCATACACAGCAGTTTGAATCAACTAATGGCAAAAGTCAATTCAACCTTAAAAGGGGATCCACAACTGGCTACTTCAGAATTTGCAATAATAATATGCAATAAATAAATCTGTTACTCTTTCCAAGTGAGACCAGACTCCTTGTTTGTTTTGCTGAACTAAACTAATACAGCTACCCCCTTTGGAACTTTCCATAATTTAACAGCGCCTGATTGGTGAAAGCTCAAAAACTTAAAGAACCATTTTCTTCTAGTACAAAAAGTACTCTGTGTCCTCCATGTGATGAATATTACCCTGAAAGGCAACATAGTAGTTCCATTTAATTTTAAGAGATTAAGCCCTGATCTAAACTACAAACCTATGTCAGTGTAACTACATTGTTCAAGGGTGCTGCTGAGCAAGTTATTTCAACCTAATTCCCAGTGTAGACAGCACTGTGACAACTGAAAAGCTTCTGATAGAGCTACTGACTCTTGCAGAGCTGAAGTACCTATACCAACATAGCAAGTACCTTCAATAAGCACCGCAACTGAACTGCTACAGCTCTCTAAGTGTAGGGGCAAGCCCCAAGTCAGTGGCTCTTAATTATTTTAAATGGAGCCCCCCATGTGGACTTTTCCATAATAATCATGACCTCCTGCTTCCCCAAATCATGTCCCACCCTTTCCCCCTTCTGAAAAGGGTGAGGACCCTTTCAAAAAAGCAGCAGTGCAGTTTCTCAAAGTTGGAGCTACAAAGTGTGCCAGGCTGAGAGCTGGGCCAGGAGGCAGTGGGGACCCCAGCATCTCCAAGAAGTAGCTGCCGCCACCCACCTGCAGGAGCAGCACCATCCTGCCACTGCCAAGGAGGCTGCTGGAGGAGTGAAGGACACTTTCTGCAGCCACTTTTGCTGTCATGCACATTCCCCAGATCAAACAGCCGCCATTGCTCTGAGCAGTTGCTCTCCAGCTCTGCTTCCCTCCAAAGGGTTGCCCAGCCACACTTTCAGCCCAGCAGCAGCGTGGAGAGAGGGAAGCTTGCCTGGCAGCGGCAGAGGGAAGGGCTGCGACAGCTGTGCAAAGTGTCCTTTGCTTCGCGAGCAGCCTGCCCCTACCTACACTCCTCTCCAAAGGGTTGCCTGCCTCCCTCCCCTCCCCCCAATCCATCTAGGGAGGCACACTCCCCACTTTGAGACTCTCTGCCATAAATGACTTAAACAAGACCATAAAGCAAGAAAGAAATTTAGGAGAGGAAGTTCAAGGAACCTCTCCCTCTGTACTCCTTCATCCCTTCTTTACCAACTCTTTCGCAACCCCAACCACCACTCAACCCAATCATAGCTGAATTCTCCCCTTGCCCACAGCACAGTACTTCAACAGCCTGCAGAGTAAAAGTTACAATCTCCACTACCGTTCAGAGGGTAGAAGCAGGGACAGGAGAGGAGAGAAGCAACCGACTGCTGCTTTGCACCAACACTATACTATACTGCTTTTGCTACATTAGTAACTGCATTGAAGTCTCTCTGCGTATATATATTGAGTTGGCCAAACCGTGGCTCTTTTACAGTTAAAGTGCAGATCATGTAGCCCCCAAGACTACCCCATTCTATGCTAGGATGGTGGTAGGGCTATAGGATTCTGCCTGGGGGCAAGAGGGGTCAGTAAGTTTGGCCACTCCTCTCCCTCCCTCCCTCTCTCTCTCACACACACACACCCCCATCTATGTCACAATTAGCTATTGCACCTCTAGAAAGATGGTACCATCAGAGTTGTCCCCATATCTTAAAAAAATGGCAGGCACTGATAAACCTTCTGTTTCCTACCAAGCACTACTTACAGCATATGCCTGAACCCAAAAGCTCTACCCCTGTCCTTCTTTCCCAGGCCCCACTGCATCAAAACAACCCTAATAAACATGGTCCAAATCTCAGAGCCCAGGTCAGCTGTCTCAGGCTTGTGGGACTAACCACAGTGGTGTAGATGTTTCAGCTCATGCTGACACCTTGGTTCTGAGATCTGGCCTCTCACAGGGTATCGAGTGTGAGCTGCAGCCCAAGCCAGAACTGCAGTTTTACAGCTGTGATGCGAGACTTTTATTGGAACACAGACACACCCTTTGAAGAAATAAACAAAGAGTCTAGCAGCACTTAAAAAACCAACAAATTAATTTACACATGAGCTTTCGCGGAAGAAAATCCCATTCTGTCAGACAAAGTGGGATTTTTCTCCCACAAAAGCCTACGCAATAAATAAATGTGTTAGTCTTTAAAAGTGCCCCCCAACTCCTTGTTTGTTTTGCTGGACTAGATAAACACGGCTGCCCCTCTGGAACCTTTGAAGAAATACCAACTCTTGCTCTCCTCCCACTTAAGAGGAGACGTATTATCACTTTTCATCCTCCCACTTCTAGCTCCTGCCCTCTGTCATTAAGTCCACTTCTAGATATCTTGGTCTATTAAACTGAACATTTGCTGTCCCTTTCCTACATTATCCTTGCTATATAAGGGCACGTCTACAGCACCCCATAGTTCAGACTAAACAGATGTGAACAGCAGGCCGCACCGAAGTGTTGTCTAACTGCTCTGCGTACACACAGCCTTATAAGGCCCCCAGTTTGGACTTCCAGACTCAGGATCTTTGAGTTCACAACTGCAGCATCCACACTTATAGCATCCACAGCTACAGCACAGCATTCTGGTGCACCCTATCATTCATATCCCCTTAGCCCAAACTGTGGGGCAAATGCAGATAGGCCCTGAGTTGCTGCTTACTATGAAACTGACATTCTGGCAACTGACAAGCCTACAAGTCTCAAACTATTCTATACCAGAGATTCGCAAACTTGTCTGATCACCCCCCACCCCCCCATACATACACCTCCATGCAGCTCTGAAGATAGAAAGGAAAGCAGCAGCTGCTGGCTGGGCCCCCAGCAGCAGCCCAGACCGAAGGCATGCAATGTAAACAGTGATATTTGTCACTATCACTTTTCACAGCAGAAATAGCACCCCACTGCCACCTTTACTTCTGTGTTGTTGCTGCCACCCTAAGGTTGACAGATGGCATTCGGTCATCCCTGGTGAGTGATGGGCCTGGGCTGCTTTTTCCTGAGGGACTGGGAGAGGGAGAAGCAGGACTCTGGTTTTCCCCTTTATCCTCACTCCCCACGTATCCATGGCCCTCCTGCATGAGCCCCAAGCACTTGGAGCTGACAGCCAGAGCTCTTAAAGAAAAAAGGAATACAGCTCATGCCTTTCTTGACTTCCTTGGAAGCTGGCTTCCTAGTTTTAGGAGCAACGTCCTACACATGTAGAAAGTTCAAGATAAAAGATACAGCTATATTTCAGGAAGAAACAAAATAAACTAGCAGTTGTCTTATGATTCTATTCCTCAGGGCTGTGTAATACAGAAATTAGGACCTAGCAAATAACATCTAAAAAGGCCTGATATCAGGGTCAGTTCCCAGTACAACCCATTAGCCAAACAAAGCAAAGGAAAAGGGAGAATTTCTTTTGGATAGTTTAATTCAAAATTGAGCTGCAGTCACCATATTAACGTTTATTTCTTACATAAATGCTAAAGTCCGAGTCCCCCATAAGACGTTTAATAGGCCGTTTCAGAAGTTATCCGATTAAACAGATTTCTCCTCTCTTTCCAATTACCAAGGGAAAGAAAAAAAATGAAAACTAACAAAATTATAGGCTAAATACTTGCAGGCACAGAAAAGAAAAATCAAGCTTTCAGCGACAGTTACCAAAACAAACAAAAAAACCAAAACTGACTGTAATTAAATATAGAAAGAACACATTTGTTCCTTAATTACATTTCTAACCTCTTTCTTCAGAAACTAGTAGTCCTGTAGCATAGAAGAGACACCACATACAGCTGTTGAATCCACTCTCTCTGTGTTATCTTCCACCCTTTGAGCCATATAATCTGTAACTCAAGAATCTGGATGAACTCTTTTGCAACCAGGCAAAATTCTAGCTCCAAATTGGTTTTAACCAGTCAAAAATTCAAACAAAGATATATATTCCAAGCTAGCATCCACCTTGGCTGCCAGGGAAAGATTAGTACAGCTAACTAAACATTTCAAGTTACCTGCCAGTTAGTTTCACACAATGAATATGCTCCTTCCCTTTATTATTTTAAAGCTCAATCTCTTTTTTGCTAAATTATTACACATTCCTTGTTTGTTCATTTTAAGTGACTTCAAAGTCAATGCCAACATAAAAATATTCAAAGACAAAGGAAACATTAACCTGCAGATTTCTAAATTGTGATCTTCACAACACCCTTAGTGGTGTTACCTTAAGAACAGATTCGACTTCCTTCATGCATCTGCGGCTACAAGGCCAGCAGAAGGGAAGAAGAGCATAAAGGGCCATTGCTGTATAAAGGAGCCACCTCTTTCTTTCCACAGACCAAGAAGAAGTTGTTTCAGCCAAGAACGCAGCCAAACTCCCATTCTAAGCACAAAAAGAAGTCAGTGTCAAGGCTGTACTGTTACAGAAAAGTGTATTTCAGGACTGCAACAGAAAAGAACAGAGAACGGGCAGAATGCAGAAGGTAGCCCTGGACCCAAGAGGAGGCAAGGATGAGACCTAAAGATCAGGAGACTGCTTCCAGAGGCTGATGTGATGGAGCTAGGAACCAGAGAAAGATCCAAGAAGCTGTCAAGCATTCTGGTGGTAGAAAATGAACCAATTATGAAGCAGTATTAGAAGTAGGAGCTGGTAGCACAGGGCCATTATTTAAGGAACAGGAGAACCAGGAATTGGAGCCTGGTAAAATAATTCAAGAGGAAGAAATACATGAACAAAGGCCTTAGGGAAAACAGAGATGGGCACAGAATTGGGTATATTGTGCGTGTTGCTGCAGATAGTATTGTCCAAGCCACAGTGGCAAGAACAGAGAAAAAAAGATGACAGCACATGCAGTATTAGTAAAGGGAACTCAAAGTGATCACCTTGGGAAGTTGAGAGTGGAAAGAAAGATATGGATCAAATTAAAAGGTACATCTAAATTAAAGATGACCAGCTATTTTGCTTAATTTTTAAAAACTGTACAATTTATAACTGTCCCTTGAAATGACAAAAATCACCTGTTTCCTTTTTAAATAATTTTCACATATTCCTTTACAATAAACAGAGTGTCTTCCAATTTTACAGTTGACTGTGATTGTTAAACTGTGGAAGTTAAATAAAAATGTGATAAAACCAAGTTTTAAAGAAAAAAAGATTTAATTTTGTGTTTACCACTCTTTTAGTGCCTCTTAAAATTTGTTTTGGAATAAAAAAAACTCACTGTTCGGCCTTACTGTAACAGTAAGCTGTATGTCTTTTCCATGTATGTGCAGACAAGTGTCCCACTAGACTTCGGCTCTTTTTAATATACACTGAACTCTCAAAATGGGGCACATGAAGAAATGCTATATTGTCACAAATCTGTACAAAAGAGCATTATTTCAACAAAATTATCCAAAAGAAATTTCAAATATCTCAATCTGCAAAGTATCTTTTAAAAAAAACCAGCATGTAATTAGTTCAAGAAACAGGACACATAACAATGGTAAAATCTCCGTTTCTATTTTTATGGCAATCCATATCTGATACAATTAGATAAAAAGACACCAATTAACTCCCTCATAATCAAATCTTTCCCTTTAATTCCCCCGCCCTCCCTCCCAGCAACTGGGTCTAAAAAACCTGTAGATTGTCCTTCTTTCTCAGTCAGCGCTGAAGCCAATCATATTCTATATGGTTCACACTCTACAGGTCAGTGGTTCACAACCAGAGGTACCATAGTAGTCTTTCAGGAGGTACATTAATAAATATAGATATTTGCCTAGTTTTACCACAGGTTACAGGAAAAACACTAGCAAAGTCAGTACAAATTAAAATTCCATACAAATATCTTGTTTATACTGCTCTCTACGCTATTCACTGAAATGTAAGTCCAATATTTATATTCTAATTCATTCACTTTTAACTATATGGTAAAAATGAAAAAGTAAGCAATATTGCAGTATAGTGTCCTGTGTCACTTGACAAATCAACAAAACAAGGAGTCCTGTGGCCCTTAAAGACTAACAAAGTTCTTTATTGCATGAGTTTTCATGGGAGAAAACCCCACTTCGTCAGATGCTTTGAAGAAGGGGGACGGGGGAGTAACCTGAAAAGGTTCAGATCTGCTCCAGGTTTCATAGTTGTTCTCCAACTCCATCCATAGCTACTCACCATAGTAGGCTAAAGCCAAACTCCCCCCTCAGCATGTTCCCTTCCCCCAACCCCCACCCCTATTGCTTAAAAACACAGATCCTCAGTTAAGCAAATCAAAGCCACTCTAGAATCAAGTCAAGGTACCAGAAGGAAACTGTGTAACAAAAAATGCCCCCTGTATCTAGGATGGTGAGGGGAAAAAAGCCACAAGATGGAGATAAATAAGAAGTAAACTGAAGCTGCTTTATTTTAAATGGGATGCTGTCAGTCTGAAGAGACAGATTTCAGGTATTACACACCTGCTCCTGAATTCTGGCAATTTCTGTGTTTTTAAAATATTTATTTTTAAATGCTTTTCTCCCTCCTGTTTTTTGTGTGGATGTGTCACTATAGAGCAGGGGTGGCTTAATGTACGGAACTCAAGAGCCACACAACTTGATTATTAAACCTTCATGAGCTGCACTGAGGCATATAGCCGTATATTTTTACCTACTCCAAAATTACTAAGTTTAAAATTCATTGCATATTTTAATTTTATTGTAAAAAGAGGGCAAATATTCATCCTACTAATGTCAGATTCTAATATTACTTAAGGTTACCATGAAAACTAGGGCTATACAGTAAAATGCTACGGCTTCCCCGCCATCCCTGACCATGCCGTGCTTCTCCCCCACCGTCTCCGACAATGCCGCCGCTTCCCCACCATCTCCGACAATGCCGCCGCTTCCCCCTGACATCTCCGACCACGCCACTGCTTCCCCACCACCCCTGACCATGCCAAGCTTTTCCCCACAGTGCTCTTCTGCTATACGGAAATCTGACTATAAAGGTGAGGTAGGGAAACTGCATAGAAATGCTGACAAAACCCACCAAACAAGAATCTGAAAAGAAAATTTCTCTAACCTCGCACTTATTAATAGCCTTAACTGCTACTAGTAACAGTAGTAAGAAAAAAGTGTGATTTTTATTTTGCAGTATTTCAAATACTAACCCCAAATTCAAGTTCGTAAATTGGTGTGTGGTAAGAATACAGCAAACAAGGACAAGAGCCCTTTTACAGACAAGTGAGACTAAAGCCTTGCTGTCCTTTCTGCTGTTAGTTCTACAATCTACTGCATTACAAAATCAAGTTCCAAAGGGGCAACTGTGTTTGCCTAGTCCAGTAAAACCAAACAAGGAGTCCTATGGCACTCAGAGCCACAGGACTCCCTGTCTGTTTCACTACAAAAGCAGTATTCAGTAGTTTCCTAAATTTAAACCTTCAGAATATGAAGTACTAAAATGTATAGGTAATCCTGCATACTCTTTCTTAAACTGTTACCAAATGAAGTATTGGGTATGACAGTCACAAAACCAATGCTCACAACACTTAGAAGAGGAAGAGTTACCACCTCGTGTTTCAGACTAACAAAAACCACCAAAAAATGAAGAGGAACCAAACTGATAAACATTAATGGACTTTTTAATAAGTAATATCAAACAAGCAACAATCATATTGACCATCTTACAATACAACAGTATCTAAAAATACTATTAGGCATCCCAAAACTATTCTCAGTGTATGTAAAAAAAGGATGAATGTATGAAGATAATTGCTTGTGCTGGCAGGATGATGGACTACAGACCAGTGGGACTCAACCACTGTGTCACCACATAGTGGTAAGTATGTCGCAGAGAGCCAGGGAGATGACTGAATTTGGTTGGGGGGGGGAGGGGGGGCTGGTGTGTCCTGTAAGGTCATAGTATGTCACCAAGTGTCTCACAACCTGCAAAACATTGAGAACTGCTGGACTACATGACCTACCAGGTCCTTCTTAAGTCAATAAGTGGTTTTCAACACTGGTGTGCCATGGGAACTGTCCAAGTGTGCTGTGAAATTTTGTACAAAGGTAATGAAAATCAATGTAAAAAACAAATTCTATCCAACCAAAATTACAACTCATAAAACTTATGAAAATTAATTAACAAATTAAAACATACTAAGTGCAGGTGGCCACAGGGCAAAACTGAGATGACATGTATTTTTTTTCCAGTGGATTTGAAACATTAATGCCTTTGATCCTTCTTTAGCTTACTGGATGCACTATGCTGCAAACTTTTCTAATAAGACCATAATCATAGAAAATGTAAGCAAATGTGACATTTATGAGTGACCAAGTCAGCTGAAAAAAGGGTGTGTGCTATGGAACCGTCTGTCTTGTTGAACTGTGCCGTGTTACTGAAAAGGCTGGGAACCACCGACATAGCAGACACCAAGAAAAGCAATAGAATGAAGTATAATTCTGTCAGCTTCCCTCTGCTGCTGAGGACACAGACTAAATCTAGACACCAATTAAACACCAGTGATTGGCCCCTGCCATCAGGCTATTGCCTTTGAAGACTCCAACTTTGATACTGGCTATCTGCTACAACATTTCTGGTGATTTTTTTTCATGCCTTGTTTGGGCCAAGAATACACAGTCCAATATGATACAGATACCTTAAGTAGATATTAAAAAACGTTCCTAAGGGAGTTTAAGTTTTCCAGCAAACGTGTTGAAGAAAATTTCTCCAAAGGCAGCATTCCATACTCCTTGCATATTGCCACTTACCCACTAGCTCCAAAATTACCTTCTCTAGCACAAGAAAGTTTAATTTCAAGGCAATTCATAAGCAAATATAACGAAGCACACCGTAAAAGTCGTCTTCTCACACACAAGAGTACGTCAATCTTGGTCTGATATCAAAAGACAAGGAAGTGGGGGACAATTCCACAAACAATGATAAAGATAGTTCACATTTTGACAAGGAACAACAGAGTAGAAATACTAAGTATCCCCATATGAAGTAAGGACAGAGGTAAACACTGGAAGATTTTAAATGTCTTCCGGGAGAAGATACTTTGGGCGAGGCAAGATCTTTAAAAATGTTTTGGGAAATACCAAATGTGAGAAATGGTATAATTTGCAATCCCATTGAACAGAATCCTGTTCAGATTCAGTAGCTTCCACCACCATCAAACAAACATGGCACAAAAATACAAGCTCTGAAGGTTTGCAAATTGCTTTCATGAGCTCAAACCTCTAGCCACTCTTCAGAAAGAGAGGTCAACACCTAAAGCAACAAATCTCAAACTTCCAAGTTAGAAGTGCAATCCTACACATCAGTCACTTAAATGGCCAGCAGCAAATGCTGAAAGCTGTGCATTTGGCATATAAAACCAAAAAAAGCATTTTTCTACACTGCCAGGGTCTGAATTTCAGAGGTACTAGGCACACATAACTTTCATAGTAGCCAAAGAGGTAGTATAGGTGCTTGGCACCTCTGAATATCAGGTAATTAATCTTTACCTGTAGTAATGTATTAGGCTGACTTTTATTACATCTTACTAACGCTGTCTAGGACATTAAAGAATGTTTTCTTTTACTATGCTATTGCTTGCCTGACTGCTTGTATAACCTACCTAAATGTATAACAAGAAGTCTTGATAAAAATTAGCACAGAAAGAATCCAAGAACAGATATATTTTTCTACTAATCTTTTGAATAATCTGCATTAGTTAGAAATAATTTTCATTGACAAAATTATAGGTCATTTAGTCATATACAGCAGTTTTAGATATTTGCTCATACATGTATGCATAATTAACTGAATATTTGCAAGAAGGGGATGGAGGAAGAAGGAACGAAAGTATTCTGCTATTTATGTTAACCCACAGTGTTACTGTGTTTTATCATCAGGCTGAAAAGGTCTAACTGGAGAGAGTGATCAAATGGATTCGAGGTCCACTTGCTGGCTAGAAAATGGGCCCTTCTTTTACCACAAACCCCATAGGTTTCGATAAGAGAAACAGGTTGTAATTCAAACCAAATTTCTGCCTTGGGGCAGTGGCTCAGAGAATTCATCTTTAGTACCAGCTTCTGTTACATGAACTGTGAAGTCAGGTAACAACTATCTGCTGCTAATGGTCGTCTGCTGCCACGGACCTTCATAAACCGCATGGCTGTCAATCTATGTTTTTTGGAGGATGAAACCACAGTTTAATATGGCTAGAGACAAACCAAGAGCAGCCTAGCATACGCAATGCTTAGTCCATTATGATATTCCTGCTGGCTAGAAGGACAAACACACAAAGCTGGGAGTCCATTTGGGGGAAACGTCATTTTAAACACTATCAAATGGAAATGAAGAAGGTATATGGAAGAGGATTTGGCTTTAGTATGAGCTACTAGATCAGAAGCCAAAAACCTGAAACATTTAAAAAAAAAGTTATTCATTCCTTTCTACTTTCAAAAGCCTTCTAACTCTCCCTTGAAGGTTGCTTCTCTTCATTCCCTATTTTTTTATTTTATTTTATTTTTCCTAGTCTCTGCTAGGATCCTCCACCATTCTTATGCTTTAGCTCTTGTTCAGAAGAAACAGGATCCTTCAGGATCCCACTGGTACTGTTTCTTCAGTTGCTCTGAAGTGGCCCCTAAACCAACGCAAAGCACCTTCCTTATCACAGGGGATGAATGTGCTGCTACTGCAATAACCTCAGTCCTGGTGGAATAATAAATAAAGGTCAAAGCTTAATCCAAAATTCTGATATACAGCCACTACCGCACCGTTTCTACCTGGGCATCTCTACTCCTCCACCTCCTGAACACATCTTCCCCTCCCAATGTACATTGCAGCTGCGTATCTGAAGAAAAGCACTCACTTGATCCAAGGCTACACCTACATTGTGCCATAGTTATGGAATACAAGACACAAACAGAAAAACTGTTCTCTAACTACCCAATGTGGATATTTCTGATGTCAACTAACGATAGCTAATTCACACTTACATACTCTGGTGCACTCTGCAATTCACAGCCCTGTAGTCTGCACTGCAATATAGTGTAGACAAGTCCCATATCTGTTTCAACTTACTGCTGCCACAGAGACATGGGAAACATGAGTTCTGCAGGAGCAAGAGACGCATGAGCTTCCACTGTTTTTTGAGCCCAGATGGCCAGGAGAAAGAGATAGTCACATGAATCTTTGCTCCTAGCATCAGAGATCAGTAACTGTAGCTCTCTCACTCTTCCACCTAACAAATTATAAAATAACTAGGACCGCATCAGTTTCAATAAACCATTGCACTGGCTGGCTAAATAGTATGCAGGATCTGCCAGGGAAGTCCCTTAATATGGACTGGGAGGAGCAGAATACTTTCTTATTTCTGCATCAAGTCTAAAACCTTGAATGCAGGCATAAATCACTGAAAAACTTTATTAATGTGGAGCTAAGGGTGACCGGTGATATATCATGCCTTTTCAGAATGTGAAACTCAGCCAAACAAACATCTATAAACCAGAAAATGAAGAGCTGCAGTGCTTCAAACACAAAACTTCTGAAAAGCTGGCAATACAGAGTTCAGCCATACACCCACACAACCTTAACTCTGCCCTCTTTGAACAATTCCCCAACCTGTCCACAGCACATTCATACATTCTCTTTTGCACTGTAAAGAGCAGCAGCTACCTACATTGGCTATACGTTCAGGCTAAGAGCCTGCCTCACAAAGAACACCTCGTGTGCTAAAATTTACAACCTCTCCATCTTTATGCACGAGATGCCATCTAATACTTTTCTTTAAACTCACAGACCATACACCTCTCCCACCTACCTGCTCAGAAGCTGCCCTGCTACTGACACAACCTAAACAACTGAGTACTAAAATGAGTCATATTGGCTTTCTTAGCATCTACATCAGGGGTCTCAAACACATGGCCCGTGGGCCACATGTCGCCTCTAAAGCTACTTCCTGCAGCCCGCAACAACACTATTGTTATCGATATCTGAAATATTGTTGTATGAAAAGGTTTCAGGTTGAGTTTGCTACCCCTGATCTACATGCACCTCTGAAATCATCGGAGGGCAGCCCTCCAGATCGTCTCATATCACAATCACAGCTCTTCCAAACTGCTATAACTAATTTTTCCATCTTTCAATACAGCTACACTTCACATGGTGAATGAAGATGAAGTGCATGCTGAGACTTGTCCAAGACAGCTGCCAGCACAAGGGAAGGAAGAGTTAAGGTTGTGTGGATGTATTCCTCACTTACTTCCTGCTTTTCAGAAGTCTGAGTTTAAAATATTTTAATGCATCTCATAGTTTTCATATGTCTGGGTCTCCACACATCTGAGTTTTACTGAACTTGTCTTTCTTGAAGAGTGCAATTTTACCAGGTAATCTTAACTCTGTTAATTAAGTTTTTGTCCGTATATTTCCTAGTTTTTTCCAACAGCAAGAAGAACAAACAAAGATGTGTCACTGGAAGAAACTGATCATCATTTAGGCAGTTGCAGTTATCATGTAGATTTGCAGGAGCTACACTACTGTGGCCCCAAAACGACAGCACCTAATTCTTACCACGTTTTTCATCAGTGCATCTAAAAACAATTTTACTAAAGAAAGTAACTTCCTTATCCCCAATGTAGAGATGTGGAAACTGACACATAGAGAAATGAAGTGATTTAGCCAACATCGCCCAGAGGGCCTGTGTCAAAGCTGGGAATAAAACCCAGGTTTTCTGAGTCTCTCCATCAGACCATAAGGTTGAGATGTGATTCCTAAGAACCACCCTCCCCCTTCACCCCTCCTCGCTTTGTTAGCACAGAATAGGAATAATGGTCATGCTCTAAAATGTTTGGAGTGAATAAGTGCTAACAGGGCCAGTGAAAAGTTTCATATATTACAAACTCTTGTCAAAATTTGAGTTTTATTAAACAGTGGTTCCAGTAGCTTTAGACATGTGAAAAGACTGGTGTGTGGAGAGAAATGTTGCAGCAGCGTTGCCTATAGCTACTCCACCATTTTCAGCCCATCACCTTATCATTCCATTGAGACATTAGAACTTCAGAAGCCATTTACAAAAACTGTTGGTAGAGTCTGTGAACTTCAATAAAAACATTTTGCAGGTATGCTGTATCACAAGAACCTCTCGCTCTCCAGACACCATCTTTGGTTCGCTCAGCTACCTCACACTCCAATTAAGTGCCAGACATTCAAATCAATGCAAATTCATATGTGGATTTTAGAGCACTCCAAAAAAATCTCAACCAAATGTAGCAGAGATGATATGCCAGTATAATACTGTACGATGTTAATCAGCAAGAGTTCTGTTTTATCCAGATCTCCAATACTAACAATCCTAAAAGCATATAGGCAACACCATGGGGCACCAAGAGGCTCTTCAACATAACGTGATGGTTTCCAATGAATGAGAACACTCCAAGAAAAGGAACACAGCCTAAAACAGCATCTGTAATGCACAAACTTCTCCATTCATCTCAGTGAGCCTTCCCATCCCAATACTTGGAAGACTGTGATATGCACCAAGGATGTACATTCTCAATTCTCCTACCCAGTCTCAAATGTATTTTTGGTGCTTGCTTCCACCCTACCCACAAACAACAGCGGCGTGGTTCCATATATTGGCTCAAGATGGGCTCCGACTCCTTCAGAAGGAAATGGGGCCCCAAATTGCGGCTCACAGAGTGGCAAGGAATGGGGCTCACTCCCGAGAGGGACAAGGCCTCCTAGATCCGACACCTCCAGAGGAGTAGGGCTTCCCAGATCCCTGTATGCAAAGGGAAGGAGAGAATGCAGAGCTGACACGCACCTCCCCAGCTCTAAACCTTCTCTTGCAGTGCCACCCACCTCCATGCCACCACTCCCACTGACCCCTCCCCACCAGCCATTTCCACAATCCTCCCCCACACTAGTTGTCTGTCCCCCCAAACTTCACTACCATCCTAGCAAGCATTTGCATGTGTAACTTATTTTTAAGTTCAATATACTGTCCCCAAAACACATCTGACAGCGACACATATTAGCAACATGCTCACAGCCTTTTTCAGATTTCTGCTCTAGGTCAGACCTGAACTCACACTAGCTAGGTGTATGTCTGGTTCGAAGGCTACTAAATAGCCTTCTACTAAAAACCCTACCCGGCTGGAGTGAAAACTTTCAGGCCTGAGCGTTAGGCTTGTTCCTAACTAGACAGCTGAACCATCTTATTAATACCATTTTTGAATTGTTCCTCCAAAGAGGCAATGGACGCCCTGCACTAGCTGGGGTACATGTCCTGCAGGGGACTCCATTTTGGGCATGATCGGTTGCCTAGCTCTGTACAAAAATACGTTAGCAGACTACATGAACCTTAAGAAAAGTTGTTTTGGGGGGCAGAAGGGGTCCTGAATTTGAGTATCTCCACGACTGAATAACTCCAACTTTGAATCACTGCCTCTGTATTAAATGCCCACAACGTACACAAAATTTGAGGGCAGTTCGAGTAACCATGAGGATTTTAGAACATTATAAGAGTCATTCTTTAAACAGAAAGCTGTGTTAACCTTAACTATAACACTACTTTCTTCATGCAAGGGAATAATGCTGGCTGGTTATAGGTGAGTAACTAGGGAAAAGATTGGGCAGGCAAAAAGAGATACATTGACATTGCAAAATTCTACCTACCATTAGTATAAGATTGCTATACTAAATAAAAATTCCATTGTCTGGTCAACTCACTGTGCATAAATATTGAAGAAACGAGCTAGAGTTGTAAGAAAAGAAGGAACACCAACCAGAGTACCTATTCCCTTCATTTTTTGGGTGGTATTACTGATTTGGAGCATGGTGTCTTTAAATGTTACTCAAGGTGCTGATAAAGGGAGTGATGACACCTCTTTGTTCTTAACATAATTACGCAATATTGTAATTTTATGACTATCAGTCTGTTGGCTCTTACCCTACTTACATTGGCAAAGCCAAATGTGGCAGTTTAGGCCAGGTCTACAGTAAAAATAAAGTCAGCTGGATCCAGCTACTTTAGATAGAAAGCGAAAAATACACACCAGAACAAAGTAATTAAGCCAATCTGACCTCCCACGTAGACTGTGCTACACCAGTGGAACTCTTCCATCCATCTAGCTACTGCCTTCCTGAGCAGGTGAATTAACTTTAGCCACTGAAGAACCCCTCCTGTTAGTCTAGTAGTGAGTTTCTATTCCGAAGTGGTACAGTTGTGTCACTCCAGCATTTCCAGAGCAGACACAGCCTTACCGTGCAGAGGCCTATAACCAGCACTAATTTACCAATTACAAAAATTGGGAACTAGTATTTTTTTTTTTTCAAATGAGAAAGTTAAACCTACATTGCCAAACCAAAATATGATCAAAAGTGAACACTGGACCAGAAACGTTATGTACTTCTGTCACGTGGGTGTCAAGGTCATTTTTAAAATACTGGTTCTTTCAGGAAATCTTAATGAGATTTTGCACTTCAGTGTGTTACCCATTAGTTATGTTCACTATATCTTTAATAATACAGAACTGCACACTTAAGATTAACAAAATGCACAGCCAAGTCCAGTTGTTTCAGGAGTACATGGGTCAAACTAATTACTCGAGAGGAACTGCACTACATTACAGGGCTAGCGAATCCCATCAGCTGGCAATAGTCAGTCAAAATGCGAACAAAAAAATAGCAGGCAGAATAATTATTTGTTTGGCACCAATACTATGCTTGTTCGTATAGAAAATTTAGTGTTTTCCCACATCAACTTACAACCCAAAATACAATACAGAGGAAAGGACAAACTGGGAACTGCAGCGAAGGGATTAAGAGTGGAATTTTTTTATTTAACTGTCAGATGCAAACTCATTTCTTGTGGGAATCACAAGAAAACCATGAAACTAAGTGTGGTACTGAACAAATGAGTAAAACCCATAAGGTTTAGAGTTACGCAAATGCTTAAGTGACCACAGGACGGGAACCATAGAGAATAAGTCATGTGTGAGGAGAAATACTTAGAACTCAACTGGATATATTGTTTCATACAATTTAGTCTTCATATAAGTTATCAAATAGAAATCCAGTATTCAATTATCAGGATTTCAAATTCTCTCTCTTTTTTTTTTTTTTTGTTAAATCTGTAAGTAGAAGTCAAGCATTCAACCAATTAGGCATATACTTCATACTATTTCTTAGGCACACAGATGTGTTATTTAAGGCTTACCAGCTTTGAATACATCAGAATGAGATTACGTATAACAGCAAGAAATACAACTGATGGTTATCTAAATTAACACATTTACCTTAATCATTTGGTACATAACAGCACATAACATCTGTATAGTCGTACTAATAGTATTTTATTCCACGCCAGCAAAGCTAAGCTGTACAATGAGACGAACGAAGTGGCAAGCGCTGCTAGTAGCTCCACTTATGTGAAGACAGGTAAAGCTATTACTGTCCTACATGTTAATGCCAGTTGAAAAAAGACTGTATGTGCCATCTAACCACAATCCTTTCAACTCCGTAGATTTCTGTTAAGAAACATCACCACTTACCCGACATCTGGAAAATGGATAGCCACAGAACTGCCAATTGTGTCAAAATAATGAATGTGTAAATTTAAATGAAAGACGCCGGTTAAAACTCACACGCAAAATTTGCTCCTTAACTGTGGAATTATTTGTGTCATTTTAAAATGCAAAGATCTCACGAACAGAAAAATCATACTATAAGCGGGGAAAAGTGCAAAGTAAACTATTCAGCGGATAAGTAGAGGTGTCACTATATTCATTTTGACCCTCTGGTGCAACTGACTGAACTTTACACAGCAAGACTTTGTCACATGAGAGCAGTCTGCCATTTTTCCCGCTTCTGTTTGGCCACCTAACCTTCAAAATGCTCTGGACTAACCCTTGCAAAACTTACATTTACAGCCCCCCTTCACTGACACTGAAAACACACTATAATTAACGCCTCGGGCAGTCCTAAAAGGATTTGCCAGAGCATCCTAGCCACCCCAACTGAAAAGTTCTCTACAACTACAGTCGCTTTAAGTTTAGGCGGCGGGAGAAGAGGCTGCAACTTCATTCAGATGGCAGGATCTGACATATTCTGATAACCAACGGGGAGGACACAATCGCTTGGGGTATTTTATTGCCTCCCCGGCCGCTTTCCAGACCCAGGAGGGGGCCACGAGCCGCAGCGGCGGGGAGGGAAAAGCGACGAAGAAGGGACCAGGGCCTTCCGTGCTTCGTGCAAGGGAACCGGCCCCTGCTCTTCCGCCACATCCATGGCGGCTTCACTTCGGGCCTTGTTAACGGATCCGAGCCCCCCACACGGACGGCGGCGGCGGCCGCCCAACCTCTGCTCCCGGCAGCCCGTTCACGTGGCCGCTCCCTCCCCCCGGCCCGGCCCGGCCCGGCCGCTCAACCAGCCCCGCTCCCCTCCCCCGCAGGAGCGCGGCGCCGCCAGACCCGGCCGAAGGAGGCCGCAAGGCGGGCGCTCCGTCAGGGCCTCTCCCTCGCCCCGGGGCCGGAAGCCAGGCGGCCGAGATGGCGGCTCCGTGACCCCCAGAACCGGTTCCCGGCCCGGTTCCCACCTCCTGGTTGAAGGCGTTGACGGCCTCCATGTTGGCGGCGGCTGGCGCGGGTGCCCGCGGCGGGGGGCGGGGGCGGCTGGGTCCCGCTCAGGGGCGCCGCGCTAACATGTCCGTTCGGCGGCGGCGGCGGCGGCGACGGGGGCGGGGGGGAAGCGCTCTGCGCGCAGGCGGCGTCTCGCTGGCAGGGCCCGGGCCAGACCGTCTCTCCCAGCGGGATGGCGGAGGGCGCCCACGCCGCGCACAGCACCCTGGGATCGCGCAGGCCTCCCGGCCCCGCGCCACCCACAGGAGAGAGCGCGCGCGGCGCCGTGGCGGGGACGCCACGTGACCTCCCCCCATGTGACTCTCTCGAGCCCCGCCAAGCGCCGTCTCAGCGCGGCCCCGCCCCCGCGGGGGGAGGGGTGCGCATAAAGCCGCCCTGCCTGCTCCACCGCGTGCCTGGGGGGGGATGGGCGTGTTTGGGGCTATAGAGCGGGGACAGGAGCTTTCTTGCCCCATCTGCCATCCCGCGTGCAGGGGGTCTCCATCCAAAACCCCCAATAGCTTGGCAGAGCTGCCCCAGTTGGCGGGCCTGCTTGTGCAGACAGCTGGCCCCAGCCTGCTAACAGCTGCTTGGGGGTAGTCAGCCCACGTGGTTATAATAGGGGTCACTGGGTTTGGCTTGCAGGGGGCTGGGCTGAAGGTGGGCACAGGAGTGATCAAAATAGTGTAGTGGCTAGCACTTCTGCTTAATCTTCTGGCTTCAAGCTCCAGGGGGTTGGACTTGATGATTTCATGAGGACCCTTCCCACCCTATGAGTCTATGCTATGCTAGTGTTTTTAACTCAGTTTCCAAAGGCATAGCTGTGTTAGTCTAGTCCAGCAAAAAAAAAAACAAAAAACCAAGGAGTCATGTGGTACTTTAACAGATTTATTTTTGGCATGAGCTTTTGTGGGAGAAAATCCCACTTTGTCAGAGGCTTCGAAGATGGGGGAACTTACAGAATGGAATGAAACTAAATGTAAGGGGGTGTAAAACATAGGATCCGGTCATGCAGTAACTCTGATTTGCTGTTACTCTATGACCTGATCTTGTGTTTTACACCCCCCTTGCATTTAGTTTCATTCCATTCTGTAAGTTCACCCGTCTTCAAAGCATCTGACGAAGTGGGATTTTCTCCCAAGAAAGCTCATGCGAAAAATAAATCTGTTAGTCTTAACGTGCCACACGACTCCTTGTTTTGTTTTGTTTTGTTTTAAACTCAGAGCACTGTAAGGGACAACAGGCAGAGGTGGCCTTAGGCAGTTGGGGGCTGTAGAAGAAGGCCCTTTTGGGTGCCCCCCATGCCACCCTCACTGGGACCCCACTGCAGCCCTCACTGCCCCCCCCATCCTAACTCTCTCAGAGTGGGGGGCAGTGAACTGCCAGGGCCGGAGGCTGCACTGCCCACCTGCCTGCCAGGCTTCTTTGCAGCGGGGGGGTAGGGCAGCGCTCACTGCATACGCCCAGCTGGCCACATCTCCCTTGTGGGAGGAAAGCAACTGCTGTGGCACTGCCACTTGCCAGGAGTGGGGCACCCTGGAGCGGCCCACTCTGAAGAGTTCGGGCTGTTTCACCCCTGGTTGCCCCAGGATTGAATAGAGGCCGTCATGCCCCCAGGCCCTAGATTGGGCCTGTTCCGCCCTGGGGTGGTGGGGGGAAGAAGTGGCCCGAACTCATCAGAGCAGGCTGCTCTGGGCCCCGCCCCTGCAAGCTGCAGTGCTGCGCTGGCTGCTGTCCTCCTTCCCCCTGGGGAGGCGTGGCTGGCTTACGGGTAGGAGGTGAGCGCTGCTCTGCACCCCCCCCCCCCCAAAGATACCAGCTGGGTGGGCAGGCCATGGCCTCCGTGCTCCACCACCACCGAAGAGCACAAAAGGAAGTGAAGCAGATGACTGCTATGGGGCCCCCTTACTGCTTGAGGCCCTCAGCAACTGCCTGGTTTGCTTACCCCAAAATCAGCCTCTGGTGATGGGTAGGGTTACCAGATACCAAAGCATGGAAAGGAGGACAGAGAAGTACAAAAAGGAGGACATTGGTGGAGACATGGAGAAAACGTAGTATTAATGTAATGTTCTTCTGTTTTTAGGGGGTGCTGGAACGCCTCCCCCTGAAAATAGGGTGTTCTGGGGGTGTTCCAGCATACTTTAACCCCTGTAAATAAAAAGCCAGAAAAAATCATGTATTTTTAAAATGCCTGCTGGATGGAGGATGTGAAGGGAAGGAGGAGGACATGTCCTCCTTTTGCCTGACCTCTGGTAACCCTAGTGATGGGGAAGGTGAGTAAAATGCTGGAGACAATGAGAGTTCCTGTGGCACCTTACAGACCAGGGGTCTCAAACTCAAATCCTCATGCGGGCCACATGAGGACTAGTACATTAGCCTGCGGGCTGCAACACTAAAACCTTTACATACAATGATATGGCAAACATCAGGACCAACTGTCGTTGTGGGCTGCAGGGAATAGTTTTAGGGGCCACATGCAGTCTGTGGGCAAAGTGTTTCAGACCCATGTTATATATTAATAAATTTCTTTGGGCATAAGCTTTTGTGGGCTCCAACCTGCTTCATCAGATGCAAGAGGTTTTCCAGAGACATTTGTGTCTTTGGGCCTCCCAAAATAGGCAGGAGGTGCCCCCATCTGCCCCCCTTCCCCAACCTCCAGCCACCCATGTAATTTTAGTAAGTATCCCACATTCAGATGGTCACCCTACTTAAAGAAATCTGAAATTTCCAGAGGGGTAGCTGTGTTAGTGTGTGTACAGCAAAAATAAATGAGAGTCCTGTGGCATCTTTGGAGCAGGGGTCTCAAACACACGGCCCCTAAAGCTGTTTCCTATGGCCCACAGTGACACTACTGTTAACGATATTTGCAATATTGTTGTATGAAAAGGTTTCTGTGGTGCAGCCCTTGGGCTAACATGCTAGTCCTAATGCAGCCCTGTACTAGTCCTCTTGCAGCCCTCATGATGATTTGAGTTCAAGACCCCTGCCTTAGAGACTAATAGATTTTTTTCAGGCATAAACTTTTGTGGGCTTTAACCAACTTGTTCAGATGCAAGAAAGAAAGCTGAGATTCTCTTGTAATCCATAGATTCTAAGAGCAGGGACTTCAGGAAAAAAGTAAATATGGTAGAACTCATAATAAAACCATGAGTGGGCAACAGCAGAGAATCATAGTGAAAAATACAAAGATTACTATGGGGTGGGAAGAACATTCCACTGTCTCTGAATAAAGGCTGTTCTCTGCCTGCCTTGCTGCTAGGTACAGCATTGTCAGCAAAGGCCATGTGTTTACAGCCCGATTAGTCTTGATGGATCATGGTGACTTTCTGTTGCTTGCCTTGATAGAGTTGCTGAGCAAAGTCTGTGATGCCAGAGTATTGGAGAAGTAGGCCTTTGAATCAAGGACACAGAAGATTGATAAAAGGAGAAGGGTGAACAATTGTTCTCATTAACTTTTAAGGACAAGACAAGAAGCAATAGGCTTAAATTGCAGCGGGGAGGTTTAGTTTGGACATTGGGAAAAACTTCCTAATTGCCAGGGTAGCTAAATGGTTGAACAGTTTCAATGCAGGGGACTGAACTAGATGCCTAGTGAGGTCCCCTCCAGTCCTACTCTTCTGAGGTTAAATATATTTGTGTAGAGATGGCTCCTGAAATCCACAGCCTTTGTAACCAGACCTCACGTGGTTCTTCTGGTTATGAAAAATCTATCTATATCTTTTGTAATTGAGTCCCTCATTACTATTATGTCTCTTTCTAATAATTGGGGTTCCCTCTGCAGGAGGGCATCCTCAGTTTGAGAGGAAACCATGACATCATCTGGAAAGAGAGTCCAACTATGTGATTGTTTCCCTCTTCTCCAACTTGATATACTCTCTTCCCTAAAACTTGCATCCTCCTTAATAGCACAGAGGCTGTCAGACTAGTGGTGGGGCCATTCTACTGTGTGCATGAAAGCCTCAATTATGTGCTTTTCTTTCTCCTTTAGCTCCTCCAGTTCAGCCACTCTGGTTTCAAGAGCCCATTCTGTGTTTCCAAGGGCCACGAGCTGCTTGCATTGTAAGCACACATGAGGTGGATAATCATGCGTGCTGCATTCTGTGCAGTAAACTAGGCAGCCCCTATCCTCCTGCTGGGTTTCTGTCTGCATTATTTTTATTCCTGTAGGGTTTTGTTTTGGTTGTGGTAGAGGATTAATATCGGGGGATTAGAGTATGTTTGCTAGGTATATCTTCCTCTCTAAAGCCCCTTTGCAAAATATGTTTTTTGCAGCTCTGTGGAGGCAGTTTAATGACTCAGACCTTGGAGTTCAGGAGCTTCTTAATTCTCATTTTACTAGGTTTATAGCCCTCTACACTATAGTATTGCTCCTGCCAATGTTAGTTGACCACTACATAGACCTAATACCTCCACCTCCATGACTGGCATAGGACTTATGTTAGTGTAGTTAGGTTCACACTGACCTGGTGTACGCTGGTGGCATCACTTGACAGGAGATGCACAGAGCCCTGTGCAGACAATACACAAAAGTGGATCTGCATCTGAACTTCATCTGCCATGATCGTATTACCTCCAGCTGCCACCCAGGGGTATTGCTGGTGCCTGGCACATTGGGCACATGCCCCAAATCCCAGTGCCAGTGTCCTGAGTATGCAGGGAAGATCCTATCTCTCCCACCTCTGTCCTCAGCCAGAGATCCAGGGCCTGGCCGCTAACGGCAGCACCTGCCTCTCCTGACCTCATCCCAGGCCGGGCCACCTGTGGCTACACCTGCGACTCTGGCCCGGTCCCCAGCCAGGGATCTGAGGCCAGGCTGGCGGTGGCAGGAGCCTGAGGCTGGATCAGGCCTGGGCAAAGAATTGGGGCTGCAGGGAGTGGGGCCCATGGCCAGGGGGTGTGTCCTGTACCTGTGCCCTGGGTCTTTCCCCGGGGCAGCGACACTCCTGCTGCCACCTGCAGTATAGTGATCTGTATCTGCATAAACATTGTGCCTGAGCTCTGGGACTCCTAATCAGCTGGAGGCAATCTGTGCTTCTGCTGCCCCCTCCCTCCCCACCAGCTGATGAAATGTTTAGGTGCCAGCCGTTCCAAGCAGTCACCCAATAGCTGATTGGCAGTTGGCACAAGTGTGCTGCAGAGCAGCTAATTTATAGGGAGCCCTCCAAACTCTGTTCCAATGGGCTTCTCTGCTGGCTGCCAGTCAGTTGCTCCATGGGCTCCCATGTGGGCCATCAGGATGTTACCCAGATTTAGCAGAGTGTGCTAATAAAGATAAAACTGAGGGCGTGTTAAATCCCCGATCAATTTTAATGCTTAGATGCTTAGTAGATCTCTCACTAGTCAGATTAATTTGTTGTGAATCACTGACACTTGGCTAGGGGCAGATGCTGTATGTCACCCTTTGTTCTTCTTCCCTGCAGAAGGGGTTTGGCCTAGACCAGGGGTGGCCAAACTTACAGAACTCAAGAGCCGCACAAGTCGAGCTGCACTGAGACATATAACCACATATTTTTACCTACTCCAAAATTACTAAGCTTAAAATTCATTGCGCACTTTAATTTTATCATAAAAATAGGGCAAATATTGATCCACTAATGTTAGATTCTAATAGTTATTTAAGATTACCATGAAAGTAGGCCTATCCAGTAAAAATTTAGCTGTTGCTAGATGTAGAACACTACAGGCTTGTGGAAAGTTGTATTTTTTAAAATCTGGGCAGTAACTTGTCAATGCAGCAGGTGAAAGCTCTGAGATGCTGATCTCTAAGTATTGCACATTGTTTTGAATTTCATTGTGGAATATGATGCTTCACAGCAGTAAGTTGTGCCAAAAATTGCAAGTAATCTATCTTCAGTTTTAAACTTTTATCCTTTGTATTTTCATTTCTTAGTATTCCACATCATGTTTAGGACTTGTAAAACATGATTTTATTTTAACAACGAGTAAGCTGCATTAGGGCCTATGAAAAAATCTAAACATGCTATGGCTTCTCTGACCATGTCACGCTTCTCTTCCCCACCCCCATTGCCTCTTCTCTGCTGTCTCTTACCACACTGCTGCTTCTCTGTTCTCCCCAACCATGCCGCACTTCTGCCTCTCATCCCATCCCGGCACCTACCATGCCCCCACTTCCCTGCCAATATTTCTGCCAGTAAACTTGTTCACTAAAATACTCATGGACAGTGAAGACAAAAGGTCTGAGGACTCAGACACAATTAATTTTAAAATGAGAGTTATAGTAAGGGAAAATACTGCTTTCATCTTAATTCTGTGAAGAGATGCACACAGGGACACCTTTTCAACTGTTCAGAATCACAACAGATCAATGAGAATTTAGGGGGACACAAAGTGCAAGATCAGAGCTTGTTTCAGAAAGTGCTTTGGAGTCCATGCACAGAAGATACTATGGAAAAAATCTCATTGAGTTTATTCAGTTTCGGGTCAGGCCCTGTATAAATTCTAAATATCAACATTTGGTTTTTATAATACAAAGTAAAATCTTTATTGGTGAGAGGTTTTTTTCAGAAAGTTTACAACACAATTTTCCGTCCTCAGCCCTTCTCAACAATTACTCTTGTCTAATGGGCTCAGATACCCATAGGGTCATTCATGAAGACTGCGCTGAACTATAAATAGATTTTGACTATACAACAAAGAAGAATTAATACATGTTGAATGCTATTTAAGCAGTAGAAGTATAGTGCTGCTATTGAACTTTGCAGTGAATGTAAATTATCTTGGTAATTGACTTAGTTATATTAATTAAAAATTTCTTATAAAATAAATGTGCTAGCAGTTCCTTCTGCAAACAGATGACATACTGATGTCTCAGGCACACTTGTTCAATGGACTTGAGGAATTTTTCTTCTAAAGCCAGTTTTCTGTAGTGGTGGTCTATCCCAAATCTAAATCATGCTGAAAATGAACCATGATCCATAATAAGTACTTGTAACATTGTTTAAATAGAGGGGTTTTTTTAATAGCCTTTTGACGGTAGTCAGTGGTTTTGGATGTAACACTTGTGTCAATTTTCAGTCATTTCTGATGATTCTTATTTAATTCTCAAAATAGAAATACAAGAGAAATAATTTTGCATTATATTACAATATCTGGAAATGTCAGGTGATTTTTAAAAAAGAAAATTAATTTACAATTGCTTTTCAGGTTTAAATAGCTAATTATCATCCCTTATCTGTAGCTCATTGTAGACTTGTTCTTGATCAATTTATGTTGCCAGTTTTAAAAATATTTACCCAGAAAACAATATCAAAAAAGAAAAGTATTTAAACAATCATGCACTGATGCAATTAAAGACTGTATCATTATGCACACAGACAAGGAGAGTAGAAATTACTATTATGTGGGTAAACTGTAGAATCTGGCAGTTAGTTGCTCTGAGTGCTTGCCTTTCCCTGCGGGCTCTGACAGTGCGGCCCCTCCCTTCCCAGCTCTTACCACGCTGCTTTTTTCTGCTGGTGAGGCTCTCACAATGTGGCTCCTCCCCTGCGAACTCTCTCAGTGAGCCCCTCCCCTCCCTTCCCTTCCCTTCCCGGCTCTGACCACCAGGCTGCTTTTTCCTGGTGCTCTCACAAGGCTGCTCCTCCGCTGCCAGCTCTCACCATGTCACTGCTTCTCTGCTGTCCCCGACAACTGCAAATTTCTCACCCCTGTCTCCAGCCACATCGCCCTTCACTCCTGTGCTCTCCTGGGAGCCGCAATTTTTCTTTAAAGAGCCGCATGCGGCTCGCGAGCCGCAGTTTGGCCGCGTCTGGCCTAGGCAGATGAAGATTGCTGGAACACCAGTTGGTCCAAAGTATTAGGAACCAGGATTCCTCAACAGTGGAACAATGCTGATAATGTATGTCCAGTCTTCTCCTCTTCTGGAACAGTAAACTGATGGTGTGATCTAAACTGTCTTCTGCTTCTGGAACTGTAGTTGGAACCACTGACCCTCCGGCAGACAGCCCCAATGTGCCTCAGTCTCACTCTTAAATAGTCTGCTGTTGCTAGCAGATCTTGCAGTCTCTTTCCTGCCAAACCCCCAGAAATGGAAGGAAAACCTGTAAAGAAGAGTACACAATATGGAGTTTGTAGTTTTTTTCCATTCAAAATGGTGTTTGCCAATTACAATGCAGTAACCAGATATCTATTAACTACAACCAAAAAACAATTTAAACCTTAGAACTCAGTCTACGTTGCCCTCCTTGTTGCTCTGTAAGGGGAAAAATACTCTCAGATGCAACAAATATAGCTTATCCATTTAATCTAGTTATTTATGCTTCCCCCATCTGATCTTAATTATCCACATTATAATCATCCCTGATTGAAATTAACAATGGTATGATAAATAGTTGGATTAGGATGTGCAATGCTTTTTTTTTTTTCTTTTTTCTGATAAAAAGGAGTTGAAAAACCAATTTTCCCACCAGTAGGCAAAAGTGGAGTGCCATTTTATTCTATCCAGAACACTTGTTATCTGGTTTATAAAGTGATGGATGGAAATCATCATAAATGTTCAGTATCCTTTAATTCTTCCAAGCATTGTCCAAAATCAGGGTGTTCTGTTAGTTGCCTTAATGCTGCAACGCTCACTCCAAGGTGAATCAGATGGGTCTCAGTGTGTAGCTCAGAACTTAACCTAACTTCTTTAACTTTATATGTGTCCAATGTGAAATGAAAATAACATCCACTTACAAGTTACAAGAACAAGTATTTATATTTTGCTCATGTTCAATCATATAGAACTTGTTCACAACAAATTTCCTACATCTGCTTTGAATACGTATATACGATTATGACTGACTGCAATCACTGGCGAGGGGTTTCCATGCATGGGTTTTAACTAATAATGACACTTGCCCGTGCCAGTACTTAAACACACGTGTGCTTCTTCATAGATGGCATTATTACAGATTCACTCTTTCCCTGATTCCCACCCGCTACTACTGTCAAGTCTACTACCGTTTCATCTAGATTGACTTCTTTCAGTAAATTCATGAGTACATTGTATTTGGTACATTGTAACCCAAGGGTATCAAAGGATATACTCACTCTAGTGATGCATTAATAATAGTCAAGATAAAAGCAGTCACTTTGGCAGATTTAGCAGCATAGATAAAATTGCCCAATTCCCACCACTGCTCGTTTTGGAGCATGAACTTCCCCAATTTAGTTTTCAATAATACTTTATCTCAACAGAAATATGAGCCGTCTTACAGAAAGCTACTAGTTGGTATATGTAACCAAGCTTGTGACTATTTGCATGCCACTGTCCAGGATCTCCTTGCACCTTCTTTGTACTATGCATGAGGACTGCTGGTGGTAAACCCTGGGTGATCTGATACTCCAGAGTGTTTACTGAAGGAGGATGTTAAGGGGTGAGTCAGTGATACTAAATCATTACCTACATTATGAATTTTTATAGCTGAACTCTCTATGTCCACTACATTTATTGCTAATCCAATACCTATCCCACTGAGCACCTTAGCAATTACATCTCTCTTTTCCCTCTTTTGATTCTTTGAAAATGCCATCCTTACCAAGCATTCCAGCCTCCCAGAATTCTGGTCACAAAGGTTTGACAATTTTCCTGTACAGACACCACAGATGTGGGTAAGGGAACAATGATGTTCCTCAACATATACTCTGGGATTATCACTGATTTACAAGAGCTTTCTTTTATTATTAATGCTCTGGTTTGGTATGCATAAGGGTTGGGTACCACTGTTACTTCCAGGGAATAGAATGCCCCATAGATTTCTGTAATGTACCAGCTTCCCAAGTTATTATGGTAAACTGGAATGGTTCTTCCTCTACATAAGCTCTAGTGACACCTCTTCTAGTTCTAGTGCCCTGGGAAAACAGTATTGCTGGACGTCTAAACAATAGCATCTGACTTTTATCATCTGTGTCTGCCTATAGTTTCTATACTCTCACCATTCACTAACTCACTCTTCTGATGAGCTTTGATCTTATAAAGATATGTTGTTTTTGATCTCTTAATTGCAACTGTCCAAGCAAGCAAGAGCACTTTCCCATTTCCTGTGGTCATACCTCTTGAAATCCATGCTGCCATCCCAGTGGCGAACCAAGGCTATCTGGCACATGGGGGCCAAGTCACATTTGTCTCCCCACTGCCTCATGCCTCATCGCCCTTTCCTGTGCAGCCCCTCCCCACAGAGAGCAGAAAGGGTCCCAGCAGCTGGGACCCCTCCTGCTATATGTGAAGGTAGGATACAGGGGGTGGGGGAAGAGCATGAAGCAAGGGGGGGGAAGCAAAAGTGACAATCCCCAGGGTGCCAGATAGCCTCTGCCAGGCAGCAAGGGGGCACCTGGCCGGTTCCACACGAGGGCTACAGGGGGGGGGGGTCTCGGGCTGGCCCAACCTGTCCAGTTTCAAGGTGCTGGCACTGCCCCTGCCCTGCTGCTATGTGGGCCAGAGGCAGCTCAGCTCCCACACTGTGGTCCCAGGCTCAGTGGTGGGGGCCTGAGGCTGCACTGCCCTCCCTCTGCTGTGGAAGTAGAGCAGCATCTTCAGCAGTGGGGGGGGGGCACAGGGGGGGACAGAAGTGAAGTGGCCTGAGATCCACAAAATGGGCTCGCTCCAGGGCCCTTCGCCCGAAAGCAGCAGCCTCATGCTGGCCCTCTCTCCACTACCTGGGGTGGGGCAGCTGGCCAGGGGCAGGTGGGACAGCCAGAAACACTGGTCTGCATCCACAGCAAAGGGAGGGTGACTTGGCCTCTAGCCCCACCCCCCAGTGCCTGGGGCTGCAGCACAGCTGCCCTGCCACCTCTGGTCCATGTGATGGGAGGTCAGGGGTGGCACTGGTGCCTGGAAATTGGACAGCCTGGGGCCCCTCTAACATGGGACTGGTGCAGAGCCAGCTAGGCGCCCCCCCCTGCAGACTGGCACCTAGGTGTCTGGCCCTCCTCCACCCCCTGGGTCTGTATGCCACTGTAGCATCCAGTCAGTCAATGTCCTGTAAGGCAGGTTTAGGAGCTGTGCCTAACAGCTGAAGATGTAAAGCGGGCTTAGAAGCTGTGCTTAACAGATTCTGAACTGAAAGGGGAGAGCAACTAATCTGCACGGGTCCTGTATTAGCATGGATACAAAAAGCACAATTAGCTGATTAACATGCTGGGGCAAAGCATAGTGGGTAATAATATTTGGGGTTATTTTTTTCACAATTCTATCAATATCTGTAATTCTACTATAGGGAAATATAAAATACTGTCCTTGTGTAAACTGCTACTCTGTTTGTTTCAAATCTGTCTGGGTTAGTTAAAGGATAAAAGCCACCCTTATTTAGAAAAAGATTTGTAGGAAAGGCCCCTGCATATTTTAGCCTGAAAGACTTAAGAACAAAAGGGGGGGGGGGATATGCATTTTTAATGCTTGAGACAGTATTTGTTTTGCTCCTTATTGCTCTTTCTGTTTTTTCTTATGGACATAGCTATTACTAGCTGATAAGAACTAGGAGAGCTGGTAATCAGTAAGCTAGAGAGAATTCTTTTTCTCTGAGCTGAAAAGAAATAGCAATGGGGTGAAGCTGGTGAATGGTGATAGTGGCGAGCTGGGTGATACAAGGGACTGGAGGACAGTGCTGGCAGACAGCAGGTGGAGTCAGTGGATGGTGAGAGCAGCCAGTGGCGAGCTGAGTGACACGAGGGACCACAGGGTGGCGCTGGCAGACAGCGGATGGAGATGAGGAACCAGTTCTAGAGGATGGAGTGAATGAGTGGTAGATGGTGTCAGTGGACAGTTGGTGTAAAAGACACTACCTACATACCTTAGGATTGGTTGGGAGCCTAGTTAGCACTGATTCTCCAGATCAGTGCCAGTTTTGCCATTAAGTGTGTATGTTCTGTTATGTGGTGTGGGTTATTGGAAACTTCGCTCTATACTAAGTTTTCTAGATTAGTGCTGATCTCTTATTTGGTCTTTTGCATTTTGTTTTACTGCTATTAAAAGTTCCATTTACTACACTCAGACTTGTGCTTGCGAGTGGAGAAGTCTTACCCTTTTGGGGTGCCCAGGGAACAGTGCAGGATTCCCAGAGATCTGGGTGGGGGCTGGAGCCAGTTGGTGGTGCTGCATCACTGGGAAACCCCTAGGTATAGAACCTGGCCATTGTTCTGCCAGCCTGCCCTGGCAGAAGGGTTACAGTCCTTTTGAGCTACTCAGAATCCAATATAACAAACAAATGTTTTTTAAAGTCAGCATCTATTGAAACTGACAAGACTGCTGTTATCTCTGCTGTTTGGGCCAATGGAGGAGCTACAGTCTCTTGCAATGTTTGACCATCTTTCATTTGTTAGCAGCATCTACTGCTTGAGGTTTCCCTTTGATGTGGAAACTACTCTTGACTGCCCATATTTTGAAGTGTACCCTAGTAGACTCCTCAAATGTTTTCCCTAAGGGTAAGGAAGACTGATTCTGCCAATGCATCTTGGGCAAGTAGACATTCACGTTCTTCACTTGTGTTAACAGGGTGTATGGTGCCTTTGTAGCCCACTTAAGCAGAAAAATCATATTAGATAAAGTTATAGGTTAGAGACCATCCTGCTAATTTGGAGTTGAAAATCTGTCCACTCTTCACCTACCCAAAGTGAATTTCAGGGGAGTATGCAATTTTTGCACAACAATGGGACTCAGTCCAGTGTTATACTCCCAGTGTTGTATGGCCCATGGTAAGGCCAGACTTCCCTCTCACATGCTGAAAATCTCCTCTCCACTTCTGACAGCAAGCATGATCCATACGCAATTGGCTCTGGACCTGTGCCTGTTTACTGAGATAACACGTCATTGATTTCCTTAGGGGTACCAGCCAATTGCCATATAAATGGCCTCTCCTAGAGAGGGAACTCTGAGGTAGGTGCCTTAGTTCCTGCTTTAATTTCACAAAAGCTCGTTTCTGAACTTCTCTATAAGACCACTCCACTTGCTTGCAGATATAAGGAGCATGCTAGCTCTGCATATTTCTTGATAAAGTTTATTGAGAAGCTATTGAAACCTAAGAAAGATCAGAGTGCACTCACATTTTGAGCAGCTGGTAACTTCCCAGTCAGTTCAATGTTCTGGAGAACAGGGCGATGTCCATCAATTCCCAAATGCACACCCAGGTACATTACCTGCTGCTATGCCATTTATGCTTTCAGAGGGTTAATTAAAAATCCTACTTCCTTCATTCTTCTCAATATCTTATCCAGCATCTCTAGGTTTTCTTCTCTCATTGGTGAGGAGATTAAGATGTCAGCAATATATGACATGCTTTGCTAGTGATTTGAGATTCCTACCCACATTTTGGTCACCTCCTGATGACACAGGGAGGATGTGTGTGTAAACCTTGGGGCAAATGTGTGAAAGTATATTGGTGTCATCAGAAGTAAATGCCAACTTATGCCAATTCACCTCATCAAAAAGGATGGAGAAGAAGGCATTCACCATATCTAATATAGAGAACAGCTTGCCACCTGCAAGAATAGATGACGTTACGTCTTGGAATTTTTCAACTACCAGTGCTAAGTGGGGATCACCTTGTTAAGCTCTCAGTCGTCTACAGTCAGCTTCCAAATAATTTTATTCACTTTTATCGCCAGTCATATTGGCGAGTTATCCTGGTTTTTATCATCACCCCTTGGATTTTCAGTGAATAGATGGTCTGTCTGAGGTTTTTCTCACCCTGTCTAAGATATTGATGTTGTCGTAAAGCTTTTGGATCTGATGCCAAGATCCTTACTATTCTTGTTGTCTTTTTGCACTGTAATTTTTCTCAGGTGAAGGTTGCAGCATTTTTTTCTGTAATGCCTTTTATATCCAGCTCTAAGTCTGGCCATGACACAACTTGTATGGTTCTTCTGCCTCCCCATGTGCTAGTAAAGATCTATTTGGCAGATGAATAATTGTCTTAATCTATTTTAAGGCACTGGCTATGTCTACTCTGTCAAAGATATTTCTAAATTGTTATTTTGAGATAACTATTTTGAATTTATTTCAAATTTATTTTGAAATAGCATTATTTCAGATTTATTATTTCAAAATAAGAGTCTAGTGATGACTCTCTATTTTAAAAGTATAGGGCCATTATTTCAAAAGAATTGCTTTTTCAAAATAAAAGCAGGTTCAGTTATTTTGAAACGGTGCTTTGTTTTTTTGAAATAACAAGGCTCTTATTTCAAAATAACAAAATGCCTACATGGGCACGTAAAAAGTTCTTTTGAAATAAGTGTCTTTATTTCAAGAAAACTTTTTAGTGTAAACCAGTGGTTCCCAACCTTTTTCTTTATGCAGACCACTATGTCGTCATCGAAAGCTTTTGTGGGCCACCATGTAAGCAAGCTATTTAAACATTTTTAACATAGGCTGTAATGTTGTCTGGGTCTGGGGGATTGTTTATGATTATCTTTCATATTTATATTTTTTATTTGCAATAATCCATATGTGATATGCCATCTTTGGTATCAATAGAAAGACCGTAATCTTATAGCAATGATTATCTGGTTTATATGTAGGTATCATATCTGTATTAGAAATTAGGAATCTATTTGTTTTATATGTGCTCCAAGTTATTTGATTCTCAGGCAATCCTGGACTGGGTGTCTGCAAAACCGTTGTCTTCTTGATGGCCCATTAAGGGAACTCCCAGGTACAGTGGGCCTAGGAAGAGACCTGTTTGACCAGTCACCCAGACTGACCATGTGACTCAACTCTGTTTTGATTTGGCAAGGACTTGGAGGGCAGGGGAAAGCCAAAGATGATAAAAGGCAGTGGCCCTATCTCCGTTTTGTCTTCAGTCTGTCGGCAAACAACATCCCTTCAGGAACTATTCTTCTGGGACTAAACAAGGGACCGAGACCCACCCAGGTGCTGTGTGCAAACCAGAGGAATTGGACTAAACTGCAAGCTACAGATTCTTCAAGGAATTGCTTTCTATGGAGTCTAAATCATTTGTATGTATGTGATTCACTCTGACCCTTTAACATATCTCATATTTTGTTTGTTTTCTTTTTATAGTAAACCTTTGGGTGTAGTTA
Organism: Podocnemis expansa; assembly: GCA_007922195.1. NCBI lineage: Eukaryota > Metazoa > Chordata > Testudines > Podocnemididae > Podocnemis > Podocnemis expansa. The sequence continues at coordinate 9,445,237 of ML682069.1, forward strand.
CTAAAGGGTTGGCTGGCAGCATGGTATTTTGGGAAATATCCAAGCCTATATTGTTCTGGGTGATGTGGCTGACCCTTTGGGGTGAGGAGAATCTATTTCTTTAAGAGATCCAGTGGCTGGGTGGGGACTGGAGGAGCTGATGTGCAATAAAGGGGGCTGTTTCTATTTTGTTTTGCTTGGTGATGACCAGAGTGGGGAATCAGACGCATGTTTTGTTACTGACTAGGAGACTGGTTTAAGTACCACCTGTCAGTGTTTTGGGGTTTTGGCCCCTGGTTTTGCAGCTTGCCCTGATTTTGGCACATTCAGAAGGTTATCCCAGGAGGCCTGGGTCACATAGTCTTTGGCTCATGAGAGTCAAACTTATAGATCAAAGGGTATTAAAAATGCAGCTATTTCTAATGATTTATTATGCTCACTCAGAAACATATTGCACTCATCACAGCACATTTACCTGCAGTAATTGTCTTCCTCCTCCCCGGCCACAGACCATCTGCAGTACCCTCGTGGACCACCAGTGGTCCACAGACCACAGGTTGGGAACCACTGGTATAGACAATACCCAGCTATTCCAAGGATCCCTTTTTCTTCTGGAGCAGTGTTTCTCAACTGATATTCTGGGGAACACTGGTGCTTTGCAGACATAGTGAAAGTTTTCCATGACTGACACTGATCCCTATTCTTTGGTGGGAGTGTGGTAAGGAGCAACACAGTGAGCCAAGGTGTTCCTGGGAGATATAAAATGCCCCAGCTGCAGCAAAGCTTCCAGGCATACATATTGGCATCCATTGCCACCTTGCTCCTTTGCTGCCGTTGGGCCATTTTTACGTTTCTACTGCTGTTACCGCTGGCATCATAATTGCTTTGAGCAAAAGTACCATAGTAAGACTTTCTTTAATGAACCTTACTCCAAGAATAGATGAATTTTGTTCAAACATGCAGGCCCAGAATTCCCATTTAAACCTTTTTAGAAATAAATGCACATGATATTCTTAAAATTGAATTTAATTCAGTTTCTGGAATCATCTTTGCAGGAATGTGTACTGTACAGATATTACAGCTCATATATACCAGCTTTTTCAGAAAAGTTTTCATCAGGTGTTCCACAGAAAGTAAATAACTTTAGGTGTTCCCTGGTCCACTAAAGGTCACAAAACAGTGTTTTAGAGATTGAAGGCTAAAAGTAGCTTTGAATATCCACCTACCTACTTCTTGCTACACAATCGATAGGTTGAGTGAAGGGTATGGCACTGTTTTTCCCATTGTACCCCTCTAGTGTTTTCAAAGCCTCTCCCTCGCCCTGGGGCTGGAAGAAAGGGACAGGTGGCCAAGATAGAAGCTCCATGACCTCCAGAACTGGTTCCCTAGTGGGCTGAGGATGACATGGCCTCCCCTCCCACCCCCCGTGCTGCTCAGTTCCCACCTCCTGGTTGAAGGCCTTTGTGGCTTCCATATTGGTGGTGGCTGGTGTGGGTGCCCATGGCAGGGGGAAAGGGATCAGCTTGGTCCCGCTCAGGGGCTCCATGCTAACATGTTTGTTGGGCGGTGGTGCAGGAGTGCTCTGTGTGGAGGCAGTGTCTCACTGGCAGGGTCCTGCATAGACCATTTCTCCCAGTAGGATGGTGGAGAAAGCCCACACCCTTAACTCAGTAGGTCACACTGAAATGGACACTCAAATTACTCTCTGCACCTAAAGCCAAGTAACAAATTGTCCCTGTAACCACCTTAAGTTACTTTCTTTTTAGTCACTTAGCCCTGGTCTATACTGACAGGGAAGTTCAACATGATGCTGTTTACCTTGACCTTCTGCAGTGTCAATTTCTACTATCAGAGCAGTACGTTTGAATTCAATGGTGCAGTAATTTGACCTGCAAGTGGCTTAGCACTGAGGTTGAAGTCCACAATTTGAATTTAGATCCATGTAGCTGGAGAGTAATTCTAATCCTGATTTTCCTGTTTGTCCAGTCTGCTGCACCATAACTACAAGGCTCCTCCCATGCCTTCAGCCCCAGGACATTTTCAATTAATTCCTCTTGCTGCATGTAGCACTGTGCCTCACTGTTGTGTCTGCAGCAGAAAAACAGCAAGGAAAGCTTTTCCTGTTTACAGAAGAGGGGTTGGGGAGTGATTGAAGGATGACTGCCTCCCCATAAACACCTGTACCTACTACTTACAATGCAATGTGTTGCAGGAAGTAACTGAGCAGTGGGGGTAGGAAACCCCAGCAAGGAATTTGCTGTGTGATCAGTTGCATTTGCCATCTGTAATTTGACAGCCTGAGATCAAATTACAGTCCCATCCTCAGTGTAGACAAGCTCTTACTCTTCAGCCTTAAGGCTGAATTGGCTCTGATCATCCTTTCAAACTGCCATCAGGACCCACCACACAGCCAGAGGACTGTATTTCGCCTCTCCAAGCAACACAAACTAAATCTGTAACAGAACCCTGCCACTCTCACTAAACTCTTAACTGAATTTAGCCGGCTGTGCTAATAAAAGTAAAATAAAAGTGGAGATAGGCTAAATCCCAAATTAATTGTCAAGCTCAGACCCCTACTAGATCTCTCACTAGTCAGATTAGTTTGTTGTGAACCACTGACTTTGGTTTAACAATGGTATTTATTAGGGGAAGAAAATAACAGAGGATACTCAAGGTTAAGTAACAGAATAAGTATGAAACCTGGTTCTCTTACCACAGGATTGACAGAACCACAGGTCAATAGAGCCAGATGGATACCCAGGAGTCACCTACTACAGGACAGACCCAACAAAGAAAGCAACACAACATCAATGGTCATCCCCTCCAGACCTCAGCTAAAATCCCTCCAACACTTCATCAAAGATCTACTGCCTGTCCTGGAAGATGATCCCACGCTTTCTCAAGCCTTGGGAGGCAAGCCACTTTTTGCTTACAGACAGCCCGCCAACCAGAAGCAAATACTCACCAGCAACCGAACATCATACAGTAAGAATGCTAACCCAGGATCCTATCTCAGCAACAAACCCCCTGTCCACACATTGACTCTAGTTATGCCACCACAGGTCCCAACCACATCAGCTACGCCATCAGGAGCTCATTTACCTGCACATCTGTTTATGTGATATGTGCCATAATGTGCAAGCAATGCCCCTCTGCCATGTGCATTGGCCAAACTGGACTGTCCTTACATAAAAGAATAAATGGACAAAAATCGGACATCAAAAATGGGAACATCCAAAAACCAGTAGAAGAATGTGTCAGCATCCCTGGACACTCAGTAACAGACTTGAAAGTTGCCATTCTTCACCAAAACCCTTCAAAAACAAACTTCAGCATAAAACTGGAGAGCTGGAACTGATTTGCAAACTTGACACAATCAGATGGGGTCTTAATAGGAACTTGAAATGATTAGCACATTACAAAAAGTAATTGTTCCTGTTCACACATTCTTACTTTCTAATTAACTGGTGTGAATGGGCCTCATCTACCCTAATTGAACTGACCATGCTAGCATTTGCTCTCCCCATTGTAATGCTTCTCCTTCATCCTGGCACACATATATGTACCTCTCAACTGTAGTTTCCACTTAATGCATCTGATGAAGTGGGTTGCAGCCCATGAAAGCTTATGCCTGAAGAAATATGTTAATTTGTAAGATGCCACAGGACTTTTGTTGTTTTTGCTGCACCACAGAATACAGCCCTGAGCTGGAGGCATACACTATACATCACCCTTTGTTCTTCTCCCTTGCACAGGGTATTGGCTACACAAATGAGGATAACTAGAATACCAGTTGGTCTGAAGTATCAAAAACCAGTATTCCTCAACAGTGGAACAATTGTAAGTATGAACTGGAATGGTGAACTGATGGCACAAACTGGACTGTCCTCTTCTGCTGCTGGAGCTTTAGCTGGAACCAGGGGCATCACTGCCACTGGGCCCAAGGGGCTCCAGCCCCTCCACATCTCTGGCTCAGCTCCAGTGGCAGCAGGAGTTGGATCCAAGGAGGCTCCAGGGCCACCTGCCACTGCTGGCAACAGCTGGGATTAGATCTGGGCTGGGGTGCCTACCACTGGCCAGGAACAGCAGGAGCCGGATCTGGGCCAGGACCACCTGCCTCTGGACAGCAGTGGCTGAGGCTGGATCCTGGCCAGGCTGCCAGTGGGAGGAGCCCAGTCCAACTCCGGATTGGGCCCTGGAGTGGGCCTACGTAGCAGAGGTCAGGCCACCCTTTTTTCAGGGCAGTGGCATCCCTGGCTGGAGCCACTATCTCTCAGGTAGAAGCCCCAATCTACCTTATTCTTGCTCTTAAAGAGTCTGCTCTTGGTAGACAGATCTTGCAGTTTCCTGCCAGAAAGGGAGGGAAAACCCATAAATAAGAGTATACAACATGGAGTCTGTATAGTCCTTTTTAATTCAAAATGGTGTTTGCCAATTAAAATGCAATAACCATATATTTATTAACCATAATTGTAAAACAATTTATACCACAAAACTCTGTGTACAGGGGAGCCCACCCAAGCAGTTGGTTGGCAGCTTGCAGGAGGGTCCCATGGAACAGCTGATCAGCTCAAAGCCTGCTTCCCTGCCTTTGAGATCTACCCCCAATCCACCATCTGCAAAAAAAATAATTGGTGGATATCCGCTTTCCCATCACAAATATAAAGTGGATATCCATGTGTTTTCAGAGCTTACACTGATGTGTACTGCAGCATCTTCATGGCACTCTGTTGACAGAAGATACCGTCCCGTCAATGCAACTTTACTCATTTTGGGGCAGTGGTTACCAGCGTCGACCAGAATGCCCATCTGGGATCAATCACTGTGGAGCCAGCAGTGTCAATGTAGATGCTGTGTTGACTTTTTGTGCTGTCAGCTTGGAGCCCACCATCTGGGCTCTGAGCTGTCAGTGCCCCCTAGTGTCCCACATATGTTGGTGCAAGGATTCCTGGCACGGCACACACTACCAACAGAAGGAGTATAGTGTGGACATGAAGGCTATGTCTACACTGGCAAGTTAGTCTGGACTAAGGAGGCTTAGTCTAGACTAATTTAGCATGGCCACATTAGGCTTTCCCTAGTTCAAACTAAGAAATTTTTTAATTCAAACTAAGGAATCCTTAGTTCAAATTTATTAGTACTGGTGGTTAGTCCTGACTTAAGTGCTTAGTTCGAACTTTAGTTCGAACAAGGCACGATGTGGCCACGGACTAATGCTTAGTTCAAACTTGAGAAGTTCAAACTAAACCGGTTAATTTGAACTAACTGTGCATTCTGGTTCAAACTAAGCATTAGTTCAAATTAGAATGCACAGTTAGTTCGAACTTATAAGTGCAAGGTTAATTCAAACTAACCCAAGGTTACTTCAAACTAACTTCGAACTTCCTGTGACTAGTGTAGACATAGCCGAAGAGCCAATTTAATTATTGTGGCAGTTGTAGGTCGACCTAATTTAAGTAAAATTAATTTTGTAGTGTGATCTATCACACCATCAAAGTGATTGTATAGTGTCAGCTTTTCTGAAATTCCACTTGTCACACTAATTACCATGAATGGAATTTGTTTCAGTATCTTCAGGAAAACAACACTGAAACATCATTCTTGCCATTACATTGGTTTAACTTTTCAGAATTAAGTTCTACAATCTAATGAAAAATTATGCTTATGTAAAGCTTTGCTTTTCCTTACTGTGTATTGAGGCAATTCCTCCTGGTGACCAGCAGGTGACACTTGAGTACACACTGAAAAGGAGAAATGAAGGTTTAAATAATTTATTTTTGATGGAACTTTTGTATCTGTGGAAAGATAACTTTTTAATTGGAACATGAGTATAAACTCTATTATACATATAAACATCAAGTCTCAAACCTGTAAGCTGATTAGTGGAAAGTTGCCCTTTGTGCAACATGATGTGCAGTTGAAGTTTAGGAACTTTGCACATGTGCAAAGATCTACCCACAAAGATCAGTTGTAGGAGTATGGTAATAAGTGATCCACTATGTGCCCATAAATGTGTACTGCTTGCAGTGAAAGTCTGGCAAGTATACTTGCTCATTTTACAAACAGGTACATTCCAGGCATACAATGAAACAGAAGATAAAAAACCGTTTGTGATTGCAGTACATTGAGCCATGGATTTATCCAGATGAGCAAAGTCCAAAAATATGTTTTCCACATAAAAAATTGTATTTTCCATTTTCAGAGTAACATTTATTTTAAAAGACACTTTGATTCAAAATCTTATTATTAAAAAAAAGAATTCAAAACCAGTTTCCAGGGCTTTCACCACCCTCGTAAGGTTCTAGGTGTCACCTGTAAGGTCTGGTCTAACCACAGATTTTGGATGGTACAATTATCAGTTAGGAATTTGATTATATTTTTTGAAATAGTTATACTAGTACAGTTCCAAGTGTGGATACAGTTGTACCAGGATAGTTTATTCTCCTTTGCTTACGGAAAGATGATGTACTGGTGTGAGCACATTTATCACTACATAGTTGCATCGACAATAGGAAGGTGGTATTGCTTTAACTATACTGGGATATAGACCAGTGCTTACAGACCCAATAGAGAATACACAACCTAGTGCTATTTGACAGGATGTGAGGGAGCTAAGCTGTGGTGGCAGTCACTTTTCCATCCCATCACTCCTGGTCTGATTGAGGGCCCCCAGCATAATTTAGGCAACTGGGGAATGCTGCCTAAGTTACAGCAGTCACCTCAGACTGCTTGATGTGCTGCAGCACTGCCTGGAATCCCTGAAATGTTGCAGTTCCGTCTCAGCATGCCCCTCTCGCCTTCTATGCCAAGGCGAATGGGTGCCAAGAGGGCAGATTTATAACAGTCTTATCACAATGTCTGAACAAGTGAAAATATCCTTTGATAGGAGCCAAGTTGTCTAGGGCCCCTTGCTATCTCTCTAGCCCTTTCACCTGGTGGACGTGACCCAGGATGGGATGAGCCATACTCCTTATTCCTGCTCCCACACATTTTTTAGTGCTGGTTTATTTTCAAAGATTTCCTTCAGCCCAGCTGTGGCACTTTTTATAAGAATAGCAAGGATGGAGCTCTTCATATTGAAGTGAAAGTGTCATTTTGCTGACAAGTCACCAAGATTCTTCCATCCTCAAGTCTCCTGTAATTAATGCAATACTGGAAGGGGCTCAGATACTACAGTGATGAGGGTGGTATAAGAACCAGAATAGAAGAGAATTCTGAGGGCTTGTCTACACTACAAAACTAGGCTGATTTAATTTAGGCTGACCTACAATAATTCAGTACACTAATTCAATTAACTGTTGATGTCCACACTACCCTTCTGCTTGTGGAACATGTCATCACCACAAGTGCTTGCATCAACTGTAGTAGGGTGTTGTGGGGTAGAGACAGTTGCAGGGAGGCCCACAGCTGGAGCCCTTCATCTGCTTTGGGGTGACAGCCCCAACTGTAAGCTTTGCTCTGGCTAAAGTTCATAGCACAGAGCTCAATAGCCCAAAGTTGACATTAGTGTCAATTTCATGCTGCTATTGTCTCGGATCCCAGCAGCAGTACTTTGGGAATTCTGCTAGGAGCTGGGAGCCAGTAGTAGCTAGTACCTCTGCTTAATATGCAGAGGGTCCTGGGTTCAAGCCCCAGGGGGTCAGACTTGATGATCTCATGAGGTCCCTTCCAACCCTATGATTCGATTCTATTCTATTCTCCCAGAAGGGAGTTAGGAGCTTCCAGCTGTAACTGTGAAATTGACAAGAATGTGGATTTCACTGCTGGTAGGCTGCCAAGTGAAACTGAGCCACCAGCTGTGAAATTGGCAAGAATGTCAGTTTCAAGGCTGGGGCTGCCAGCCCCAACAGCCAGTGTTAACTAGGGTAGTGTCTACGTGGATGCTGCTTCTCCCTAACTACACTGACAGAAGCACTATGTTTTTCATAGAGGTGGAGTTATCATGTTGGTGTAGTAGAGCACCTACATCAGTGGGAGCAAGGCAATAATGCAGATGACATAATTAGGTTGATGTAAGCTGTCTTAACTCTGTAATGTAGACCAAACTTGAGTTTGGTATAGATTGGGGTCAGGAGGCCTGGATTCTGCCAAAAACCCTGCCACCAGTGATTTGTTTGTGATGGTATGCAGGGATATGGAGTACTGGGCACCTCTTTTGCAGGGCCTGCTGTCCAGCTGAGGGGCAGGGTCAGCAGGGGAAAGGAGAGTACCAGCACTGTTTTTTTCACAAAAAAATGCACCGCCTGCCACAGATGCCTATGAGATATGTTAGCCACTCTGCCTCAGTATCCCTTCTATAAAATTAGTAACTAACTCACCTCAGAGGGGTTATGTATTGTAAAATACATCCATTTTCATAAATTATTTTGAGAACCCCAGATGAAGGTGCTAAATAACTGCAAAGTAATCTAATCTTTCTTTAGACCCTGTTATTATAAGTATCAGAATATATACCTTTCAATGTAAAACGGCCAGTAAAGTCTAAAACATTAATAAACACCAATATGTACTGGAAGCCCAGCAATATAAGGTTTAGGAGTATATTTTCATTTCAGTGGGTAGGATATACATAGCTTCCAATTTCACTAAATGGAAATAGGTAAGTCAAAGTGGCAACATGCTCTTGGGCTGAATTTTCTGAATTAGTGACACAGCCGCCTACAAAATATATGCAGGCAGGCTTAAGTTTTAAAAAAACTATTGTCTGTATGTGATACTCATGCAGGGTGCTAGATAGCCATTGCTGTAGAGTGATATCCCATACTTTACCACAGAACAGCTAAAATATGGTTAAGAGAAGTGCACTTTTCCTTCCACTGTACCACATATCTGACTTAGAAGGCCCATCAACAAAGGTGAGGTGGTAGTTTAGTCCCTGAGCCTTTTGTGAGATTGCCTGTAGGGTGCTAATTATGGTAACAGAAGATTGTTTGTTTGTTTTTCGTTTTAAGGATACCTTTTTCAAAACTTCTAAGCCACTTATGTGCCTAAATCCCATTTTCAAAAGATCCTCAGGTTCAGATTTTCAAAGTGCCTAAAGATACATTTGAGTTCCTGGTGGGATTTCCAGAAGTGCTTTTTAGTTGGAATTTTTAATTGCTTTTGAAAAGCCCCACTAGCCACCTATCTGCATACTTAAGTACCTAAATGCCTTTGGAAAAACTGGTCCTAAAGCATATAGTCCAACCAACTTTTAATGAGAGAGAGGCTTGAAAACTTAGGCACTTTAAAAAAATATCCCTGAGGATACTTGGGCTAAGACCACGAATAGTAACCATTTTTGTTAACCACTGACCTGTGGCCTGATTCAGTATTGCTTGTGCTAACCACCTCCATGCACTACAGGGAAATTTTTAAATGTTCAAGAAATGTAGATCAAGACTCTTGTATTAGATTTGAAAAGCATCTGCAAATGAAAGGCTCTACATACCGTACGAAAGTATCCAACTACACCTAATCCTATTCTGTGCATCTAAGGAAAATGCAGTAGTAATTTTCATTTTTCAGGATTTTGTGTACATTTTTAAAAAAGCATGTTTTGTGTGCTTTGCCTTTTTATTTTGCAGTGCTCTGTTTTTTGAGAGCACACTATAGTAATATAGCAATATTTTGTTTTCTGTAGCCACTCTGCTGTTGCCAAGCAACTAAATACTAATACCAATTTGCATAGCCCATTGTTTGGATTAAATTAATATGCAGGCATTAGTGTGGTAATGTGACCAATCACAAAGAAGCATCGCTGAATGTCTATCTGTTATTTCCTAATGCTGTTTGAAGCTACTGTTGAGTGAGCTACTGTATATTATTTTGAATTAAATGACATGTAGAAATGCTAGCAATAAAAAATATGACTTCGCATACACTGAGATCATCCTGATTTACTGAAAACAGAAGAGCATTCAAGGATAGAGAATGGAGTGTGGTTAGAGCTTTAGTGTGACAGATACATCATTATAAGCAATAATTTTAAATGCGGGCTGCCACGTTAAAATTATCCTTGTGATAGTGTGTCTCAGTCATTTAAAATCCCATTGGCAGATCTAAAAGTATTTGTCTACCTGTAAGGAAACTATTTCTGGGAAAGATTCCAAAGCTATGGTGACCATTTTCTTTCTGATAGTATTGAGACAGATTTTCAGAGACACAGATAGCAGTGAGGTACCTCACTCATACTGACTTCCAATGGCAATTAAATACCTCACTTTCATTTGTGCCTTTGAAACTGTGTCCCATATAAAATATTTTAATCTGGAATATGTTTTTCCAAATTAGATAACTGTCCTTGAAAAAGATTGGCTTATGTTACACTGATATAGGCAATATAGTCAGAATAAGGGATTGGCAGTCAATATTCCTGTGTTCTATTCCAATGTTGCCACTTGCTATATGACCTTGGGCTCCTATTTTCAGATGGGCTCTAGTTTGGGATGCCTTCATTTATATATGCTCAACCTGAGATATTGTAGACTTTCACAGATGTAATTCTTCTGTGTATGACTGATGTAATGTAGAGCAACAACTATAATTTTACATTCACATGGTTAAGCCAGATAATTGCATCTGGAGTAGCAGAATATATTGCTGTGATGCCTCCTTCTTTTTTGTGGACTGGGCATTGAGTTATGTGTTCTATGGTCTGTTCTGTGTGACAACAGTCACACATGCTGAAGAGTCTTTTAATGTGTATTTGTGCAGCAAGTATCTGTATGTACAATGGTTAGTGTGGGTGCTGTTTAGAGTTGCCCATGACCTTTGTGGAAGATTGAAGCCAGGGATCTTCTGCATGGGGTCTTTCCCAAGGGGTTTATTTGTGAGTTCTTGTAAACTTCATTTGGCTTTCTAAGCTTTGTCAGGATTGAAGTTGCTGTTTGGAAGGTTAAAAGTCCAAACGGTCCAAAAGGGCTTACACAACATCATGTGATGAGGAGGTATGTTGGTAAGGTCCTGATGTATGGACAGATATTTGTTTTCCATGATCCTTTGGAATTCCTGAAGGGTTGTGGCATTATGGCAAATGTGTAACAGAGAACAGCTATGATCTTAGGGTTGACTTGAGAGTTCTAGTGAAGCCCGGGATTGCAGTATTCAGGTGAACATCGACAAGTCAAGTATAGCTACTTCTGGTTCATACCAGTGCATGGTACTCAGTTATGGAATACATAAGAGCCACTACTGATGTCCGTAACACTGATGCTGATGCTCCCCAATTGTGTTTGCCAGTTTCTGGATTAGGTTGATCCTTGTCTTTGTCTTGTCAGCTACTTTCTTCAGATAGTCATGGAAGGTTAGCATGTGATCCATTGTCACTTTGAGATCAGTAAGAGAAGGGTCAGGTTGTATAGTATTGCCACAGAAGGTCATTTTCAGAGTGCATTTAGTATTCCTGTAATCAAGATGGAAAACTATTGTTTTGTGAGAATTTGGCTTAAGCCTCCATTCCCAAAGATATTCCTTCATGGTGTTTAGGTCTCTGTTCACAGTGGACTTGATGTCTCTGAAGATGGCTGTTTGTGTTGCCAGGGTAAGATCATCTGCATATGCAAATTTGTGTGACTTTGTTGGAAGCATGTAGTTCATGTAAACATTGAAAAGCATCACTGTGGGTACTGAGACTAGTGGCAGTCCACTGTTGAGGAACTGGGGTGAGCTAACTTCATTGCTCAAGTGGATGCATAGCTGCCAATTGCTCATCATCATCCACAACAGACATAGTGTTTTGCAGCAAGAGATGATCCTTGTGAAGTCCAGCATCATGTCTTTCATCTGGACCCCACTGTAGGCCTTTGACAGTTCTAAAAAGGCTGCGCCAGTCTTACATTTCCTCTAGAATCTGGCCTTATTGTGCATTACAAGGGTGAAAACTTGATTGCAGCAAGTGCATTTAGATTGGAATCCCACTTCTTCTTCAGGTATCACTGATTCAAATAAAGGATTGATTCCCTGGAGGGTGACACATTCCAGGAGTTTGTAGATAGCCCAGAGAAGTGAGACTGGCCTGTTGCTTCCCAAGTTGTTGGTCAGTGTGCCTGATTTGAGTATTGCTGTGATGATCAGCTTCCACCAGGCTGCCAGGATGCATATGGATTCGATAGTTTTGGTGTACAGTTTTGCCAGCTGTTGGAGTCCCCTGGGTTCTAGTTGACGAAGAAACTGCAGAAGGATACTATCTCTTCTGGTCATCTTCGCTTTCCTCATTCCGCTTAAACCCTCTCTCACTTCATCTGTGTGATAGCAATGGGATCTTGTGGAGGGATTGAGCTCATTGTCCAAGATAGTTGACAACGGATCTCCTGCCTGACGTTTTTGTTGAGTGGTCCTTTTGTGTTCAATTTGGAGACTATGGCATTGCTGGACTTTTGAAGAACAGTATTCCATCATGTTAGCAGCCCCTAGATGTGGTAGTAAGGCCTAGGCATGGCGACTAGAGTTTGTGAAGTCAATATCTTCAACACACTCAGTCCTCCACTAGTGCATGGATGATTCTAGAGACTCTAACTGGGCCTTTCCAGGCTATGGGCTGCCCAACTGGTTATACTGCTGGTGCAGGTCCTGTGCCTTTTTTGTCCAGTAGGAAGTGTATTTCTGAGAAGTCTTGCAGGATATTCTTCTGTGTGGCTCTGGTAGGTAGGGCAACAAACTGGTGGTAATATTCTGGTGTCATAGGGATTCAGATCACCACTTTTTTGATGGCTTCCTTATTGCAGTCCACGTTGGCTTTGGTCAGGTTCCATTTTGGGATTCATTTTGACAGAATCTTGGGGATTTCAGTACTGATGTGGATGATGATGGACCTGTGTTGGCTGCTGGGGAAGTTGGGAAATACTTTGCAGTATGAATGAAGTGTATTCCTGCTTTGAATTTTGCAAACAATGGTGAAGTCCAGGTTGTAATCACATCACCAGTGAGCAGAGCAGAAAGTTGCATAACATTGCCTGTGGTGCTATTAGCACTGTTTTTAGAAGATTCTGTCTTTTGTAAGGTAATACATGTATAATGCAAGAATGTTTTCTAATGTACCCCTTATGATAGAATCATTGAATACTAGGGCTAGAAGGGACTTCATGAGGTGATCTAGTGCAACCCCCTGCTAAAAGCAGGACCACTCCTGCTTCGGTGAAGAACTATTTTCTATTTTCAGTAACAAAAGTTTACTTCATAACTTGAGATATGATGTAAAATTGTAATTATGAATGTAAAGTTTTTCAGCAATTGTGTCACGTGTAAGCACATAAATGGTTATTTTATATACTGGGAAACTGAATTCGTATTGTGGTTGCAGTTAAGGATTGCTATGTAATTTTTTTGTTTCTTATTTATACTTAGGTGCCTTGATTGAAATATTATGTAAGAAGATATTATTTCTGAAGTTTGAGAAGTAATATTAGATCAGGATTCCTTTATTTTTAGTAATGTTTTATTTAGAAATGGACATTGATAACCTTAGCTCCATGTTAATACAGGGTTATGTTTTGTTGTTGTTACCATGCTTAGTGACTCTGAAGATGTTCCAGAATCTTTTTATATATATATATTTCTTATTAATTAGAAACATTAAGTAAAATCCTGGCCTCATTGAATTCAGTGGAAGTAGGATTTCACCCACTGAGCCTGGTCTTACAAAGCCTTACAGTAGTTATCCTTATGTACACAAGTAGTTCTATTAGTTCAAGATGGAGAAAGGGTTGGTAGAAGGGTTTGTAGAAGTGATCCGTTTGAACATCATATTTTAAATATAATCATATTTATTTTTAATCTATTTAAGGATATTTGTTTTATTTATTTCCACAGAAAACTATGGGTTTTTTTTCCATATATGGATGTTCCTATAATAATTTAAGGCATTAGATTCCTACAAACTGCTTACATGTGCTGTATCAAAACTATGATTGAAAATGCTGCAGTATATTTAATAACTGGTTATTTAATAATAATCTTTCTGCATAATCCTTCACTGGCTCTGTCAGACAGCTGATTGGTTTTTCATACTAATTTTAACTGTCAGGTGCAGCAAAACATCTTCTAACTTATGTGAAAGTGCTGAGAATCCTGCATTTGAGCATTCCTTACAAACTCAGCCAGCTAGATGATGATTCTTTTCATCAGCCTGTGCAGCTCTAGTTCTGAAAGGCTAATAGTTCTGCATGATACAATGCATCTCTCTGGAAGCACCTTCCTTGAAAAACAGGACCCACCTCAGACCATGGCTATCAATCACTCCTTATGGTTTGCTTCCCTCCCCTCTCCTCTCTTTCCAATCCTGCCCTGCCACACAGCCCTGCCAGCCACCCACCCTCCCCCTCTCTTGCTTCCTCTGTCCTGCCCCCTGTGCTCTCCCCTGGCCTGCCACTCTTCCTTTCTAGCTGTCTCACCCCTTTCTTGCCACCCCTGCCCTGCTCCTTACGTTCTCCCCTGCCATCCACATGACCACCTCTGCTCTTCCCTCTTTTGCACACCCAACCTGCCCTGCTCTCCATGCTCTATCACCCCCCTTACCACCCCTGCTTCACCCTGCTCCCTATGCTCTCCTCTGCCACCCCACATGGCCACCTTGCCCTTCCTTGCACTATCATCCCTTCTTTTTCTTGTCACCCTCATTTTACAGAAATTTTTACAGAACTAATTGAGTTTGTGAACTGGTGTTTATTTTTTTTACTGTTTACCTTTTCTTAATAATAAGAACAATTCCTATGCCTTATCTATCCAAAATTTGCTCCCTGGCTCCCTGAGTGAGAACAGAATTGCAATGTGGCCCCTCACCCAAAAAGGTTGGATGCCCCAGCTAAAGAAAGAGCGAGTAAGGACAATGGAAAATGAAAGATTACACATATAGATAACAAAGTCCATAACACTTTCTAGAAGCTAATTTTAACAGAGTAACCCTCTGTCTAAAAGCAGATTTATCTCACCTAACTGTCCTTTACAGTGCCTCCAGCCAGGGCAGGTTGTGATTCTGTTTTTGTGAATGTAATGCACTGCCTGATTCAGCACCCTAACTAGGCATTTCAGTGCCCAGGGCGCGTTCTGCTTGGAGCACAACCCTTACAGTGTGTGGCACCTGGAGGGAGTGGTGTGGAATACGCCCTTTGATAGAGCTGCTAAATGGAGCTGCTCTGCGGCTCCTGGGGCAAAGCCCTGTTTGCTCTGCCCTAGTTACAGCCCTGGCCTGATTATTTCCTTTGGAGCACAATAAAGAGGTGTCCTTTTGCTGTCCCTTTAGCCCCAAACTTCAGTGTCTTAGTCTTAGAGTCAGGATGATTCCAGGGTTTTATTCCCTAGTATGTTGACTTCACATTTTCATGTTGACTTTGTATGCAAATAAGGCCTCCATCGGGCTGGCTTACAATCTTTAATTTACATATGAACTAAGGCAGACAGGTGAATGAACATTATTTATCTGGCAGAAACCTGTTTGTTAACCCTGCCTTGATTCAGATTTTCGAAACATATTTTCATTGTACATTTGTAACTTTTTACATAGTATCTATACATACACTTCACAATAATATTGATGATCAGCATGATCCTGGCTTTCATTTAATATCTTGCAGTTCAGCACTTATGGATATATTACCATGAAAGCAGGGTGCTAGGTGTAGTGAGTTTATCAGATCTCTTAGGAGTTACTGTTACAGTAAAACAAGCAAGGAGTCCTGTGCGATAAATAACTTTGTTAGTCTTTAAGTGCCACAGGACTCCTTGCCTGTTTTGCTGAACTAAACTAACACAGCTGTCCCTTTGGAACTTTTACAGTGAACCCACTGGCAGTTGTCATGGAGGGAGTCTTAGGGTCATACCGTTGAAAAAGCCCTACCGCACTTCATGTCACTTGCCCACTTTACTGTTTCTCAGTTATTAACCCCTTCTCACAGTATCAACTTCTTAACCACAATACAAGACTGGTCCCCTTCCTCTCTGAATCTTAGGACAGGACCATGACCAACCTTTTTGCAGTGATGAGAAGGCCAAAGGTTCTGTGGCTAATAATCCCTCCCATCTGCCAGACCTTTCATGGTACCTCAGTGTCCACCCATTTATCAGCACTTTGCTCTTACTTTTTTAATAAAGGGAAATTAAATTTTAAAATGCCTACTTGTAATAATTAGGTTGACAACTTAAGGACCTTATTCAATGCCAACTGGAGTCATTCCACTGACTTCTGTGGTTTTGGATCAGGACTTAAATGCACAGAAGTCAGGAAATTTAGAAATTAAGGTTCTATAATAACATTAATTTGGTCAAACTGTACATGTTTAGGGCTTGATTTTGCAAAACCTCACTCATGTGAATAGTCTGATTAAGTCTGACAGGACTATGCATGAGTAAGGGTTTATGTGAACAAATTTTTGCAAGATCATAAATACTGAGAACCACATTTAATGGTATAAACTACAAACCAAATATAAACATATGGCATATGTATAATGGATCTGAAGTAAATCTGTGAGAATTTTACCTTTTTGTTTCCTGGGGTTTTTTTGTTTTTTTTTTTTGGCATTTAAGTTCCCAGCCTTAAATTTCAGTCATGTAAAGGTTGCATTTAATTACCTGTCTTTAAACTTCTAATGTAAATAACAGACACAATATTTTAATGATGGAAAAAGAGTATTTTTTACAGTTAATTTATTGAGTGGATCTGATCTGTTGAACATAGATGTAATTAGAAAAGGTGTAAAGTTGTCAACTGCTGATTTGAAACTATACGTAGAAACAGCCAGGCATATAAATTCAGATGTAGGAAACTAATTAATATCCTCTTTTTAAAAATATTATGGTAATTCATTCTCTGGACTGTGCCCTGGGATGTTTCAAAGTCACAAGAGGCTGTATAATAAACAAATATTATTCTTTACAAAGACCTTTTGTCCAAAAATGAAGCAAAAATATTTTAAATGGTCATTGACTCATAGCAAATGTAGATTTGCACAATATTTGTAAGCATGGAGACAGTGCAGCTAATGCAACAAAATTAACTATCATTTGGAACTTTGAATATATAACCCTGCAACATGTTAACAATATGAGGAGTGGGCACAGTTTCCAATTCTCACAATTTTATTGCAAGTCTTGTGTTATTTGGTGGTTTTCTCAAAGTCTCATCTGCTGAAATTATGTAATTACTTGCAAATCTTTCTTTCTTTCTTTCAAGCAACAAACCCAAGTTTATCTTAAAGGTTCAGAAATCCAAAATTCAAATAAAAACACACATCTATTATTTAAAAAGATCTTGTGATTTTTTAAGTCAGTCCTATAATTTGGGAGGCCTGATGCATGTTTTTTGAATGCCTGGGGTTGGCAATGCTAGGTAGTGTTAACATGAAGCATCTTTTTGAGCTTTGCAGTGGGAGAAAACTGAGTGGCCACAACAGAATGCAAAAGGAAAACATGCCGTAGAGCAGCACTGGAACAATGTGGGGGAAGGTAATGTAGACTCTGAAGCTCCTGGACCCATCAGGACGCTGGAGCTTTACCATTTGTTTTGAAATATCTCAATGACTTCTAACTCAGGCTTTTTAACTTCTGTTGCAAACTCCTATATTTATCATAAGAAGTGGTAAGATGCTTTTCAGACTCTGTTTCAGTAAGGTGATTTATTTGATGTGATCAACTTTCTAGTCCCAAAAAATTCACCATTCATTGGTTTTCTCTTGATAGCAGAGTGATAATTATTTCTAACTCCAGTTTGGCTGGGGAAGGGTCTGTAAAAATAGCTTCCTTCCCTCTCCAGGGTGATGTGTGTCAGCCTGATTCTACTAGATCCAGTCACCACTTCTTTACAGAAATATCCATGTGAACCTAAGTTGTTCCCCTCTAGCAACTTGGTCTGGTGTGCTGCTGTGCCTCCTCAATCACCCACTCCTAGATCCCAATTTAGCTTGCTTAGGCTAGATGGACACCTACTCCTGGGTCAGCAAACACCAGCTTTCTGCATGTGATCGGTCTCAGACAGTGAAAGTGTGCTCACTAGCCACCCCCATTCCCCCAGATGCCATACCAGGAACTTCCATCCTGCAGGGATAAGTGCCTTTCCCTGATCATTGCAGACTTGTATACTCCGTTCCATCAGTTTGGCAAAGAAACTCAAATGCAGCTAGCCTTTGCTCTAAGTTAGGCATCTACATATTCATTCTCTCTCTCTCTCTCTCTCTCTCTCTCTCTCTCTCTCTCCCCCTCCCCCCCAGTCCACACCGCTTTAGCTAAGACAAACATTAATTTATTGATTAAAACATGATTTTAAGTGAATATATAGCAAATTATTGCACAATAAATTAGTCAATCAGTCAAGGGGTTTATCACTACCAACTAAAAGAAAATATGCATTCCAAGCTAAAGTAGTAGTCCATTTCTATCTTACCCAAATCCCTGACTGCTGATGGTTTTACAGCTTGACCCTTCTGGCCATGTGGGTATGTACAAATCTTGGAAGTTCCTACAAGATGGAGATCCAAGAAGGAAAAGCCCTAGACCAGTTTAAAACATAAATTTTTCTCTATTCAAACCCATAGTCAGTCCCTGCCCTCCTGGGATGAGTTGATTCATTTGCTGATCTTTTCCCCTTTTGAGCTAGGGAGCTTAACTTACATTGTCTTTGTTATGTAATTCTTCACCATGTAGGTGAGGAAAGACAGCTCTGTTCGTCTTTCCCCACCTGAGCGATATGAAATACATGGGGACATGTTTCACATCTGTACACATGTATGATGCTGCAGGAAACATGCTACCATAACAATAGCATAAAGCTCACTATGAGCACTCAAAAGAAGACCTCATATGACATATTAAACCACACCATTACATTGCAAGGGTCTGGGTTAAAGTATAATTTTGACGGGCCCTGAAACCATACTAATTGGGCGGACCCCCTTCCCGCAGGGGTGGGCCCCCTTCCTGCATGTGTGGGCCCCTCTCCCGCGCATCCAGGTCCCCCTTCCACACTTCTGGGCCCCCTTCAATCACCCCAGCTACTGCCCCTAATAGCCATTCCTCTGTCCCCAAAATCCATCCCAGCCCCGAATACCCACCCCCCCAAATCCACCCCAACCCCCAATACCCACCCCCAACATCCACCCCTACCCCCAATACCAATCCCCAGCTCAGGCGCCCCCAATACTCCCCCCCAGCGTGAGACAGGCCGCCCCCATACTCACAAGCAGCGCGCTGGGCCAGGAAACTCTGCAGCCTGTGCATGTGCAGGGGAGCCCATCCCTCTCCCCTGCCTGCCAGAACATGTGGCAGAACATTGTTCTGGGGCCTGCTACTTGTAGGGGCCCAGCATTTGGGCCCCTAAAAATTGAAAGTGGTAATGGAACACTGCATTCCAGGTCCTGCTATTTTTCAATGGTGGGCTCCAGAACACAGGATTCTAGCACCATTTTCTATTTTTAGGGGGCCTGGAATGCTGAGCCCCTAAAAACAGTGGGCCCTGGAATGGTGTTCTGGACTGTTCTGGCTTACTTTAACTCCTGCCAAGGGTGAACAAGAAATGTACACAAGTCACATTACAGGGGTGTGTGGAGTGGAGCACATCACAGAACCATCATTCCAATGTAATCATTTCTGCATGTTCAGGTGTGAGCAAGCACTAACTTAGCTTCTGTGGGTAAAAATTTCAAAATCATCTAAATCACTTAGAAGGCTAAGTCCAATTTTCAAAAGTCAGGTACGTATGTAGGAACCTAATTTGTATTGGCTTTTAGTGAGAATTAAGTTCCAAAGTGCTTACATCATTTCAGAATGTGGGGAATTAGGTGCTAAGGTGCTTCTGAAAATTTTAACTTGTCGCTTTTCTACATCACATAGGGACAGACTCGAGGTAGATATTTCTGTTTGTAAAAACAACATCATGATCTCAGTACATACTTCCATTGATGTTTGAAGGTAGCAACAGTAGCATCCAAGCCTGGGCTTCCCCTTTAGAAATGAGGTCTGCTGGATTGTCCACTGTTCAAATGGTGAGCAAGATCCATCTGGTAGTACTCATAGGTCTGGGGCATTTAGGACTGCAGTTTAACCTTGGGACAGCTGCTTATTGCCCCAGCTGTTTTCCGTTGCTGCTGCTGCACTGTCATCTGCTGAACTGGCTGCTGCTGTCATTGCTTGGCAGTCAACCACTGAAGACGTTGTTGCTTCTGCTGAGTCTGGTCTTCTGCCAGGCATTTAAATGTCCATTCAATTTCCATGCTGCCAATGCCGTGTAACTCTTCCCCTCCCTCTCCTAAGAGTGTTCAACAGGAATCTCACTCTGGCACCAAGCAGGAGACAGTCAAGTGGCCACATCAGAAGGCAAAAAGGAAGACAAGATTAGGAAAACTCATCTCTTTATCCTTGTGAAAATGAGAGAGATGCTAACAAAAGCTTGGGGAAAGGCTTCCTTAACCAACTTTGGTTATGAGGGGTGAGACAGTGGCCAAACATTCTAAATTGCTTATTGTCCCTCAGGTTTTAATTTCTGGTGCCACTGGTCTCTCTAAAAACTGAATGGGATAATTACAGTATTTAGGAATCTCTGGATGTCTGTAGAGAATAAAGTTTATAGCTACTACTTCAGGGAATAAAATAAAAAACTAACAAAAAACCTGAAGAAAACTGGAGTGCAAATGGGAGTAAACATTCTGCTGACTTAGCAGCAAACTGTGATGAGTTAACTTGTGGTTTTGGCCAAGTTTTGCTGTAGTGAAATTATGAGTAGCTTCAAAGTCTTGCTGCTACCACAGTGTGGCAGTCTGAGTCACTGATGCCAGAAAGCTAGAATTAAAGTAGACTGGCGGATGTATATAGAAGAGAATCATGCAACATTAAAAGATCTCTGTGTTGACCAAAATGTGACTTGACCATTGGCAGCTCTGAGCAAGATGCCAGCAAGCTTTGGGAGAAAGTGTGTATCTGAGCTATTGTACAAAATGTGATATTTTAAAAAAAGGATTTTCATATTGGAGAAAACTTTCAGCTATATCAACATTGCATCTAAATCACATGTAAGATACAGAAAGAGAGAGAGAGAGAGTACAGAATGCAGATACCCTGTTTATTTAGAAACAATATCCACAGAATATACAGTTTTCCTCCAAAATCTACCTTGACTTCCTGTTTACTTCTGAGAACAATGCTGACTACTAATTTTGATTGATGAACCCTCTGCCTAAGGAATTGCCTTTTCCCTTATGTACTGTCACAACATCTGGGAACAACCAGGGGCTCTTGCTGACATCCTCTGCATTTGAACATCTGGTGACTAGAAACAGTGCATTTGTGGTGGTGGATACTCAGCTCTTGAATTTACTTCTTCCATTGGTCTATTGATCATCATTATGGTACAATGTAAGGCCCATCTTTTTTTCTCAGGGATTTGCCCAAGAGGTTGGGAGAGTTGTTCGTATTTAGCTTGTTCTGGGGGAATATATTTAAGACTGACTTTGGTCAGTAAGTTGTGTATCTTACTTTTAAACTATGTAAATATATTCAAAGTGTCCAATAAATACATTTAAAAATAAAATCCTTCTACCTTATGGCTGCTTCACAATGATTTTAGTGTGCATGCTAATAATCCTAGTGCTGTTTAAAGAATAATGAAGAATTTTGATTCCTCTTAGACTATGTTCTCTTGATGTGGCAGAGAAGCCAGCTCACAATCACTTCCATGACAACAGACTAGGATATAGTTTATGTTCAGTAGTATACCATCACTAAATCATTAAACAGAAGAAATTCACCCCCATGGCAGGAAGCCTTATTATAACAAAAAATAATTTTAAGGGAATATAGAAACACATTGGCCAAATAAAGGACTTTTCTTCAAACGTTTTCTCTTTTTTTTGAGATCATTCTGGTTAATCTGCCTTTTAAAGCAATGAATGGAAAAACTGCAAGCCTTAGCCTGGTATCAAGATGTTCCCACACATGGGCTCTATATAGTATCACTGCAAGGTGATGGAATAAGCAGATATATCACTAGTGGAAACATTTTTAAGGAACCTAAAGTCTCTTGGGAATGTGGAGGATGTCCTTCTGGTCTCATGACATCTACAAAAGGAACTTCAAATCCAATGCAACACTCATTGTAATCCATCCTGAAAGCTGTTGCAGGTCCTTTGAGTTCTCACTTTTGTCTGTTTCCTCCGCACTTGTCTTTGTGCCTTGCTTGGCACAGGCTCCTTCTTCCTGTGTGGCATCTCTCTTTCATCAAATCCTTTGTTAAAACACATTACTTTTTCCCAGACTTCCACTGCTGATCAACTATCCCTCTACCTGAACCCCGCCTTCATCCTTAATAACTGTTTGCAAAACTGCTTGGAAGAGGGAACAGAGGCCAAATTTCTCCTCTTTTCCTGGCACAAGTAACTCTATTAAAGCCAGTGAGAATAATCTCATTAATAAAGAAATTGGGATTTGGGCCTACAACTAACTTTATATTTGCAAAGCACCATGCTTTCCTGCAGTATATAAGTTCCAAAGAAGCAACCATGTTAGTCTAGTTCAGTAAAAAAATCCAAGGAGTCCTGTGGCACTTAAAGACTGACAAATCTGTTAGTCTTTAAGTGCCACAGGACTCCTTGCTTGTGTCATATAAGTGATTAATAATAGTCCCCTACAGCCTTGTATGCTACTGTAAATTATTAGGACTATAAACAGAATTTACCATATTGATCTGCATAAAAGTATTTCAGTAATTATTTGAATCACATGGAAATGATTCATATTTTAAATCTTCCCTTACATTCTCTAATAAGCCAATGACACTTGTAAAATATGGTTTCAAAGTACATGAAATCCCACATGCAGGATGAAATGTTCACATTTGAAAATCAAATGTGCATTTCATAGTTGAATCTCTCATCTCCACATTTTTCTCAGGGTTTCAGTGACTGGGAGAATTGAATACAGAGAGACATGACTCTAGCAAGTTAACCGTGACTTTCAAATGAGATTTAACAATAATCGTGCAGCAAGTCTATCTGTATACAAAGGAAGACTCAAAGAAAATTAATGTTTTCTGTTTCAAAGCATTGAGATGAATTTTCATAGCTTAGAACAAGGCTGCATTCATGTCAAGGGCTATAAACTGATTAAAAACTAGAATGTGTCCTAAATCCTCACTTAACACTAAATTTACTAATGGTATTTGTGTAGATATATATTAATTGTATTTTGGAAGTTGTGCAAAACAACCATGCCAATGATTAACTGAACATTATTTACTGTTTTTCTCCCTCTCTCTCTGTAGTGTTAGCTGATTTAAATATAATTTAATCTGGTTTATTATGAACCTACAAGAACCCAGCTATCTGTTGATGGCACAGCGAATAACTGGCATTCTTGGACTATGAAACTTAGGGAGATCACATTACTGCACAGGGACTTGGAGAGCTACTTGTGCACCCCAGGGGCCTATTAGCACATAATTTCCAATGTGAAAGCAGGTAACCAACTGGCACCACTGGCTATGTTGCATTCTGCCCTAGGCTGGCTGTATTGGAACTTGAAAGGAGGAGCACAGGCTACAGGAGGGAAGAGTTTGGATGGCACCAGGAAGTTAGTCTGCATGCGATGAATATGGCATAAGTTGCAGCCCCTTGTAAATAGTTCTCTTAATAAATAGACAACTTACTTTTATGGATAGGTGGTACATGAAACACCTGGCTGCTATTGCATGCAGAAGAGGAAACAGGTAGAGAGGGCTAATAGAGACATTCCTGACTAGTTATTATACATCCATTTTTGAATTCAGCATTTATTTCTACATCCCCTTCCCCACTCAAGAAATTGGTCTTACATGGCCCAAATATACTAGAGTCTATCTGCAACTATAAAATTCTGTTTTCCAAGATTTTATAATTCAGTTACAAAAGTTTGCTTCAGGCGTAAATGGAGCAGATAGTTTCTTAGCCCAGGAATGAATCATGTGGTTTGTTTATGGATTTTGCCCATCATGTAAACTATGGGTTTGGGGTATTTAATAGAAGAATCATTGAAATAGCTAAATTACTAAAATTCAAAGATCAGCTGTCAGTGTAGATACAGGCATGTGAAAGATGCCTCGGGGTTGTGGGTCAGCCCAGCTACTGAGTCAACAAACTAAACTATGTTCTAAAAAGATGTGGTGGGCTGGGGCCTATTTCTCGTTTACAAAGCAAAGCAACCAACCAAACAAAAGAACCATGCACACTAATATTTTAATGCCTTCTTGTTTCTTGACACTGCATTGTGGAGCATCTGCCACTTGCATGTCCTCTGACCCAGGACTACATTTTTATGAGAAGTTTTACAGAATCACTCAGACTTCAGTCCAGCTCCAGCATTAAACCCAAAGCTTTTTTCCAAAGATCTGCTCATCCTTAGCTTTTGGTCTGTTTGAATATGTTCATATAGCTACATTATAATATGTTCCTACATCCACATTAACAATGTGTAAGTGCCACGATGTGGATTGACTAGAAAGTTCTCAGGAATGGCTTTGCCTGCATTCACAACATTAGCCAAACACTCCTCACACTTACCCCAGCACAACCCCATTAACTTCAGTAAGGTCAAAGGAATTTGGCCTTTCATATTCTTAAATTTCAGGTATTTATGACAGACTAGTCTGTTACGTCAGTTTTCCTAGACTTGCGTGAGGTCTTTTTCTTTAACGCTTTTAGAGCATTTATCACAACATAATAAATATTAAAAATTCTATTATTTCTAATGAACTGTAATATTTAGGGATTTGTTTGTTTCTTACATGGAGTTCAACATGTAAGGGCTTTCCACAATCTTGAAATGTATGCTCCCATGCATAATTATACAACTTACTCTCCAGCTAATGGAACTTAAATTTAAGATTTGTGAATTTTATATGCCTGTGCATTGAACTAGAGGTTTTGTATCATCGTAAATGTTTAAATGGGGATTGTTCATTCAGTAATAAAATTTGAAAATTAATAATGCAATCAAGATAGCAGCCCACTACTATTTGCTTCCGTATTAAATTCAATTTGTTTTACTATATTTCCATGTTTTCAAGGTACTGTTATCTTTTGTACTGACAATGCATTAATGCACCACAGAAGCTGTTAGGCTGTGGGTGGGGAAGAGATCGAAGTTTTGGTGATTGCATAGGTATAGTTTGAACTTTTGCCACCTGGGGAGCTTGTGTGGCATTGTGGGTAAATCCTTTACCTAGATGTTTTTGTTAAAATCATCATCAGATGATTTAAAATGTTTACATTAAATTTATCATCTTGAGATTTCAGACTGAACAAATAATGGAGATGAATAGGTCAGCATTTCCCCACCAGTGTGCCATGGCACACAGGTGTGCCCTCAGGCCTAAGCAGGTGTGCCATGGAATTTTTTGAAAAACTACTTGAAGAGGTCTGGGCTGGCTCATGAGTATTCATGAGTTCCTTTGGAGACTTGGTGGTGTTGTGCATCCAAATAATTAAAGGTTCCAAGGTGTGCCATGGCAGAGAAAAGTTTGGAAACCATTGGAATAGGTCATTTCATACTCCTCAGGGTTCCCCCCCCCCAAGTTATTTTGCAAACTCAGAAAGGAAACTGTATAATTTTACACTCTATTTGAATGTTCAAGGTTTTCTTCATAACTCTTGGGATGGAATTCACCTGAGTAGGGAGGGAAACAGACTTCTGGGAGGGAGGCTAGCTCAACTGATTAAGAGAGCTTTAAACTAGGGAGCGTGTGGAGATAGTTGGGAAATGCTCAGAAAATCTCTATGCCTGATACTAGCATTGAGAGGCAGGAAACTGAATTCAGAAAAGACAAAGATGTGGGAGGCAGTATGGATGTTAGAAAGGAGGGAAGCACAAATACTGGTCTGATGGGCGATGTTGGCAGTAGTAAAAAAAGGCCACGTTGGGTAAAGAATGTGAGGAAAGCCGAGCAGCAAAAGCTAAAATGTTTATATACCAATGCAAGAAGCCTAGGTAATAAAATGGAGGAACTGGAACTACTGGTAGAGGAATTGAAGCTGGATATTATAGGGATAACAGAAACATGGTGGAATAGTAGTCACAACTGGTGTACGGGCATTAAAGGCTATGTGCTGTTTAGGAAAGACAGCTGTAATGGCAAAGGTGGCAGTGTGGCATTGTGTATCAATGATACAATAGAAAGTGAAGAAATTCAGAGTGATGGAATTAGCAGGACAGAGTCTATCTGGCTCAAAATCACATTGGAGAAGAAAGCTACTAGAGTTTCTCCGGGATTAGTGCTTGGGGTGTGTTACAGACTGCCAGGATCTGATTTGGGCATGAATAGAGAACTCTTTAAGGCCTGTAAGGAAGTAAACACTACTGGGACCTGTGTGATTATGGGAGACTTTATCTTCCCAGATATAGACTGGAGGATGTGTGCTAGCAGCAATAAAAGGGCCCAGATTTTTTTGGAGGTGATAACAGATGAATTTCTCCATCAAGCAGCTTCCAAACCAATAAGAGGAGACACGATCTTAAATCTGGTATTAGTCAGTTGTGAGGACCTCATAGAGGAATTAGTTGTAGGGGACAACCTAGGTTCTAGTGACCATAAGCTAATCCAATTTAAACTGAATGGAAGGGTAAACAAAAATAAATCTGTGACCAGAGTCTTTCACTTCAAAAGGGCTAACTTCAAAAAATTAAGGGAATTAGCTAGGGAAGTGAACTGGACCAAAGAGTTCATGGATATGAACATTGAGGATGCTTGGAACTGCATCAAGACAAAGCTGCAGGAACTATCTGAAGCCTGCATTGCAAAGAAGAGGAAAAAATTTTCAAGCATGGATTCTAAACCAAGCTGGATGAATGTACATCTTAGACAAGCGATTAGGAGGAAACACAAGGCCTACAAGGAGTAGAAGTTGGGAGGGATAGGAAAGGAGGACTACCTTTTAGAGGTCAGAGCATGTAGGGATCAAGTGAGGAAGGCCAAAAGCCAAGCAGAGTTAGACCTTGCAAAGGGAATCAAAACCAATAGTAAAAGGTTCTTCAGCCATATAAATAGAAAGAAAACACAGAAGGAAGAGGTTGGACCACTAGACACTGAGGATGGGATAGAGATCAAGGATAATCTAGGCATCGCTGAATATCTAAATAAGTAATTTGCCTCTGTCTTTAATGAGGGTGATGGTGAGATTGGGGACAGAGGTAGGGCAGCTAATGGGAATGAGAATGTAGAAGTGGAAATTACCATATCTGAGGTGGAAGCCAAGCTTCAGTTGCCTAATGGAATTAATTAGGAGGTCCAGATAATCTCCATCCAAGGATATTGAAGGAACTCGCACCTGAAATTGCCTGCCCATTAGCAAGGATTTTTAAAGTATCGGTGAACACAGGGGTTGTACCTTATGACTGGAGAATTGCTAATGTGGTCCCTATTTTCAAGAAAGGGAGTAAAAGTGATCCAGGTAACTACAGGCCTGTTAGTTTGACTTCAGCAGTATGCAAGGTCTTGGAGAAAATTTTAAAGGAGAAGGTACTTAAGGATATTGAGGAGAATAGGAACTGAGATAAAATATAACACGGCTTTACAAAAAGTAAATCATGCCAGACGAGCCTGATCTCCCTTTTTGAGAAGATAACAGATTTTTTGGATAAAGGGAATGTGGTGGACCTAATTTACTTAGATTTCAGCAAGGCATTTGATACAGTTCCACACAGGGAATTATTAGTGAAATTGGGAAAGTTGGGGATTAATATGAAAATAGAAAGGTGGATAAAGAACTGGTTACAGGGGAGATTACAGAGACTCATAGTGAAAGGTGAACTGTCTAGCTGGAAAGAGGTTACTAGTGGGCTTCCCCAAGGATTGGTCCTGGGACCCATCTTATTCAACCTTTTCGTTACTGACCTTGGCACAAAAAGTGGGAATGTGCTAATTAAGTTTGCAGACGACACCAAGCTGGGAGGTATGGCCAATACAGAGGAGGATGGGATAGCATACAGAATGATTTGGATGACCTTGTAAAGTGGAGCATTAGAAATAGAATGAAATTCAACAATGGGAAGTGCAAGGTCATGCACTTAGGGACAAATAACAGGAATTTTTCTTATAAGTTGGGAACGCATCAGCTGGAGGTGACGGGGAAGGAGAAGGACCTGGGCATACTGGTTGATCACCGAATGACAATGAGTAGCCAATGCCATGTGGCAGTGAAAAAAGCTAATGCAGTCCTTGGGTGTATCAGAAGGGGTATTTCCAGTAGAGATAGGGAGGTGTTAGTACTGTTATGCAAGGCACTGGTGCGACCTCACTTGGAATATTGTGTACAGTTCTGGTCACTCATGTTTAAGAAAGATGAAGTCAAACTGGAACAGATTCAAAGAAGGGCTACAAGGATGATTAGTGGAATGGAAAATCTTCCCTATGAGAGATGACTTAAAGAGCTTGGTTTGTTTACTCTTCTCAAAAGAAGGCTGAGAGGAGATATGATTGCTCTTTATAAATACATTAGAGGGATAAATACAAGGGAAGGAGAAGAATTATTTGAATACAGCGCCAATGTGGACACAAGAACAAATGGATACAAACTGTTCTTCACAAAATTTAGGCTTGAAATTAGATGCAGATTCCTCACCATCAGAGGAGTAAAGTTCTGGAATAGTCTACCAAGGGAAGTGGTGGGGGCAAAAACCTTAGGTGCCTTGAAAACCGAGCTTGATAAGTTTATGGAGGGAATGATATGATGGACAGCTTGGCTATTGTCTGACTTTTACTACTGGTGATGGATATGATAGGGATATAGGAAGGGGCATTAGATCGAGTGGGTTCTGAGTTATTACAGAGAAGTTCTACTTGACTGGCTGTTGTGGACTTGCCCTCGTGCTCTGGGTTTAACTGATCACCATATTTGGGGTTGGGAAGGAATTTTCTCCCAAAGCAGATTGGCTTGGGCGCTGGGCTTTTTTTTGGCCTTCCTCTGTAGCATTGGGCATGGCTCACTTGCTGGTTGATTCTCTGTATTAAAGTCTTTAAATCATGATTTGAGGTCTTTAATAGCTCAGTTATGGGTTTGAGGTTCATTGTAGAAGTGGGTGGTTGAGGTTTTATGGCCTGCGCTGTGCAGGAGGTCAGACTAGATGATCATATTGGTCCCTTCTGACCTTACAGTCTATGAGTCTAAGACTTAGAAACATAGGGCCTGATTTTTTCTTTCCTATTTTTAGTGTGGTATAAGTAGCCTTCGTGTGGAATTTCTTCAGTTTTACACAGGTGTAAATGAGATTAGAATCTGGATGATACCATTTTTTAAATTAAAGTTTCACTTTTGGGAGACAATTCTATGACAAGGAATAAGCAAGAATGGATTCTGTAGCTATGGATATATGTGTGGGTGGGTGTGTAGGTGGGTGAGTGTGAATATCTATCTGCAGGACAGATTCTAATACCCTTATTCACAGTAAATTCCTTAACAAGCGCCATTTAAATCAAGAAATGAGGTACTATTCAATTTGAGTAAGGGTATTCAGAACTGGTTCTTTATAAATATATCATAGCAAATGTCAAAGGAATGTTGTTATATCATATTTCTCTATGAGCATATAGCTAATACGATTGTTGCACATCAGCAAAGTACCGAAAGAGTTAAATTTTTCATTGCTGTTCAATTCAGTAGGCGCAGTATGTGGGCAAAAATACCTCTGGTGCTGCACCACTTACCTACTATTCACTGTGGAAGTGCCAATAAGTTGAGAAGCCAATCAGCTTAAATTTGGACCAAAATTTAAATGCTGTTAAAACAAGCTTTTATAAAACAGGTACCCAAACAAAAATATTTCCATAACTATTTTTAAAATTCAAGAAAACAGTTGTTCCAAAACAAATAAATATCCTTTCTTTGGTGTTTGAAACCCAAACAGTTCAGCACTGAGGAATTGAAAGAAAAAATGTCAATAAACAGAAGTAAAAAATGATTTTATTGATTTTCATTGTTCAAGCTAAAAGAAATACAATAGTATAAAGAAAACAGTGACGACTTTAATTTCTTTTCTCTTTTAATAATATAAGATAGTAGTAGTATCAGTAAAGTTTGCAGCATATGGTTTTTAATTTGATAGTTTCTGGAGAGGTAACTGTTAGTCTGTATACTGCAAAAGCAAAGAGAGTCTTGTGGCACTTTAATGACGAACAAATTTCTTCAGGAATAAGCTTTCATGGGCTCCAACCCACTTCATCAGATGTACCACAAGACACTCATTTTAACTTGACAATGTCGCATTAATAATATACGGTGAACTGACAGCAAGTGGAGGTTAGACAGAGGACGCATGGAAGAAATTGGGGGGAAAAGAAACTTGGCACTCTCAGTGATCGAAAGGCAAGAGAGAGCATGTTTCAGGTGGGCTGGACATATGAGAAGAATGGGAAAAGAATGACCAGCAAAGACAAGCGTAGGGGGAAGAGGACAACAAGAAAAGATGTGGAAGACCGAGGATACAATGGAAACATTTCTTCCAGAGAAGTTTGAAGAGCAAATGACTGGAATTCCAAGATCTAACAATCCATGACATAGACTGGAAGGGGTGTGAAGAATGTGGGCACCTCTTCCCCCATGTAAATGGAAAAAGGAGTCAAGAAGTGAAGTGAAGTGGGTGTCTCTGTAATAATACTTGTGATAAAGCCTTAGTTTGAGTGAAGTCAATGGCTAAATTCCTATTGACTTCTATAGGGCCAGCATTTCACTGTCCACACTCCCAGACCCAGATCCTCAAAGGGATTTAGATATTTGTTTGTTCACACTCAGATCTCAAAGCACAGTAGAAATACAAGTAAGTGCTATAATTGCATACCTTGTATATAGAGGCAGAAACTAAATGGACACCTGCACTGGGATGGAAGCTCAGGGTTAATGGGATCTGAATCTGTAGTCCCCTGGGCAATGGTGTACCCAGGCCATCTGGCACTTGAGAGCAAAGTAAAATTTGCCTCCTCCCTTATGCCCCTCCACCCTCTGCAACGCCCTACACAGGACAGGAGGAGTTCCAGCCCCACTCCCCAGTGGCCCAAGGGGGATCTTGAGGGACGGCCTGGGTCCTGCTGCCGGGCTGCAGGGGGGTACCTGGCTGGCCTCACAGCTGGGCTGGATTAGAGGGGCCCTGGCCCACATTGCCTAATTTTGGGGTGCCACCTGGTGCCTCCACTCTCCCATCACGTGGGCCAGATTGGCAATGGGATGGCCATAGCCCCTGGCATTGGCAAGGACCCATCCAGTGCTGAGGTGGGGAGCTGGGGCCAGGGGCCAGCTGTCATTTGCTGCTCTGCAGTATGCCAACCCACCCCACCCCTGCCAGCTGGTCTGGTCTGCCCCGCCCCAGGGAGCAGGGCATCCCCTGCATGCTGGACAGCCCGCCCTGCAGGGCCATGGCTACGCACTGGCCTGCCCTGCCCCCAGGGATGGACCAGGCCGGCCGGCCAGCCAGCCAGCCAGGGGTGGGGTGGGCCACAACCCTGCAGAGCAGTGGAGAGTGGCTGGCCTTTGGCCCCAATTCCCCCTAGCACTGAACAGGCCCCCTCCAGTGCTGGTGGCAGGGCTGGGGGCCCTCTAATCCGGTTCTGGTGTAGGCCCAGCCCAGCACCCCCCCCTGCAGAATGAAGCTTGGGGGCCTGGCCCTCCCCTGCTCCCATTTCAGTATGTTATTGCTCCTGAATTTCAAAGTCCAGGGATTTTGTCTCCATACTCTTTGGTGACTCTAGGTTGAGAATTTTTGAGCCCATGCCTCACACTGGGGCTCCTGGATCCCCACAGCAATGTGAAGACCCAAATCCAACCATATCACAGACTACCTACTGTCCTTCCAAAATATAGTTCTGCAGCCCTTTTTTTCTTAGTGCAGTATAGCAAAACCAACACATTCTGCTTTTAGTCTGAATTCCTAGAACCATAGTGGAAGAAGCAGGTTACTAAACTGTCGGGAGCTCAGTATCTCGTATTGTCACAGGTCCATTGTGAATCAGTTTGGTGTTGGAAATTCAACTCTGGATAAAGTGGTGGCAATGTCAGAGGTGATAAGGCAAGTGATGTACCCACCAGTGGCGGGCTTAAATAATATTCTTGGAATAATTGCCTTTTTTTGAGAGAGAGAGTGAGTTTTCCAAACTACACCAGGGCCGTTGATGGGATTCACGTGACAGTAGTTTGCCCTCCTCAAGGAACAAATGAGTATGTGGACCACAAAGGGTACTACTCTATTATTATGAAGGCCTTGGTGGACTGCAGAAGACAATTTGATGTCAATGTGAACTGCACTGGAAAGGTTTATGCTTCCAGAATTTTCTGCTGATTGGGAGTCTACGTTCATGGAAAGTCTGGGGACATTATTCCCACCAAATGTCATGGATATAAAAGGAGTTACCATTCCTACCATTGTTTTGGGGAATCCTGTGTATACCCTTTTGCCCTGCCTTTTGAAAGCATATCCTTATCTTAAAAGCCTTGACAAAAGAAAGTTAAATAGCAGTCTCAGCAGTATAGACTAGTGGTTGAAATTGCATTTGGTATACTGCAATGCTGCTGGTGCTACCTACAGATCCATTCAGATTCCACTGCCATCAATGCTGTCTTCATTATTGTGGTTTTCTGTACTCACTTCAATCATTGTGGATCCAAGGGTGAGCCATTTGTCCCTAAATGGTCCTATGACAGTAGTGGATTGCTGAATGGGTACATAAAGTCAGAAAGTGCACTGATCACAGCTGGAACAGGATGCGCCCAGGCTATAGCAATCAAAGATGTTCTGTGCTCACCCTTTATGAATTTGCATGGGCCTATGGAAGAGGAAGAACAGTATGTTTATTAATGTGTTTGCAAAGCAACAGTTACAATAAATGAAATATTGTCACATCACACAATGAAATGGCGCAATGCTGTCCCTATACACTGTAATTGGGGTATATTGACTGTCAATTTTTGTGTGTGCATTTGATATGACAATATTATGAGGATGGGGCAGACTGTGCATTTACATTGTTGACTGATGTACATCGATGCATTGAGGTAGTGTAGTTGAATACAACTTGTCCATGCCTACAAATAGTGTAGTGGCTAGCACTGCTGCTTAACATGCAAAAGAGCCTGGGTTCAATTCCCAGGGGGTTGGACTTGATGATCTCATGAGGTCCTGCCTGGCCCTATGATTTGATTGATTAATTGGGCCTTACTTTATCTTTATTATTCAACATACACATAAGATATGATGTAGAGATGGCAATAAGCTTTCTTAATAAAATAAAAGCTTTTATTGTATTATAAAACCAACAATATTAAAGCATTGTCAGGCGGGCAAGCTGTACTAGAGCACTGAAACAACAATAACAAACCAAAGTGACAACTAATACTGAAACAAAATGCATAAACCAAACACTGACCTCAGTAAAGAGTGCCTGCAAAAAAAATCGCTTAGTTTTGGGAGTGTCCTATGGTATCTTCTCCTTTCCCTTCCTTGTGTGTTTAGGATGCACTTGATGCTGCTGCATAGGTGTGGAGGCCTAGGGGGGAATCGTGTGCTATGTCTACACTAAAGAAGCTAAGTCGACTTTATTAAGTCGACTTGACAAGTCTACTTAAAGTCGACTCTATTAAGTCAACTTAGTGAGTCCACACTTCTCTTAAGTCAACTTAATAAAGTTGGTTAGGTTGACTTAAGAAAGTGTCCTAATAAAAAACATATTTGCTTAAGTCGACTTTACAAAGTCAACTTAAGCAGGCGCATGTTGTTACATAGGGCTTCTTAAGTTGATTTAGATGGCCACATTGCATTAAGTCAACTTAAGAAAGTTGACTTAATGCCTAAGTTGATTTAAAGAGTGAGAGTTATTAAGTTGACTTAAGAAAGCCCTTAAGTCAACTTAATGAACTCCAAATGTGGCCAGGGCTTTCCTTAAGTTGACTTAAGCCTTTGTGCCTGGGTGGATGCAGTGGGGAAGGAGTCAACCCTGAGACAGAAGTATGCAGAGGGGAGAGGGTCACTGTGGGGATAGGAGTACAAAGGGGGGGATTTGCCCTGTCCAATTGTTAAATCCCAATTGTATGGGCAACCCAAATGTGGAATTTTACAGCATCTTGATATGTATCATATGCTACCCTGGAGGTGACTGAGGCCATGATGTGGGTGCAGCTGGAGCTTGCACTCTTGTGGCTATTCGTAAAAGCAGCCATTTAAACAGGTGTTTCTACTGCACTACATTTTTCTGCCTTAAAGAAATTTAATGCAATACGAGTTTTTTGCTTGACACTACAGCTTTGTCCTCTGGCGCTGCACCCTGCCTGTGCCTCTTCCCTTGCAAGGAATTCTTCTCTCTTTGGTCTTGTTCTTGCACCTGTTTGTTGGCTCTGTTCAGAATGTCAACTGTAAATTCATCATGGAAATGCTTCCTTTTAGAGTGGTCCATGACAGTACAGAGACCCAGGCATCTGTGGACACACGTGTAATCTATAGGGTACAATGGTCAGTAGAGCTAGAGGTGCCTGCATTCAAACGTAGAACAACATTATCATCTCAGTTATACAAAAATGCAAGGACACACACACACAAAAAAACCCTTGTGGAATCTCAGGGACAAAAAATGATACTTTGCAAAACTAAACTTCAATATACTGTGAGAGGAGAGCTTCAGATCCCAGAGACTGTGAACACCAGAGGCTTCGCTGGCACCCCTCCAGCCTGGTCCTGGTGAGTCACGGCCGCCGCAGCCACAGCATGGTCCACCAGGGCTGGGGGGAAGTGCCTTCCCCACCGGGCTTGGTGGAGCACAGGGCACTGGCGGCAAGGTGAGGGGGAGTTATGGATGGGTTTGGGGAAGCTGGCAGCAGGGCAGGGGGGGTGGTCTTGATCTTCTGAAGTCGGGAAATTGAAGACCGGAAAATCGAGGATGGACTGTATAAGCCTTCTCTGTCCTTTCAGGCATTCCACATTTTGGATGACATTGATAGTCTTTGTGGTTCCTCAATGGCAAAGAGAGATTTTATTTCAAGCTTCTAGTGGCAAGTCAGCCATGTATGCCATCAAATATTCAAACTTATGGTGACGGAACAGCACATCTCCAAATGGAAAGGACTGGTCAGCAATCACAGGGGCCCTGGGAAGTACACTCTTCCCGAAACATGGCTACCTGTCTGCACTTCTTCCTAAGGGAAAAAGTTTGAAGCTGTCAACATCCAGGATTGGGATAAAGTTCCTCTGGGAGTCAGCAGGATGCTCTATTAGTGTCCACATGGAGTACTTACTGCCTCCCCATGACTTCTGAGAGACCCTTTTATGATCGCATACAAATACATTTGCTAATAGGGACTTCCAAAGAAATGCACAGCAATACCGTCACCCTCAGCCCATTTCTGGACTTGGTACAAAACTCCAGACATCTTTTTGACAAATGATTTTGTCATCCATGGATTATGTTTAGCTTGAATGGACTATGTTCACACATGGATTCATTCGACCTCTTCCTCACAGACAGTTCAATGTTTACAGGTGGCTTGTTATGTTAGTGCAGGGCAGCGTATTAACATGGAAGGCATATATAAGGGAAATATAAGGTTCTTATTTTTAACACCCCAGCAAATCTTAGCAAAAAAGTGCAAGTTTCTAGCAAAATTTCATTTTTAAATGCTTCTCTGTCTTCATTTTGAATTCCATGGAGGTTGAAGGACACCATGGTATTGTCACGTAATCAGCCATTTGCAAATATCTACTGTTGTCCATGGCTTGTAATAATTTTTGTATTGGTTCATAACCCAGAAACCACTCGCATTCTCATTGTAATAAAAACAAACATGGAGCTAGAAACTGACCAAGCTCCTGGGCATATGTTGTTTCTGTTGCTGGTTCTGTGGCGGACTGTTCCTTGGAGGCGGGGCATAAAAAACATCTTCAGGCAACAACCTAAGATGTGCTGCAGCTACTCTGGTGGGAAAGCCTCCTCAGGAACCTGTTCCAGCACCAGTGTCACTTCACTACCTTTATCCAGCACCTGCTGTTTCCTCTCCAGTACTATAATGGACTCAGGGAGGAGAAGGTTACCCTCCTAACTGACCGGCCCATCATGAAGCATTGTTAGCTCCATGTTTGGTAATGTAGCCATCACCCAGCCACTCCTCTTAAAAGGGGCAAGATGACAGTGAATTCCTAGAGGTGCGGTTCTCATCTCTAGCTTTCCTTTAATCGGTCTCAAGTCACTTAGTCCCCTCCCTGCACTGGTCACTGGCTAAGTGAATCCCCTGCACTGCCATTTTCTTCGCTGTCTCTTAGTATGTGTTGTCAATCCTGGTACTCTTACTAAAATTAAACTTTTTGCTTTCCTCACAGCAGAGAGCACACTTGGCAAAGGACTTCTTCTGGTTAGTGGCCATTTCAAATGCAGGAGAAGGTACATTGTATTTGCATCTCAGACGTCAGAATAAAATAGAAGCTGTTTTTTTCTTGAACAAAGGGTGGTTGTTACCATTTCTTGTGAGCTGATTGACAACTTTTGGGCTAGAAAGGACAAACAACATAATCGGTGGATTGTGGGATAGCCTTGGCAAAATCTTAGGCCCTGAATCCAGGGGGCACAGGTCCAAGCTGCATCAACACTATAAAAGACTGGACAGAGCCGTAACACTCTGTTCTAGCACCTGGGGCATGTTCCAATCAGAACACATCCTTCGCAATTAACAGTACTTGGGCCAGTGGCGCGAAATGCCCCCTTTAATGGAGTGGCTCTATTGAGCCGCCCCGGGGCGCCCAGGGCAAACCCCGTTCGCCCTGTCATAGTTACAGCTCTGACAATGGAGTTTGGGCGTAAGTCCAAGCAGGATCTGGGCTTGAATCCGTCCACCCTGTGGGGTTTTGGGGCCCTGGGTCAAGTCAGACAGAGTGCTGTGTAGACAGAAAGGGAGTGGGGGCAGAGCGGGAGGGAGCTGGACTCAGGCCTCAATCTGAGTCTGGACTTACAATGGAGTACAGACATATCCTGAGGCATAGAAAGGCTACATGTTTTAACCACAGTCATACGAAGACCCAGTGGCAGAGCTGGGAATAGAATCTAGGCAGCCCAGCACCTTTAGACTACTGCTTCACCCACTAGATAAAAGGGCTTAGAATCGCTGCCTTTAAAGTACAGCCGAATGAACAGCTGGTTGTTCCTGGTATTATAGAGATCTTATAGCACTGGTTGAGACACATTTTACAATATTTTAGAACAGTGAAGTTAGTGAAGGATAAAACTGTCCAACTAACTCTGAATTTCTTTGCATTGGTGGGAAGCAATCAGACTCTTGCTTATTTTTAGTAACTGTTTAATACAACTTTTTCAACCTGTAACTAGGCTGGTACCTTTAATTCATTAGTAATTTCAACAGTTAATCAGAAAATACCATTACCTAGACAACTACAGCTCAGATTGAAGCACACTAGAATTAAATTTAAATTAAAACATTGACAGAAATGAATGCAGCCTTTGATCCCAGCAATCCCCTTCTATCCAGACTGCACCCTGATGGGCACAGCTGGACAGGATAAAAATCATGAGTGAGGTGAGAATTTGCCTGTTTAAAAAGAGACTGTCAAGCTATTTAGTCTCCAGATTTAGTAAATTTAAAAATCCTCCTGAGACTTTTTTGGGTTCCTCTTATGACCTCTGTAACATCTGTTTAATAGAAGTTGTTTTTGAAAGTTTAAATGACTGTATAGACTTAACATATATTGAACTTTCTAGCCACATTGATCAAAACTACATTTGTGTTAGCTGGCCACATGTACCTTTGTGTGTACAAACACAGCAGCATATGCTCCTCATTCAAAGTGTGTCCCAGTGGCTGGAGGAATGCCCTATGTGCTGTCCTCCTGACTATCGTGGGCAAAATTTTTTGACTGAAATCTTTTTTGCCAAAAATGCAGATTCAGGTTAACTGAAACATTTAACAACTTCTTATTAATTTGGGCAAATTGTTTCTATCAAAACAAAAAATATTTGGCAGTTTTAAGACATTTCCATATTCTTATTTTCTAGGCTAGAGTCACAAGGTGATAGGTGCCATTTTCAAAACTGAGGTGGAGGGAGAGGTCCCGCCCAGATAATCTTTAGCCAGGTGTTGGGGCATTCACATGGGGTGTGAGAGACCCGCATTCAGATCTCCACTCAGCAGCAGGGATTAGCCCAGGTTGTCACCTTTTCAAGTAAGTGTTCTAAACAAGTACGTTAACTCCTCCACTATTCAATTGAACAGCTTCAAGAAGGGAGACTGAGCAACCCTCATTTTTGAATATCCTATAGCAGGTGTTGGCAACCCAAAAGAGCAGAAGAGCCATTTCTCCCACTCTTCCACCACAACCACATGAGCCAGAGCAGGATCAACAGCTGTGCCGCGGCCCCTAGTACTGGTGGGGGGTGTGCAGGTGGCACGTGCTCCCTGCATCCCTCCCTCTGCTGGCAGGGTGGAGCAGCACTGCCTTGCCTACCCCCAGCCAGCCATCCCTCCCAAGAGCGGCCAGAGGAGAGCTGCGGCTTGCGGAGGTGGGGCCCTGGAACGGCCCCTCCATGGAGCTCAGTCTGCTTCAACCCAGCCACCCCAGAGCTGAACGGGCCTGGGGGTGAGGTGGCCTCTGTTCAGGCCTGGAGCGGCCAAGTCAAAGCAGCCTGAACTCTGCAGAGCGGGTCATTCCAGGGCCCCGCCTCCGCAAGCTGCAGCTCTCCGCCGGCTGCTCTTGGGAGGGATGGCCAGCTGGGGGTAGGCGGGACAGTGTTGTTCTTCCACACCAGCGGAGGGAGGGATGGAGGGAGCATGTGCTGCCTGCACACCTCCTGCCAGGGCTAGGGGCTGCGGCACAGCTGGTGGGCTGGCTCCAGCTCATGCAGTTGTAGTGGGAGGGTGGGGACGATCCTGGTGCCCCTGATTTGGTCACAATGCTGGGGCCAGCCAGGCGTCCCCGGAGCACACCTGGCTCCCTGGAGGAGATTGCCAGGGAGCCAGAAGAGGATGCTCAGGGAGCCATAGGTGGCTCACTGAGCCTGCATTGCTGATCCTCGCCCTATAGCCTGGTAGTAAGTGCACTCACTTGGTTGGGGTAAGATCTGTGGTCTAGTTCCTACTCTATCATGGGTCTCCTACAACTCAGGTGAGTACATTAACCACTGAGCTAAAACTTGAGAGGAATGTTCTCTATTCTCCTGCAGATCTTTATGTGTAGCTGTTCATTGCCTTTGGCTGTGTTAAAAAATGTTCAAAACAAAATGCTTGTTTGACCCCAAATGAAAATTTGGGAAGGTTTCAGTTTAATCCAAACTGAAAAATATTTTAAAAATTTTTTTAGAACCAACAGCAAACTGAAAAATAAGTTAGTTGGTCAGCTGTACTCCTGGCATGTTCAGGTAGTGGTTAGTTCTCCTAATTCTGGTGTCAGCTAGGAAGAAGTTTCTTAGAGCCACTTCCCTGAAGAGAACAGGTCCCTAAGGCCTTTTCTAACCCTAGCTGTATTAGAGTACTTTTGCTGGTATAGCTTAAAATAGTTGTCTAAATAAAATGAACTAAAAAGCACTTCTATGCCAGCATAACCACATCCACACTAGTGCTTTTTGCTAATATAAAAATGTCACAAACAATCACTGCCTCAATCAACATCCTTATACTTGCAAAAGTTTCTGGTGTAGACCTGATGTGAGTCCCAGCAGGTGTCCCTCCTCCTGACAAACTGCCCCCAGAAGGTGGAGCAAGCAGAGCTTAGCCCTTCTAGTGCAAGTGAATGGGATGGTCCTGGAACCTTCCCAGTTTTTGCTGCAACTCAGGGAATAGCTACAATGCTTGTAGCTGGACAGTGTAGCTTTGATGAGGGACATGGGAGAATTTATCAACTCTAACTTATTTGGTATGGTGAGGAGGCATTGGCAGGGGTGTCGCTGCCCCAGGGAGGGACCCAGGGCACGGGCCCAGACCCCACCCCTGGCCCGCAGGCCACACCCCCTGGCCG
This sequence comes from Podocnemis expansa, assembly GCA_007922195.1. Taxonomy (NCBI): domain Eukaryota; kingdom Metazoa; phylum Chordata; order Testudines; family Podocnemididae; genus Podocnemis; species Podocnemis expansa. Next base: position 9,485,125 of record ML682069.1, read on the forward strand.
GGGCAGGGCCAGAAGCTGCCGAGCCGCCATGGGCGGCTAGGCCCCGCATCTCTGGCTGAGGACAGGGCCAGAAGCAGCCGCGGGCGGCTGGGTCCCGCATCCCCAGCTGGGGATGGGGCTGCTGCCGCCACGGGCAGCTGGGCCCCAGATTCCCCACCACAGCCATGGGCAGCCGGGCCCCTGATCCCCAGCTGGGGACGGGGCCGCCACTGCTGTGTGCAGCCAGGTCGCGGATCCCTGGCCAACGACGTGGCCACCACGGCTGCTGGCGGCTGGGCCCCAGATCTCCGGTCTGATTGGACCAGAGATCGGGAGAGGGGTGGCCCCGCCAGATCCGGGGCACTGGTGCTGGTTTTGGGGGCACATGCCCTGGGTGCCCAGGGCCAGCGACGCCCCTGGGAACTGGTAGTGATGGGTGGTTTGCCTGAATTAGGGAAAGTTGGTCAAAGCAGATAATTTGCATGTTCAGTGAGTATGAGCTTTCTTTGGTGTTGAAACTCTCCAGGAACTTGATGCTGCCTGTACCTTGGACGTTATCTGTCTCTCAACTTCCTCTTTGTTTATTCTGCCCATCTTGCACTGGCATCTTCTGTGGACTGTCACATAGTAAAACAAGCAAGGAGTCCTGTGGCACTTAAAGACTAACAAATTTATTTATCACATGAGCTTTCATGGGAGAAAATTCCACTTTGTCAGATGCTGTGAAGATGGGGGAACATATATATGGGAGGAAAATAAATGCAGGGAAGTGTAAGTCATGGGACCAGGTCCCACGTTAGCAGCAAATCAAAGCAGTTGTTAAGATTCAGACCCTGGGAAACACACATAGAGAACTAACACATCCACCTCTTTGGAACTTGTCACGTAGTAGTAGACTCCTGCTTCAAACCACTGTAGCTGAGATTATCAGCTGCGTTCAAGATATGGTCTCTTGGTTTAATGGAAAGGGGGCGAGAGGAGGCCAGCCTTGGTGAGACATCATTTGCTGTTGTAAGGCAGGCTTAGAAGCTGTGCGTAACAGCTTCTGAACTGAAAGGGGGAGCAACTAATCTGCATGGGTTGTGTATTAGCAGGGAGACAAAGAGCACAATTAGCTGATTAGCATACTGGGGCAAAGCATAGTGCGTAATAGTATTTGGGGTTATTTTTCTCACAATTCTATCAATATCTGTAATTCTGCTACAGGGAAATATAAAATACTGTCCTTGTGTAAACTGCTACTCTCTGTTTCAAATCTGTCTGGGTTAGCGGTGAGCTGGGAGACATGAGGACTGGAGGGCAGTGCCGGCAGACAGCGGATGGAGACAGAGGACGGTGAAAGTGTCCAGCAGCGAGCTGAGTGACATGAGGAACCGGAAGGCAGCACCGGTGGACAGTGGGCAGAGCTGAGAAACCTATTCTAGAGGATGGAGTGAGTGACCTGTAAATGGTGTCAGTGGACAGCTGGAGTGAAAGACACTCCCTATGTACCTCAGGCTGGTTGGTAGCCTAGTTAGCAGTGATTCTCCAGATCAGTGCCAGTTTTGCCATTAAGGTTGTATGTTCTGTTATGTGGTGTGGGTTGTTGGGAACTTTGCTCTATGCTGATTTTCTAGATTGGTGCTGGTCTCTGTTATTTGGCCTTTTGCATTTTGTTTTACTGCTATTAAAAGCTCCATTTACTACACTCAGACTCATGCTTGCGAGTGGGGAAGTCTTACCCTTTTAGGGTGCCCAGGGAACAGTGCAGGATTCCCAGAGATCTGGGTGGGGGCTGGAGCCAGTTGGTGGTGCTGCATCATTGGGAAACCCCTAGATGTAGAACCTGGCCCTTGTTCTGTTAGCCTGCCCTGGCAGGAAGGTTACACTATGGAACTTTTTCCCTGGTTTGACTTGCCACATTCCAAAGGGATAGCCGTGTTAGTCTAGTCCAGCAAAAAAAAACCCAAAAAAACCCAAAAAAACTCCCAAGGAATCATGTGGCACTTTAAGACTAACAGATTTATTTTTATTTATTTTCTCCCACGAAAGCTCGTGTCAAAAATAAATCTGTTAGTCTTAAAGTGCCACATGACTCCTTGTTTTTTTTTTTGACTTGCTAGAGCCTGAAAGTGTTGAACTTCAGGTCAAGCTGAAAGAGCCATTTGGTCTCCCAGACTTTTCCTTAAGAGGAAGATAAATTTCTGGACAAGGGTTTGAGAGTTGGTGAGCAATTTGTTATTTTGTTCAAGTAGATTGTAATTTTGTGAATGTGTCCAGAGCATGGGATATGATTATATTTCAAAACTGATAGGAAACCATCAAAATAAGCTCTCCGTCTTAGAGCAGACCCTGCTTTTCAGTTCCTGCCCACAGTATTTCCCCTCATTACTATTCCATCTTAATTTGAAATCTTATCTGAAAACTTATCTTTTCACTAATAATAGAATAATCTCTGATATATCCACTGCTGGAGGAATGTCTCTACATTGCACAGAAGGAGGGCTTTCCTAATAGCCATTGTATCACAGTACCTAATAGTGTGTAAATTGCTTCAGAGTACAAATAAGGACTTGCCCCAAAGAACTCATGGATCAGTTTCTGGTATACAACAATGAAGGGGGCAGCAAAACAGAAAGTTGTAAGTGGACTGGCGGAAGCACTGGGGTATCAACAAAAAGATTTTTCAGTCACTTAGCAAAGGGTAGTGGATACTGTGGAGCAAAACTGTTTTGACTTGTACATTGTAAACAGTAACTTTTTAAATTGTGGAGATAAACTGTAGAGAGGAATTTAAATGAGCATTCATCAGTGGCCACATGGGTCTACTAACAGGGGTTAAAGTTGGCTGGAACGCAGGGGAACGCCATTCTGGGACTGACTATTTTTAGGGGCCAGCGTTCTGGGGCCCCTAAAAATAGAAAATAGACCTGGAATGCTGCGTTCTGGGGCCCACCATGGAAAAATAGCGGGGCCTGGAATGCAGCATTCTGGCACCATTTTCTATTTTTAGTGGCCCGAACTCTGGGCCCCTAAAAATAGCAGGCCCTGGAGTGGCATTCCTGGCGTTCCGGCAGGCAGCGGAGGGGGCGGGGTCAGGGGCATTCCTGGGCAGGGCTCAAGCTGCGCCTCAAGCCCCTCCCCTTCCAGGCCACACCTCATCCTGCAGCCACACCACTGCCCCAAACTGGGGTCTACCACCTCCATCTCCCCAGCCGTGCCGCCACCACTGGTAAGTGCCGGTGTGGCCTGGCTCATGCTGGGGGGGGTATTGGTGGCAGGGGGTGGGCTTGCCATGTGGGGGGACAGGAGCTGGGGCCTGGGGGGCCCATTGGCATGGGGGGCTGCACTGGTGCGGGAGCAGTCCAGGGCCCTCCATGTTATACTTTAACCCCCATCTACTAAGGATTGGAAGGGGTTTTTGTATAGGAATTCAGAAACTGAAAGAAGTACTGAGTATCCTTAACTCCAAGGGACTTGGGTGTAAATTGAAAAGTGCTTAGCTTTGGGATTAGAATCTCAGTGCATTCACTAGCCGATGGGTCTTTTTAATCCCTAGATGAGCGGTTCCCAACCTGGGGTCTCCAGATGCCTGGGGGGCTGCAGAGTGGTTCTGGGGGTCTGCAGACAGGCTGAGGGCTGGGGCCAGATGCCACTTGTGTCTTGGGTTCCCATGGAGATCCAGGCTTCTGGCCAGCAGAGAGCTTCCCCCAGACAGGAAGTTTTTAAAACTCCGGCTTAGAGCATGCTCAGGGAGAGTAGCCTGGGGGGGCTGGGGCAGGAGCTCCAGCCAGGTAAGGGGGGGAAGGGGGTGGATGGGGGCTCAGAGAACAGGCCAACAGGTGGGGAAGACTTGGGGGGCAGGGAGACTCCCCTGGAGCAGTGGGGGCTGGATCCCGCTGGCGGAGCAGCAGGGGCTGCATTCTGCCCTCGAGGGCCACGTTCTGCCCTGTGGCGGTGCTGCCACTGCCACCACTACATTCAAAATGCAGCCAGGGTGGGGCGTGGGGCTGCACAGATTTTTTTTAAATTAAAAAGGGGTCTCCAGCCTGGAAAAGGTTGCAAACCACTGCTCTAGAAGATTGTATGGTCCCTTGTGTATGTCCCTGATTGCCACTGCAAATAATTTCCCCATACTGTGTACAAAGAGGCTACAGGAGAAGAATGGGTCTTATTTCTTCTCCCATGGCCTGGGATGAGGAAGATCTGCACCGAAAGGATTGCCCTTGCTCCGCTACCGGAGGCCCAATAAGAATCATCTCCGTTTTGGTCTCCTCTCTTGCTTCATTTAATCCTGGAGGTGCATCATGAATTTTCCGATACAGCAGATAGGCGAAAAAGCCACCCCAATAAAGTTAGGTTGTAAAATGCAACTAGGAATGATTTGGTAAAAAGAAAGTCAGGATCGAGAATTTAAAAACGCAGCACCCACAAAATGAAATGATTTGAACTGAAACAAAGGGGTTGGTACAAAGAAAAGCTGCAGAGGACCCGCATTGGCACTCTGGATTTATTAACAACGTGAGGAGAGGGGGGAAAAAAAAAAGTATTTATGCGCTCACAGGCAGAGCTGTCACGATCTCAGCTCTGGGGCACATTTCACCAATCAGGGAGTGGATGAAGACAGCCGAAGTGTTCAAAGGTGTGGAAAGCAGCAGCATCAAGCAATGTGCTCGGGCAGGAAGCAAACACAATGCGCAAAGAACACCACACACGCGTCCAGAAAAAGAATCAGGCCGAAGCTCTGCGCTTTGCAGCCTCACGCGCTGCCCTGAATGCCAGGTTTCCGGGGTGTCTCGCAGAGGTGGGGGGCCGACGGAGGGTTGGAAGCGCGGCGGGGCCGCTGTGCTCCCAGCTGTTCCCGCCGCGTGCGAGCGGATTCGATGACGGCACGTTCCAAAGCCGCCGCGCGCCCCCCGCCCGAGAGGCGGCCTGAGGCGCGAGCCCCTCTCCCCCCCGCGCGGCGCCGAAAGGGGCGTGGTCAGGCGAGCGGGAGCCAATGGGGAGCGGCGGGCTGGCGGAGACAATCGAGCCGCAGCCCCGCGCGCCCGCGCTAGTTGCTAGGCTGGCGCCGGCGCCGCAGCAGCAGCAACTTTTCTGCCCGCCTCGCCTCGGCAGTCCCTGGCTCGCGTTCCCGCGCACGTGCGCTCGCCCCGCTGCAGCCGGATGCGGCGTGAAGCCCGGCGGCGGCAGTAGGCAGCGAGGACGATGCCGGCGGCCGCTGGCGACGGGCTCCTGAGCGAGCAGCCGGCGGCGGGCTTCGGCGACGGCGGGGAGCCGAGGAAGCTGCCGCCGCCACCGCCGGCGCTGGGCTCGGAGGGAAGTTTCCTGGCCGCCTGGCTGAGCGCGGCGGGCTGGCGGGAGCGGCTCCGCGATTTCCAGCACACCAAGCGCGTCGGCAACTACCTGATCGGCAGGAAGCTGGGCGAGGGCTCCTTCGCCAAAGTGCGCGAGGGGCTGCATGTGCTCACCGGAGAGAAGGTACCGAGCCCCCGCTCTGCACCCGCCGCCCCGCTCCCGCAGCCTGCCCGGGGCTGCACATCGGGGGCTTCTCGGTGTGGGTGTGGGTGTGGGGTGGGGGGGGGCTCGCTAATTTGGTCTAACATTGCTCCTAGCTGACAAGTGGGGGTGTTGGGAAATTCAGGGGGTGCAGGGAGGGTGTGAGGGAAATCTTGGGGGGCTGTACAATCTCAGGTGGACGTCTGAGTTCAGCAGTATTCTCCCCAGGACTTGAAATTGGGGGGGAGGTGTTGAGGGTGCTCACTAATTTGGTCTAATACTGTTACTAGCTGACAACTGGGGGGTGTTGGGAGATGCAGGGAGGGTGTTAGGGAAATCTCGGGGGGGGCTGTAAAATCTCATTTGGGCATCTGAATTCAGCAGTATTCTCCACAGGACTTGAAATGGGGACGGGGGTGTTGGGGGTGCTCACTAAATTGGTATAGATAATACTGTTACTGGCTGACAACTGGGGGTGTTGGGAAGTTCAAGGAGGTGTCAGGGAAATCCCTGATCCACTCCTTTCTAGTGTGTGTGGAGGGCAGCACCCCCCATCCCCGCAGTGCAAGCTCACCAGACAGGGCAGCTCCCATAGTTTACTCCCGCTCCCCAGCAGCAGACCCTTCTTAAACCAGCCTCTCTCCTGGCCAGGAGTGTTGCGGGGTCCCCTGGCGTTATGGCCCCAAACGCTCCCTGTTGCAATTCAGATGTTGCAGTCTCACTGTGTGTGTGTGTGTGTGTGTGTGTGTGTGTGTGTGTGTGTGTGTGTGTGTGTGTGAATTCTCCCGCTTCCCGGCCATGGGCAGCGTCTCGCTGCGTCTGGGGTGGCAGCTCTCCTGCTAGCCGTTTGCAGAGACAGCCATTCCCTTTCTAATCTGAGCTTTGGGACAACTCTGTTTATTTAAGTGGGGAGATGGCAAATGGAGGAGGCTTCCCCCTCTCCTTGTTGCTGGTAGGTTGTGGACAGCTCTCCTGCAGACTGCATTTGTGCCTGAATGGGTTCCTGGGGTTTGGTTGCCTGTAAGAAATGAGTTTGGTGTTCTCAGTCTAGCGCGGAGCAGGTGAGGGTCTCCGATGTCGACCTGCCCCCTGCAACTTGGATGGCATTATTGTGAGTGGAAAGATGCTTCCAGTGTGACTGAAGGTTGCCACTGACTGAAAGGAATGGTTCTCAACCACTGTGTGGGGTCGCATCGCTGTGTCACAGAGAGCTAGGGAGATGCGTGGATTTGACCTGGAGGGAGTGGGCTGGTGTGTCCCGTAAAGTCGCGATATGCTGCCAAGTGTGTTGCGGCCCCCAAAAGATTGAGAACTACTGCAGAATTTGTCCGGTCTGCCAGAGAGAGTTCCTGGAACTGGACGGAGGCACACTGGCTGTGCAGTGTGCTTGTGCTATGCCACTTAAGGTAGGAGTGTACCTGTGTCTGCGGGGCTATTAATGAATCAGCCACCTTTCATTGGTACCAAAGGTGGAAAATGAAAAATCATAGGAGCTATGAGGGTCACTTCCCTTGATGGAGAGCATTTGCTGCCAGCAATAAGAACATATCTGAGTTGACAGTCTACTGAGCATTACGACCAGTTTGGCTAATGATCCAAACATTCAGACACAAACAAGGTATTTGCAGTTTGCCAGTAAACCAAAATTTTTGTTAGTTAACAATTTTTTACTTCTTAAAAATGTTTAACCACTAATGCAATATTGGCTAGTGAATTCTCTATCTTCCCCCTTTTGCTTTTAGTTATAAATACACTGCAGACTAGTGGTAAAGAACACAGTCACTTAAGCTGTTGCTTATCAGTCAGTGTGTGTAAGCTGGTATGCCTGCAAGCAAGACAAACATACTGTTTATCTCTCACCTCAATAAGTAGGGGTTTTTGGGTTGAGGGTGTTTGTCATTACAAGTTGTTGACATTGTCATGCAGTGGAAGGTGTAGCACCTATTTTAGTTTATAGAGGACATTAGTAAGAGATGAAATCATCTTATGGAGACTCACTACACTTTCATTACTCACTGTTTGTTTATTCCTACAGAATCTTACTGAACTCTTACAGCATAAGAATTTAAGAATGGACATGCTGGGTCTGGCTAATGGTCCAGGTAGCTCACTATCCTGTCTTCTAACTGGCTGTGCCAGGAGCTTTAGAGGGAATGAAGTGAACCGGGAAATTAGTAAGTGAACCATCTCCTGTTGTCCGGTTGCAGCTTGTGGAAGTCACAGGTTTAGGGAGACCCAGAGCATGGGATTGGATCCATACCAGCTGGCAGTCTAAGCTGATAGTCACTGATGGACCTATACTCCAAGAAATTATCTACTTCTTTTTGGAATCCATTCTTACTTCCGCCTTTTGCAACAATGAGTTCCACAGGATGATTGTGTGTTGTGTGAAGAAGTACTTCTTTTTGTTTTTAAATCCACTGCCAGCCAATTTAATTGGACGAACCCTGGTTTTTGTCTTATGCGAAAGGGTCAATAACTCTTCCTTATTGATTTTTTTCTCCACACCGTTCATCATTTTATAGACCTCTGTCATATAGGCCTTAGTTGTCTCTTTTCGAAGCTGAACAGCCTCAATCTTTATAATCTCACCTCTAATGAAAGCTTTTCCATACCCCAATTCACTTTGTTGCCCTTCTCTGTCCTTTTTCCAGTTTCTGCAGTAATCTGACATGAGGTCACAAATGTCATTAGTAGTAAATAGAAACTATTGGCTTGAATAGTTCTACTTGGTTTGTCAGTGCTAGGAGCATTGAGGGAAGGACTTGTTTACAGACAGCAATACAATTATTCCACCCTTGTTTGAGCCCTTAAGTCTATGCAGTGGCATCGCTGGTACTGGGCATAGGGGCTCGAGCTCCAAGTTCTAGTCCCAGTGCCCTGGGTCCACTGCCAGGCCACTGGCAGTGGCATCTGTCTTCCCTGGCCCCGGCCCTGTCTGGGGCCAGGCTGCCTGCGGCTGCTGTTGTCTTCCCTAGCCCTGTCCCTGGCTGGGGATCCAGGGCCGGGCCACCAGTGGAAGGAGCACGATCTATGCCCTGCCTGGGACCCAGACAAGATCAGGCCTGGGCCCTGAATTGGGACGGAGGGGGCATGGGCAGGGCCTGGCCCATGGATCTTTTCCTGGGCCCGCGTCACTCTTGGGTCTATGCCTCTTTTCTAGCCAAGTTGCCAGCGGACAAAACTAGGCTTGTCTAATGGAGGGCACTTTGTGATTAGTAAAACTTCATTGGACCTGTTGAGCTAAGTTCATCCCTGGCATAACTCCATGAAGCCAAAGGAATTAGGAGATGGTTATATTGGGGTTTTGCTTAAAATGAGTCCTGATAAAATGGATGTGCCTACAGAAACAATGGTCTGGGAGCCCCTTCTAACTAATAGAAAAACTGCTAATTTTGAGATGATCTGGCATTTACAGTTATGTGCAACAAGCCAAAGAAACAATGACTGTGTTGTCCTACACCGACCTGAATCTGCTCTCCAAGGAAGGTTTTTAACATATGCCTCTTAATATCTTTTTTATTTTTACAAACAGCCTATGAATATGAAGTTAAGTAATGGGAACGGAAGTTTCCTTTGGAGATGCAGAGTGGTCTAAAGGCTAACATAAAACAGTGGGATTCAGGAGACTTGGGGTCTGGTCCTAGCGCTGTTACTGACTTGCTGGGTGGCTGGGAACAAGTCATTTCATCTCGCTAAGCCCCTATTTCACTTTCCATCCTTTGACTGTCTAGTGAGATGCTGTGCTCTTTGGGCTAGAGGCTGTTCTACTATGTTTCTGTCATGTCTAGCACAATGGGACCCTGGTTTCAGTTGGTGCCTCTTAGTGCTACTGTAACACAAAAATTACAAACAACAATAAAGTGAGTTAAAAAAAATACTAAAAAGAGTTTTCTTTGCATTTGTTCAGAGTGGGTTTGACAGCTTATTTTAACCAGTCAACTCACGGTAAGCACATGACAAGAGTATAATGCACTCTAATTATCATGGCACTGTAAATGCAGCTATCGTTAAGATTGACATCGTTTCCATTATAAATTCCTGTACTCATTTTTTAACTCCAGCAGTAGAAAAAATTAGTTATAAACTGAAATTTAACTAGGGACTTGCCCTCAAACCCACCACATGAACAAAGATAGTGATTATGTTACAGGAGCATGAAAAAAATTCCTCCTTTGTTCTCCTGTGTTCCCAAGCTCATGCTTCTCCAATGTAATAGGTACATCTGATCCTCTGGTGGATAAGACACGCCCACACGTACATGCCCTTTCCACCTCTCCATTTCCAGATTGGTACATTTATTTAGTCTGATAACAAAAGAGCAACAGGGACCCCCAACTGCTGGCCTGTCTGTCACACTGCTAGGCTCACAGTGTCTATTTCCTTGAATAACAATAATTATAACACAACAAACAAACAAGAATGTATAGGAGAAACATCTTGTTCAGCTACTTGGGCTGTTGTCCTCATTTGCGGATGGGTATGTTGCTTCCTCAGCTCTCCTGGCCCAGGGGTTCTCAGTCACTGTATCGGGACATATTAGTGTTGCCACGCAGTGTTTAGTGTGTTGTGGAGAGCCAGGGAGATGGCTGAACTGGGTTTGGGGTAGGTGGGCGGGTGTGTCCTGTAAGGTCATGACATGCTGCCATGTGTGCTGCAACTCGCAAAAGGTTGAGAACCATTGCCTAAGTCAGCAAGTCATAAACAGGCTGGTCTTGTACCAAGGGAGTCATTGAGAGCTTTTGCTGGTGACTTCAAGTGGGCACAGGGTCAGGCTGTAAGCTTCTAAATGCTGGGTAGAAGGTCCACCTTTCAAATAAACCTACTTGCTTAGCTCCTGTTGCTTCTCTTCTCTTGAAGGACAGTAGTGGGATGAGATGGTGGAGACCATCTTGAGGCAGGATGTTGCCATTCCAGCATGCTTCTGCCCTAACTCCAGGGGGTGCCAAATAATTCTATCATACGCTTCCCATCAAATCCTTCATGTCCTTCCCAAAGCTATCAGTGGCCTCTCAATTTTTGCTTTCTTTACACCTGACAGGCCCCCAGTCCTTGCAACCCCAAGGACCAACATCTTTCATGCAGTGGAAAACTAGATATCACTTTCCTCTGAACCTGCCAGTGCTGCCCTCAGATTAGACAGAGGCACTGAAGATGAATGTTCAAGGTATCCATCCTTCTTTAAAAACTGAACATTTTACTTCTGTGGCATTTCAAGCCCCGACTGGCTCACATGGAAAGCTGTAGTCTGGATTTTTATCCAAAACTCGCATGAACCTTGTGTCCCAAGTAACCAGAATGTTCTGGTGAGAGTTCAAGTACATACTGGCATTGGAAATAGAGGGAAAATTCCTGTGATATTTGGTATTTCCACTTCTATTGCTGGCTAAAACTAAGAAAGTGCAAAAGTACATGATATTAACAATAATGATTATAGTTATTTGATTCTCTTAATCCCCAGAAGTTTTAACTTCATCCAGATCAGTTCTCTCATATTGCTTGTTTGCCCTAGGAATGAGGAGCTGCAACAGTAGTCCCTGTATGACCCAGCCCTGATTTCAGTCCCTGCATAGAGCCGGTGGACCCTCCACTCCCCTGTGTCTAATGAGCTTCTGATGTAGCCTCTAGCCAGCCTTCACAAAGCCAGCACAGGCATTTGAGCCCTGACTGTAGCGTGAGGTGAGGAAGACAAACCTCTGCTTTCCTGGATCCTGTGCTCTGTGTGTGGAGGTCTGTCGTAGGGAGGAGATTAGAGAAAGCATCTACATGAATGAAATTGTGGGAGGGAAAGTCACTTGGGGAGGAGAGATAAAAGTAGGAAGGGAATAACATCAGGGCACAGGAAGTGGAACAGTAAAAAGGTAAGTTTCACTTAAGTGGCTTTTGCTATGCCAGCGTTCTTTCCCCAGGGTATTGTAATACACTAAGAGCCAGATTAATTTATTCATTCGTCAAGCTTTAATTGGAGAGGGCTGGAATCTGCCAGCCTTACATTGCATAGTTCCTTCAGAATTCTCAATGACTGCACTGGGACATATGAGGAGTCGAGTACTGCTCGATATAAAAGTACCAGAATTTTGCCCTAAATGCCTAAGGACTCCGTATTGTACTCCTTGCATAGATCAGACAGCCAAAGCCACGCTAACATTAACAGGAGCTCTGTTTGATTAAAACATGCAGGACCAGCCTGTATATGACAATTGCTTAATTGACTTCCCTTTGCCCCACCAGATAGCATTTCTGATTGCTTAGCAAGAAATGTTCTCTAGGTGTGAAACCTAACTTGTCTCCTACAGTTAAAAGGAAATGTTGAGTTAGTCTGGAGTCTGGATTGAAATTCAGGTGTTCTGCCTGGTGGCACGGAGTATATTCAGAAGGCCAGAAAGTTGTGGAAAACTTTTTAGCCTATGTATGTATAAAAAAGAAATAATGTAGGGCTCGAACCTGCAAACTGATGGGTATGGGCAGACATGACAGTCTAGAGGTGGAGTCCCACTGACTTCAGAGGCGCCCCATGCTGGAATAAAGGTCTTCTCGTGTGGAACAGTTTGCAGGATCATGGTGGTTGCTGCATTTTTTTCTAAATCAACATTTTTAAGGTCTCTTATTCCATGATGCTGATTAGTGCCTTCATATATTTTGGAAAAAATATATTGAGATTTTTAAAAATCAGTTATTGAGCAAGAACACTGACTTAATTCATTAAAAATGCCAAAGAAATGTGAAGTCTTAATGCTAATATTTGGTGGCTGCACTGGCACAACCTGAGCACATTACAGTCATTCAAAATTCCAAGTAAATTAAGCTGCTCGAAGAGGCATCAAGCAGCAGACCATAACAAGTCTGGAGGAATAAATACATATCATTATTTGAGTAATTTATTTATTTGCATCTTTGGAGTAACTAGCTTCAGATGCACTAGAGTGCATTGTGGTATTGCATGAGATTAGGGCACTACAAATCAAATGCCAGATTTCTGCAGTTACCTCTCCCCATTGCCACTAGGTATTTCAGGGATCGTCAAACGACTGTTATATGTTATGTACTTTATGCCAAATCCTGGTTACCTTGCTTCCCTAGAGCAGTGTCTCTGAAACTAAGGGGAGTAAAATATCATGGATTTGGTCTTGTACCTCTTGCAGACATACAGTGCACGAGAGGGAGAATTAAGGCTAGATTTTTTTGGCCCAAGCTATGAATATTTTTACTTTTTGAGGGTTTTAGGTCAAATTTTTTACCATACTTCTTGTGGTTTAAAGTTTTCATAATAACAGGCATGTGAGTACTTTCTGGTTTTGGAAAAAGACAGGTTATACTAGAAGCAATTCAGGCAATGCATTTACCTGAACACTGGAGAATATTGACCAGATTATTTATTTCCATTGCTGTTTAGTTGAAAGTTTCACAGTCTATAGCATGAAAATTTGGGGGGAAGTGTTGATTTGTAAGATATCTCGCTTCAGACAATCTTTCTTCCTGCTTTTGAGAAAGCAGTCCTGTTTTAGGAGCACACTAGTTTAGATGTACTCTTAAATTGTGATTGTACCATCGTTGTTGAGTTAGCTATATTGTAATTCAACAAATGATAGGAGACTCGCTCAATTGTATTTTCTCAGGTAGTCTCAAACTCAGTGTCTTTAGACTGAGAATGGCTAGCCACTGAGCAAAGGAAATCTGACAAAAATAGATTTAACAAGGTATTATTCTTTATGGGATTAATAAAACAGAAGAGCCAATGCTCTTTGGAATATAATTGAGCGAGACTTTCTGTACTTTCAGTAGATTGAGGAGGTTGGGTGACCTATTATGTATTATGGTAAAATATATGAAAGCCCCTGTATCATTTTCTAGAATGACAATGTATTATGGCTAGAGACTGTTTTAGGGCCAAAGACTGTATAAAAGAACTTAAATTGAAATTACATTTAATTTCATTCTCCACTAGGTCTTGGCACTACAAAAGTAGTTGCAGAAATTGAGTTGCTTGATTCCTAACCCACTGAAAAACCATTTTATCAGTTTCTTTAGTGGTTTTTGTTGAGCTTAAATAGGTGCATTTTTAGGTCTTGGTAATCAAATGTTTTGCATGGCAATGCCAACTACTTAGTGAGAAGTAGCTACTAAAAATATAATTTTCTAGGTTCTGCCATGAAGGTAAAATGACTAATATTAGAAGTGGCTTTTTCACAGAAAGTTCTATTTTTAGAATACATTTTTGGAGCAAACAGGTGCTAAATTGTATATTTTAGAATCCTGGAAATGCAGGGGTGGGAGATGTGGGAAGAACAAATACTCTGTAGAGAGCTGGAAATTCCTATTAACCCTCAGCAGGTACTCCTTGAATGAAGCAAGTATTTTCAAAAAGCACCAGCATAGCAAGTCCTGTGGAATCTGTCATCTGTAAGTGACAGATTGCTCTGCACACCGTTTACAAAATTGCATGCTACAGTAATAGGCACACGCTCTTTTGAACTGTATGGCCTGCTTTATGTTTTGAAGTGCCTGTGGAGGATTGAAATAGGCATATAGGGAACAGTACAGTTCCAAATCTTCTCAGCAGGTGTTGAGTCACTGGAGCTCTATTTGGCTTTCATTGAGCCTAAATGAGATTCAGTCAGGGAGAGACGTAGTTAGACCATGGGTTGTGTGGCTGTTCTAGACCAGCCAAGGCAATTATATGCCAAGAATTAACTGTGACTAAAAAGACAGGCTGCAAGATTAACATTCATTTACATTTAAATGTGTGGGGAGGCTGAGAATGTTGGGAAATTCTGTATCTAGGAGAGTAACTGTGGTGATGAAGAACTGTAATGCAGCCCTGGCAATGAGTGATGAGGTGGAAGAAGGGAAGCCATGCACCCCAAGACTGGGGAGACCACAGCCACCACAACCAATAAGAAACACAGGGTAGCGGTGGTTGGGAACTCTCTTCTGAGGGAGAGGGAGGCACCTGCCTGTCACTGTGACGTGGTGTCACGGGAGGTGTGTTTCCTACCTGGGGCCTGTATCCGAGATGTTACGGAGGGATTGGCGAGAGTCATCCAGCCCTCTGACTACTATCCCATGCCACTCATCCATGTGAGCACTAATGATACCGTGAGATGTTACCCTCAGCAGATCAAAAATGACTATAGGGCTCCAGGAGTACAGCTGCTGTGCAGCTGATGTTCTTGTCGATTCTTCTGGTCAAAGGTAGGTGGCTGAGCAGAGGCAGTTCGATCCTGGAGGTGAATGTCTGGCTGCGAAGATGGCGTTACCAGGAGGGCTTTGGCTTCCTTGACCATGGGGTATTGTTCCAGGAAGAAGGACTGCTAGGCAGAGATGCCCTCCATCTGTCAAGGAAGGGGAAGAGTATGTTTGGACTGGCTGACCTAGTGAGGAGGGCTTTAAACTAGGCTTGAAGGGGGAAGGTGACCAAAGCCCATAGGTAAGTCACAATGAGGGAGGCCTGGGGGAAGGGATGGAACTTAGGGAGAGCTGGGGCAGTAACAGCAGGGATAAAAGAGAACTGGGGTGTTTTTGGTGTCCTAATGAAGGTCTAATACCTGAGATGAGTAGGGAAGGAGGACACCAGGAGAAAAAGCAAGGAGGAAGATGCAACACAAGAGACAATCAGCTGGGGAAAGTAGGGCAATCAGTCCATTACTTTAGGTGCCTGTACGCAAATGCAAGGAGCCTGGGAAACAAACAGGAAGAATTGGTAGTACTGGCACAGATGAGGACCTGTGGTATAACTGGAGTAACAGAGACATTGTGGCATAGCGTGCATGACTGGAGCAGTGCCATGGATGGGTATAAATTGTTTGGGAAGCACAGGCAGGGAAGAAGAGGTGGAGGAGTAGCACTATATGTAAAAGAACTTTATGACTGCTTGGCACTCCACTACGAAAGTGGGGGCAAGCCTGTGGAAAGTCTCTGGGTTAAGTTTAGAGGAGAGTGCTACAAGGCTGATGTTGTGGTAGATGTCTGCTATAGATCACAAGACCAGAAGGAGGAGGTTGGTGAAGCTTTCGATGGACAACTAGCAGAAGTTTCCAGATCACAGGCTCTGGTTCTCATGGGGGACTTCAGTTACCCTGATATCTGCTGGGAGGGACATACAGCAGTGCACAGACAATCCAGGAAATTTTTGGAGAGTGTTGAGGACAACTTCTGTAGAAGTGCTGGAGGAACAAAATAGAGGCCTTGTACCTCTTCACCTGCTCACAAAACAGAGAAGAATTGATTGGGAAAGTAAAAGTGAATGGCAACTTGGGCGGCTGTGACCATAAGATAGTAGAGTTCAAGATCCTGATCAAAGGAAGAAAGGAAAGAAGCAAAACACAAACCTTGTTGTATTTTAAAGAAAGCTTGCTGAGGGCACAGGAAAATACCATTCCAAAGTGCAGAAAGAACAGCAAGTATGGAAGGTGCCGAGCATGGCTTAGCAGAGAACTCTGTGGTGAGTTGAAATAAAAAAGAAGCCTGCAAGAAATGGAAGCTTGGACTGATGACTAGGGAGGCATACAAAAATATTGCTTGAGCTGCAGGAATAAAATCAGAGAGGCCAAAGGGCAATTGGAGTTGCAGCTAGCAAGGGATATGAAGGATAACAGGAAGGGGTTCTACAAATATGTCAGTAACAAGAAGAGGATCAGAGATGGTTTAGGCCTCTTACCAAATGGGGCAGGTATCCTTGTGGTGGATGATGCAGGAAAGGATGAAGTATTCAATGCTTTTTTTTTTTTTTTTTTTTTAACCTTAGTCTTCACAGGCAGGCTACTGCACTGGGTAACGCAGAATGGAGAGAAGGAGAGCAGCTCTTGGTGATGGAAGGTCAGGTTAGGAACTACTTAGAGAAGTTGGATGTGCACAAAGCTAGGGGCCGGATGAGCTGCATCCAAGGGAGGAGTTGGCCAATGTGATTGCAGAGCTGCTAGCCATTATCTTTGAAAATTCATGGCAAACAGGGAGGTTCCAGATGATTAGAAAAAGGCAAATATAGTACCTATCTTCAAGAAAGGAAAAAAAGGAGGACCTGGGGAACTACAGACCAATCAGCTTCACCTCAGTCTCTGGAACTGATGGAGCAGATCCTGAAAGAATCCATTCTGAAACACTTGGAGGAAAAGAGAGTGATCAGGGACAGTCAGCATGGATTCACCAAGGGCACGTTGTGCCTGACCAACCTAATTGCCTTATATGATAAGATGACTGGATAAGTGGATGCAGGAATAACATTAATATGATATACCTTGACTTTAGCAAAGCTTTTGATATGGTTTCCCACAGCATTCTTGTCAGCAAGTTAAGGAAGTATGGTTTGGATGAATGGTCTGTTAAGTGGGTAGAAAGCTGGCTAGGTTATTGGGCTTAGCGGGTGGGGATCAGTGGCTCAGTGTCTAGTAGGCAACTAGTAACTAGTGGAGTGACCCGGGGTGGGTCAGTCCTGGGGCCAGTTCTGTTCAACATCTTCATTAATGATCTGGATGATGGGATTGCACACTCAGTGAATTTGCGGGTGGCACCAAGCTGGGGGGAATGGTAAACACAGTGGAGGGCATGGATGGGATTCAGGGAGAATTGAGCCAAACAAAATCTCATGAGATTCAGGAAGGACAAGTGCAAAGTCCTGCACTTAGGATGGAAAAATCCAATGTACAGTTGCAGGTTGAGGACCAATCAGCTAAGTAGCACTGTAGAAAAGGACCTGGGGCTTTGGTGGATGGGAAGCTGCATACGAGTCAACAATGTGCTCTTGTTGCCAAAAAAGCCGATGGCATACTCGGCTGCATCAATAGGAGTGTTGCCAACAGATTGAGGGATGTGATTATTCTCCTCTATTTGGCGCTTGTGTGGCCACATCTGGAATACTGTGTCCAGTTTTGAGCTCCGCACTACAGAAAGGATGTTGACAAATTAGAAGGAGTACAGTGGAGGGCAATGTAAATGATTAGGGGGTTGGGCACATAATTTACGAGGAGATATGGAAGAAGCTAGGCTTATTTAGTCTGCAGAAGAGAAGACTGAGGGGGGATTTGATAGCAACCTTCAACTGCTTGAAGGGGTGCTTAGCAAGGAGGGAGCTTGGCTGTTCTCAGTAGTAACAGAGGACAGAACAAGGAGCAGTGGTTTCAAGTTGCAGCTGGGGGAGTCTAGGTTGGATATTATGAAAAACTTTAGGAGAGGGATGAAGTGTTGGAATGTGTTGCCTAGGGAGGTGGTGGAATCTTCATCTTTGAAAATATTTAAGGCTCGGTTACACAAACTCCTGGCTGGGATGATTTAGTGGGAGTGGCCCTGTTTTTAGCAGGGGGCTGGACTAGGTGACCTCATGAGGTCCCTTCCAACCCTATGATTCTATGCTGGATCAGATTCAGAGAAAGGGATCATTGGTAGAGCCCTGCACGGATAGAAGAATGTGGCACCAGAACCAGACCGCATCTGCCCAATGTCAGTCTTTTTCTGATCCACAACCCACATGCCACGTTTTATCTGGATCCAGAACTTCATCCGTAGCTGAGCTTGGGCTCAGAGTCAGCATTTTAATATTTGATTGATTCATTTGCCACATGGGTCCCACCTGTTTTTAACTTTTCTTCTTTGCAATTTGCATGCTGTGCTGTCAGTTTGATTTTCTTGGCCACCAGTGAAATTTCTGATTGGCAGCATGGCACACAAACCACAAATAAGAAAACAAAAAAGTGGGCAGGGAAGGCATGAGGAATGAGCCAGTCAAAGGCCAGCATGCTAACTGATTGACAATGAGTAGTGTCTCTCGAGGTCCCAGCCCATTGTGACTGAGACTCTGGCTGGCAGACCACCAATCGGAGCTCAACTAGGATTAGCTGGAGTGCTTCCTTATGCCGCGCTCTGTGCTGATAACTCAGGTCATAGCAGCAGGTGCAAAGATTGTTCATAAAAATATGATCTGCAGGTGCAGCCAGTCTGCAACAATGGGGCTCCAGGGGCATGGCTGCGGTTACCTGTGGATCTGATGCGGATACCTGTGGGTCTGCAGGGCTCTTATAATTGGCCCTGGAGGATGAATCAGAAGAAGCAGTGCAGTGGTGGCCGTGGATTCACTAGTCAGTGAGCTGGAGTTCCTGCCAAGGAGAGCAGAGCTTTCATTGGTAATCAAGACTCTTTACGAGTATTCCTAGCAGAAGCTATAGTCAGTCTGTGCATCCCATATTGGTACCATCTGCCCAGACTCATTTGCTGTCATTTTTTTAGATATTTAGGGATTCGTTCTGAGATATGTTGAGTACTTTGGGCAAGGTGTGGTGCCCTCTAATGTGTCGTTGCCAATCCCTAGCATTCTAAAGTCATGAGGCAGGCCTCCCAGAAGCACAAGATTTGCTTGAAAATCATTAAGAATCTAAAAATATGGTTTGGGTTCTTTTCCTTTGCCTTTTGGTTTCTGAGCATTTAGGGTGCTGCACTCAGGTCATTTTTTTTTTAAGCTTTTCTCCTTAACCATCAGTTCTAGAAACTTACTTTTTAATCACCTGATTCCAGGAGGCAGAGTTTTAAGAAGAACCCCAGATACTGTATGACTGAAAATTGTGAGAGTTGACAGCACTCTTTGCTTTCAGTGACTTGCGGGATTAGGACATAGCTCCTGTTGACCAGTTCTTTTGGCTTTTATCCCACAGTAGTGCATATATAATGTCAGTGCATATATAATGTCAGTTTTCTAGATGCATTCTGTTTCTCACCATGAGCATTTAATTAGTGGCTTATTGTCATTTGGTTCTCAACATGTTTTTTTAAACCTTTATGTGTGTATACACTTTTTTGAAAAATGTTTACTGTATAATTGGTACAGTGACCTTCTTCCAGGAAGACTTTTATTTTTATTGAAAGCTACCACTTGTGAGAAATCTTTCATGTTTGTTTGTGAAAACCTAAGTAAAAGCAGTTAAACTTAGTTCCACGTTCTTACAAATGGGAAGACCCAGTGTTTAGTTTAATGTATATAGTTCCATCAGTATACAAGATGTTTTACTTAGTAATTAAAGAAATATATTTGTCCTGTGGACTTTACTGTTTAATTGGAGTCTTTATTCTGTAAGAATTCATGTATTCAACTGTATGTACATTGTGGTCTCATTAACTTATCATATGACTAGAACTAAGCAATTGTGTGTTTTCAGGATCAAGACCCAAGGGAATGTGATAAAGACGAATATTTGAGCTGATGTTTTGAGGGGAAATGTCAGCCAAAATGATCCAGCTGTTTCTGAGAAGAGGGGTAGGGAGAAATGTTTTCCTCACTGTGACTCTGAGCATCATCCTTATCTCAGGAAGTAAGGGGCTCCCTGATTTTTGGCAGTGCGTATCAGCTGGCCTGACCAGCTTTGGTGCGTCCCAGCTCACCAATGGTACAAAACACACCATGGAGTCTACATGGATATGTCTACACTTAAAATTTAATTCAAATTCATGAGGATTAATTCAAATTAAATCAACACATGAGTACACTGGCTTTCATTAATTCAACTAAGGAATTCCTTAGTTTGAATTAATGAAAGCTTACTTTGAAATTATAAAGCCTCACTTAACTTTGAAGTAAGGTTTAATTTGAACATATTAGTTTGAATTAACATGGCTACACAGGGTTAATTCAAACTAACCATTAGTTTGAATTAACACTTTTTGACCTTCTTCGTACCAGGGTGCTTTCCTCTTTCTATAGATTGAGTGGGGTCATGGTCCTACTTAGGGGCTATCTTTCCCCACCTCCCGTGGCGCCCCTCTCCTAATTCGAACTGGCAAGTCCTGTCCATGGACATGCTAGTTTGAATTGGTTTTCCTAGTAGGGCCATGATGTTTCAAATTAACTTTATTCAAATTAATCATTATGAGTTTGAATTAAATTAATTCAAACTAACCTTCTAAGTGCAGACATAGCCCATCAGATTGTGTGGTGTCCATGCCCATATGGGAAAAGGAACTTTTATTTGGGGATATATTTCAGAAGAACGTATTTGAGGTTTACTAGACTAAAAAGAGTGGGAGTGACCCCTTAAGTTGTCCTTTTACCTGCAGAGATGAGGAAAACTAGAGCCTTGGGGATCCCTGTAGGGCTCCTGGTCAAAAGCTAGTCAGCCATTGCTGGAAAAGGAAGATTGGTGAGAAATCGTATTGAACAAATATTGTAGCTTATTTAGTTAGGTCATAACCTTTAGAAAGTGCATCTTACTGTTTTTTGGGGGGTTTTGCAATTCTTTCTATCTTTATCCCTTATATTTGAATTCCCTTAAAACCAATCTCTTCTTAACTGAATAAATGTTTTTATTTTTTATTTGGATCAATCCCATGCTTTAATTGAATTAAAATGATTAATTCCAGTCAAGACAACAAGCCACTGTTTCCGTCTTTTTGAAGGAGCAGCAGCTTAATCTCTTTTGTGATAGTACAGTGGTAAAGGCTGTGCATTGCAGAGAGACATCTCTGAGGAGCTTGAGGGCTGGAATTCATTGATGTTTACCTGCTTGACAACCTTGGGCTAGGAGAACCCTGAAAAGTTGCAGGCATAGCAGACAAGCTGGCATGTGAGGGAGTTATCATGCAGCTTTGTAAACAGGGGCTTTGCTGTACCTGAGGCTGACAGGGTTAGTACAGTGTTTCACCACTGTGGGTATCCCCAACAGTTTGTCATACCCTGTTAATAAATTCTGGTGACTTTTTCTTTGGAAAGCTGTTGTGTCCCCATGCTTTGGAGCAGGGACTTGACATTTGGCAAGGGGTGGCCTTTATGTCAGGGTCGTATTTCATGCCATCCCTGACATAAAAGCTTGTGACTCACTCCAGAACTACAGCAAGGAACACCATCTAAAAGCCTATGAGGAAATTAAAAATCCTGTCTTTAGAATGAGGTTTGAATAGTGCATAGTAAGGCAGGCTTTTGGTCAAATGCGTATAAAACTTTGAGGCTAAGCCAAAATATTGAACAGCTGCTCTTTAAATAAGCACTGGACGTTCTGTTCATGGAATGGGGTAGGAGTCTTGTGGGGAAAAAAAATTGTATGTGATTATGTAACTCAAGATTTATAATAATAATAGAGATGTAGAAGGGGGCCAAATTAAGGTTCACAAGCAACCTTTTTTCTGCCTAGCTTTTGAGCGCTTGACTTTGCAGTCTTAATGTTCTTTTAAGATAGTTTTCTTGCATGTAATTTTTATTTAAATTATTGAACAAATGCCTGTGTAAACATGAAATACTTTTCTAAATGCAAATATTTGACAGATAATATAACTGAAAGGATTTTATGTCAACGTTGTAGTCAGTTCAGTAGGAGTTTTGCCTGAACAAGGACTGCAGAATTCAGCAATTTGTCAGCACAGCGTGGCATAACGCATGTTATAGAGCGTTTAAGGATTTTAACATAAGGCAGGATAAACTCCATGCTGCTGATGTGCAATCACCTGTTCATTATTTCTTATGTAATTACCTGCTTACAATTCATTCATCCGGAGAATAACCAGTTTCAACAGGAGCCTATTACAAAGCTGAACTCTTCTGTCTAACCACCTGTTGTTCTATGTTGCATGTTCGGAGTAAGTTAAATGGCCTTTAATAGTCAGAGAGGCTGCTCACCATTCCAATCTGCCTTTCAGGAAGCTTGTTTTAATATTTTTCAGCTGTAGCTCTCACATGTGTATCAATTCAGATTGCTGAAGAGCATGTGGCAGTTGCTTATCCCCTTGGGATAATCTGCTTTCAAGTTTACATTCAGCAGTTTTTAAGGCCTCACCAACAGTGTGCGTCAGTAGTGCTTGCTTCTTACATATGCCATCATAATTTTAGTTATGGGTGTCAAATGGGGGGGAAATATCCAGTGTTTAGATTAAATTGACGCCAGGTGTAAGTTTTTATGAGATTCTTACATCTGGGTCCTTGTATTTGCTCTTGAAAGTCCTATATTTTTAACGCTTTAATGAAGTGTAAAGCTGTGTGCCTGCTTTTGGAGGCATGTGTTACATATAAATGTCTTGTTCATTAAAATGTGTCCCACTCTCTTTGTCTCCAGATGGGCCTTATTTATCTCTGTTATATGCTCTTGATGTTTATACCAGGGTTGCTTTTGCATAGTGAGTAGTGGGATGCTACTATTTATCTTCACAAATTTCAGAAGACATAAAGCTCACTTACATTTCCCCTTTTCTTTGCCAATTTTGAGTTGTGTGGTTATTCCCAACTCAGAAAAATGAAAGGTAATAGTGTATAGCATTTATCTTCATTATCTACGGGGGGATGATCTGTTCTAAATTCAAAAGTAAAGCATCCACTTAACTGTTGTGACAAACTATCCCATAACACCTGAATTGTAATAGTCTGTCTAAAACTGAACAGTTATTTGTTGAATAAACAGTAATACTAAAAAAAGCTGTTAGTATTGATTATAAGATATTGTCAATTGCACTCTTCTCCAAGTTTTTCAAGGGACTATCTACAGATATTTATGAATATCTATTGTAATCTACAATTATCTGAAGAGTGTAAGTGCCAAGATGGAATAAGAATGATCAAGGTGAGTTAAGGGTGTTTCAGAAGGAGTAAAGAGAAACAGCTGAGCAAAGAAAAACTTGTATTGGACTTCAGCAAGTATTTCCTAACAGCATGGTCTATTAGCTTGCCTGGCTGCTTCCCATGGGAAGCAGTGGACGAGTCAATACTAGAGTTATTTAAAACTGAATTGGACAGCCTCCGTCCACCTCCATTGAACATTTGTTTGTGAATTGATTTCAAATTCCAAAGAGATTAAGACAGTGAAATCTAATGTGTTGGGTATAAACCCTGCACAACTGCAGAGCTTCAAATAAATACATTTGTTTTTGTTTTTTTATCCTGGCTCATTAGGGCTGGTTTAGTCTCTAAGGTTAAGAATTGGATCAACATCTCTCAAATAATTTCCCCGATACCTTCCTAAACAACATTTTGTCTGCTGGTGGCCAGTGGTTCTCTGCAGCTCCATTAAATTACAGCCCTTGACACCTTTTACTGGCTGATTGTAGGACGTGCCATTGAAATTAACAAAAATCTTATTTTGGTAATTTCCTGAAATGACTGATCTCAATCTTCAGAGGGGTAGCTGTGTTAGTTTATTTCAACACAACAAAGGAGTCCCATGATACTTTTAAAGACTAGCAAATTTGTTTAACACATAAGGTTTTGTGGGTATAATCCCACTTCGTCAGATGTATAATGAATGATGCACGCATCTGATGAAGTGGGATTATACCCATGAAAGCTTGTGCGTTAAACATGTTAGTGTTTCAAAGTGCCATGGGACTCCTTGTTTGATGTCAATATGAGCACCTTTCTATCAGTATAAACGAGTGTCTGTTCCAGGAGGTTGTACTGCTTTAATTATATCCGTTTCTAAACTGATATAGGTAAACACTATGAAACTTGTGTGTGAAGTAGCTCTTAATGGAAGGGACTGAGTCTAATCTTTCCTTCACTGGAGGAGAGGTCAGTGTAGTAAAGATCCTATGAGAGGTTAATGGGGTCTGTGAAGGGGACCACCTGTGAGAAATAAATAGAAATCTGGAGTTGCGCTTACTAAAGATTCTTTTATTTGGGAATGCTTCATTCCCTTGTCTCGCTCTGTCTTACAGTGCCCTGAGAAATGATATTTAGTTTTTGATCGTGTAATGCTTTTCTTTGTGTTGTTACTGAATTATTACCCTCTAAATCAGGGGTCTCAAACACGTGGCCCATGGGCCACATGTGGCTCCTAAAGCTATTTCCTGCAGCCCGCAATGATACCATTGTTACTGATATTTGCAATATTGTTCTATGAAAAGGTATCAGTGGTGCAGCCCTTAGGCTAACATATTAGTCCTCATGTGGCCCTCATGGTGATTTGAGTTTGAGACCCCTGCTCTAAATGAAGAGCATAGAAAAGAGTTATACTTGAATAAAGTTACTTGACTTTTTGCCTTTTGTGGAAGATTTATATAAAAAAGAAAACATTCAGTTTCCTATGCATACTATCCAGGGAGCTGTGAGAGACAAAATATGTAATAATTGTGCTGTCTTGAAACACTTCTTCTCTTGGCTCGCAACATCTGTAAACTTTTTGTCACTCAAGTTATGACTCCACATAAATAATGGTGCTGAGACTTAAACTTCCTGTGCTTCAAAAACAGACATTTGTTGCTCTGGTCAGTGTAATTTTCCTTTAGCCAAACTATAAAGCTACATCAATATTAAAGAAATGCATGTGAATGACACTGGCTTTTTCTACATGCCTAGTTATTCATTTCATCTCTCAAATGTGAAACTGGAATAGTTTTACGTGTAGCATTACAAGTTGATGAATGTGGAAGCTAGAAGATCCATAAACCAGGGCTCTCTTTTAAGGATTGCTGTTAACTCCAAAATTACTGTTTTGGTATCAGTTCTCCTTTTTTGTTTTCCCACATGTAACCTGAGAGCCTCATTC
This sequence comes from Podocnemis expansa, assembly GCA_007922195.1. Lineage (NCBI taxonomy): Eukaryota > Metazoa > Chordata > Testudines > Podocnemididae > Podocnemis > Podocnemis expansa. The sequence continues at coordinate 9,510,021 of ML682069.1, forward strand.
ATCTCACTGTGACAGACAAAATTATCAGCATTAAAAAGTCAAGTTATACTTTTATCAGAAACAGCTGGGTAGGATATGGTTCATTTGCGACCCAGGCGTATGTGACGCTTTGCTGTATTTTAGACATAGCTGTTTTATGTTTTTCTTATAACTTAAAAGGTCCATGTTCAGCTCAAGCAGACCTCTGTTTTGTAACAGTTGTCACACTGACTTCCCCCATGACCAGTCATGTGTAGCATCAGTTTGGCTAACACAGAATAGGGACCACACTTGCCTTAACAAGTTTTCCATCTGTCATAGTAATCGCATATCACTCCTCATTGATTTGTGTAACAGCCCCTGAAAATTCCTTTCCTCTGACTTGATTATACTTTGAGCTCCAACTAGTTTTCTTGCTGAGTGATGGAGAGCATTATAGCAATGTGAGCTTTACTTTATGGATGGGGGAAAATTCTGCTTTGAAAAATATTCAATATTTGGAAAATGATATATAATGATCACTTCAAATTTAAATTGCTGGGCAAATCATGCTGTTTCAAACATTCAGGTATATATTTTCTTCTTGCTTTGTCTGATCCAGACTTTAAGGCTGGTTTTGACAGGCTTATGAGGATTTCCATTGTTACACCATCATTATGGGGGCCATCATTTATTGGTTTCTGGCCTTTTTTGTCTTGTTTCTATCCATCTCTGCCCAATCCAAGCCTACTTATATCTGGTCTTGGATACCTCAGAGTTGAAAATTTGCTGGTGTTACTGTGGATTCCATTCTTGCTACCTCATTCCTTGTCTGAAGAGGAGATCACTGAATGGTCAATGGAACTGGCTTCTTTCTGTCAAGGACTGAGTGGATCCTGTCCATGACTCCTGGAATTGTACTCATGCATGGAGAGTTGCGTGATCCCTCTTCCACCCAAGTATGCAGTATAGTAGTTCAAAATACCGCTTTCCAGTTTACTGGGCCATGACACTAAAATTACAAGTCATTGCTGCTGCATTGGAGCCATATATTCATGGATATTTGTCGGTCCATCTGTGATTGTGGAGCAGAATGGGATTAAGTTGGTGGACAAGTCTGCTTTTGCAGATTGCTGTTGGCTTGGCTTATCTCTGATTTCCTTGAAATGAATAGGTAATCTATGAACAAGGTGAATAAAAAGTTGAGTTGGTTACCTTTCTGGTGATCGTCTTAAAGAACATCTGCAAGTTTCTCAGAAATCATAACTTGAAAGATGCATAACTACATAAAGCATTAATATTTTTTAAGGACACTTTTTGCTAGGAAAAATGTGATGCTGCACAGAATGTTTGAAAAATCCCTTAGAAAATTTTAGTAAAGGGATTCATAGAATATGCCACTTTAAAATGTAGAGACCCAAATAGTTAGTAATGCTCTATGAACTGGTTGCTATGAACCCCAGAGTTTTTAAGTACATGCATGACTTCAAGCTCAGGAGTTGTCGTCTTGTTTTCAATTGGCCTACTCACATGTTTAAAGTTAGGCATATGTTTCAGTTGGTAACTGAACTGGGGCCTGTGTTGCAGTTAGTCTTATCTCAATACTGCAAAACTCTGAATTCCATCTCTTTAGAACCGAGCAATCAGAGCAGCAGGCACACTTCTCACACCTCGGAATCTCACGTGAAAGGAATTTTGTTGTTGTTTTGTTGTTCAAGCAATGGCAATATTGGTTAATTACAGTAATGGATTTGCTTGGAAAATCCTTGAATCTGCACATCTGTCTCTAAGACCATGGAATGGTCATGTAAAAGACTGTTCAGGCTCAGTGGTGTTCTTAGTTACTTGTTAAACTTTGTCTACCAGAACAAACAGTAAAGACCAAACTCTTACTGAGTTTGGCATTTCCTAATCCCTCGATGCTTCTAATTCATTAGTTGAAAGCAATGGCCATTTCACTGAAGAAAAATGTGTTCATGTGCATTACAATTTCCTGTCTGACAACCAAACCTCGTTTTCCCATATGCTAGTGTAATATGTAACTGACACAAGCCGCTGGAATATTTTATAAGAGGTAGAATGATAAGTGTATCTTAACTAGACCATATATTTTGAGACTTGGCATGGGAAGTTGTATAGTAGAATTGACCTGGAAAGTTATATAGTGGAATTGACATTTTTAATGTAAAAACATTTCAGATAAAGCTTTTGGCTGCTAAAAATACTACTGCCTTCTAGAAATCTTGTATGTATTTGAAAATCAACCATACAGTGATCTAGAAGTGTCTCTCTCTTTTTTTTCATTCATTCTACTTTGTGATGGGATCCAACATTTGGTTTCCCAGCAGCAGGACACTTCAATGGTGCCATGACTTGAATTACTTATTAAAATTGAACTGTGGTTTAGGCATAAAGAACACAATTTTTTAGTGGAATGTTGCTAGTACCATGGGGCATTCTTATGGAACTCGCTTCAAAAAATAATCTGTCCCTAAATAAGGCTGAGCCCATTGTCTAACAAAGCTATATTCCTTTCCTGTTAGCATATAGAACAATAAAAATACCTAATTGGCTTTGTGCATTTGTACTGACTCAGAAAATATTTTTCTTCAATAACAGAAGTGATACGTTTTTGGCTCACATTTTTCTCCATTCACTGTTTGATTCAAAGAAGGGAACAAACAATAGCCAAATATGACAGTGCTGAGTGCACAGAGAAAGAGGGAAGAAAGAGTGGCTCCCTGGCATACATCAAGTGAGCCCATAAAATTTCTTCTTCAATACTGTGTAACAGTTCAACTGCTGGACTTTGGGTCAGCATGAGAGGATAGTTACCTGGTCTAGGCTGTGTGCTGACCTTACAAGCTGGTAGATTCTGCACTGGATAAAGCATCTTGTGCCGTTGAGCCTGGTTATAGAACCCCTGATTAGGGGAAATCAGAGGGAGCCTGACTGCTTTCAGGTCTAAATGCAAGATCTACCTGTAGGGTAAGGCATTCCCCTAACAACCCTTTCTCAGGTGCATCCGACACTTGGGAGGCTTGTGTTGGGAAGAAGGAGAAGGCAGGAAGGACAAAATCTTTTCTCCCCAGACACATGCACTGGAGACAAAGGAGGCTGTGGCAGCATGTCCATTTTAGGCATGCTCAGAGCTGTTTTTATTGCAACTGTTGTACTGTGTTTCCACGTGATAAAGAAGGAACATTTATGACCAGGAACTTATGAGCCAAGTTTGTCCCTGACATAACTCCATTGACTTCAGTAGGACCAGTTAGATGAAGATTAGTTTGGCCCCTTCCTCTCCCACTTCACACCATCCTCAGTACACACTTACCACAACAGTTTTATCACCACAATACAGAAAAGCACAATTTGCTTGTATGATGTGTCACAGCACAGCACAAACTTCAGGAAAGCGATAGATTCTGACAATCGTTCTAGGAAACTGAAACCCAAATATGGTCTGTTACTCACTCATCCATGTATTTCAAAACAGTTACCAAAATCATTTATTTATTTGCATGGCAGAGATTTAGCCGGAAGTGAAAGGTTGGATGTCAACAGCCACTTTTTCCATCACTTCACTTTAATCTCTTGGTTTATTATTTATTATTATTTTTTCAACTGTGGTGCAGCAGAAGGACTCTGATCAGGGGTCCATTGAGCTAGACACTGTGTAAACAACATAAAGATAGTCTCTGTCTCTTTTAGCTCCCAATCTGAGATTTGGGAGAGCAAATAAATAAAATAAAAAGACCTACCATGAGTCTTAAAATCTTAAATTTGTTAAACTGCTTAGCTAATATCTAAAATATTTTCTGTAGCAAATGTCTTTTTCCTTATTGGTGAGGTTTGTGGCACTGGGGGAGTGGTGTATGTTTAATATTCTGGGGCCATATTCTGTTTGTTTATACTGTGTCCAGTATGGAGTTACCCCATTATAGTGAATGCAATTATTCCAGATTGTTCATAGTTTAACTGAGTGTAGTTTGGTCCTTCAATTTTCTTTTTTGTAGTGAAACATGAAGATGGGGGACGACAGGAACATTTATACTGTGTGTGTGTGTGTGTGTGTGTGTGTGTGTGTGTGTGTATAGGAGCACTCTTATAAGTGATGGGTATCTTTTTTTTTTGTTCAGGAAAAGAGAGCAACACAGGAAAAAAGGATAGAGTGAAAAGAGGCAATAAAAACAAGGAATGGGAGAGATTGAATGAGAGACAAAAGAGCCAGAAGAAACTTTTTTATAAGAAAACACCCAGATGAAACGTGCTAGGGTAATTGTGTATTATGGTCTATTGTCATTTTTTTTCAAGTATGTAGAGATCTTTTCAAACACAGATTTCTGAACAAACCACGTGGTCTTTTCTTTTCTCCCCCAGTTGCTGGCTTGATTACTGCTGATCACTGCTTGCAGTATCTATTCAGTGATCTCCCATATCTTTCTCCTGATGGAAGTGATTGAGATGTGTTACGGTAGTGAACACCGGGTAGGCTTTGCCCTTTGGCCCGGCCTGCCACATCATGGAAACAGTTGAGAGTGGGAGGCACTGTGTAATCAGTGTTGCTAATGCAAGTTTTATTTTTCCAAGATGACTGCATGAAATCAAGTCAATTTTTCTCTTGGAATACTTCCTCTCCGACCATGGCGGATAGTGCAGGGTTTAGGTAAGATTTGCCTTGCCTGTCCCCTTTCAGCTAGCACTAGTCCACAGTGGATTCCAGATGTTAGGTGTGCATCATCCACATGGTTGTTTGAGGAGTGCTGCTCTTGCCCCATTCCAAGGAATCTTTAGGAAACACGTATCTGAAAAACACCTTTCTCTAATGCCAGGTAGTATACTGGTAGGTGCCAGCAAGGAGAGTGGGGCCAGAGTTACTTAAATTCACTGGCCACAGACCTTCAGGTAGAGGCTGTATATGTATTGGGAGTCCCCTTCCTCACCCCAACCAGTTGTAATGGCTTCTTGTGAAGGGGCTGCAGAGCTGCTTTGTGCCCTCCATATTGGCAAAGAGATGGATTCTGTCCGTGCTACGCCTTTGCTACACAAAACCTGTTCACTCAGATTGTGTATATTAGTGAATTTTACCTTCAGGGCCTGCTTTCCATCATGCATAGTTGTAAATCCTGCCACCTTCTTCCTTCACTGGAATTTTTTTCTTTTCCCGTTGAGTCTCCCTTTCACTTTCTTGAGTCTCTGTCCTCCCCATGTCTCCTTTTTCCACTTCCTCTACAGAATGTCTCTGGTGTGCATCTTCTCTTTGATTTCCCTGCTGAATTAGGTGATTGCCTAGAGCACTGAAGCTGGCCTCTGGACAGGAAGGAGTTCTGGCAGTCTGAGGCTGGGTATGACAACACCAGCAGGCTGGAAGTGTGTGGGGGTGTCCCTGGGGATAATGCATGCCAGGTTTTGCAGTGCAGAGGGGAGGGAGAAATGAGTAGAGCTTTGGGCTTACTCAGCCTAATATCCTTTACAGATAGCAGGGAGGCCTTGTGCCAGGAGCAAAACGAACGGGGGGTGGGGGGGGAGTTGAGAGAGGAAAAGTGAAAGCATCTAATACCAGAAGCACCAAATACAGTATGTAAGTATTTCTTTGGTGTTGTGTGTCATCTTTCCTAGCTCCAACCAAACATCTCCCCAGCCAAGAGAGAAAACGGTGCTATTTAGAAACAATAATTTGCTCTGGATGGGTGGCTCGGATCTCCCTTCTTCTGAACTTGTCTTGCTCTTTTTCCTCCCCTCTTTGGAGGGGGAGGGGGAGGAGAGTGTTGCTGAAAAAGAGCCACCACTATCTCCTTTGTCTGCTTTATATCAGCCAGGGCTGTTGGATTCTTACATCACAGGCCAAAGGCAAGGGGGCAGCTAGTGCTGATAGGATGAAGCTGGCTGATCTTACATGTGAGGAGAGGTGGCCCGGAATGTTGGAATGGACTTCAGAACATCCCTATGGCTGTTTGAATTGGTGGTGTGCAGTCATACCGAAGGTTTGATCCAGCAGCTGCTGAAATCAGTGGAATAGCTCCTATTGACTTTAATGCTGAAAGATCAGGGCCCAAACTCCTAGCTAAAAGTGAAAGAATACAACCAAGATGCAGACAGGGAGTCCCACATTCAGATGGCTTTCCCTACCTCCTTGTAGCAAATATAGTGAATGTAGGAGACATGCATGTGTTCAGTAATGTGTTTTTATAGTCAATGAATGAGTGATGACTTATTGGTTTGGGTGAGAGATGAGTCACAATATGCTTCTGACAACAGAGTTATGTTCCAAGTGATTAATACTTTGTATCTTTCAATTACAAAAACTACCAGCATCCTTTTTACTTCATTTGTAGGTGATTCCTGCTGGTATGATACAAATAAGCAAATAATCATTCTGTATCCATGAATTTGTTTGTGCTTAGCTGAATAACACTTACAGTTTGCTGTTTAAATAGTTTACACTAGCCTCTGTATTGTTGCTCTTACTTCATTAAGTAGAGAACATGCTGATTTCTTGGGGAATTACCGCAGGCTTTTAAAAGTGGATAAGATCTGATTTCCCTGTTGTTGTAAGGCAAGATAACAACAAAATGATTTTTCTTTAGTGTGATTAGTCAGGAATGTAGCTTCCGGACATGTATGGGAGTGTTGCTACAGGACTGTGCTGTATGTTTCACTGTGCAGCTATCTTGTGGGTATTGCTTAACCATGTCTTTATACCAAAGATATTCAATTATTTATTTTAAAGGTAGTCACCTAACTAAAGTTTATCCAGATAATTAAAGGTCAGCAGTTATTTCTGGTTGTCAAACTATTAGTGCTCAGTTTCCTATGTGCTTGAATTCAGTGGGAATTTTAGCTATGGGAGGAGTAGTCAGGTCCTTTTTGAGTCTTATTTTTGTTGTTAAAATATCTAAATTGTAGCATTCTTTCTGCACACACCATAAAGTTAATTAATTAAACCCTGTCTTCTCTTTTCACTAATGTGTGAGGCTGGTTATACCTAATGACATTATTTAATGTAATTACGAACAATTTTCATTTATCTAATCCAGGGGTCTGCAACCTGCGGCTCCAGAACTGCATGGGGCTCTTTGGCTGCCTCCCTGCGGCTCCAGGTCCCCTGCCTTTACCAGGGGCACCCTGCCAGCAGTCCACTCCTGGCTGTAGCCCCCACCCTTGCCACTAAGGGACCTTGCAGGTGGCCCCTGCCAGATTCCTGGCTCACCTGCCACAAGGCTCTAAAAACAGACTTAGAACTCTCACTGAATAAGGTAGAATGTAACAAACCCCTATTTCTGGTTTGTTTTTTTTAACTTCAAGATTAAAATAAGCACTTATTTTATATCCACTGTTATCATATGGTATGAAGGCCCTAGGGTTCCAACCACATATGTTCTAGTATGAAGAGGGGAAAAAAGCTTGTAATAATAAAGCATTTCCCCCACAATAATTAAAAACTCTTTCCCATAAATCTTACTACCATCCACTCTCATTGCAGGAAGTCACATGTGCTATGTAATATTTTCTGAAGCTCCATGCAAGATACCTTCTGCACAAGTGAATGAGAACAGTGGAAGTAGAAAGCATTTGCTAAAATGTCTGTAACACGTGACGCTTCCTAGGGGTATGTAGGGTTGTGTGAAGCACCTTGCTACTCCCTGGCCTATGTATGAGGAAGCTTTATCTGTGCTGGCTGTGGATCAGTTCCTTAGCTACACTGTCATGGTCAACACACACCCTGACTTCCAGGCCTCCCCAGGCCCTGCTCTCTCTTTGCAGGTCAGCAATAGGCACGTTCCAAGCCCTGAGCCCTCTGAGCATCTATGTGGAGCATCTAGTCTCTGATTCCTGGGGCACTCACAGTAGTCACAGATCCTCAGTTTCCAAAGGTATAGTACACCACAGCTTACCATTTACACCATAGACTCCAGCTCTACTTTACACCCAGCACTTAGATTTGATTGCATATAAAATAAGATCAGAACATGCTTTCTAGACCTTAAAGTGAACTAAGAAGACCTTGTCCTGTCATAAAGGTAAAAAGTTCACCCAAAATCCTCCCAGTGTATTCTTCTGTTCATGAAAGAAGCATGCTGTCTGCTTGTCTCCTCCAGGGAAGGATCTAGAATGTGTCTGTCCGTACAGTTATAGTCCAAACTACATCATCATACTTGCAAACAGGGTCTCCCCATTGCTTGTGTTCGCCTGTCTAGAATCTCCCTTGAAGACTTTGTAATGACTTGATTAGAATTTTGCTCAGCTGGTAAATGTGCACTGTGAAGAATGCAATGCTAAAGCTACCTAGAGCCAGATACATAAACATATCTTGCCTGAAAGAAACCTGTTTCTCACCTTTTGATGACAGTCTCAAGTTACTGGCTTTAAGAGTATAGAGGAGCAGTGCGATACAGGCTTTCATTGGAGGTCTTACATGACATTCTTCGGTGAACTGCTATTTAGAATAAATATTAGGGGAGCCCTAGGGTCCCCTGCATCCCATGTGCTCTGTCCACTGGCTCCAAAATGTTCCTGAATTTCTCACAAATCTGCATTTTTTATAAATATGTTGTCTGCTTGATAGGAAAAGACTTAGCGGTTGACTATGGGACCAACAGAACCACTGGCTGAATTATAAGTTTTATATGCTGATCCAGAGAAAGAGAGTCTTAATATATTTTAGGGATTTTTAGGCTGTCCATCATCATAATATCAGAGACCCAAAAATAGTCATTAGAATTTGCATAGTTGACCCTCGTGGACTTTAATCTTCAGATATGGCAAATATTTTTAATTTGTGTCATCTTTTTGTAATTCTCAGTCTTTGGTTAGTGCACAAATGCTTTCATATATCTCAAAAACATGATCTAATGATGATTAACCTTTTCACTTATCAATTCCTCTTCTAGCAGTTGGCTTCCCAGATGAAGCTCCTGGACTAAATGTATGTTGTTTTCGGCTCTTGAAAGCTTCACTGTGGGCACTGTTAGCTTGCTAGCAGCAACACCTAAGAGGAATGCAGCTGTCTTGGTAATTTTTGAACAGAGTGGTGACTGCTGTGTAGGGCTCCAGCCTGCTGAGTATACTTGTATTAGAGCTTTGAATTGACACTGGAAGGAAATTGGGAGGATTTGTTCTTGGTGCTCTTTCAGGTAGGAAAGTGGTCTTATGTGATCTGTATAATTTAGTTTACTTGTTGCCTTCATCATCAGCCCCAGCTACAATGAGTTATAATAGTTTGGTTGTCAGGCAATTTAAAGTAGGAATTATTCCAGCTAGAGCAGGGGTCTCAAACATTTGGCCCATGGACCGCATGTGGCCCCTAAAGCTATTTCCTGTGGCCCACAATGACACTATTGTTACTGATATTTGTAATATCGTTGTATGAAAAGGTTTCAGTGGTGTGGCCCTTGGGCTAATGTACTCGTCCTCATGTGGCCCTTATGGTGATTTGAGTTTGAGACCCTTGAGCTAGAGAATTTTCCAAGAGGAGTGGTTATTGCTGCCTGTGATGGTGGTGACAAAAGGAAGGTCATTTGCACTATCACTGCTCTCTGGATTAGTGACTAGTCCAGTAAAACTCAGCTACTTGTCCTGCACTGATTATTTCTGCTATCAATAGGAACAGATAAGACAAGGATAATGCACACAGAATTGCTCGTAGCTCAGATAGAGGTACACAGTACTGCTATTCGTGTATGGCCCTTTGAGTGTAAGTATGCCGTCACTTTCCAAATGCTTGTCTGAGTTTGGCCATCTGCAAGGAACCTTTCAATTCAACTGTGTAAAAAATTTTTGTCATGCAAAAGCATCAGGCTCTTTTCCTGTTTCTGAAAAGTTGGCATCTGTTGCAGTAGTAATGATTAGTGAGCTGCTTAATTTCAGTGTATGAGTTAAAAGGACACCTTTTGTTGCAGAGCTCTGAGGAAATGTATAACACAACTGAAAGGCTGAGAGGTGCTTTTTGCTGTTTTTAATTATTGGCTGGTGCTGATGACTTGAAAGACTGCAGTCCCAGGTCTAAATGTGAAAGCTTACAAATTAAATAAAAACATGAGGCAACTAACAGGGTGAATATGTTGTGTGGCGTTTTTACTACAAGCTGTTTTAAAGAACTTCCAACACAATAAATAGAGCTGTTGTCTATCAATGTATAAAACAATGGTATCACAGAATATGTCCAATTCTTTTGTTTGTGGAAGACACAAATGGTTATTGTGCTGTGAAGGTAATTAAGGAAGTGTTTGTGTATATTTTTAAAGAGATTGTCAAGGTTGACCAGAGACTTGGAGCAGTGGTCATTTTTATTTTGATTTATGATTTATAGTACATTTTTATTTTGTTAGTACGTAAAAAACCTTTCTCTGTTTGGTTAATTTTGAGGAAACTTGTGCGGGAGTTGACATCTCAAAACATAAGGCCAATGCCATAAACCTGTTAAGGTCATGTACAAAGGTCACTTCATGGTTGCATGTACATTTCATCATCAAACTTCTGATTAAATAGACAAGAAGAAGATAAATTTCAGGATGTTCAGATTAAGCAGTCAGTTTTACTTAATGGAAGTGTTTTCTCCCCTTTGATATCCATATCTTTAAAGCAGCTTTCATCTGTCATTCTATAAAAGAGGCTCGAAAGCAATTAGGTCTGAGTGGAAAAAAGAAGAGTTATTTCTCTGCGCTGGGCTGTTGGGCTTCAAATAGCTTATCAGTTGGTATTGACATCCCTTGATTTATTTTGAAGTTATTTATGCAAAGTCAGTTAATACATCATTGGTGTGTATGATGCCTGCCATGCCTCCTTTGTTTCTTATCAGGTGGCAGTGAAAGTTATTGACAAGAAGAGAGCCAAGAAAGATACCTATGTCACCAAGAACCTAAGACGTGAGGGGCAGATCCAGCAAATGATCCGACATCCCAACATAGCCCAGTTGCTGGATATACTGGAAACTGAGAACAGCTACTACCTGGTCATGGAGCTGTGCCCTGGGGGCAATCTAATGCACAAAATCTATGAGAAAAAAAGACTGGAAGAGCATGAAGCACGCAAATATATCAGGCAGCTTGTTCTAGCGGTGGAGCATCTTCATCGAGCTGGTGTTGTTCACAGGTACGTATGGTAAGAAGAGCTGCCTGGGTGAATTTACCCAGTTGTGAGTAAATGGTCTGTTCAGGTTTGTGGCTAATCTCGATGTTCTTGTTATCCTAGATAATAATGAATATTGGTGCATTCGAGCCCCAGCAAGGTTCTTAATTGTGTGTGTAACTTAAGTAAGAATGAGTAGGTTTGCTTTCACACAGCGAAAGTTATGCATGTGTTTTGCTGAAGCAGGGCCCTACTTTGGATCTTAGTATCTAACATTTTGTGTCTTGAAAGCACTGCACAAGCACAGCTTGTTTTCCTGTCATCCTTGGAGGTAGGTAGGTATGCTCTCACTTTAAAAACAGAGAAATTGCAACACAGGGGTCAACTGGCTTGCCTGAAGTCTTCCATTTAGTCAGTAGTTAGAACTGAATTAGAGCATGGCAATTCCTGGTTTTATTTCTCTGCTTGCTCTGTTAGATTTGTTGTGTTGCTTCTGAATATTTCCACATGATTTAAAAAACCCCAAAACACAGAACTTGGCACATTTCAGTCCACATCATGCTCTTATCTCAGGATAAATCCAGAACTGGGAGGAGTGTGTCAAGAATTGAAGTGTGTTAGCAGAGTGCTGTTGAAGAGGAAAGAGGATCTTCTTAACTATGCAGGCATCTCAGTTCAATTCCTGGCTCTGCCGTGAATTTCATATGTGGCTATGAGCAAGTCATTTAGGTCCAGGTCCTCCAAGACACATAGGCTCCTAAGAGGATCTGGGCTCTAAGTCTGTGGGTCTGTTCTCCTCTTGTCAAATGTGTGATGTGTGTAATTTCTTTCTTCCACTTATTGTGTGCCTTCTGTATGTGTATTGCAGTCTCTTTGAGGCAGGGAATGCCTGTCTCTGTGTGTATGTAGCACAGGCACAATGGGGGCTTATCTCAGCTGATGCTTCTAACAATATGGTAATATAAGTAAGTGTGGGGCAAATGGCTTCCTCTACTGATGCCATTGCAACAGTTAAATTATGATTTCCATTCTGAGTGGTACAGTAGTGTCTGTGATGCTGGATCTCAGAGCATGAAGTAAGAAATTTTTTTTTTTTTTTTTTTTAAAGCGCAGTTAATTTCACATGCCAGTAGTCAGGATGGAGGAAAATCAAAGAATTTTGAGGGAGGAGAGGAAAGTTTATAGGACTAGATACTTAACTTTCAAACTTCTAAGAAGATTTGGGGAGCACTAGAGAGTAAATAATTAGTATATGAGGTTTTTTTCCCTTAATTATGGACCAAATCTGTGGCTTTCCTGGGAGATGCAGGTGCTCAGGACTTACCAGGTTTTTGCCCAAAATTACAGTCAACATTTCGCTTCAGGGTAAAAAAGGGTATAAAAGTGCATGTCCCTCCTTTTCTCTGATCTTCCTGATTAAATAAGTATCTCAGTTAGTTAAATTATCACTAGGTATAAAGCTCATGGAGATTTAGAGCAATGTGTGACATTTCTATAATGCATTTTATCCAAAGGTACCCCAAAGTACTTAACAAACAGGAATGCAGGGGACTTCAGTGTTTTAGGGAAACTTTGTGCTGCTTCACTGCTGAAACGTTTTCTTAGATCAGGTATAGCCAGCTATAGAAGTTTTAGCTGCAATGCAAAGGATTCTTTTGGTGTCTTAGAGACAAAGTAGCAACTTTTACACCACCTTGGCTGATCCTCCCACCTCACTCCCCCCACTGGCAGGGTAGGTAGTGATTGGGGGGAAAAAATGTGATTAAAGCTCCCTTATGCCTGCCTTATCCCTGGTGGCTAGAAGAACCCATTGGGAGCAGTCTAAATTGGCCATACATGTACAAAGATGCCTTATAGCAATGACATGTCTTGCTCCAAGCCCTCCTAGATCTGGAGACTGCTGCCATCCACCAATAGATATTCACTTCTGCTGTGGTAATGTGGTGACAGCACTGTGAGACAGAAATGGAAGAATGCCCTCACCTTCGGACACTCCTGGGGCATTTTATGTAAATTGAATGTGCTCTCAAAGATTCTTGTATTTTTATGAAGAGGATGAGTTTGTTCCTCTTGTGTCCCTCTCCTGCTCCAAAACCTGGTCAGTCACAGGGATTCATGGGAGGCCAGAGATATCCATGCAGAGGCCCTTTTGTGTCAGTGGCCATGGCCTTATTGCTCCTCTTTCAACTCTTCACCAGCACACATCGAAGGCTGCTATGCACCATCTGGCTTCAGTACCCCTAAGAGGGGAGATACAACCTAGGGTATGTTAATTTTTTACCAGACAAGCTTCATAGGGCTGGGAGGAGGAAGAGGACTCTCCTGCATGGAAAACTGTCCATGAGGACTAGGGAAAATGGGGGAACTGGCCGAGAGCTACCCAAATTCCCATCTACATGAAGGGGTTGAGAGCTGAAGACAGAAGTGTGGATATTGAAGGGTGCTCTCTGTCCTGTGACATTAGTCGAAGAAAAGCACCACATGCTGCATTACCAACACCCGTATACTGCTTGTAGCTTTTCCTCAGAAGTTTCCTATCCAATCTAACTGATAAAATTTGACAGGATCACAGTCTCTGTAGTTAAAAGTATTTTCTCTTGAGGCTTAACTGTGCAATATCTTGTCTTTCATTACAAATGTGATACATGGAGTATCATAAAGATGCAAGAAAATACACTGGAAGGATTAGAATTTGTTGAGTTGGATCTCTGTTTGCAAAAGAAAGAGAAATGCTAATAGTTGCCTCTGAGGCTGTCCTTCAGCTTGTTGAGTTTTGAGCTATAGAAACTGTGAAAATAGACTGCTCAATCAGTAGCGCTGAAGGAGGGAAAAAAATTAAAAAGAGAGAATCAGTGCAGATGTCTGATTCATTCTCACCCAGAATGCAATGACAATGTTCTCTTGTTGTTATTTTTAAAACTGTTTCAAAAATAACAGCACTCACATCTATTCTGTGATATGTGGGCGTTCACATTCCCTGTTTGATAAAGAAAACCGAGCTGTATGGGTCTAATGTGGGCTGACACGGTTGGTCCCCTTTCATAACTAAATCTTTTGACCGTTCATTTTCTTGAATGGAGCTGGTATTTAAAGAAAATGAGTTAACTGTTGACTATTTTTTATTCTGAAAGTTCACCAAATTTGTTAGCTTAATTATCTGTTAAATGTAATCACACATTATTTTCCCTGTTCTGTAAGCTGGATGGAAAAAAAAAGTAGTTAAATAACACACATGAAATATTATAATGAAACTCAGCTAAGCTATTTGATCGAATTATTTACCAAGCATCACTCATTATGATGAAGACTTGGTATGGTGATGCATCATTCTGATATCAAATGACATATGATACCCTTAACTCAAAGGAAATGTAGCTTTCAAGAGTATCGCAACCTGCAAACAGTGTATAAATGAGAAACTCAAAGCAGCCTCATTTATGTTGAGAGAAGTACATTGCTTCTGTGTGTGTATGTATATTGTAAGTGACGTATGTTGCCACAAGTACATGCCTGCCTAGAGTCCTCTCTCTGAGGCCAGTGCTGGCTATGAAGGATGTAGATGGTAAACTTCTCCAGTGCATGGAAGACTGTCATCTCCTGAAAATGTGACCAGCACTGAGAGCTCTATGCACTACTGAAAAGCAAGATAATATATACCCTAAATATAACTGAAATTTTTAAAAAAAAACTGGAGATCATTATTATGATAAGAGTGAGTTGGTTGGTAAAATTGTGCAAGTAGCAAGCTCAGATATGACTCAGATAGGAATCTTTCTCTCCTGACAGAAGAAAACAAACCCAAATGGCAGTATATGGTGAAGCTTTCTCTTTTCAGAGGGTGTTTACACAGTCCTTCATGCTGTCAAAACCCAGGTTGAACACTAAACCCTCTGGGAATTCAAGGACAACAAAGAAAATGAAGTGAAAGCCTGGGTGCTTGCAACAGCATCCCACAGGAAATTCTCAACAACCCTTTTAAAGTAATTTTAACAAAATTCAATCCTATTCAGTGCAATTACTGTCAGAATGTCAAAGAAAGGAATTTAATAATGTATTGAGAGCAAAGATAGCTTTCTGTATACTCTGGTTTTTTTATCCATCACGGAAATGTATTCATACCTTCTTTTAGGATTGTGTAATTAAAAAGATCAGAACTGTTCTATGTTGAAGATAAGACATGCATATGAGGGAGAAATATACATGAATTGGAGTGGAGTTTCTGTATTTATTTATTTATTTATTTATTTATTTATTTATTTATGTATTTAGATACTCTGACCTCTCACCCCTCCCCAAATAGCATACAGGAAAGGTAGTGTCATATGATTCAGTCATCTAGGACATCATAAGATTTGTGCCTTGACTCTTGCTTTTGATATATTAGCTTTGATAACTTTCTTCCTATTAGTTTTAAGTGCAAGTAGTCTGGTGGCTGTTGCAATATTTATGACAGATCTTTGCACTAGAAAAGAATGTCTCCTTTTGAAATGCAAAGCTGTTTCGTCTTTCTATTTATATTTCAAAATTACCATTAGGCATTGTCTACTGGAGCAAGTAATCAACAAACTAAGATTGCTTTAAGGATGCAAGTCCAAATTCCTTTTACACTTGCACCGTTACTAACAGGTAGATTTCAATAATATTGATGTCCAGTGGATATTATTTTGATAACAAAAATGATCTCTTTGGAATGCTGTAAGCATTACAACTGACACAAATCCATGCAGTCTGCTGCCTATTTCACCTCCAGCACTTGTGTCTGTAAAGTATTTGAGGGTGGTTGGATTAATGTTGGGCTGGTTCTTTTCTTGTTTTGTGGTAGAAAAAGTAATGCAGTATGCATCTACCATCATTACTGCTTCACAGCTGCCTGTTGATAACAAAACATTGATTACCTTCCCCCCACCCATCATAAAAATAAAATAAAATGCAAGATGCAAAAGAAGCTATTTGACACCTGCATTGGTAAGGAATATTTATAAATTTTATTTTAAAATCTGTCCCAATAAAGGCTTGAACTATTGCTGAAATAACAGTTACAAAGTGGTCCCTACTATTACACTTGAAAGAAACAAAACCAAAAGAGGTAAACTTGTCATCAAAAACTGTGAATGATGACAGCATGTTCATAAATTCACAACTCAGGAAGACGCAAACATACTCAGTTTCTCTATACTACAGTAAGACAGCTGAGTCTGTGCTTAAATTTTGACCTTTCCTAGATCTTAGTAACTAGTGAGACTGCCAGCAGCAAGGGTTGACTCAGTCCCTTCAAAACCAGAATATTTAAAAAAAGAATGCCAAGTTCTTTTTATTAGCCTCTGGTTTCTGAATCTCTGAGATACACCCAGGTCATGTTTTTAAGCTTTTCACTCATGAAGGCTAGAAACTTACTTCTGAGTAAAAAGAAGCCCAAATTGGTATTTTCCAATACTTTTATGGCACCCCTCCAGAAACTTGAGCTTTAAGGAGCACACTAAAAAGGATGAAACTTGTGTCAAAATTTCAAGAGTCTCAAAAATTACAACACTGAGCTCATCCCTTGATCTTGCAAAGATATTTGTACTTGCTTAACTTCATGCATGAGGGGAAGTCCCATTGATTTCAATCAGGGCCAAATTGGTTTCTGTATCAGTGCATACATTTTGCAGTATGCTTTGGTGGTTTGGACATTTTAAAAGCTCTCTTGGTCATGATAAATAGATGTTTGTTTTTGTTTTTTTACTTTCCGTAAAACAGCATAATAACTTTGCCTGCTCTTTCTTAAAAAATAAAGCTATGCAGTGTTCTCAGTTCAGATGCATCATGAATTTTCTCAGCTGAAGTTATTTGGACTCACACATCCACTCAAAATGAGCTAAGTACAATCTCAACAATTAACAGAGTGAAAGAAAACCCTACAGAAACTTCAGTACAATGAAAGACAATCCTGTTCCTACAGAGCGAGCCCATGCCAGGCATAAAACCAGCTATGATCAATATAAAACAAATAGCAGGCTTTTGAGTGTGTCAGTTCCACCTCTTCCTAGGCACTGACCTATTGGGTATGTCTACACGGTAACTGTTATTTCGAAATAACTCATTTTGAAATAAAATCCTTATTTCAAAGTAAGTTAATTTGAATTAACAGTTTGTTCATTTGAATTAAGGGAAGCCCTTCCTATCGAAATAGCATGCCCTGTATGCGGACATGCTATTTTGATTTTAGGAGAGGGGCAGCATGGGAGATGTGGCAACATGGCCGGCTCACTGGGCCATGGTGGTGGCCATGTTGCCAGCCAATCACCTAAAAACGAACTGGTCGCCTCTCCCTGTCCATTGTGACTCCTAAGAGGTTGCAAGAGAGATGGCTAGGGATGCTCCCCAGCTTCCATGCCATCCTTGAGCACTTGGTCGACCCACTGCTAGCCTGCAGGTTGCTGCCCTGCTGTGGGGGACACTGTCCCTGAGACCGATGAGCCCGGAGCTGTGCCCCAGACCATCGTCTCTGCGGCCCTCACAGCACTGATAGTTTCCCGTCCCCTTCTGTGCCACAGCCCATCTGGGCACCAGCACAGACTGGTGGGAGCGGGTTCTCCAGCGAACCTGGAGCAACAAGTCCTAGACGAGGAACCTCTAGGTTAGGAGGGAGACCTTCACTCATTGCCGAGCTCACCCCAGTCCTGTGCCAAAGGGACATGGTGGTGAGGGCAGGCATCCCTGTGGACAAGAGCGTAGCCATTGCTCTCTGGAAAATGGCCACTCCCGAGTCCCACAGGTCCATTGCCGATGTTTTCAGCATCGGGACGTCCGCCGTTGGGGAAGTGCCGCTGCAGGTTGCCCACGCCATCAGCACAGTCCTGCTGCCATGCCTTGTCACCTGGGAGCGCTGCAGGACATCATCGCCAGTCTCGCTGCCCTGGGCTTTCCAAAGTGTGGGAGGATACTCAATGGCACCCACATTGCCATGTGAACCCCACCACACCGCCTGCTCCTCCATTCTGCCCCAGCCAGCCCCCACACAACCTACCCATACCCTGACTCCAACCCAATAAAACACGAAATAAACTGTGAATGTGGGTGAAGTGATTTTATTTAAACAACCCAAAGGGGTATGGGAAGGTGGAACTGGGGAGACAGGAAGGGTCGAGTGGGGCACAACTGGGGGCACAAGCATGTGGGGTGGGGGCTTCGAACTGGGACAGGGGATGTTGGGTGGGGGTTTGGGGACAACTGGGGGGGCATTTTAGGAGGGAGGCACCCCTGGGGCATGGCCTGCAGTGCCACGGTCTTTGCCAAGGCTACCCCAGGTCTGGGGGCGCCGGCGCCGAGGGGCAGCTGGGTTCCTGGGTGCAGCAGGGGCAGTGCCAGGCTGGGGGGCAAGGTGTGACCCTCTGTGCCAGAGTTCAACATGTATATTCTCCATCGCCATTGCCTGGTGCTTCAGGGCTGCCACGGCGTGGGCGTTGGCGTCAATGGCCCGCTGGAGCTGCTGGACAGCGGCATCCTGGTGCCTGGCCTGCTCCAAACACCACGCCTGGTTGACTCCTCAGCCTGCTGGCTGAGCTCGAGAGCGACTGCCAGGATGTCGTCATGCGTGGGGCGGGCTCTCCTCCTCCGCCCGGTGGCCAGTGGCGGGCTCCTGGGAGAAGGCCACTGGGTGGGCGGATGAGCTACAGGGGCAAAAGGGAGAATGGTTATGTGTCAGCCTACCAGCCTTGGTGTGTGCAGCCTGTGAGCCACAAACACTCCTGCCCTGACAGCTAGCAGGATTCCAAGTCTGTGTGGGCTCTGTACACTGCAAGCAGGGGGCACAGAGCCTCGTGGCCCATGGTAAGTAAGTGAGTTGTTCTCGGCAGCATGTGGCCCAGGAAGTCTCCTGAGCTGTGTGATAGCCATGCTGGCTGCAGGCTCTCTGCCCTGCATGCTGCCAAGTCTGCCTATTGCCACCCCTGTATTGAGGGACCCCCATCCTGCTTGGGCATGGGATCCTGTCTCCACATGCCTCCCTGTGGCATGCCTGCACAGGAGAGCCTGTGCCCCCCAGGGCCGTGTCCCCCTCAGGACCCATGCCCTGCACTCCTGGGCCTCCCAGCCTTGTAGGGGGGACACTCACCAACTGGGACGCCTGATGTCCGGTGCAATGTCCCATCCAAGTCAGCTACCTCCTGCTCCCCTGGGTGCTCTTCAGGGCAGCTGGTCCGGGGCTCCCCTTCCGGGATCAGCTCTGGGCTTGTGGGTAGAGCTGTGCTCGGGCGGCTGCTCTCGCCCACATCCAGGGGCTCTTCTGCTTTGGAGGGGGCCACCTCCAGCTCCGTAGTGCTACTACGCGCCTCCCCTGAGTCCCTCAAGCACCTATGGTGCGGTGGGCCACTGGGCTTGTCACTGAGGAACCGGTTCAGCTCCTCATAAAAGGGGCAGCTGGTGGCAGCTGCTGCCCCATGGAGCTCCCTGGCATCCCGTGCCCGGGCATACTCCTGCCGGAGCCCCTTCACCTTCAAGCGCACCTGCTCTGTGGTGCGCTCGAAGCCCTCTTTTGCCAACGCCTGGGCAATGTCGGAGTATACATCGACATTCCTGTGGCTGTTCCTGAGGTGCTGCAGATGTCATCTCTTGCCCAGATGAGGAGGAGGGCAAGGGTCTCTGTCTGGGACCATACAGATTCCCTACACCGCCCCGATGAGCGAGCCGCTCGTGCCTCGGCCATGGCCCTGCTAGGCAGCCTGACAGCACGAGGCACGAGCCTAGAGGGCACTTCCTGGCCCAGGGCACCCTAGGAGGAAGGAGGTCACCTAAAGCTGCTTTCGAAACAGCCGTTTGGACGCGTTGTTTCGAAACAGCCATTTTTAAAACAGCATGTCCGAACACCGTTGTTTCGAAACAGCCGTTTTGAAACAACAGCTGTTTCAATAGTGGATGAGATTTACCACTTTCAAAATAACGAAACGTCGTGTGGACATGGCAACTTTTCTTTCAAAACAACGGCAGTTGTTTCGAAAGAAAAGTGCCGTGTGGACACAGCCATTCATTCACCAGTATTGTATTCTGTATGTGCTCTGCATGCTAGGAGAGAGGCCCACACTGCCTGTGTTGTTCTTTTCCTGAAAAATTTTCTGTTACTACTAGTACCACTGTAGCTTCACTAAAGCATCAGAATTCAAATGCCAAAGATTGCCTAGAGCCTTAAGGACCATGTTATCCAACCCTGCTTGGTGTTGGTCTGTGTGGCATAAATGCTGGTGGGTGCCTTGTCTAACTTAATGTCAACGAGACAACATTAGCAATGGTGAGACATTTTCCAGTAAAAAGATGTAGTGTAGACAAGACCCTTCTGTGTCACTCTGCTTCCTTTTCAATATCAAACATAATTTATTTGATGCAAAAGGCACGTCTAATTGGAGCCAAAGTTCACTTATTGTTAGATAATAGTCTGGATGATTTTTAGAGTCAATTTGCTGCTGTTTTTTTGATTCACTCACCAAGGTTTTTTAAAAAAGGCAGTTCTTACCCTGAGTGGGCCAAATTATGCCTTCAGCTACATGGCTTTTGCATTGCTGAAGACAATAGGTCAGTGTTTTGAGTGAGAAGTTGGCCTTTTATGTTTTCTACTGGTTTTTGTGGTCTAATACAGTGGTTCTCAACCACTGTGTCAGTACACATTACTGTGTTGGCACACAGTAGTAAGTGTGTTGTGGAGAGCTGGGGAAAAGGCTGGATTTGGCTTGAACTGTTGCAAGACTTGGATGTGAGCTGAAATATTTTAAAGAGTTTTTCAGTTTTAGGGATGAACCTTTTTTTGATTCGTGGTTACCTATAGAGCTGTGAACCTGTTGCTCAAGCAGAAGACTGTTTGTTTCTGATCAGTTTTACAATGTTGTCACTGGCCTATCTGGGTATGTCCACACACTTTTTAAATCAAAATAATGCTGGTTATTTTGATTTAAAAATCATTAGGTCCACACAATGTTTTCTTATTTCAAAATGATGAGCTTTTGAAATAAGGGAGGTTATAGCAACCTCGTTTTATATCGAAACAACGCTTAGATCGAAACTGCTAAATCAAAACATGAGGTGTTATTTTGATTTAATGGCTGTTTCAATCTAACACTCTTGCCCTCCTCCTTCCTGGGGTGCCTTTCTCTTTTCATGTATTAGGTGGTGGCATGGCCTTCCAGGGCGCCCTCTTGCCGCACCTCTCATGGTGCCCCTCTCCTAAATTGAACTAGAGAGTTGTGTCCTGGATATGCTATTTCGATTTGAGTTTTTTGGTGTGGACCTGTTAAATTGATTAAAATTGATTTAACGATTTTTATAGAGATTGCTCTAAGTTAAATCGCTTTAACTACCTCTGTGTAGACACAGTCTCTGTGATCATGGTCTAAACTGAATGAAATGCAACATTTAAATTCACTTTTGTTTAAAGTGATCAGCTTGTAATAATATAAAATGGAAGATTCATGGGGAAAAACCCTTCTTGGAAACAATCCTCCTTCAAGTGCTGGCTGATATCTATTCCTGTATAGGTATGCACAAGCCTTTGTGCATGGTCACTGGAACTTTTTTGGTTTTAGTAGACCCTGTAGAGCTGTCATTAGCCCTGGAGCCCCATGCTCATGCCATGGTATATTAGGGACTGCTGGCCCTACTTCCTTTCACTTCCTCCTTTCTATCTTCTTTCTCTTGTGATCTGCAAGTGCCCGTTGTTGTTTGTTATTTTGAATTGTCAGTTGATTAAGGTAGCTAGATTAGGTAGTTTAGTGTAGTGGTTTAAGGTCGCATACCTAGAAGGTGGCCATGCATTAGTCTCTGTGTGTCAAGCTGTGTGCAGCATGTGGGAAGGCTTTCCCACAGAGCAGCCTCCATGCCAAATGCCTGAAGTGCCCGAGGGAGCTCATTGTTCCAACAAGTGCCAAACTTGAAAATTCTTCCAGCCTGGGACTCAAAATAGCGAGACATCAGGCTGATGGCTCTGCTAATGGAGGCAGCTCTTAGAATGGCATCTGAGCTGGCATGGTCTGCCTCAGTGCTGTGCACATTGATGCAGAGTGCCCAGTCAGCATCACCTCTCACCTGCTGGGCACTAATTGCTATCCTTGATGGCCAGAAAGAGGAAACTATGACTGGATTGAGGTTTTTGTCTGGCAGAGGCCAAGAAAGGAGCACCGGGTGAAGTGTAGCAGATGGTACTGGGACGGAGTGGCCCTCCAAATCCATCCCCATTAAGGAATCCACCACCATAGGGTGGTCACAATCCTACCCTGGGTATTATCCTTACTAGAGTGATGGCAGAACATATATTACAGAGGGTTCCATTGGAGGAGTTAGCTTTCTTGGTCATGATAGTGTCAGATGCCTCTGACCTAGGGAGGGGAGCACATGTCAGTACCAACATCAGCACCCACAGGAGGTGATCCAGGATGAAAGTGAGCCTTCACATCAACATCAAGGAGTTCCATGCTGTATGCCTGGCATGCAGGGTCTTTCCTCACATTATAGAAGGCAGAGTAGTATACAACGGCCATCTATTACAGGGGTGGCCAAACTTATGGAACTCAAGAGCTACACAAGTTGATTATTAAACCTTCAAGAGCCGCACTGAGACATATAGCCATATACTTTTACCTCCTCCAAAATTACTAGGTTTAAAATTCATTGCACGCTTTAATTTTATTGTAAAAAGAGGACAAATATCGATCCTACTAACGTCAGATTCTATTAATTACTTAAGGTTACCATGAAAATTAGGCCTGTACAGTATGAACTTAGCTGCTGCTCAATGTAGAGAACTGCAGGCTAGTGGTGAGTTGTTTTTTTTTTTTAAATCCTGACCATGCCACACTTCTCCCTGCCATCTCCAACCATGCCACACTTCTCCCCCACTGCCCCGACCCCCTCCTGAACTTCTAGTCTGGGGCCACTTTCCTAAATTGATTTGCTGATGTTCTTCCAGGAGCCACAATTTTTCATTCAAGAGCCACATGTGGCTCCTGAGCTGCAGTTTGGCCACGCATGATCTATTACATCACTCAGCACAGAGGGGCTGCTCTTCAGCTCTTTGCAAAGAGGCAGTTTGCCTTTGGGAACTAGCGGTGAGTCACAATTTTCAAAGCATCTGAAGTGGGATTTTCTTACACGAAAGCTCATGCAATAAATAAATGTTAGTCTTTAAAAGCACCACAGGACTCCTTGTTAATTTTCACATTGTGGCTTTTCACCTGCATGGAGAGATGAACAACAAGGCAGTTTGCCTCAACAGGTGTTTCCTACTACAGCACAACTGGTCGCTACATCTGGACATGGCACCCATGATTTTCTGCAAATGTGGCTATCCCCATGTGGACCAGTTTGTGATCTTGTAGAACTAAAAGTGCCCACAACATTGCTCCCTTTGCAGATTCGGAGTGGGGCCTCCATATGATGTATTTCTCCTACAATGACTGGGGATTTTATATGACTTTCCAGTGGTACCCCCACTACACAGGGTACTATTAAAAATCAAGAGAGATAAGGCGGACATTATCCTAACTGCTCCAGCATAGCTTTACCAGCACTGGTACTGCATGCTGTGTGATGTTTTGATGGTCCCTCCATGGGAGTTACTGAGGAAGCACAGCCCTCTGGCTCAGAACCATAGCTAGTTGCTGCATCTGACTCTGGCCTCCCTACAACTGAAAGTACCAGGGGGCTAGATGGCTATGTGGATGAGTGGGCCTGCCTGACACAGGTCCAACAGATCCTGATGAGTAGCAGGATTAACTCGGGTCATGTAGCATGCTAAGTGGAAGCAGTTTACTTGTTGGGCTCCGTCCTGAGGAATCTTCACTGATTTCAGGCAATTCTGGAGTACTTGCTACAGCTCAAATGCCAGGGGTTATCCCTAATTTCATTAAGGATCCATATGGCAGCCATATCAGCTTTCTACCAGCCTTTAGAGGTGATTTCATTTTTTCCTGCTTGATGACCTCAAGTTTCCAGAAGGAGGTCAAGAGACTTTACCTGCAGGTCCAGGAGCCAGTGCCTCCTTGGGACCATATCCTACTCCTTTCCAGACTAACAGGGTCCTCTTTCAAATTCTTGGCTACATGCCTGTTAATCCTATTGTGGAAGCTGTTCTTTGTGGTGGCCATTATTTCTGCCAGGAGGGTCTCTGAGATCAGTGCACTGTTCTTGGAGAATGCCTGTATAGCCTTTTACAAGGACAGGATTCAGCTGAAGTCATGCCTGGCCTTCCTCCCCAAAGTTGTTTCTCCATTTCATTGTAACTAAGATACCTTTTTTTCTCCCTCCCATCTTTCCAAAACCCCATGCAATGGAAGAGTGGGGATGGCACATGCTCAACATCAGAAGAGCCATGGCTTTCCACAACAAGTGGACAAGACTTTTCTGGAGATCAGCCCAGCTCTTTGTGGCAACTGCAGACCGGATGAAGGGCCTGCTGGTATCTACCCAGTGGATTTTGTTGTGGATGACTATCTGCATGAGAGCCTGTTGTGGGCAAGCAAAGGTGCCTTTGCCTAGGACAGTCACAGTGCACTCAGAGAGCTCAAGCATCATATGCCACCTTCCTTGCTCAGGGGCCAATGCATGATGTATGCAGGGCAGGTGACTGGTTGTCAATCCAGACCTCATGTTCCACTCCACTGTTGTCTAGCAGGTGAGGGATGCCACAAGCTTTGGCAGAGAGGTGGTGCCAGAAGTTTGTCCTTTACTGCTTCCCCCTCCGAGGTATGGCTTGTGAATCACCTATGTAAGAATGGACATAGAATCATACGGTTGGAAGGGACCTCATGAGGTCATCTAGTCCAACCCCTGCCAAAAAAAAAAGGAGGACCGGCTCTCCCTAAATCATGAGCAAGCACTCAAAGAAGGAATGTTTACTTAACCGTACCTGTTCTTCAAAATGCATTGCTTGTGTCCATTCCATGCCCACCCACAGTCCCTGCTTCCTGAGTGGGCTGAGGGGGCATAGGGCCTGCAGTGCCTCGCATACCGTGGTATGAGCATGGAACTACAGGGTCTACTAAAGGCAAAAAAGTCCCAGTGCCATGCACAGAGGCACATGCACACTTATATGGGAACTGACATGAGCAACACGTCTTGAAGAAAAACAGTAAGCAACCTTTCTCTTTGAAATATACACAAACCATAGCGACCAGAAGGGGACCTTACCAAAGATACCACCATGCTTTCTATTAACAATATTCCTTTACAGTATTAGCCAAACACTCTCCTCTGCAGGCTGGCTGCTGTTGTCCAAAAGACAGGTGCTAAGTGTGCATATGCACCTATACCATGCATATTGAACAGGATCAGTGTATGCAAAGTGAGCTTGCTCATTACACACCTGAAGTCCACATCCTAGAAAACAAGAATAGTTGTGAGAATATGGCTTGACTTGGGGGGGACAGCAGGGGAAGAGTGGGTATTGCCTTGGTTTCTGGTTTTACTTCTTTGGGTTTTGCTCTTTTATTTTAAAAAATGGTTAAAAAGAAATAGAACAACTGTCAGGTAAAAGAGGGAGAAATAATTTCCACTTGCCAAAATACTGAGCTGTTCACCAGGTAAGGACTGGTCTACACTAGAAAATTAGATTGATCAAGCTACATCAGTGAGGTGTGTGGAAAAAATCCTCAGCCCTGAGCAATGTGACCTAAATCACCATGTAGCTAGTGATAGATCGACAGAACCCGTCAACTATCTGCCTCTTGGAGAAATAGGTTAACTACAGTGATGGGAGAACCCTTCCTGTTGGTGTAGCCTGAACGCTTGAAACATTAGTGTTTAGTGTGTAGATAAGTTCTTTAAGTAGAAATATGCTGATCTAGTTCACAGTAGCATTTTAAAAAAACTTCCAGTTTAACAAATCAGTTGTACATTTGGACTACTCGATCAGTTACCACTTACAGGTAAATCTGATGAGAATGCAGACATATGGGTAAACAGAATGGATTAACCAGGTCTGGTGGCACTCTACAGTACAGCCTGTCTATTTTTAGCTACTTCATATTTCTTTCTGTCTGTGATACTTTTACTTTATCTGTTTTTATTTTTCTTAAACTTTGTCTTTTAAATGTCTTTAGTTGCATGTATTTTTAATCTTTCTATTCTTTCACTCATTTATCTCATTATTCTAATTGCCTTTGTAGCTTTTTTATTCCTCCTGTGGGCGTTCTGCCTGATTTTCAGCTTTCATTTAATCTAGCGATTCTCTTTTCTTAAAGTCTTACCTTTTTTTCACTAATACTTTCTTAATCCTAAAAAACTTTAACTTCCAAATCATTTATTTTCGTGTTCAGAGAGGTAGTATTGTATAGTACTGGACAGTTCATTTAGCTACTTGAAATTGTTTGTTTCTGCTAATTTCATACCTGTCATTTTTCCTGGTGCCTTGCTCCCGTTAATTCCCAATGGTCAGTATTTACCTGGCTGTTAAGCACATGACAGTATCTGAAAAAATCAGTGTATACAAATAATCAGAGAGTGAAGAAATGAGATATAGATATCTAAGGCCCAGAAGGTAAGGGCTATAGTTTTTGGAGAAGAAACATTTTTCTTTTATGTAACAAAATGCTTTAAATGTAAAACTAAAGTAAACTTTAACCAAGGAACCATGTCTAGTGCTTCCATAATTCACAATATCTGTTACTATGCTTAAATCTTGTAAAGAAACAGTTGAGAATGACACAACATTGCTTCATCATTTCAGATGCTCATTTAGAATATTTTATTTCTTTCAGAGACTTGAAGATAGAAAATCTGTTGCTAGATGAAGACAACAATATCAAACTTATTGGTATGCACACCTTTTGGCAGTTCAGATAACTGAAATTTGTGCAGTCAGATAATGGATATTTTTGAGACTTCATAATCTTCCACGTGGCAACTCATAATGGTGTTAAAGAGAGAGGCTGAGAGAGTGCAAATAGCATCCAAGCTGTTGCTGAAAACAGTCTGTAAAAATGTTCCAGTGAATTCAAACTGATTTATTAAAGACCTAATCCTGCAGCCTTTGCTCAACAAAGCTCCTATTGAAATCAGTGAGAGTTTTGCCAGAATAAGGATTCCAGGAATGACCCCACAAAGTCCTTTATTTTACCCTGTTAATGTCATATTTATTAAGTGCTGAATTCTGGCCCCAGATGCACATGCTCCTCTGAAGTCATCAGGAGCTGTGCACACATACAGCAGCTGGCAACATTTGGTCATCTGTTTATATTCAGTAAACCCATTTCCAAAATCAGATGAGAAATTGGTTTAGAAGCATGTTTAAAAAAGTAAAATCAATAATGGACTCTTTATTGTATTAGAGTTCCCATTGTATGCAGCGCTCAATTCATTCAAGTTCAGCAGACACTGTAGATTAATCATCTATGAATATATTCTTCTCTCACTGCCTGTGTGTAACTCGATTAATATTAATGTGGGCACTGAAAGGAAAATATGCCCCTTATTAAAGAACATCTGTTTATATTTTTTTCAATGCCTGGATAGTGGCCAGAAGCGCTGTCTTTGTTTGCATACTTAGAAGGCACATTCTTTCTTTGGCTCCTTCTTTGAGTGGTTTCTTCATCTCGTGATGAAAAGTGTTGACTAAACTTAGGTTAAAAGGTGAGCCTGTTCCGCTATATGAACTATACAAATCTCTGTGCAAACAAGAAGGGACTGCAAAAATATCCAAAATCCATTTAGGAATTTGGTATTTTGAAAAATGGCTGAGACTCCTAGTCATTGCATTTTAGTGAATCAAGTAATTGCAAAACAAAATATTGCATTGCCTCAGTTGCAGGTCAAGATGGTATTGAAATGTTACCATGAATCATTCATCAGTAATGATGGATACCACCCATTATCTCAGTATAGCAGCTAAATGAGACCAGATGGTTTGTTATGCTGTAATGAGAACATCTGATTGATTTAAAGAATTTCTATGACTTTCTTGTTGTTCAGTGTTTGATTAACCAACAGTACATAAACTTGACATCTAAATACAGACAGTCAGATGATTCATATATAACGTATTATACTGGAGTGCCAAAACAAAGGGAAAAGTTTCCAAACTGTTTCCACAGTCTTAGTTGCATCAGACCTTTGCATAAGAAAGGTCTCTTCACAGTGGGTAGTGTGGGAAGGACTGGGAGGGAGATGTTTAGATCTTCCTTAGACTAGCTAGCATTAAAATAAATTGTCCTCTAGCCTGACAACTGACAGAATCTTAACAGTAGCAGATTGTACTCAGTATGTGTTTTTAAAACAAGGCAATTAAAACCTATTGCCCAACTGGATATGTTATAGAAAATAAAGTGCTTTTTATTGGACTGATATTAAACTAAAAGTAAAAGGAGATTTATAGTCAATCCAAACAGCTACATTATATCACACATCAGTTAAAACCCACTGTTTCAGGAACTCCTGTTCTCTAAGGAAATCCTCTGATTTGATTTTCTTGAGAAGGCTGTAGTTTGATGGGGCAATCCAAAACAGATACGAGTGGTCTTTTAAGTTACCCATCAATTCGTTGATTAATGTGTCTCCTCTGAACAAAAGTGTATTAAAACTTATTGATATCTTAACATCACAATTCTGGGCAGCTGCACTTGTAATCTCCTCTGCTCTCAGGTGTTTCCGGAGGTAGTACACTGTGCAATCGCCAAGTTTAGTTACCCCACAGCTCTTTCTAATCAACACTCTTAAGGTAAAAACTTTACAGAGGAACAGACTAAAACAGTAAGAGCCTACATGCATGCTAATAAGCTTACTAGAGATTACCCACTCACTCCAACAAGAGTTCTGGCTGGTGAACAGTCCTTCAGACCTCACCCAGGGGTTTTTCCTGTGGTTACCCATTTATAATTCCATTGCTCAGAACAATCATGCCCATGAATCTATGACTTACTCCTTTATGCTGTTCGGGCCTTTTGATCCTGGGAATAGGTGATTCCTAGACAAAGGTCCCACCCCCATGGTGAAACTCAAAAGATCAGGTCAGGAGGTGGGCATTTGCATTCTCCTTCTCTCAAGTATTTCCTAGGCAACTTACTCAACTATTGGTTCATTATTGTCTTAATCCATTATTTTAAAAGAGAGCTTTGAAGCTCATGACACTTCCCAAGGTTTGAATTAGTCATGTGTCCTGGACAATTTACATACAGTTGAGCACTGCCACATAAACATTTTAATTCAATGAGTTCCTAAGATACTTAAATTTAATTCAGTGAGGTTTGTCCTTGATATTGCCAGACCTGTCACAACACACAGGCAGGTGTTTCTGAAAATTTGTTTTGACAATCTATGGCCATGGCTTTCACCCTGTGATCTGTGGACCACTGGGAATCTGCAGATAATGTTGAAGATTTCTAAGGGGGTCCACACCTCCATTTGAAATTTTTTAGGGGTCCTCATATAAAAAAAAGGTTGAAAACCACTGCCTTATGGCCTTAATGCCTTATTCTATTTGAGCTATGTTGGGCAGAGCAGAGAAGGGGGAGGGACCATGAGGAACTGGTTGCAGCTCAGTGATTCAGCACCATCAGTCTTGGTGCAGGTTAGGGCAAAGAGTCAACTCAAACTTCCAGCTAGTGGACATTCAGTAGAGTGGAGATCCATGCCATGCCTCCTCCCAGTCCTGCCCCTACCATGTGTCTATCTTTCCCTTAAGGCAGGGTGGCAGGCACCAGATCTGCCTCCGCCAGCCTTCTGGGTGCAGAGAACTCTTCTGTGAAGGTGAAATTCTCCATCAGAAATCTTTGACTTTTTTAAGGCTGGTTTGTGCAACACAAAATGGCCTCAGTGGGCCAGAGAATCTGCCTGTCCTTCCACACTCTCATTTATATTATGTATGATGATAAAATATTTTGTATTTCCATAACTGTGGACAGTCTCTCAGTAGATGCTGTTGTTGTGTGGATGCCTCTCAGCAAGGCCTTCTGAGTGGCAAAGAGTATGATTTGGAGAATAAAGCTCTCATTTTTGTGCCTGAGCATCCAGAGATGTTCTACAACTAAGATAACTTGTATTAAGCGCCTTGGGGCAGGAACTGCAGTGTGATACAGAATAGAACCAAGGGAATTCAGCTTCCATTGGAATCAAGGGGTAAACAGGCTATATAAATGTGTTAGGTTATGACTCTTCAATTAACCAAAACCTTTGTTTTACTTTGTCTAGCAGAAGAGTTGTTATTAATTATGTGCCAGCATGCTTGGCATTATATAAACGCAGATTGTCTCTGTGCCAAGAAACTTAATACAAGTTATCTTGGTAACAGAACACTTCTGCTTACTCATGCATACAAATGGGAGTGTAATTCCTAGAGTCCTAATCTATATCAGAGGGCCAAACTAATGGCTTTTGATTTTCCCAGTACTTTTTTTGCTATGTATTAAGATGATTTTAAGTAAGTTTTTAATGATTTGCCTTAGATAAACTGATTTATATTTGGTTATACATATTCCTTTTGTTGCATTAAGTGATTCCCTTTTCAGCTTCTTGCTAAGACTCAGAAATTAGAGTGCATCAGGATTTTAGGTCTTTGTGGAAAAAAAAGTGATTCTCTGTAGCCAGAAATCCTTGATTAAATGTATGTGATACAGACACAAGCATAGTGCTAGTCATAGGGTTTGAGGCATTTTTGGTACTATAGCCTGGCACTTGGCTCAAGAAATAATGAGTCAAACCTGGCTCTAGTGTAAAGGGCTGCAACTCCATTGAAGTTGATGTGGCTGTGCCTGATGACCTTGCAGGGTAATTCAGCCCTCATGTCTTCCATTAAAAGTCTGAGAGTACCAAAGGACTTGTTGTTCAGTAACTTTCCCATCACCATAATAGCCCTAGTTTAATCAACAGCTTATATGCTAAGCTCAGTATTGTGTTCCTGAAGGTGTTACAACATAGAAGTGTGATGTGATGGTTCCCTGGTTGAGCATTAACTGAAGGAGTGGTGGAGTTTCCATGTCATAATATTTATTTTCAGGAACCAGTCAGGGTCTTTTTGATTTTTAATTCTTTAAGCAGCAATGGTTACAAAAGATACTGGATAAAGGCAGCAACAGCATTACAGTATCTGTGTTACTACCAATAACATTCAGTTATTAAGATAAAAAATAAATATTTATTTTAAAGCCTGCTGCATATATTGCCAATATTTTAACAAAGAGCTTCTTCAGAATGTTTCCTTTAGCCTGTGATAAAACCCCTGCCCAAGGCACAAATCTTGGTAGTACAAAGACAGGAGTAGTGAAAAACCTCTACCTTTGTCAATCCATAAAAGTAGCAAATTCTTGAAAGTTTCTTTTACAGGATGATTTCTTATGACAGAAGACTGTATGTGCTTGGAAAAACTACTTTCTTTTCACCAATATATCAGTGGTTTTGTCTGTGTATTATCTCTTATTTCTTTCATTTTCACAGATTTTGGCTTGAGCAACTGTGCAGGTATCTTGGGTTACTCTGATCCATTCAGCACTCAGTGCGGCAGCCCTGCCTATGCAGCCCCAGAACTTCTTGCAAGGAAAAAATATGGTCCCAAAATAGACGTTTGGTCCATGTGAGTTATTTAGCTTATAAAAGCTACTGGTTTATTTTTATTTGGTTCCTGTAGCTCTTATCGGAGATATCAAAGTGTTTAGATACTGTGAACACCTAAACTTTCTAGAAGTGGCAAGTCCAATGCTCATGATGTTAGGAACATTGTGATTAGAAAATGGACTAAATTATATTTTATATTATTTATTTGTTTAGATTTGGAAGAGCTGAAAATGTGCTAAGAACTTTCCAGACCAAAAGATATGATTCCTACACTGAAGGGCATAAAATCTACTGTATAAAGTTCCTTTACACCTAAGGATCTCCAAACTCTCCCACTAAATCCATACATTACACAGAGTCACCTCTGGCATGAACGATGGCAGCTGCCCAGACCACTGTATAGAGAGCATAATAGTGAAGAGAGGGGAAATAAAATCAGTCAAATCTTTTCTCATACAAGAAATGTTGAGATTTTAATGGCCATGCAGTAAAAGTGTCCATTGCCTGATGTAGGGGAATACTAGAGTTGAGTTGGGGGTCATGTAGATGTCTGCACTGCTGGTAAGTCTTGTACTGCCCTCTGCTACTTGCCCCCCTATTGGCCAATGCATTGTGTCAGCTTTTATATGGACACTTGTTTCTTCTCTTGGTGGGAAATAAACACGGTTATTATCCAAGAGGAGAAAGAGGTAGGGAGAGTGGCATAAGATTCATCAGTGGTGAGATGATGTCTTCTGGAGGACTGGAAGGCTAGAGTTTTAGTCTTGGCTTTGTGATCGACTGGCAGGGCAGCCTCAGGCAAAGAATTTAACCTCTGTTTCTCTGTCAGTAAAATGGGAATAATAAAACTTGCATTCCTGATAAGTGAATTGTGAGCATTCACTAGCTTACATTTCCGAAGGGCTATAAAATGTTATCTAGATAGTATAGATCAGGAATGGCCAAACTTAGTGACCTCAAGAGCCACACAAGTTGATTATTAAACCTTCAAGAGCCGTACTGAGGCATATAGCCATATTTTACCTACTCCAAAATTACCAAGTTTAAAATTCATTGCACGCTTTAATTTTATTGTAAAAAGAGGGCAAATATTGATCCTTCTAATGTCAGATTCTCATAATTACTTAAGGTTACCAAGATAACTACGCCTATACAGTAAAAACTTAACTTCTCCCCGCCATCCCAACCATGCCACTGCTTCTCCCCGCCCTCTCTGACCATGCCACAGTTCTCCACACCATCCCCCGAGGCCCCGACCATGCCATTGTTTCTCCACTGTCTCTGACCATGCCACACTTCCCCACTGTCTCTGACTATGCCACACTTCTCCGCACCCTCCTGAGTCCACAACCATGCTGCCACTTCCCCACTGTCTCTGACCATTCTGCGCTTCTCTGCACCATCCCGAGTCTCTGACCATTCCGCTGCTTCCCCACTCTTTGACTATGCCTCGTTTCCCTGCACCATCCCCGAGGCTCCGACCATGCTGCCGCTTCCCCACTGTCTCTGACTATGGTGCTGCTTCTCCGCACCATGCTCTTCTGCAAGCTGCACTTTTTCTTTTGAAGAGCTGCATGCGACTTGTGAGCCACAGTTTGGCCACACATGGTATAGATTATTGGGCTCCGTGGGTAGTGAGCAATGACTCAAATGTCTAGTTGGCAGGGGCGGATTACTACATGGGACAATTGGGCCCATGGCCGGGGGGCCCTCTGTCTGCTCGCACTGGGGAATGGAGTGGGGTGGGCCAGCCCGACAAAGGCCAGGCTCTGAGTGCCCGCCCTGGCCCATCCGGTCTGCATCTGAGGCAGGTTGGACTGGCTGCAGCGTGGCTGATTGATTAGCCAGCCAGGTCGCAGCTGGCCTCCTGGCCCCAGCTCCTACCCACTCCAGTGCTGGCCCACTGGCAAAGGAGGGAGGCCCACCAGTTGTGGGGAGCCACCGGTGTGGGAGGTCCATGGGCTCTGCAGCCCTGATCCACCTCTCCTAGTTGGCAACCAATAACAAGCAGAGTGTCCTAGGGTTCGGTGCTGGGCCCAGTTTTTTTCAGCATCTTCATTAATGATCTGGAGCATAGGGTGGATTGCACCTTCAGCAACTTAGCAGGTGACATTAAACTGAGGTGAGTGGCAGATACCCTGGAGGGCAGGGATAAGACAGAGAGCAACCTAGACAAATTGGAGAATTGAACCAAAAAATCTGGTGAGGTTCAACAAGGACAAGTGCAAAATCCTGTGCTTAGGATGGAAGAATCCCATGCACTGTTAGACTGGGGACCAGCTGTCCAGGCAGCAGTACTGCAGAAAAGGAGCTGGGGGTTACAGTGGACAAAAGGTGGATATAAGTCAAGTGTGCCCTTACTGCCAGGAACATTAACAGCATGTTAGACTGCATTAGTAGGAGCACTGCCAGCAGATTGAGGAAAGTGATTATGCTCTTCTATTCAGCACTGATGAGGTCTACCTGGAAGTACTGTGCCAGTTTTGGGCTCCCACTATGAAAAGGTGTGGACAAATTCGAAAGAGTCCAGTGGAAGGAAACAAAAATGATTAGGGGGCTGGAGAACATGACCTGTGAGGAGAGGCTGAGGGAACTGGGCTTGTCTGCTCTGTAGAAGAGAAGACTGAGAAGGGATTTCATAGTGGCCTTTAACTATCTGAAAGGGGGTTGCAGGGAGGATAGATAGAATGAGGCTGTTCTCACTGATAGCAGATGGCAGAACTAGGAGCAGTGCTCTCAGCTTGGCAGTGGGAAGGTCTATCATAGGTTGGATATTAGTGAAAAAGTTTTTCCTAAGATGGAAGTGAAACTTTGGAATGGGTCACCCAGGGAGGTGGTGGAATCTTCATCTTTAGAGGTTTTTAAGGTGCGGCTTGACAAGGCCCTGCCTGGGATGGTTTAGTTGGGGTTGGCCCTACTATGAGCAGGGTTTTGGACTGGATGACCTCCAGAGGCCCCTTCCAACCTGAGTCTTCTATAGTTCTGTTATGACTACTAACAGGAATAGGCCATAGATATACATAGCAGTAAGAGAAATAATGTAATGCATGCTTATATATGTAGAACTAATTTCTCCTATAACTCCATTGACTTCAGTGCATTAGTACTGAATTTGATCCAGTCATATCTCTTTACAATGAACCCCTTTTTAGAACTTTAAATGTTCGAGCCTAATACATAGTCTGTGCACTCAGGAGATCCTGAGCTAAACTGTTGAGGGTCATCCCATACATATTGGGAATAAGGTTACCAGGTCTTTCTGCGGCTGGAATGCAGACAATCAGAACAGCCCTTAACTCTTTCCAGCTATAATATGCTATGCCCTTTTTTTGCTTTATTTTAATTTAAGAAAAAAAATATAATTAGCTTCTAGCCTTCCCTGTATCTAACTACATTATTGTTATGGTGTGGGACACCTGATGATAATATAATTTTGATGCAGTGTACATGGGTTACTGAGTTTACCAGCAAAATGGAAAAGTAAATTTTCAAAGGGATTTCAGTTTAAAGGCCCTTTGAGGAGAGAGATGAAGTAGAAAAACTCAACTGAATTTTCATCAATGGATTCAGTGCAAGTCTTTTCACTGGCATTGTCTCTGAATTGATCCTTCACGTGAAATTCTCACTGACCTAGTGAGCATACGTACCAAGCAGCGGCAGAAACAGGCCCCTGATAGTTATGGTACCAGAAGCTCTGAGGATCCCAGAGAAATGAAAGTTGCATGTTATTTTAACAGTTGTCAAAGGAATTGAAAGCATTGCAGTTAACTATTAAGTCTAGGCCTTTCCTATATGCCTTTCCCCACTCCTAATGGTGTAATTGTAGTTGCTTAACAATTTCTTCTCTGTTTCTCTTTTCAGTGGAGTGAATATGTATGCAATGTTGACTGGGACTTTACCTTTCACTGTGGAGCCATTCAGTTTGAGAGCTTTGTACCAGAAAATGGTGGACAAAGAAATGAATCCCTTCCCTGCTCAACTCTCCACAGGTAATCAACACAGCGTCCCCAAATCTCTTTACATTCATTCAGGTGGAACCATTGCATTTAACCCTGGATTTAAAGATTTTGCACTAGCATAACATGTTAACTGTAAGAGAATGTAGGTTGTTTTTTCATTATAGTTTTAAAAAAAAACTGCACGTGCCACAATAACATAGTGCTGTGCTTTTTTGAACACAAGGTAGAGACAGACAATGCTGCAATGAATCCCACAAGCTGCAATATTGTCGAGAGAAATTTATGGAGTTGTTAATACTCTTTCTTGTATTTGGTCTATTTTTCATTTTCAAGTGGTTTAACTAAGTTAGATTACAAAATTCTTACTTTATCTTATTTGTTCCCATACTAGATCTGTATCATTTAGCAACAGTATCATTGCTAAACTTCAATATCGATTATGTCAGCATGTCATACACCCTTCCCCCCCCTTTGGGTTTTGTTTGCCTGTACAAAATTTTCCTTCTTTTTCTCCAAACACAGATGCATCTTAGGTAGAGTTTTAATTTTTTTTTTTTTCCCCAACATCCTGTGACATTGAGTTCCACAGTCTAGGTCCATAAGGCATAAAGAAAACGTTTCATTTTTACCAGTTTTGGTTTGTAGACTTTTAATTTCATTGAATGTCCCCTTGTTCTTGAGATCTCAGATATGAAGAATAGATGCTCCCAACCTGCCTTCCCTATATGAGTCATTATTTTGTATATTGTTATTAAGTACTGCCCACATTTGCTAGTCAAGGGACAAAAGTGGAGGACAGAGGGGAGTTGCTGAACCTTCACCAGCTCTCAACATGGGAAAGTTGTGGTGGGAGTTGAAAGTGTTGAATTGCAAATTGGGAAATCAGCGCTCTGTGTGTGTGGGAGTTACAATTGTCAAGTCTAGGTAGAGCGCCAGGATCTTTACTGCATCGAGAGAAATGGTAAGTTGTACCAAAGGGGAGTAGTACTGGATAATTTCTGGGGCATGAATCGTAGGTATAGTGTAGGGATGCACAGTTGGGAAATTCTGACTGAGGATCAGTTGCTGACCAGGAGGTGGGGTCTGATTCTTCATCTGGGTGAGGGAAGCTATGGAATCTATGCAGGTTATGGGAGGGACTAGGGAGATGGAAAATAGTTAATGGGACAGGAAAATGATGAATAGCAGGGAGGGCTATAGGTAGGGATGGCTTCTTGCAGATTAGCAGCATGCCAACTAGCGACATGCTGCAGCTCTTGTACTCCTTTGGGGAGAGAAGGCATGTTGGTAGTTGCAGAGGAGCAGCTGGGTCCTACATTGATGGGTGGGGATTAGGAATGCAGATATCGAGCACACTGAAAGCACAAATAAGTTTGTTTTCCACTGGTTCCTTTCCTCAGAGTAGAAGGTGCCCATGTTACTGACCAATTATTTTAAATGTATATATGAAGGTGTTCATGTGAATTTCACTTAGGCCTGGGGGTATAGCCAGCCCCCACTTCCTTGGCCAGGTCCTTGCCTTTCTAGGGTTGACCCAGTCAGTCATGCTTCCAGTTATGTGACCAGAAACTTCCTGTGACACTCCAGTCACCTAGCAACTGGAGCGTCAAGGGGAGAAAGGAGGGGGAGAGGCAGGCTGGCCCCCTGCCATGCAAAAGCTGCAAGCAGCTGCCCAGAGCCAGAGCTGTGGGCGGAGAGCAGGGCACCTCTGCTCATCTGCCCACAGCACCGCCACTTGTGGCCACAGCTGTCTGCTGCTGGTCAGTCCATGGTCATAGTTGTGGCAGCTAAGCTTGTGCGGCTGCCAGGTGCTGCGGCAGGCAGGGATATGTGGGCCTGCTGGCCAGCTGGGTGGACACGTGCCCGCTTGATCCTACCTGTAGGTATGTTCCTTAGGCCTGGCCTACACTAGAAAATTGTCAATATATAACTACAGAGCATCATTCATGATTGTGAAAATCCACACTTGTCGGGGAGGTGGACTATCTACAACCATGGGAAAATACCTTCTGCTGGCGTAGATCAGTGGTCAGCAACCTTTGCCAACCCCATGCCATCCCTGCCCACTGCACGCTCAGTGGGTGCCAGGGGCGGGGCCAAGCCTCCGGTTCGGGGCTGGCACCCGGCAGTGGCAGGCGGCCTCCGGGCATCACGGCCAACCAACACCTGCCCCGGCAGAGATGGGTGTCCTCCGGTGGTGGGCTTCCGTCCTGGCACTGGCAAATGGCCTCTCTGACCCTGCCCAGCAGGAGATGAGGCCAGCAGAGGCCAGGTGCTGCACGCCACAGCTTCTTTGTCACTGCTGGCTGTGCTCTCCAATGGAAAAGCATGGCCAGCAGGAGCCAGGAGGAGCATGGTCAGTGGGGGGCCTAGGCGGCACTGTGTGCTGTTCAGGCGCGGCCCCTGTGCCATTTTTGGCATGGGTGCCAGGGTTGCCGACCCCTGGCTTAGGTGGTGTCTTCACTGTAGCACTACCTCAGTGCAGCTGCACTGATGTTAAGTGTAGACAAGCACATGCTTCCCATTCATTGTAGAAACATACTGTAAAAATATTTTCCCCTGATTTTTGGTGTGTCTGAAAGAACCCTGAGAATCCCCCTAGTTATTGCAACTTTGTGAAAGTGATTCATATTTTTCCTATTATGTTGTTTACTATTAAATCCATTCCATCCATCATTTCCAGGCCCTGAATCCCAGCCTCTGTCTTCTGATTTAGGAGGACTAAATAAGGTTACCTTTGGAGTCTGGCAATACGGCTCCTTGTTCATTCAGTACTGGCATGAGGCATGCCTCTTCTGACCAAGATTCATGTGCTTTTGTTTTATGAGTGAGCTGGGATGCTACACATCTCAGTATATATCTGATACATTTAGTGTTTGGCGAAACAAACAGGGAGCCCTGTGGCACTTTTAAAGTCCAACAAATTTACTCATTGTGTGAGCTTTCATGGAAGAACATCCCACTTTGTCAATCACTTTGAAGTGTGTGGTATTTCCATTTAGAGCCTTGCTGGTAGGATTCTAAATTAGGTTGCAATAAATTGCCATTTTTATGTTCTAGTTCACTTTCTAAATATCCACTGAGTCTTTGTGTTAGAAGTAAGGTTATAGTAACTGCTTCATGTTGTCTTGAATGAGGTTTTAAATCTTGGTTCTCTTCAATGGCAAAGCTCTTACTGACCTCAGTGGGACCAGAATTTGATGCTAAAAGCATACAATCCAGGATTCAGAGAGGTCTTTGCCAGCGCCAGTCTGTTTCTTATTGGGTATTTTCTAGTATTCTTGGACCAGTGGGCTTCTTTGTCTATTACTTAATTTCGTTTAAGGATCGGAATTCTTCCAAGAAAAAAAAGAAAAGTATCTTTCTGTATTTGTAGCTATCTGACATTATGCTCTACAAGAAAAATATTATGTATCCAATGAGAGTTACAGTAGTTACTTTGAGCTTTCAGAGAGAGCAGATTAATTGAACAGACTTAAATCTGTTAGCTTTTACCATCCTGCGCATAAAGGTATGCCTCAGTTCTTAAGGCAGTGGACCTGCATATTCACTGATACGAGAAACCGTGATTTAAGATGACATTTATTCTTGCCAGTCTTGGGCCCCCAGGTCAGTACCCAACAGCAGTTCTGCTCCTCTGTTTGGCAGCATTTTGTTAACTCTTGAGGTCAGCAGCCCTTTTCTTTAGCTGTGTAACTGTTTGTGGTATTTTTCTGAGGCATAGAGAGATCCGAGGAGAAATTATTTGCAGAAAATTGTCTTTAATTGTGCAATATATATTGTGTCAATACGTAATCTCATAAAGTTAGTTGCATCAATCAAGCAACACTCTAATTTGTAAAAGAGAAGAACAACTCTCCTATCCAAAGGTTAAATTTTTTCACTGACCTTGAGCACCCACAGCAGCTATATGGCAATGATGAATTTGAAGTTGGTGTTCCATCCTCTTTCTAGGAAGTCTCTTTTCATTAGGTCTCTTAGAGAGCATAGCCATCCTGTCATTGGTTTTAGGTGAGGAGCATTTCCAGGGGTAAAGAACTTGACAGTAATCTGACACAGACTCTTGGTTTCTCTCTTTACTTCTGTACCTCAGATATTTTCCTTTTGGGAATAGAGGGATGAAGTGAGGGTTAAGGGAATATGTCCCCAGA
Source organism: Podocnemis expansa (assembly GCA_007922195.1). Classification (NCBI taxonomy): domain Eukaryota; kingdom Metazoa; phylum Chordata; order Testudines; family Podocnemididae; genus Podocnemis; species Podocnemis expansa. Next base: position 9,549,655 of record ML682069.1, read on the forward strand.
TGTGTTCATCTGTGCAGTACTTTCCACATGGTGAACCATAATACACTTGGGAAGCCACAACAGTTCATCAGGAAGAGACTTTGAATGTTAGGACAAAAAATTAATTGTTGTACCCATTTTTTGTTTTCTAGTTAGGAGACTAATAAACTAGGCTTAAAAATCACCTATGTTTAAACTCTGGGTCTATTTTTTGTGTTGTTTCTGCTACTCTCAGAGCTGAGTGTCTCTCTGAGTACATTTACAATACTGTTGGGAGCAAGCATCCCAGCATCGGTAGACAGACTTGCTCAAACTAGCATGTTAAAAATAGCATGGAGGTTTGGGGTTGGTCTGAATCCTGAGCTCTGGGGAACCCACAAGCTGTTTAATTGCGGTGTAGACATACCCTGTGAGCCTTGAAAAATGACTTATGCCTAGTGCTATCAGAGAGCCAATCAAACATTTATACAACTGTGCAGTTTGAAACAGACCCAGTCTTCTCACTAAGATCTTGGACTGTGTCCAAACACACACAAAAAAGTCCATATTTTTCATTATAGTATGGATTAGATCAGAGTGTATAACTAAGCAAAAGCCATGTTGTTGAATAAAGTTGTAAAACTGTCTGAGTGGTAGTGTCCCTCTTGAATTTAGTGTCCAAGTTGGTAAAAGATATTTGGTTGTAGGAACTGAACAGGTTTAAAATATCAGTAAGAGAGCAGCAGTACTAAAAAGTATGGGAACCACAGATGTAGAGAATTCAGATTTAATCTGTTTATTTTACTTTAATGGATTTTCCTTGCTCTGCTTGTGACAACTAATTTATGTAACAGAATTCTTAATTTTTCATAGCTGATAGTCTTTAAATTCATGATATTTTATTTTTGTTAATCACTGCACCCCAACAGCTGTGTTTGTAAAGCCTATCAAACAGTATCTCAAGAGTGTGGAAGTGTAAATGCTATTCATAGGCGGTGCATGTATCTTCTATTTGGGGAGATTTACACATTAGCACCAGAAGCTTCTTGAAGATGGGGAGGCCCCTCTCTGTTTCCTACCTGGAGGCTTCACCCCTTTGCACCTCCACTCCATCTGTTGCCCTGAACCCTCTCTTTGCTGCTCAGTTCTTTTCACCTCTTCTCCTTATGCCTTCCTGATTGTCCTCTCCACTGCAGAGCTGAATGAGTGGGGCAGGAGGAAGGGCTGTGTGAAATAGGTGGAGCGAGGGTTGAGCCTCAGGGAAGCAGTGGAGTGGAGGCAGGGCCATAATGTAGACAGCGGTGACCCCTGTGTTTCTACGGCACTTCACTTCCAGATTTCCAAAAGAGGCAAGCTGGAGCATCTCCAAAAGAAGGTGATCTGCACCACATCCACAGCAGTTTCCCTCCTGCACCACCAGCCTTTCTGGGGGAAGCTTACCCTTCCCCAGTCTCTCATATATGCTGCCCATGGTGCCATTAAGGAAGCCTTGTGAAGCAGAAAATGAGCTGTTGGCATTTATGAGGATTGAGCAAAAATTCCATAAATGTGTTGTGTCATCTGGTGACTGGAACTACTAACAGTTTTAATGAGTTTTAGAAACTGGGTCTAACTTATGGCTCAATGATGTGAAATAGCCTTTTTTGGTTTCATGTGGTCAGTAGTCCAGATAGCAACTCTATGCATAATTTTACCAGGCAAGCTCTCAATTTTGGCATTCTCTATACAATAGAAACCAAATTAATCGTCTCTGAGCATTGCAAGGAAAATGGCTTCTCAATAGAAAAGAATATTTCTGTTCCATAATAAAGCTTGTGCTCCAACTTTTTAAAATTGAGCTTGGCATCTGAATGAAATTTAAAGAGAAATTAAGTTCCTAGTGATGTTGGTCTTATAAGTGTCCAGAGAACTGACATTATCCCAAAATTATAGCACAGAAAGAAAATTCTGTCAAGTGCAAGGTTGGCAACCAAACAGAATAGTACTACTCTTGATTTCTCCTGGATGAAGCCCCTAACTTTGCTATATAAACAACAGTTAGTTGTATAATTTAGTTTCTGCCTTCATTAGCATAGTTACTTTGTTCAGCATGAACCAAGAGAGGACGTAGGAAGTGATGCTCTTTTATTTGACCTGACTTCAGATATGATGCACTCCACCTTCAAAGATCAATCTCTTGGCTTCATATTTGCTTTTTGGTACTGTTCAGGGTGTTAGTTTTGATGTCTTGTGCCATAGGGTTTGGGTCCTAGTCAACTGAGAACCTGACTCTCCCCTTCAGTCCCATCACAATGCTTAAGGTCAGCTGAGATACTTTTACTAACAGTCCCTAACTTTTGAATGTTTGGATAATAGAGGCAGGGCAATCTCAGTGAATGGTTCCTGGCTCTGGAGTGAAATTTCATCTAGTTTGAATCTGTTGTCTTTATAGTATGGCATAGCCCTCATCAATTTAGCCTCTCATTTGCTGAAGGAGAAAACTTTTATAGGGAATTTAGCTCATTTGGGGACTGAATTTATTTATATAAATAAGCATTGTGCACTGTTGTAAATGTGCTCATAATCTATTGGGAGATGCATTTTATAAGTGGGGAAAATGGAAAGTCATAAGGCAAAATAGACGAACAATGGATTTATTGTTCTCGGCAACAGAGAGTTCTTTACTTAAGAAATGTAATGTGGGGTCTTGCAGGATGCTCATGGAACAGCCATAACATCAACTTCCAGAAGATTTATGAACATGTTTCCAGTCTTCCCTGCTGTTACTGCAATATTATTGTCATATGAAAATATGGAAAAATCAGGAGAGAAGCTGAAATAGCGAATGTTAATTTAATGATTTATGAAGACAGAAATAACTTTAAAACTTGGGTAACCTGGTAACTTCGCACTCATAATTTTCCCTGTCAGCCAAATATAAACTTGACAGTAGGGCTGCTTTAAACTGGATAGTCTCTCAGGGCCCTGTCCAGCAGATATTTGTTTTCTGTAGGATATTGAACACAGAGGTTGCACAAGCTGCTAGTGCTCAGTACCAATAGAACCTCGTCTCAATTTATAGAATAAAATCTCTCCCTTCCTTGGGTCACAAACCTACAGGATCCTTGCTATGACCCCATTTTAAGACAGTCCCTTGGAGGTACTCATTCAATGTGCTAGACCCCCATGGAGTCCCTAAAAGGTAGGCCACATGGCCTCAATGCCCCTGAAATGCAGCCACTGGGCTCCATCTCTCTGCTGAGCTCTGCCCAGCAAGTCTAACTAGGATAGACTCCTGTTTAAAGATGTTCATTCTCTTCAGGGATCAGTGTAGCATAGCAGTTATTTGCAGTGATGCTAGGCAGCCTTTTCAGAATACAGTAGGGTTTATCAATCAACTGTAATGTAGCATTAGGAAGTCCTTAGGGTTGGCATAGAGAAGCAAAGGTACAGGACCCCACCAGGGCTGTCTTGAGCTATTCTGTTCTACAAACCTTGTTTCTCTTCTCTGTCTTTGGCCATTCTCTGTAAGTCCCAGGCAAGAAGTTCCTATGTCTCTGGGAACTTGCCTCTTCATACATATCTGACAGCTTTTGGTTCATTGTCCTCTTCCTGCATAGCCATGCTGAGTTCACATGTTGTACCTGCTGGAGTTTCTCACTCTTGGGCATCAGCTTTTCTGTAGCTGGGGTTCCAGTTTTCTTTCTCGTTTCCTCATTGATATGAGTTGGTTCTAGTCAGTCCAGAATGAGCCATTCATATCATTCCAAACACCTCACTTCTGCTGGTCTGTTCTGGGATCATTTTAATTTTCTACACCCACTGAGTAGCAATTACAAATCAAGAAAGTTACTGCAATGCATATCATTCATAAAAATATGAGAGAAAATTCCCGCTTCCATCACTTTTTGTCCACTGATCTGCTCTGGAACAAATACACAGGTCATCTTTCTGGTCCTACATAGACCATGTTTTTGTGTTGACTTCCTGAGCTGAGGAGGCCCAAAGGACTAATGAAATGCATAAAGGAGGGGACTGGATAACAACATGACTGTGGACAAGCACCTTTTGAAGAGCAAGTGCACTTTATCTTTGGCTAATATGCACGTCCTTTTCGGATTGTCGCATTGCAATCTAGAGAGCAAGCATCTTGTTCTCCTTACACAAGGGAGGCTACAGGAATAAAGGATGTCTATCCTCTGTGTTTCTGGACCCTGAGATTCCCATTGATTACTGTGTAAATGGCAGTCCATATACAGCATTTAGGACGATGGTTAAGGGATACTTCTCTGGTTCAAAGATGTATTGATTTGTAGAAGACAAAAATGGTATAAAACAAGTGGTATCCAGGGTGTTTTTGGTCAGATTCACCCAGAATTATTTTGGCAGTTCAGCCAACTATTTATTCCTTAGTATGCACCAGCCCATGCGTGCTAGCCAAGCTATTATGTTAGGTGGCTTCTCTGGTGCAGCATGTTAAGTTCTGCATACATCAAGCTAACTGAAAACAGTCAGATAATCTCATGTACAAAATCTTTAAATACACCAACATCAGGTTTTTGTGTATGTTACGTGGAAGGATTGCAGAGTCATATCTAATTCTTTAAGATTCAACAAACTGAAAGTAGGATTTAGCCAGAATTATTTGGAGAATAAAATATAGGGCTAGTAAAAACCACTGTTCCTTCTAAGCTGTGTGCGTATGTGCACGCACACAAGTCATGAAACCTGCACACGCAAAAAAATAAAGTGCACACAAAAAAATTCAATAGTGCTAATATTGGTGCTCACAAAGAAATGTTTTTGCGCACACAAAGAAATTGTTTGCGCACACAGACTACAAGTAATTAGAGGGAACATTGGTCAAAACAGAGAGAGATTTCCAAGCTGGATACCAACTTCATGTATGGTCTTGAGCCAGTTACTTAATCTCTTCTTGTAACTAACCACCCCCGAAGCATGATATCAATGAATGTTTGCAAAGCATTTTTTGAGATTTTTGATGGAAATTTCAAAAGGCATGAAGTCAAAACATAAGCCAGTTTTATTCTCAGATATTCCCTTGCAGCTCTGAAGTGAATGGAAGTACAGGGGTTCATATCTGAACACAGAATTGAGCCCACTAGGTTTACTGCACTATTTTAATTGGGTCAAAGTTTCTGATCATTGATTTCAGTTGGTTGCACGATTTTAGGTGAGAAATGAATTAGGTCCCCTGGGCCTGGTTGTGTGAGATACTAAGTGCAAATATTGATTTGTGGCTGCTCAGCTCATCACCAGAGGCATGCAGCTCCCTTTTTCAGAGTGCACTGTGGACCCCTAACATTACACTTCTGCTAAGCTTTTAAAAGGCTGAATAAGGAAGAAATCCTTATGTTATTGGAGAAGGAACACCTAAATAAGGAAGACTGTTCTTGTAATGCTAAGGTCTGGGTACAGGAAAGCACTTAAAGATGTGCTTAGGTTCCTGCTGCAGTAAACAGGACATGAGCTTGTGCTTAAATATTTTACTGAATCAGGCCTATGTTCTCTCATCTCCCATGTTTGACATTGGACCAAATCTCTGGATGGTTAATGTTCCAGATGACATCAATCAGCGTTTGTAGTTAACTATTACTGTTTGTCCAAGGCAATTTGCTATTGAAATACATTGCACCAAGAAGTCTCTAGATTAGATTTGTATCAAAGATTTTTTTTCTCCTTTGTAATATGAAATCAGATCTGGTGAATGTTCTGATCCTCCTGTCTAGAATAGTATTATGTGACCAAGGTCAAGGTCGGTCTAATTTGGAACAAATGCGCCTCACTGTGCCTTTTTGCTTCTGGAAGCATGAACATTACCTTCAGAGCACACAAAGATAATTTCTCTTCTCCTTTATGACACTATAAATCATAATTTATTTTACCTATGGATTAGCTCCTTATCAGATAATATTCTCAGGGACATTAGAGCACATCACAAAGAAAGCATTGCTTGGTAGTATATTTTTGGTGAGATTACTTACCATAGTAACTCAGTTGCTAAGTTAAGTTGTAAAGCATGTGACACAGCTGTTTTTTCTTAATATCTTCACAGTGGCCATAAGCTTTCTACAATCTCTGCTAGAGCCAGATCCTGCAAAGAGACCAAACATCCAGCAAGCTTTAGCAAATCGCTGGCTTAATGAGAACTACCCTGGGAAAGCACCACATAATGTCACATATCCAAACAGGTACTGTAATGAAGACAATACTTCATTAAATTAAAGAGACCTTGCAAATGTGAGAACACGTTAAGCTATTAAAACAAACAAGGAGTTCTGTGGCACTTAGACTAACAAATTTATTTATTGCATGAGCATCTGTGGGAGAAAAATCCCACTTCATTAGACACTTAGAAGTGGGATTTTCTTCCACAAAAGCTCATGCAATAAATAAATTTGTTAGTCTTTAAGTACCATGGGGCTCCTTGTTTGTTTTACTGAGTTGGACTAACATGACTGCCCCTTTGGAACGTTAAACTATTAGAAACTTGATCCTGCATATCCTTACTCGCATAACAAACTCAACGCGCTAGCCATATATAGGCAAGTAAGGACTGCCTTTCCTTATTTCAGGATTTGACCTGAAAGAAATGGAAGATGAGACCAGCTTTGAGAAAGTTCTTGATGCAAAATTCAAAGTTACTTCATTAAACTGGCAGAGACCCAGGATCAAGACTACATACTTAGTTGTCTCCTGGATCTTCTCAGAATTGATGCGCCAGCACACTATTCATCACTCTTAGAAACCCTTGTTTGCTGTTGGAGTGATGTTACTATGTCATTAGAAGTTACTGCCTTTTTTTAAACTCAAGCTTAGATTCTGTATGATAAATACAACATTATTATGTTCCAAAGGGGTAGCTGTGTTCATCCATTTCAGCAAGCCATTATTACGGTAAGCATAAATTGGGGAAGAGAATTAGAGGATTTTGCTTAGAGGAGCATTAATCTTGAGCACTTCAACAGAAACAGAGACATATGACCAAGTCCAGATGGATGGTAGATCATGGCTAAATATATATATGCAGCAAGGAAAAGAGTACTATTTTTGGTACGCTTAGGGCTAGATCCACCAAGGGATGTAGATACTTAAATGCCATTTTAGGGGCCAAAGTTCAAAACTTACATGGTCAAAGCTTCTGCTACCTGTACCATTGGCCCATAAATTCCTATAGCACCTAAGTTTTGGCCAGTAGGAATGCACAATGCCAACTGCATCCTGACACTGCTGAGCTGCACAGCATTTAGCTCACATCTAATCCATACCAGGATCTTCAAAGTAGGCGTTCCCCTGCCTTGCTTGTCTGTAGGGCCTGATGCCAGAGGTGGCCCCTACACAAAACATGCAAATAGATGAGGAGCTGGTGATGCCCCAACTCTTGCCTTATGCCTGCAGTTAACTGGTTTAGGTGTGTTCATCTAGAATACAGGAGCTCTAGATTCACATCCCCACTCTGCTTGATATGGGATGGCAACTGAACCCAAGTCTCTCTTCCCCAGTGAGCTCTAAGGTATTCTGAGGCAGGGCTCTCTCAGGCCCTCTTGTTTAAGCTGTTCCATGCTTGCACATTTATATTCTATAAGCTAGACAGATGCTGAGTGGTTGGGGCCCCCACCTGGGAACTATGAGAATCAGGTTCAAGTCTTTGTTCCAGACCAGACTGATTAGAGGTTTTGAATGTGGCTCTCTGACATTCCACATGATTATTATAGGGGAACCCTCCTCATTTTTTGTGAAAAAGCTCTGATCTGGTTTAGGCACCTAACTCCAGGGGAGGGGTCATGGCTGAGATCTGAGTGGAGATGGGCATATCCCACCAGCCCATAATTAGTCATCTATCTTAGGCTACAGCCCTCTTCTCAGCATTGCCAACAGTCTGACTTGGGGAGCTCACTCTTGGGTGCCTGGCTCCCCATGTCTTACATAAGAAGCCTGAGCACCTACCTGGAGCTATGGCTTCTTCAGTGTGGCAGGGCACCTAAACATTAAGTACCGCAGTCATGGGTCTAAATGCCCTTTGTGGGTCTAGCCACTAGTCAAAATGCGATAGCTTTTTGTATACTACACAATTCAACACAATCATTGTTGGTCTTATGCTTGGGGGGTTAAAAGCCTAGAGTCACAGAGGAAATAGCAGCTTTCAGTTCTCCAAATATGGCAGGACAGAGCTTGAGTTACATTGAGGTCTATTATTCTGGAAAGGAAGGCTAATGAGAAGAAACTGGTGAAACAGTGAATTATCAGGCTGGGGTGCAGTGGAACACAGAGTTGTGCTACAGGGAAATGTGACTAACTACATTCATGGATGGAATACAAAGAAGAAACATAAGAGGGGTTGGTTTAAATGGGTGGGAAGAGAATGAGTAGTCGTTATTTCAGCATTATTGTCTTGACATCAATTCTAACTTAGTTAATTTGCATACAATACTGTAAAACAAAAGACACAAAACAAATTTGAGGGATCCTGTTGTATGGAATGGTTCTAAAATGTGGTACACATGAACATGTTGCTTTAAAGAAAGGAAAAATAAGTGTAAACTGAATGAGTCGTTTATGCTAATTAAATCACTGTCATAATGAGTCTAATCAATCTACTAAACATGGCATCTGTTAAACAAATGTAACTGTAACTGAGAGCCAGTGCTGGAACTGGATAGTTTGGCACCCGAGGCGCACCCAGAGCAAGCAGCACGGAGCGTGCCATCAGATCAAGCGTTGAAACAGAGCTGCTTGTTACATGCTCGGGACAAAGCCCCAGTTGCCCCACCCTGGTTATGGCTGCAGAGAACTTTGTGGGTACCTTAAAACTCTCACTTCCCTAGTCTTATTTCCACTTAAAAGAACACAAAGAGGGCTTGAAATAAATAATCCAATTTCAAACCCTTTTCCATGCACTTACATAGATATCTATATATAGATATCTATATCTGTATAAAGTCCCTGGCATACACTTGTATTGCTTTTTCTTGGGTAGTGCTGGAAGTGTTCTTTCTGAGTTTGCTCACAAGTGTGTTTGATTATATGTGTTATTTGTTAGGTGACTTGCAAAGGAGGCTGCAGTCTGATATGTTAAAGAAAAGAGCAGTGCAATGTCCTTTATTTACCAAGTCCCCATTAATCATTCTGTCTTGAAAGCAAGGGAACCTTAAATATAATAACAAATGAAAACCAAAGTCCTGAAATACAGAGAATGGGGTGTATGTGGGTGGGCGGGTATTAGAGGAAAATAAATACCTTTTACAGTCTTTAAAAATATGTACTACTTAAGGAAAAATCAATGTGGAACTTTTATGCTTTAAGGCCAAACAATTAGATTAATCATCAGATAATATAATGACATTTTAAAAATGTAAACAAGACAAATGGGAAGAACTAGCTGGGAGGGCAGGTATTCTGCATAGCCTAATGTAAAAAATAAAATAAAATAAAGCAGCCTTACAATAAATATGCACAAAATCTACTTTTCTTACTTGCCTCTCTGTAAAATAGAGAAGATAAGACCCCAGTGTAATTTGCACCATATTTTGTGCTGAAGTCAGTGGAATTATATAGGATTAAAATCACGTAGACTATTGCCTTTCTGTGTGTTGGGGCTCTAATGCTTTATTGTTTTTAACTAGCGTAGGTCCCATACTTGAGGTACTAAGTTGTTATACTATGATGTGATGTCAAAAATCCTCCTGAGTATAAATATTTAAGGCCCTTTTTGCTTTCATTTAAATATGATATAAATCTGGAGGAATACAATTGAAGTCAGCTTTGAATGAAACAAGCAAGGAATCGTGTGGCACTTAAAGACTAACACATTCATTTATCACATGAGCTTTCATGGGAGAAAATCCCACTTCATCAGACGCTTTGAAGATGGGAAACTTACCCATTGTGTAAGTTCCCCAATCTTTAAAGTGTTGGATCGCATGGGATTTTTCTCCCATGAAAGCTCACGCGATAAATAAATGTTAGTCTTTAAGTGCCACAGGATTCCTTGCTCGTTTTGCTGAACTAGACTAACCCAGCTGCCCCTTTGGAGCTTTGAATGAGTTTCTCTGGATGTATGCCAGAGTGTGACTGCAAGCAAAATACACACCCTAGTTCTTATCCACCACTTACTCACCAAGAAAACTCCCTTCTTGGTCTCATTTCACAGCTATTTTTATGGTACTAACAAAAAGCAATGTATTGTACTAATGGGTATGCCTTCTGCCCTTTTATGGGCTTCAATAAATGCTCCTAAGATAGGGAGCTGGTAGCAGGAGTGAGTGAGTAAGGATGTAAAACTGAGATGAAGGAGGTTGCTCACAAAATAATTCTCCCAGGCTTTTTATAAGCTTGCTTTTAAAATGCAGAAGACAAAAAATATTTTGTTTTTACAGAATGTTTCAAACAACAATTGCCTTTGTTCTTTTTGTGATCCACAGACCTTAACATATACAGTATGAGAAACAGTTTGCCTGTTCAATTGTTAAACAAATAAAAATAAAAACGAAACAAAAAAACCAAAACCAAACCACACACCAATAGCAGTTCCTAAGTAGAAATTGAATTTTAATAAGGACCTTGAACAAAGATAAAGATTTGCTAGTCAAGATTTACCAGATGAGCTTGTAAATATTATTTGGAGTCCTTTTATGTCCAGCCCCATCTCCTGTGCAGTAACTGCTGAATGTAACAGACGTTAAAAATAGCGGTGTGGCAGGATGAAGTGGGAAATGAGCTGGTACACCTGTTAAAAGTAGGTGGGAGATTTTAACAAAAAGCTCAGCATGGCGCAGTTCTTGTTAAGGTGCCTGAATAAATAGCTAAAATAGCAATTGAGAACAAGAGATTTTAAAAAACACAATTCTTTTTGAAAATAATGGCAGCTGCTAGGGACTCAGCACACCTGGAAGTCTTGCCAATTCCGTTAGAAGCCTAAATGAGCTCTTTCGGAAAAATTCGACCTTACGATGTGCTGTTAAAGCCACTGTTATAATGGTGCAAGGCTACTGCACTCCATTTCCCAACCCAGATGAGTGTATTATTGAAAGCCTGTGAGCAGCATGCACACGTGGATTTTGTGTAACTTACCTTTATATAGTGCCTTCCACCTCAAACACTTCTTCTGCAGACTTCACAGACTGCTGTAGAAATATTATATACAGGTCACTTCACCTACTACTGATTGAAATACATCTCTGTGAGGTGAAACACTCTAGCTAGCTACTTAGGAGGAGAAAGGAGAAACCCCAAGCAACAGTTCATAATAGCAGATGAAGGAGAGTATGGTATCTAATAGAAACAATAGAGATGTTTAAGCCGGGGGTCGGCAACCCCTGGCACATGTGCTGAAGCTGGCACACAAGCCTGCTCCTAGTGGCATGTGGGGCTCTCAGCCTTGTGGTGCAGCTCTAGCTCTGCTTGGTCCAAAGCAGCAGCTTCAAGCCCAGTGGCTTCTCCTGCCTCTCTGCTAGCCCCCTCTTGTGAGCACAGCATGCAGCAGGACCAAAGGCACAGCACTGTGCCTGGCAGCTGATCCATGTGGCCCTCTCCTGTGGTGTGGCTTCCCGCTATGCCCACAGCAGGAGGGCAGAAGAGAGAAAGCAGCCTCCGAGTATGGCGAGTTTGCCACTTCCGTCCCGTGGTGTTCACAGAAGGGGGCCAGCAGGCATGTGTGCAGCTTAAAGTATCCAAATATGTACCAGACGTTGGAAAAGCAAAGGCAAGGATCACACTCGAAAAAATTGCATTTTAATTTGATTTTAGTAAGAATGTTAATAAACCTTAGTGTTTACTTACAATGATAGTTGTAATCTTGCAGAGACATGCTTAAACATTAAAATTTGCTAGTGGCACCCGACATTGTAAATTAGCTTGAATCAGTGAAGATTCAGCACACTACTTCTGAAAAGTTGCCTACCCCTGGTTTAGGCAAGCAGAGTGTAGGTAGCTGAGTTGGATTTTAGCTCTTTTCCTAGAAAGGAAGCCATGAGACGTTTGATTACTACAGTAGTCAAGACAGTGGTTTTACTACACTACCGTGGTTTTATGTCTTCTTCAAACTCTGTCATCTGCAGCACCTCTTAACGCCATGCTAGGCTATTGGTTCACTACTGACTCAGACAGAAGAATGTCTAAGCATTGCATACTGTAATGTTTCCTTGGCGATCTCCCATCCAAGCAGTAGCTAGCTTTGACTATTTTTAGTTTTTCCAATCTGAATGGAATATAGCATAGGGTGGGAGGGCCAAAAGCCACATAAAAAACACCATCCAAAATCTTTGAGTGCTGAGAATATCAGATGGTATTCTTTATCACAAAAATAATTTTTGGCTGCTCTTCAGCTACCTTCAGAGGAACATAAAGCTAGTTATGTTTGCATTACTTAGCAATATAATGGCCTTCAGATTTCTAGTGCATACTCTGCAGGTGTACTCGTTGCTAACAAATTCTAATGCCTCCTCTGGAGGGTTGTGAAAATAATTTATTTGATCTCTCTTTGCATAGAATTCACCTAGAAGACCTCAGCCAAAGTGTGCTGCTCCATATGACTGAAAAACTTGGCTACAAGAACAGTGATGTCATCAACACTGTCCTCTCTAATAGGGCAAGCCACACTCTTGCCATGTACTTTCTCCTTAATAAGAAACTAGAGCGCTATTTGGCAGTTCTGAGAGTAAGTATGGCTTGATACTGATTCCTTAAGATGATGACAATAATAATTGTAGCATTAGAAAGGATGCTGTAATATGCAAATAATTCGCATACTGACATTTGATTCTGTGCATTTAACTTAGGGAAGTGCATTCCTTTGAGATTTACTGTTCTTCTCATAATAATTGTGAAAGAGAGATAATGCTGGTAAATAGATAACATTCATTCAGATAAGAACTCCAGGTAGGGGAAATAATTTTATGGTATATCTATGTGGAAGGATTTTGGCATACAAAAACAAAGTCCTTGTCATGTAAAGCTTTATTTTTGTCCTAGAGTTGTCAGGCTTATGTTCTTTAGATATAATTCTTCTATTATAAAGTATCATTCATCAACAATGTGATTCTTAGCAGAAGAGATGGGATAATAGCCATTAAAATTTGGTTGTGAAGTGAAAATTTTCAGTAGAAGTTGTACTTAAAAATAATATGTAGAGTTTGTTGATTATCTTTTGAGCCTGTTGGCCCATTGCACAAAACACTTATACCAAGCAGGTCTTGAATATGACCTTGGGTCAAAAATCCTACTGTCCACATTGCATTGCAGTTTTCTTTTAGGGTGGATGGCTACTGCATACTCTGCATTCTGTTCCTGCACAGATCTCCCATTGGCACCAGTAGATGGTTGCACTGGCAATGAGAAAAGCATCTCCTTGAGAGAAGAGCAGTAAGGGACTTAGGAGACTGGCCATGCAGTTTCAGAAGGAAGGTCTCACTCACATATGACTCGGGTTGTGAACGTTAGCAGTTTCGCTTTGCAACGGTTCTTACAAATAGTTTTCTTTGTTCTTCAGTGTCAGTCTTCTTAGGTGACTTCCACTTCTTCAGACCCCCTCCCCCTCCACGTCTGACTTTGAGTTTTGTATTCAGAGCAAAGGGCCACTGAAACCAGCAGGCTTATCAAAACAATGCAAAACTCTGTTTTCTGCATCATTATGATACGAGCCCATCTCATGGGGCAGCATGTGCTGGAACAGACACCTTAACACTTTTCTTGGCATGAGTGCAGTCTCTGTGTCTTTTTACATGAAGGGAGCCTTCACTCTGTCCCTACCCCACCTCACTCACACTGCATTCTTTGAGAGCCTAGCACTGCCAGCATAGTGTTCCTTAGCCACTTAATGGGTGTCCCCAGTGCAGAGGTTTGGCGTATGCAAGTGGCTGAGATGTGTTGTACGCTGTCCTCTCTTGACATCTGTGCATGGCGAAGGACAGTCTGGGCCTGACATACTTAATTAGTGAGGGATCTGTAAGTACCTACAGGGTTGCTCATAAAGTTCAAGGGTTTATATGTTTTTCCTTCCAAGAATTAGTTTCTGTTTTATCTCAAAAGGCTTCCTTGTCTGGTGAATGGCCATAAAGTCTTCACTCCTCCTCAGAGCATAGTTTGTATTAGAAAGAGCATTCAAATATTGTAACGATGATGTCTCGCTGCCCATTTGCAGGTCAGCATGAATGATATTTAAACACAATAGGCCAAATCCATCATTGTCATCAACTGATGCAACTCTACTGAAAGCCACAGTGAATTTGGCCCACCAGGTATTAGCTCATAATTAGTTTAGTTGTCTCTAATTATTTCACATTATTTTTTTCCCCTGTCAGCAGAAGTCTGATGTCCATGAAAATGTTTGCTACAAGAGCCAGCTATACCAAATAGAAAAATACAAGGGGAACCAAGATGCCTACGAGGTACAGCTTTTTATGATGATACTTCGATGCTGGACTGAATTTAAGAATTTCCAACTGATTGTGATTAAAATTGATGGGTTTCTGGCTGTGGGGGTGACGCAGAAATAATTCCAAACCCAGAGAAATAGTGAAAGTTGCTTACAAGAGAGAAAGTTACCAAATGATTCATTCCAAAAAGAATTGCCAGGGAGGTTTGGCCATCATCATTTAAAACAAAGTGCCTGATCTGCTTGCACAGAACAAGTGGACCTTTAAAGGTCACAGTAATACCTCTCAACATGCAAGCTTAAATATGAATCTCAGTGACAGTGGAAAATATGTTAGGATTGCAAGTGTAGACAGCAAATTCCACTTGTGCATACAGGTATTTTGAATGTCTTAATTTAACCCTGAGAACACTCCCAACATTAATTCATAATAACTCCTAGGTACTAAAGCTATTGTGTTCCTCCTCAGATATATTCTGCAGTAATACAGACAGCTTGGGGCTGTGTGGAATTTTCTTAGAGATATTTTTTTAAAAAACCAGCTCTTCTACATCATCTTCTAGCTGATTCTTTTCAAGCACTTCACAAGAATTTATAAATTAAGCCTCACAATATCCCTGAGCACTAGTCTGCCCCTCCAAAGTACAGTACAAGTAGCTCCAGATGAAGGCAATCAGCATTGCATGTAACTTGCAGAGGATGAATAGGATTCAGAGGGAGTATTATCATCTCCCTTGTACAAAGAGGAAGCCAAGAACAAAGGGCTAAAGTAACTTGCCCAAGGTCACAGCCTTCACTACATTTGAGCAATGAAATTCAAAATTGGAGTTCAGTCTGGGTTTATTGAAAGGTTGTGAGCTAAGCTCTTTGGCAAATGGGTTTTTTTCCTTGGGAAAAATTTTGCTGAAGATTCCTCTCCCACATTTTTATTTAATTTTTAGTGGGGGGAGGGTGTGACATGCTGCTCCCTGACTCTGGTCCAGCATGCTGCTGTGACCTCCCCACCGTCTCCATACCTGGACCCAGACTTACCCCACTTTGCCAGGTGACCACTTACTCCTGAGTCAGTCCACACCAGCCTCCTGCATGTAATCAGTTCCAGGCAATGGGGGTGCTCCCAACTGGGCACCAGTGAGGTTGTCCCCAAGTGAGCACCCTCAGTCCCAGATACCACAGTGGAAACTTCTGTCTTACATGGATTGGGAACCACTCCTAATCACCATCATCTCACGTCTGTCCATTTAACATCACTTACAGCCTCTAAAGTCCACACAGCTTTAGATAAAACATACAATGGTTTATTGATTAAAATGTGATTTTAAGTGAGTATATAGCAAATCAATGCACAATCATTTTATAAAGTCAGGAGTTGCCATGAGAAAATAAAACATAAAGCATGCATACTGCACTATAATGCTGTTTGGGATCACACTTTAGCTTGTTCTCACCTTTCTTACTTCCAAGTCTGGCTGTTTGGTGGTTTTCAGCCAGACCAGGTCCTCCTGACAATGTGTGGTGTAAGGAGTGTTCCTTGCAGTTACTTCTAAGTGGTGTTTTTCTGGCCCAAGCCAATAGCTTCTCCTCTCAGAGTGTCTCCATTCCTCCTTTTCATCCCGCTTGGCCCCTCCCTTTCTGTGCTGCTGTATTTCTCTTTACCTCTACATGAACTAGAGAGGGCATTTGCATAGCATTGCCTTTTATCATGTAAATCTCCAGCCTCTGTGCTACATATAGTCCTGAAAGTGTGTGCTGTGTAACATGCTTTACATCTGTACACATATGTGATGCTGCAGGAAACATGATACCATAGTAATCATGTAGAGTATGTCATGAGCATTCATAAAGAAACCGTGCATGGCATAACTAGCATCAAATCACATAATCACAGTGCAAAAGTGAATAGGAAAATTACACAGATCATAACCTAACCGTGCACAGATGTTCATTCCGTGACAGGGGCTGATCAAAAATACCTAGACAACTTGCAGTTTTAGGCAACCAAAAGCCAAAAAAATTCACCACAAACCCATAATATATTTGGCTTTGTATCACTGCTTATTAACATTTGGAAAGGAGTGTTTGGGGCAGGGATGGCCTCAAGTGTTTTGTTGCCCTTGGTGGAAAACTGTGGTGTCCTCCCCACCCTCCAGAAAACCCAACATGGGTTGATAGAGACTACTCCAAACAGTCTAGGCTCCAGCACATGGTGTGCATTTGCAGCCACATATGGAATCCAGATAGCAGCCACACAACTCAAAGAACCATCAATTACAGGAAGTAACCTTTCTTTATAATGGCAATGGTCATGATACTATTAAAAATGGTTTCCAAACCCAAAATTACATGGGCACATTTATATTGTAGCTGTCTCTTTCTTTCTTTCTTTTTTTCTTAATATGTATTTGCCAATTTGATAGAAAAGTTGAATTGCATGCCAGATGGAAGTACCAGGGCAAAGCGCATGCTAGTCTTTATTTATAAAAGGAGTACATAGTTTATTTAAAATGTATCAGCTGCAGATAGATTGAGCAAATATATTTCAAGATGTATCTGAGGGCTCTTTGGAGCCAAATTCTTCTCTGTGCACACATGGATTTCCGTATTTGAATTTAGCCATTAACTTATTGTTTATATGTGTGTATCATATGTGTGTATGTGTACGTATAATAATGTATTGTGTAGACACTCAAAGGTATGTTCTTATACAAGTGAAGGAAAACTTACCTGGCAATAGTGCAAGGACAGAAGCAGGCCAGTTGTTTTGGGATTATTTTAAAAAATGGAAGTGCCTCTGCTGCTATACCCCTAAACTCCAGTTGCAGCCAGAGAATTGGTGTATGACTTCTATAAGAAAAAATAAGAACTAATGATAGTGCTATCACATGATTGCCTGTTTGGACAGTATATATTTCCATGGCTAAGGGGCTGCTTCTTATTCCCTCTGAATCCTGATCTGCAGACAGATTTTTGTAGCAATATAACTGTTTTGGTTAGGTGAATATTTTTTGTTTTTGTTTTGTTATACTGAAATAACTAGCCTAGTACAACCAGTAATATGGATACATTGGTGCTGCTATGGCTTCTTCACCTTCCCACGTGGGGATAGCTATATATACCTTTATACCAATACAACTGTATCCACACAAGGTGAGGTGTATCACATTTACTATACCAAGATAATTAAAATAGTACAGTTCTCATTTGTGGACAAGCTGTCTGATGTTCTTGCAATATGTTTTGAAGGTGGAGATAGAGGTCTGCTTTTCTCCTCTCTTAAATTACTGTACCTCATATATATAAAAAGCAGGCTCATGGTGAGGGGAAAAAAATATACCAAATATCTTCTTAATCGTGACGTAAAAATTAGAGTCCAAGGGCCTAATCCTGCAAAAATGTATGTACTCATTTAATTATGAGCACGAGTGAGTCCATTAATGTCAACTCCTAAAGAAGCAAGGCCTCTGTATGTACAGAAAGCACAGATTACAAAAGCTGAAGTTCAAATGAAATGATCTACATGTTTGTGCAGAGCCTGCATATTAGGCCCCCCAATCCTGACTGAGACTTTTGGGAACTTTAGCAAAACAAATAAATAATGCGTCTCTTAGAATAACACAGGATTCTAAAACTGAAGATGAACCTTAGCCCACTGAAACAGAAGGAGAAGTGTTTCAGAAATAACATCCAAAAATAGTAACTAGCCTATAACTAAACCTATGCTTCATGATGGAGACATCTTTTAGGGGTCTTTTCAGATTCTTTGGGAAATTTCCAGTATCTACCCCCCTAATTCTCTTGAGAAGGAAGGGTTGACTTACAAACCAACCTTTCTGAGGCTATTTGGGATCTTCCAATTTCATCATGTCCTACCACTGCTTCAAAGCAGGAGCATCCCTCTCAGTCTGCCTTGCAGCTCCGAAGTGAAAGTTGGGAGTCCTGCTCCCTAGATAAATGATGTAGCTGTGTTGCCATGGAGATGCCATGCAGACATCTCCTAAGATTCTGCAGCATCTGGCTGAAATTCTTCCTCGTCATTTTAGTGATGTGAAAAAATGCAAATGTAAGTAACTGTGGCATAATGGTTGTGGCTAGCAATGCCCCATTTAGCTACTGTGAAAGTATTACAATAGGGGTAGGTCTACAGCATGGTGGGATTTTGGCAGCAGATGCAGGGAGATATGCAAAGTACTTAAAATACCTTGCATATCTCCCTTCAATTGCCTACTTACCATGATGTCTTCGGTAATCCTGAGTCAAAGGGAAATGCTCTCCCTTTGACTCAGCCCTACCACAGTTGCTGGGATGGTCTTCAGCAATTGACTTCCTGATCAGTTGAGCGTGTCTTCACAGACCCGATCTGTGAATTGGAAAGATTGATCTGACAGTGGCAAATTTGTCACTGTCAGCAAAGACTAGCCTTTAGTCTGTCGCTGTTAACATGTCAAGCCCTGTTTCCCACAGGGCTTGCTGTAGGGGGACGTTAACAGCAAGCCTGGTAGGGTAGTGGTGTCACTAAGAGCGATATGTACCAGTTTGCAAAGAGCTCCAGGAGACAGGGTCCCTACCTGCACAGGGTATTTTGAAGGCTTGTTTCATTTTTATATTCAGAAGAGGTGGGTAGGGAAGCAAGTAGGGCTGTTGGGAGGGCTCAGGGGACTGGGAGCAAACAGCCCCATGTACCAGATCTGTGAGAGCTGGGTTGGGTGTGGCATTGCCCATGCAAAGCAGCTACTGGGGTCAGATTCAGGTTTGGAGGGGGCTGAAGGAATTCTAGCACAGAGAGCTAGTGTTGCGATCCTTTCATAATAATAGACAAAGCCAATATAAACACCCGTTATCTTTCCTTTAAATCTATTGCTGGGATTAGGGTAAATCTTTGGGGTTGAGCTCAGGACAGGAAATAGTTTAGGATGAGGTAATGCCACATATTCCCAAGTACAGCTTACTGGTACAGCTCTTTCATTGCGAGATGTATACAGTATGTTGAAAGCTGAACATTTATAGCTCCTCTAAAGGAAATCTTCCTTTCCTTCTCAAAATATAAAAGCGTTTGGCATCTTGGGACTTGAGATTTTTTTTCTGTTTCGAAGAAATAGCCCTAGTGAACTTTAAAAATAATTAAAAGACCATTTTCAACATCTAGCAAGGGTAAAGTAATTCACTGATAACACAGGATATGTGGATTTCTTTTTCACGTGAGTACTTCAAGTCTGTACGATACAGCTGTGTTACTGCTCCTTGAAAATGTTACAGCAGCATGAACGTGATAGAATGTCAAGGTCACTGGGAATGTGTTTATGAGTAGGGCACTGCTGTATTCTGCTTTAGCGCTGTCTGCGTGTACCACTAGACTAAAAATAATTGCTGTATTGAAATGTTCTTGCTGATGCTGTGTCAAGGCTTTTTCCCCACTCTGGCACTCTGAGTGCAGAAGGTGGG
>ML682069.1:9569432-9667730 GCA_007922195.1 Podocnemis expansa
ACTCACTGACCAGAGTGTTAACCCCTTCCTCCCCAAGGGTTATTACATGCTGTATCAACCAAAATGCACATATTTTCCTCAAGTGGCCTGTTGACAATCTTGATTGCCTTTTTATGGTGATATTTCACCATTCTGGTCCTCTCCTCACAAGTACCTTTAAAAAAAGTCCTTCTGAAAGAGCCCCAGTTTCTGCTGGCCTTGGTTATCAGGGTTGAGAGCTGTAAATATTCAATACAATGTGTAGGGAATTAACTGTACAACTCCCATTGACTTTATTTTTTGAGATTTATATAGTGCCATTTGGGCATTGTATTTTACAGCCATGAAAGCAGGCAAAGCATCTGCTTCAGAGAATTGATAAATGAGACAGGATGAGAAATGTGCAGCTAAACCCACATTCAGTGCCTTATCCATGTAGGAGTTAATCTGTGATCATTTGCACATAACCCAGTTTGTTTGAAAACAATTTTGTTGCTCAACAGAGATTTCCAGAGATGCTTTCCTTTCTACGAAAGGTCTTTTCTTTAGCCCTAATAATGCCTCCTTTAAAGCTTTTGTAATAGGTCATAAAGTTTAAACTTAAGGGTGCTGCTCTTCTGTTCATCTGTCACTGATGTCCTTCCTCAGGAGTAGTTAACCTTCCAAAGTTCAAAGGTTAATAAGCAGGAGGAGAAAATCTGAGAGTTCCTTGTGGTCTAAGGATGGCAACAGTGAAGTACCAGTGGGATACAGCTAGTATTTTCCTAATACTTTCCTCAAAGTTGTTTGTTTGTAACAGCCCCTAGAAGGTTTGAAACTAACTTCTGTTTCTTCATCCAAACTAGTTTTCCTGTTACATATGTGTACTGATTTGTTACTGTAGGGTTGACAATGAAATAATACTCAGCTGATACTACTGATCTATTTTTTATAATAAAATCTTAAATTGGGTTCTTGTGAGTTAGTATTTGACATATACTTAAAGACTTAATGGGAGAAAGAGCTCTGGAGCATTTGCTTAAAGAAGTCTTGTAGTTCCATAAGCTTTTCAACAGAGTGTAGTAAAAAAGATAGCTAATTCATTTCAATTTTGAAACAAAATTATGGAAATCAGGGTCTTTTTTACTTGCTTTTCTGATTCCTAAACTCAGTATGCTCTCCCCTTCCGCACCATTGTCAGTTGATAGAAAACCACTTGTTTTAAGAGGTATGGATTGTCATGTTTAAAGGGCAGTACACCAATTATGTTGAGCGCCAGTCAAGCACACAGAATTCATTGCGGGACTGGAACATACGGGCCTAATTCTCTGCTCTCGTGTGTGTGTGTGGGGGGGGGGGGGGGGTTGTGTGTGTGTAGATACCTTTGCACAGCCACTATAAAATGTTACCAAATCTGAATGGCAGTGTTTACATTCCGTTGGACTCATTTTTCACAGGTGTATGTGGTTATGTAAGGTGCAAGCCAGTGGAGTATCAGGTTTTGAATCTGCAGGACTGGGTCCATATTCTTCAGGTCTAGGCCCAGGCAGAATGTAAATCTTAGAATAGAATAGAATAGAATCATAGGGTTGGAAGGGACCTCATGAGATCATCGAGTCCAACAGTTGGGAATGTTAAGCTTTTTTATAACTTTATAACTCATCTTTTAAAATGTCAAAGGAAATACAATAAGCAGAAGTGAAATGTCTTTTTCTATGTTTAAATTTGGAGGCAAATTTCAGATGTAAAGGAGCATGAATCCATGTGTTCTTACTTCAGCAAGGTCTCCTAGGATTGAGTGGCCTCTGAAGAAAGACCTTTTCTTTTGTTTGAGTTCCTGAAAACAATTTTCACACTGCATGAATTTCAATGTGCATGAGAGCCATGAAATCACATTGAATGGATCAGAAGAAAATGTTACATGGAAGATTTAGTTGTTTTGAGTACCCATATGCATTCCTATTAAAATTTTGAATACAACTAAATAAGTGGTGGTTTTATTCCTCTGTTTTCTTAGGGCACTTAAACTTTCCAAACTAAACTGTTTTTCTTTATTTTATAACTTAAAGGACAAGAAGCAAAAAGAACAAGAAAAGAAAGCGGAGCTTCTCCACCGCCCGGTCCTAAAGAAAACAGAGAAAAATCCACCTTCCTACAGACAGCCCTCCTCCTGCCTTATTACACAGATACAGAACACCAAGGCACTGCTGAAAGATCGAAAAACCACCAAGACTGGTATTCCAGAAAAAGGTTAGTAAGAGGGGTGTGTGTGTGCGCATGCACACACTCGTGCACGTGCATGTACAGGAAGAAAGATTAAATAAGAGAAGTTTGAACGAAATAGTTGTTCTTTAAAAGGAGACCGTGGTAATTTTGAATAATTAGGATTTTTGTTCAGTCTCTTCTGATTTCCAACATGATAGACTTATCATAGCTTTGTTTAAAGTCTTTCTCTACACATATATGTGTGCAGAATCACCTTTACTTTATACCATCACTTTAAAAGCAACAACACCCTCCCCAGAACCTTGTGGTTTGGACAAAAGATGAGCTACAAAGAAATTTCTTTCTGCTGCCCAAGGAATGCAGCAGCAGGAATGGAGTAAAAGGAGCAAGGAATGCAGGCACTGAACCAGAGGAAAGCTCTGATAACCAAGAGCAGTCTGAGAAAAAAGAGAGGAATCAATGATTGGGTGATGAAGGAGGAAAAACAGCCAGCTAATAGGGAGGGAGATGGGACACCCGAAGGACAATAAACACTTGAAATAAAAACAAAGGGAGAAACCAAACTATATAGGAACAGAGACAGAGGACAGGAAAGTGCTAGTCACATGCTGGATGGGAGGCAGTCTGCTGAGAGATGGATGGGAGGGCACACTGCAGGGTGACAAAACAAAGGAATTGAAGAAAAGAGCAGTCAGTAGGGAAAATGGAGCAAAGACTATTGGGGGAGGGGCAGAAAGCACAGTGAGAGAAGGGAATGAATAATGAGTTAGGGAGAGGTTAGACCCACATATTTTTGGAGGCACAAACAAATTTAAGCCTGCATTTATAGATGCTTTTTAGTAATCTGACATTTTATTCATTTGATTATTTAGGTGTCTTTAAAAAAACAAAACAAAACCAAAAATGGCATTATCAGTCATAAGGTATGGTTGAAAATGGTGTACATTCTCCAGGAGAGTCTTTAAAAGTAACAGCAAATTTTAATTTTGTTGAATTTTTTTATAGAATTTGTTTGCAAACAAAATGATTTTTCTATTTGTTTTTATTTTCCCCTTTCTGCCTTTTTCTGAAACTTTTGACTGGCATGAAAATTTTCCACTCACCAGACAAATATTTTGACAAAAACTTTTGACAAGCTTTAGAAAGCAGGCCAATCAAAAAAAACCTCATCAGTACCTGTCAGATGAAACTCAGCCCAACTACAGTAACAAGTTCCAGAGGGGTAACTGTGTTAGTCTATTTCAGCAAAACAAACAAGGAATCCTGTGGGGCTTTTAAAGACTAACACATAAGCTTTTATGGGTATAATACCACTTCCTCAGGTACAGTTTCCATTTCATGCATCTGATGAAGTGGGATTAGACCCATGGAAGCTCATGTGATAAATACATCTTTTAATCTTCCAGAGTGCCACAGGACTCCTTGTTTGTTCAACTTAACTAATCAACCTTCCTCTCCCCCCCCCCCCCCCAAATCTCCTTTCCTGAAGTCCCAAGGAAATAAATGTAAGCACTGCAATGTGCCCTGAAGGTTAGCAGATCTGAGCTATTTCAGACCAGATGTAAATTTTAAAGCTATGAGATACTCATGGAGAGTGCTTTTTTGCCAGCCCTCTCACCTTTAAATCAAGGGGAATCCAGCTAAAGAGCCTCTATAGATTGCTTTTGACAAACAGCTAAAACTTGTTTTGTTGTACATTGGGTCTAGCTGCAATCAATTCAGTAGAGGTAGATGTGAATGTTCGGCAAAAATCAAGGAGATCTCCTGATTGTACTGTTATTTTATTATTGGGACCTATCCTGAAAACCTTATTTCATTTCTATTTAGTCCTTTCTCAAGTAGAAGTCCCATTGAAGTCAACGAATGAAATTCTGTTTCCAGCTCTAACTGTTGAATCTGGAAATGCAGTTATTCCATATTTACACCTGTGAAATTGAAAGCCAATTTTGTTCAGTGGTAGTAACTACTTTATGATTTATCTTCTTTTTATTATATCTGTAGGTATTTGGTAGGTGAAATGTTCAGTTCCTGTTAAGAATCATCCCCTGCTCCATTAAGATTTTTTAAAAGAAAAAAAAGGAAATATTAAATTTCCTAGACTTTACTCAAGAATTCACAATTAATTCCTACTACTAAGGACATGACTGTGTTTTTAAGAAACTTTGAGAGCACTGTAATAAGCCATCCCAATGTGTAGAAAGAATTGCAGATATACTAGGTGACCAGCTTGGCTTAACTTTGAAATCTTCAATGAGCTTAAACACAAAAAGAAAGTGTACAAATGTCTAGGGAGGAATATAAAAATATTGCTTGAGCAAGCAAGGGTGAAATCAGGAAGGCCAAAGCACAGTTGGGTTGCACCTAGCAAGGTATGTGAAGGGTTTCTACAGGTATGTTGGTAACTAGAAGATCAGGAGACATGTGGGTCCCTTACAGAATGGGGAGGCAACCTAGTGACAGATGATGCGGAAAAAGCTGAAGTACTCAGTGTTTTCTGTACCACTGCATTCACAGATAAATAGAGCCCTGCAGATCTGCAGGTATCCTCTACAGATCTTTGGTTATCCTCATCCACAGATGCAAGTGTGGATAACCGCAGACCCATTGCTGCACTGTGTCATCAGTACACAGGGGAACCAAGAAGAGCTCAAGCCAATCCTAGCTCAGCTCTGTTTGTGGTCTGCCAGCCAATCAGAGTCTCACTCACAGCAGGCTTGGGCTTGGAGAGTCACCGCTCACTGTCAGCTGGCTTTTGATTGGCTCAGTCTCCATGACTTCTCTGCCCACTTCCTCCTTTTTTTGTTTGCCGTTTGCAAGCCGTGCTGTCAATCAGATGTTTCATTGGTGGCCAAGGAAATCTGATTGACAGTGCAGCATGTGAACTGCAAACGAGCAAAGTAAAAAGTGGGCGGGATCCAGGTGAGGAATGAGCCAATCAAAGACTGAAATGCTGACTGTGATCCCAAGCTTGGTTGTGGATGTGGTTATGGATGTAGTTAAAACCTGGCATGTGGATTCCAGACTGGATCAATATTGTCACTGAGTGGATGTGGATTGGATGCGGCTCCACATTTTGTATCTGCACAGGGCTCTACAGATAAGAGCAGCTCCCAAACTATTGCATGGGACAGTGTTGTCTGGGGAGGAGGTGGAGCAACCCTCAGTGGTGAAAGAACAGGTTCAGAACTATTTAGAAAAGCTGGACAATGCAATAGTCCATGAAGCTAGATGCAAGGCATCTGAAGTTGCTGAGAGAGCTGGCCAATGACAAGAGAGTTGGCAAAACTGTTGACCATTATCTTTGAAAACTTGTGGCAGTCGGGGGTGGGGAGCGGTCCTAGGTGATTGGAAGAAGGCAGATAAAGTGCCTATCTTTTAAAAAGTGAAAGAGAAGGATCTTGAGAACTACAGAATAGTGAGCCTCACTTCAGTCACTGGAAAAGTCATGGAGCAGGTCCCTATTCTGAAGTGCTTGGTGGAGAGAAAGGTGACCAGGAGCAGTCAACATGGATTCACCAAGGGCAAGTCATGTCTGATCAATCTGATTGTCTTCCATAGGTCCAGTCATCTCAGTGGAAAGTGGTGGATGTGTTATACCTTGACTTTAGCAAAGTTTTGGGTACAGTCTACCCCACCATTCTTGCCCTCAAGTTAATGAAGTCTGGGTTGGATGAATAGATAAGTTGGCTAAAAAACTGCCTAGATCACCCGGCTGAATGAGTAGTGATCAACAGCTCTATGTCTAGTTAATAGCTGATCCCAAGTGGAGTGTGCCAGGGGTTGGTCTTGGTGCCAGTTTTGTTCATCTTCATTAATGATCTGAAGGACGCAGTGGATCACACCCTCAGCAAGTTTGCAGAGGACACTAAGCTGGGGTGAGTGGTAGATGTGCTGAAAGACAGGTAGAGTGACCTAGATAAATTGAAGGATTGGGCTAAAAGAAATCTGATGAGATTCAACAAGGCCAGGTGCAGAGTCCTGCACTTAGGATGAAGAAGTCCCATACACTGCTACAAACTGGGGACCCACTGGCTAAGCAAAAGTCCTGCAGAAAAGACCTGGGGTTACAGTGGACAAGAAGCTGGACATGCGTTCACAGTGTGCCTTTGTTGCCAGGAGGACTAATGGTATATTGGGCTACATTAGTAAGAGCATTGCCAGAAGGTAGAGGGAAGTGATTGTCCCCGTCTTATTTGGCATTGGTGAGGCCACATCTCGAGTGTTGCATCCAGGTTTGGACACCCCCCCACCCCCAACTACAGGGTATCTGGACAAATTGAAGAGATTGTAGTGGAGGGCAACAAAAATAATTAAGGATCTGGGGCATGTGACTTTTGAGTAAGGCTTAGATTTTGTCAAAGTTATTTTAGTCATGGACTGGCCATGGGCAACGCATAGATGCACATAAGCAATGACCTGTCTGTGATTTCTACTAAAAATACGTGAGAGAGGAACTGACCAAATGGCTGAGTGGGAGTAGGATGAGAGCCTTTGAGAAGGGGAGGGTGCAGCAGTCAGAGGGCATGATGCTAAATCCTCCACTGAGCACTGTTTTTCCCTGTTTCTGAGTCCCCTATGGTATGGGTGAAATTTCTGAGGCTCACCACTGAAGCTGATATCCCACAGCCCAAGGTTGTTCAGGACTGTGGGGTCCCAGGTAGTAGCTAGGAGCAGCAATGGGGTGTTTGGAATCTGTGGGGCTGCTAGTGTCCCTCGACTGCAGCTTGAGACTCCAAGGTCCCTCGCTGCCACCTGAGCTCACAGTTGCAGGGCTGTCCATGGCAGCTGTGAGCCCACACCAGCAAACAGCAGTTGTCTCTGCTGCCGGCTTGGTGCCACAGGGTCTCTGCTGCTTTTGGGTCCCCCCCCCTGTGGCTCAGGTCCCTGGGGTCCTCTTGCAACAGTGGATAGCAGTTGGGTGTCCCACCTCAGCAGATGGTAGTGAAGTATCCGCACAGTTTGTGGCAGATTGAAGCTCCAGGTTCCCCTCACCACGGCAATGGCTCACCGCTGCAGGGCTGCCTGTAGTGTCTGGGTACTGCAGGTCCCTGCTGCCTGCACCAGCACACAGTAGTGGACTCTGCTGCCAGCAGCAGCTTTGAGCTGTGGCCCCCCTGAAGCAGCTGAAAGCTGCTCCCCCTGATTTGATCTCTGCAGCTCCTGGAAGGTTACTTATGAGGAGATGCTGAGAGAACTGGGCTTGTTTAGTCTATGGAAGAGGAGCATGGGACTTCCCTCTAACCCCAATCTTCTATGATTCTGATATTTTATCAGTGTGTGGCTGCATTTATCAAGCCCTCTTTTTACTGAGTCAGAGCACCTGTCCTGCAGCCAGAACACTGGCAGGCAAGAAACTCACAGAACAACCACATAAGTACAAAATAAAAATTAAACCATTAACTCCTTGACCACTGCACTTAAGTATTTGCTACAAGGCCATTTGGTTAGTATAGACTACATCTGTTCTTCTGGATAAAACTTCTGAAGAATGGGAGATCAAATATCTTGTGCTCTAAGCCAGAGCAGGTATTAGTGAATGTCATTCACTTTTCTGAGTTCTTTTCCTTTTGTTTTGTAGATTCCACCAATGGTTTAAGCCCTTACCATGAACCTGAGGCAACAAAGGCAGGTTGTGTCACTTCCTGTTCTCTGGAATATCTTGAAATTCAGCCACCTCTTCCAAGGACGCCTAGACTCCTTAAGAGGCAGGATTCTCCTCAGAAAGAGTCTTCAAGTACCAGAAGCCAGAAGTCAGACACTCCCTTGATTCTGAATATTGTTCATTCTTTTGAATCTGTTGATAGAGAGGACCAGGTAGACCAAATTTCCCCTTCTGATCAGTATAGAATTTTAAGCTCGCCAGTGAATTTTGGTTATAAAAGCTCAAGTGAAAGGACACTATCTCCACTTTTCCAGCCTGGAAGTATATCTCCTGTCAAAACTCCAGTTCATGCCAATCAAGTCTCTTTCACCTATGAAGAAAAGACGAGTCCTTTGAGAGAAGAAGTTGTATCTCCCACTCAGCCAGCTTCAAACAATCTCTCCAATCCTTTGGGGAGCCCTAACTGTGTTAAAAGCAGAGGGAGATTCCCCATGATGGGGATTGGACAGATGTTGCGGAAAAGGAATCAGACAATTCAGCCAACCCCTGATAAGCCACTGGAGGCAAGAATGCCTCAGTTGCAGCAAATGAATCCCGCACAGATTTCATTCAATGCAACAGAGGCTGTGAATGGCCAGTGTTAGTTTGATACTCTTAAAAGACAATTTGTAGTGCTGCTTTCTCACACTTCAGATGATATAGAAGAAGGGAAAATTGCAGGCACGTTGGTCTCTCTCTGTATAATATATTACAGCATCCAACTGGAATAGCAAAGGCCTCCTTGTAAGGTTTTGATGGATTCTCATTATTAAAATTGAAAGAAGAGAGCCCCACTTGGATTGTTAAGAAAATTTAGCAAAGGTGACATTCATTTGATTTGACTGTATAGTGAAGTGTGTCTTAAAAGATCTACTGAAAACTTGAGGGAAGAGATGCTATATTCTAGTATTAGATAAAGATTTTTAGCATCAAAAGAACAGCTGGCATAACAACTTGATTCGTCAGTGTTACCTACATTAATAAACTTGCCATTGGCTTTCTGCTGCCATGACTGCTGGGCACTGCCAGGAGCTGAGGTTGAGACTACAATTGGTCACATATGATATTGGCGCAGGTATTGTTCGTGTGGCTCAAGAAGGGGAAAAACACTAGAGACTGTATTTCTCAGACCAAGAGTTACACTTCTAATTCAAGAACACGCTCCACAAAGGAGAAGTGAATCAGTGGGAACCTGGACAAAAGCATGAGTTCTAGACATTCAGAGCAAGTGAAGGCTTTGATTGTCAAAGCAGATTTTTACTGATAATCGTACAAACTAGATAATAGTTGAATCTTTTTTTCTTAAAGAAAATGTTCATTTTATAATAGATGTTACACAAAAGAAACATTGTTTTAAAACTAGTTTGGTCAAATTGACAATTTCCTGCTCTTCTCATAAAACAGGTCTCCAAGTGGATGATTAAAACAACAGTCAGAACTGCAACATGGTTGTTTTAAACTAGTTCTATGGAAGAATTGCATTAACTTCTGTTTTAGCAAAATAGCATTGGATATAGATGAAGGCTTCTCTGAGACACTGAAGTAAATTTAAAGGCATTACAAAGGACACACCAATGTCATTTTAGACATCAAGGATGATAATGCAGTTGGTACCAAAAATTCAGAAGTGTTCTGAACTGTGACGATTAACTCTCCTTACAGACAACATATTCTACACTCTGGCATTTTTTTTCTAAGTAAATAATACATCCAAATAAAGGGAGTAATGTGTTTGGGTTTTTTCTTTTTTGCAAGCCATTTGCTATAAACTTAGGTTTAACCAAAGATTATTTTGTGGTTTGTCTGTATGGTACTTGCATATGAGTTGTGTGTATGGGACTGTTTGATAATTCTGAGCACTAACTTAGGCCAGTGGCAGGTAACCACCAACTGTGTATGTGTGTCCCCTTCTCTCCCCCTTCCCATGTGGAATCAATGAGTTCCAATGCCCTTTGAAAAGACAAGACAGAAAAAATAGCAAAAACTGGCTTAGGGGATTGGAAATGAAATAGAGGGACCTTCATCTCAAGAGTATCAGTTTGAATTCAACTCATATCTGTCTGGCCATAACTATTATTTGTATTACAGGAGTACTAGAGATTGCAGCTGACAATGGGGCCCCATTTACTGGGCTCTGTACAAAGACATAATAAGAGGCATTATCTGGTCTGAACAGCTTTTGGTCTAAATTGAAAAGTTAAGAGAAAAAGGGAAAAGGGAAGTAAGAGCACAGAGAGGTTGAATGACTTGCCTGGGGCCCCACAGTAGGTCAGTGATGGCCACAAATAAAAATCTGATGTCCTGATACCCAACCCAACATCCTGTTCTCTAAACCATGCTGCATGCTATGTTGTTACTCCCACTGAGTAGCCTATGTGACGTGAAGTAATGGTTAGTCCAAATATGGATGAGATAGCCATCTCCCTCAAATATCCCCCACATTTGGAAACCTTCACTGTCAATACCAACAGAGGATCAGGACTTGAATCTGCATGGAACAAGGTATACCTTCTTACCCCTAAAGATAAGACATTAAAGTCACAGCTGAAGGTATGTGGTGGGTCAATATAGCAAACCTTATGCTGTTTGGTATACAGCGAATTGAAGACTGTAGAGCTATCAGACCAGCACGAGAATACATATAGATGTATAACTTACCCCAAATAGTTCAAATTGTATTTAAAAAAAAAAAAATCCTAAAAGCATTTTACATATCTCTGGATTTCAGAGTATCCTGTTTTATTTGCCTCAAATGCTCGTGCATCGTCTGTGTCCATTTTATTGCTGCCATTTGTGTAAACTGTCAGGCATTTTTTTTTTTAAACAGACTAAAAACACAAAGATGATTGTATTCAAGTCTAGCATAGCTAGAAGAATCCTTTGCATGCTTCAGAGTTGTTTACCTATATGTGTTGCAAATACTAACATGAACTATAAACTCAGGTTTCTTTGGAACGCAAGAGAAGGTTGGGGGAGGCAGGAAAGAGAAGTGTATTTTTTGGTGAACTCACAGTAAATATATGTAAGTATCAGAATGAAAACAAAAAATGTTAAATCTTCTATTTTATTTATGTAGAATATATGAGTATTATTACATCAGTAAACATAAATATGTACCCAACTTAGCCAGCAGCTATTTACCATCAGTTTGCAGGGATCATAGAGGAAAGTTACAGAAATACAACTGTGTAAATTCCAGGGCAGGAAAACTGATTCATTTTCTCATTTTTTAGCAAAGAATGCATTTGCTATCATTATTAAATGTGTTTTTTTTAAAAAGATCTCAATGGAATACTGATTTTGTGTATCAGGCTGGCAAGCAGCATATGTGCCTAAAAGTTTAAATTACAGATATTTACATTGCTCTACAAAACATGAAGGTATCTAGATGATTAACACTTGCATTTTAACTTCATCCATCAAAAGCAGTTGTTTTAAATCCAGCTGTTGACTGGTACACATAGGCCCTGATCCAAGAAGCAGTTGAGCATGTGCTTAACTTGAAGGTCATACAATGAGTCATGTCTTCAAGCATCTGACAATGTGGGATTTTCTCCCAGGGAAAGGTCATGCAATAAATAAATTTGTTAGTCTTTAAAAGTTCCACAGGACTCATTGTTTGTTTTGCTGAATTAGATTAACAAGGCTACACCTCTGGAACTTGACGGACATAGTAGTCTTGTTGATTTGAACTTAAGCATGTGTCCAGGTGCTTCTTTGTTGGATCAGCATATATGGTAAGTTTGGACTCATTAATGTTAAATCAATGGGGCTACTCACATATTTAAAGTTAGCACGTGATTAACACTTTCCTGGATTGGGACCATATATCCTGACTGTCAAATTTAGTATTTTGTTTTGAAAATTTCTTTGGGGGTTATTTGCAAAATATTTTTGTCATAGGGCCTGAACCAAATTTTTGAAATCAGTTGAAAACTTTCCACTGACTTCAAAGGGCTTTTCACTGAGTCCACAGTGAACTTGTCCAGCAACTGAAAGTATGTATAGTAGGGTCACTTTGTGCAGATTTGCCTAATCTATAAGGATAAATGACAGATTTATTAAGCAAGGCAGAGAATGTTGTTTAGCATCTGTTTCTAAAGGTCTTGGTCTTCACTTTCTCCTAGGAATGAATTCTAAAACGCTAGGAGACAGGAGTGCTAAATAAAAGAAATGGTGCTGTTAAAGCCAACATTGGTTCCACACTTTCACACTTGATGTTCCATACTTTATCCTTGATGTAATATGACATAATGTAAATTTTAAAAAAGCTTGCAATCTGTGGGCCAGAGTTTATGGCCCCTGTGCACCACTAAGGTAATTTGCTGTCAAATTCCCAGCAAACAGCTGGATCTGTCCTTCTGCCTGGTAACTTTCTGTGGAGGAAAAGGGTAAGGCTAGAGAGGGGCAGAGCATAGTTCCACTATGTCAGGCCTCTGTTTAGCGAGTGGTTCATTAACGACTTTGTCAGTGACAAACTTTACTGCTGTTTCATGGCACTGGAGCAAGAGCTGTAAGTTAGGATCAGGAAACAGTAACTCTCTCTTTGACAGAGACAACATCCCCTCACCCTCCATTTCCTGTACAGAATGAAGACAAGCAAATCGACTCCTTACTTTTTAGCCATCTCTAAAACTTGAAAAATTCAGGCTACCCCAGTGAATATACCTCTGGTCCAAACTCAACAAGAAACAGACACAACTCCATTGATTTCAAGTGAACTGCTCCTGCTTGCAGCAGTGGTAAATTTGACTGTCTGGCTGCTCATTTTTGTCAATACTTAGTTTCCTCATCTGGTCAGTTTTCCTTCCCGCATCGCCCCTTCATTCCAACTTGAGCACAGTAAAACTACTGAGTGCACTTTTTACTAGGAAAAACAAGTATCCTAGGTCTTAGACAAATATAAATCACTTGATATGCAGAAATACTACAATGTATAGCAAATTCATAAAATACTTGATTCATATGGTCTGTAAGCGTGCCTCTCTCCCTCACTTTTTCTATTTGTTTTCCTTCTCGCACACGGAAGATTCAGTAAGGATAATTCAGAGATGTACTAGGAACTGGTTCAAGGTAATGATACCTCTTTTCAATGAGAAAAACATGCTCCCTCAGCAGTAAATGAGTGTACTCAGTGTAGCAGTTTTTCAGCAATGGAGTGCTTTAAGCATTTGATTTGAAAGACAAATGGATTATCATTTGCGCACCTTTCTGTGGACATGTTTTCATTACACATAATTGTGTAGTGAAATGTTATGATGACTTGCAGCCTCTTGGTAGGGGGAGATGGGTTAAATTACTAAGTTGGAGCCTTTTAAATATTTAGCCATAAACGAACCTTCTAATATTATGCATTCTGTTAGATAGGTACAGACAATTAACAGTGCATAATTTTGTCCTCTAGGTACAGACAATCAACACAGTTCCAAGAGACAGAAAGATAGAATGCAAAATATGACCCAAAATAAATTTGACTTTCTCTGCTGTAGCTTTTGCTAATGCTTTGCTAATGTTATGCCCTAGAGAGAAGGAATAAGGAAGTCTGTCTTGATTAAAACTGTGATGCAAAGCTTGTTTTAAAAAAATAAGGTTAAGACCCTAATGCGGTAGCGGAATGATCGTGCAGACTTGGTTCAGAAAGAAATTTGCATTTGAATATCAAAATCAGAATGAGGTGAGGGGTCCTGTGGTAAATAGTGTGTGATCATGTAATTAAAGATTGTACCCTAATGCATACAAACAAGAGGATTGAGGTTGCCCAGGCAATCTTAATTCTGGTATTTCCTCATTTTTGAGTGCTTGACTTTTCAACCTTAGTAGTGCCCTTTTAACACTGGGGTTTGTATTTGAGTATGTATGTGTAATTTCATACAAACTGTAGAAATACCTATAGATATGTAAGATTAACAATTTCTTTTCTCTTGGTATTGCTGACGTGGTAGCGGAAAACTATTTTATATGAAAACTGCGTAAGAGATTTTGTTCATTTGTGGAGTATGAATTCTCAAAAGTTTAGATCTAATGGGTTTTCAAATCCATTTCTGAGCTGATTTTTGCTGAGTCTGATCCAAGACTCCGTGCAGTCTATGGAAAGACTCCCAAATAAATTCAGTGGATATTTGAGTCTACTAAGAAGTAATTTTTTTCCCCCACTGGAAGGCTTGAAGAAAATGCATGCATTGTCCATTGAAAAGCCCATGAAATAAGAGATTAGAATTCTGCCTGTTCCATGAAGATTATACGGAATGAACTCCACAGAATATTTAATAGACAGCAAACAGTCTTCCACACTGTTTTAATGAGGGCTTTCACCATAACTCTCCCAGCTTCTTTCTCACACTTACCAGTTACACATTCCAAAGATGAAGTTAGAAAAACAATAGTGCAAAACAATTTCATAGAAGTGAAACAAGTATTTTATTCACAGTATGCTTTCCGTAGAAAGGAGTCAGCCACCCCAAAAGTAAATTGCTTAAATCACTTGTCCCTGTAGAAGCCACCAATTTTTTTTTTTTTGCTGTGATTTATGGATTAATTAGATTTTACTTTGAACCCCATGGCTACTGCTAAAATCTTAAGGCTTTTTACTTATGGTTTAAGGCTTATCTTCTTAATAACCACACACATGGGTTATTTAGTGACTTATTCAGTGACTTATGCATTCAGCGAAATTACAAGTTACAAAACCAGCTTTTATTTTAAATCCTCTTTTTTTAGATGCTGTTGATGAGGTTGCAGCCAACATTTATAACTTACACAGCTGTTTTATGAACTACATTTGACAATGAGAGAGGAAAGAAGGAATAGATATCTCTTGCTTTGTTAGATGGATAGTTAGTGGTAGCTTTAGGCTGACCATGGGACTTGTTCTTCAAGTAGGCAGGCTTCCTGGACCATTTTAGGTCAGGTTGGAGGCTGGACTAGAGGCAAGGTCTGAGTGTGAGCTGAAGGTTTTGTTCTGTTTTTTGGTAGCAGAGCTGAGGATGAGGTTAGATTCCAGTGCTCCATTCAATAACTAAAATCGGCATTGTGGCAAGCAAATATTTATCTGTCATTTCCATGTGAACTCTTCAGCATGCAAGTATGGTAGTTCCTGACAGCCAACCTTGCAAACTCAGCATGGGATCTGAAAGCCCAACTGGATTCTTTCCTCCTCATGCATTGGTAATAGTAATAAAGGTCCTTCAGGCCCAGTTCTTATGTCTATGCAACGACTTCCTTGACTTCAGTAGGCTGCACTATTTCAATGGTCTGGCCAAGTCTACTGATGATGCAACAGAAGGAAAATAGCTAACACTATCTCTGCAGGTTCAATGGGAATAAAAATGTGATTGTCCCTGAAGTCAAAATGTATGATTCTGAATACATAAAGGAGTAGATCTGGTGACTAAGAAATGCCATTTTTAGACTTTTTAATCTAGAGATGAATTACTCTTGAAGCAAATGGCATGGTGTGCCAATTTGTCAGTAACTGACCAAGAGTCACCCATCATTTTAAGAGTATCGCTAATGCCTAAGGGAAAAATGGAGGCCAGTAGAAAAAAGTTAACAAGGAATGCCTCCCAGAGAGGCAGGTATCTCAAAGGGAAGGGGAAAAAAATCTTGTTTATTGCTGAGTGTAAATGACATAACGGTATGACCTACAAGCTCTGAGATCACTGTTGGTTAATGACTTTTTTAGCCAGGAGAGAAGTAGCTCTTTTCAGTGTGCTAAGTGGAAAGAGTTAATTTTAACCCATCCTGTGCTAGACTTTGCTGCTCACGGGACAGGCCCATATATCTTTGTAATGGCTACATAAATCAAAGGCGCAGCAGGATCTGTTAAGGTATATTATAAACCCAGCAGAAGATGCAAGTTCTGCTATCCTAATAGTTGTTCTACTGGTTACTAGCTTGTAGAAAAAGATTGGTGGTATTAACAGAGAAACCCTTCACATCCACAACAGCACAGTCAGAGCAACAGATTGAAGAAAGGAAAGAATGTTTTTATGGGATTTGCCTCCACTTTCAGCTTTTCTTGACTGAGGGTTCATGGATTTAGGGTGTGGGGGGGCGTGGCTTAATGGATCAGCAATTATGAAGTTCCACCAACCAAAAATCTTCCATGTGTGAAATTGGGAGTATGGGTGCCACTGAAATTATGAAAGTTTGGAGGCTATAACAGAGATTGAAAAATAACCTCCCTGGGAATTCCATCGCAGACAGAGTTCACTGTACTAAATACACTTGCTTAGCCAGAGCACAGGGGAAAGGATCTGACATTTAAACAGTGATTAAAGTGAAAGGAGTACAAGGGTTGGGAACTGAAGAAAAAAAATCAAGTTGGCTGGCTCATGGAGGGATGTACTTTAAGCACTATTTTGCCAAAATTGCAGCTCCCAGTTTATGATAATCATGCCACTCTTTTCAGATGACTTTAAAGCACAGGAAAAGGAATTATTGGAATTATTGGAGCAAATTGAGCCCTGATTCACAGCTTGTTCAGATCCACAGTAGTAAATGGAAATTCACAGAGGGGTAGACTGGTGCAGAATTTAGGGCAAAATCTAACTTAATCATTTTCTTTCGTATAATTCAGATGGGTAATTTAATTCTGTTTGCCCTCCCACCCCCCCAACCAGGTAACAAAGCAAGTGTAAAGGGCCAGAACCTCAACTATATTTAAGTACCTGACTTCTATTGATTTAGAGACCTAATACCTTGAAAATCTGACCAAAGTGACCACAAACCAAGTAGAAATGGAAAACATACATGTTTGTGTATGTCACAAAGTAGGTAAGAGTTAATGAAAATGGGTCTCCATCTTCACCTGCAGCCCTGCTGCTGTCTTTTTTCCTGGATTTCTTTTAAAGCAAGACTTGATCATATTATCCTTTAATACTTACACACTTTGTGGCACAGATCAAAGCCTACTAGTGATCTTGAGATTTTTCATGTAATTCATTTTTCTAATAGATTAAATTAGGATTAAAACCAAGGTTGGGTGAAGGGACTTAACTAAAATCAGCACCAATCCAAATCTTCAACCCAGATCCAACCTACCTGCCTCTGAGATTTGAAAATGTATGATTGATTTTAAAGGTGTGTCTCTGCCCTTCTAGGACATGTTCAGACACCATGAAGCAATATGATGTCTTGGGAGAGTTTTCAGTTTCTTATTTCAGAGACACAAGGTTCTGAGAGTTTGAATAAGCATCTACACTTTGGGTGCTCTTCAAACTATGGAAGCTTTTGAGGTTTGCCACCTATTGCTTAATAAAGGCAATGAGTGAGCTTCATCAGTAAGTCAAACTGATCATGGAACAGGACCCAAATGGTTGGGAGGCAAGGGTGGTTTTATACCTCATCTATGTTCCCTTTAGTCAGGGATTGCAGGTTGTGGCTGATTCAGCCTCTGCAAGAATTAGAGCAGCTTCAAGGTTTTTCTAACTTGGGCCTGGCTACAGGAACTAGAACTCAGCATAGCCAGATTTCAGCAGTGCTCTGACCATGCCCCTTTACATTCAAAGCTGTTGGGTATATGATGTAGTCTCTGTCACAGTGGGGGAATTCTTGACAATGGGAGCATTATCTGAGAGTTGAATCCATTCAATTTATGGATCTTTATCTTTAAAAAGCCAAGAAAAAAGAGCTGCTTAGGAGTGGTAAATGAGGTCCAGTGTCTTCAGCAGTGTGGAGGTGGTTCATTAACACACTTCAACAGTCTCTTTCTTAGTAATTTATTTAAATGCTGCATCCCTGAATTTACATGGATCCAATCCTTATGTATCTTTTCACTCTTAAGTAACAAATGCTGACTGTGCTGTCAGTTCCATATGTTATAGTGATGATTGCTTTACATCAGAAGCACCTGCTTATGAAATGTTTGACTTGCATAGCCAGGGGCCTTTGGATGCATTTATTCATCACCATCACCTTGCAGATTGTCTGTCAGACTGTGGATTCAGCTGTTCAGAGGCTGCTGTAGTGCAGAGCGGATTCATCTGGTTTTCATATCTTGTGATACACATCTAGAGCTCTCCTACTCCTGTGGGTCATATGTCAAATTTACTTTTAAGGGAGGTTGGGGGGGAACTTACTAGTGTGTTTAGCATGATGTTTAAAATTTATTGGCACTGTAAATCACTAATCTCATAAATCCTGCAGATGTTCAGAATTTTCTTTACTCTAGACATGTGCCTTCTTGTCCAAATGGAAAAGATGACACATTTAGGTTTAGTCTCCAAAAGGACAGTTTTAACTACTTACAGCTGATTACAATTCTATGGTTTGTACTCTCTGGCAACAGTCTGACTTTTTGCTAAGGCTGAGATGGCCAGGAAATTAGTTCATTTCTAAATTGAATACTAACCTCATTGGTCTGTAACACAAGTTTGTGTTCACATCAAGGTTAGATTCCATTCATAAGGCAACTCATTCCCCTACCTGCCAGGGGCGAGCCACTGTGGCACTGGCTGTGGGCTCCGAAGCTTAGGGGCGGCAGTGCCAAAAATGATAAGCTTGGCCTTGGAATGGGTTGCCATGGAGACTCCCAGGGTCTCACCTTTCAGCTCCCTGAGCTTTCCAGGACAGCATAGCCAAGCCAAGCCAGGCCAGGCCAGCCCCCCCAAACCCCCACTGTGGGATCATGTGACTGCACCCACCACCTGGTGACTGCCAGCCCAGCCCTGCCCCTCCTGCCCCTGCAAGCACGCTCCAGGCACAGAGTCAGCGACGGGGGCACAAAACCAAAAGTTGGCTTGGGGTAGGGTTACCAGATACCAAAGCCTGGAAGGGAGGACAGGGAAATGTGAAAAGGAGGACACATGGAGAAAATGAAGTATTAATGTAATATTCTTCTGGTTTTAGGAATGCTTCCCCCTACAAATAAGGTATTCCAGGGCATTCCAGCATACTTTAACCCCTATAAGTAAAAAGCTAGACAGAATCATGTATTTTAAATTGCCTGCCAGATGGAGGACGTGAAGGTAAAAAAGGAGGACATGTCCTCCTTTTGCCTGACATCTGGTAACCCTAGCTCCAGGTGCCACAACCCCTTGAGTTGGCCTTGCTACCTGTGAGTGGAGAGATGAAAGGTGCTACCGCCCCAGCCTCTGATTTAAGGGCTACTCTGACTAGCATCCTGAAGCTATGATTTAAGCATGGAGCAGTGCAACAAAATGATCAGCCCTCTCTGTTTTTCTAGGAAAAAGTTGTATTCTCACATTTTGTACTTTATACTAATTCCAGAGAAATGCTGTATACTTCCAAGCCCTGACTTTACCACCATTCGAGATCAGGTCTTGGATGAACAGAAATGCTGATGATGATGCTCATATTTTGAAAAAGGGGAAAAAATATTTCCCTTCATTTGTTGTTATGAAACTCGTTTGCATGAAAACAATATTTTTGTTTCCTAAAAGCTCATCTGACTCCTGCTGTGTAAAAGCAAGTAACAGCCCCAGTCCTTAGTTTGTGATATTGCAATGATCTCTGTAACAATTCTTGTAATATCGCAAACAGGATTATGACTTGGACAGAGCAACAGCATGTAAGAGAACAACTCCTAGGATTATAAAGTTCTGGAGATGTATATCCCAGTGTCAGAGGCAAGCATGTTCTGCAGTCTCTGTCATATCACACTATATTCTGTTTTCATTCTTGCTGAATTTGTGTGTCTGGAATTTGGTGGAGACTGTCAAGGCAACAGCACTGACAAAAAAAAACCAAACAAACCTGATACTGCCGTGGAAACTTTCTTCACACCTCAGATACCGACTTCACAGAAGGTGACCCTTCAGCCATCTTTCATGTCTACTGTACCTAAAACAAAAGTTTCAGTAATGAAAAAGTCTAGACTGGCCACACAGGGAATAGAGTAGGCTTTCCAAACTCGTTACTGTGTTGTTTATCCACAAGTAATTAAGCATTTCTGGGGACTGTAAAGGAAGTCCTATGGGGCTCAAGGGAGGCTGAGAGAGAAGAAAAGTGTGATGCCTGAAATTAAAGGAAGTGGATCTGGGACTTGAGAGTAGTGAGTGGGAGACTGGAAAATACTGATAGTCGGTGATGGAGGCTATAATTTGCACTTAATTGGTAGAAATTAATATGTAGTAGTCTGTGGTCATTGTAAGTGTGAGGTAGTTGTTAGGACTCTTCCCACTCCTCTCAGTTCTTACTTTGCTGACAGGAGTAGACCAGAGTTCAGTAGTAGGCAATATGGTAGGTTTATTGGGATCTTTTCCATGCAAACATCTATTACAACCCCCTAGTCCTTTATACCAGTGGTTCCCAACCTGTGGTCCGGGGACTCCTGGGGGTCCGTGGACACGTTGCAGGGGGTCTGCAGAGTCTCCCTACTGGGGCCAGAATCCAGCTACAGCCCCAAAGGGCTGCCTTTCCCCTCCTGTGGCCAGATCCTGGCAGGGGGATGGGGCCATGGTGGCTCCCCACAAGGGCCAAGGGCAGGGGGACATAGCTGCTGCGGCTCATCTCCCCAGTGGTGCTGGCCATAGTGGCAGCAGCGCTGCTCGCCAGCTGTCCCAGTGGTGCTGTTACAGTGGTGTGAGCCAGAGACTGTCTGCACAGGCCAGATTACATAACCAGCCAGGAGTGCTTGAAAGATTTTTTTTTTTTTTTTTTTTAAAGGGGGTCCCCAGCCTGAAAAAGGTTGGAAACCACTGCTTTACACCAATAAATTCCCCCTCTCCCCAACTTCCTGGTTTACCTCAGTTTTTATAGTGTATTTTAACCAGTCATTTCAAAAATAATATTACAAGATGATTCTTTAACCAATCCTAAAACATTGTAAGCTAAGTCTTTACCCAATCATATCCCACCACCTTAACTGATTACAATTGAGACAGAGAAAAACAACCAACGAACCAGACAGCAGTTACCAGAACAGAGGGTAAAATAAGAACCAAACAGTACAAATTGTAGATTCTGTTAACAAGTGTTTAAAAGCCTGGCAGAGTGCTATTAAATAAAGTTGTTTTTAAGCATAGCCTTTCCTTAATTTGGAGACTGCCTGCTAAACAGCTTGGTGTTATCTTGTGTTAATGTAATTTGCTTGGAATGCATGGATGTGCCCATACCTTCCTATTTTATGGCTGCCCTTGGTTGCTTAGCCTCAAACTGTCATAGGAGGGAAGGCCCACAGACAAGCACTCTGTGATTGATTCTTTGATACCTCTTTAACTAGTTAACTAATAAGAAAGTATTTAAAAATCATAGGATTATAGGCCTTTACAGGCAGACCTAAATATCTGTATTTTAGCAGAAGTGAAAACCAGGACCCAGGACCAGCCCAAGGTTTTTTGGCTCCCTAGGCACCTGACATTTTGACACCCTCTCCAGCCCCAGGGCCCAAGCCAGATTGTGGCCCACTCCAAGCCTGGCAAAGTGGCAGACGGGCACTGCGCGGGCTGCTAGGTCAAACTGCAGTGGTGGCGCCACTCCCCTGACAAAGGTCAGATCCCCGCCAGCCACCAGGTCCTGGTGGTGGCAGTGGCACCAGTCTTCCGGACGGGGCTGAGGCCCCACCCGCAGCAAGATGCTGGTGGCAATGCTACTCCCCGCCAGGGCCAAATCATGGCAGTGGCATCACTCCATGGCTGGGGCTGTAGCCCCACCCAAGGCCAGATCCCAGCCTTGCTCTGCCCTAGGCTACGTGCGGAGCAGGGCGGGAAGAGCTTACTGGGTCCAACCCAGCCCTGTGGTGCCCCTTAGCTGTTGGCGCCATAGGCGACTGCCTAGGTCACCTCTGTGGATGGACTGGCCCTGCCAAGACCCAGTGGACAGAGCCTAGTGAAGAAGGAGTGTTGGTGAGTATTGCTAAACCAGATTGCAAAATGCTGATGAAGGGAAGTTCGGATTTGAGGGGTATCTGGAGGAATGCAAACACTGGATTTGCCAGGAGAAGGGAATCAATCTGTATTGGGGTGCGGGGGCTGGGAGAACAGGTAGAATGCCAGAAAGTTTGAAAGTGGTTATTGGTTAAAGGTTGTGTGTGAATATAAAAAGAGGTCAAAACCTGCCTGCTTGCACTTGTTAATATGGCAACAGTCATCTTGTGTGATACATCAAGGACTGAAGCAAGAACTGCCAGAGCCAAAAGCATGAGTCCCTATAACTTGAGGGAAAGCTTGCTAGTTGGCCCTGAATGGCAGCAAGTCCAATGTATCACTTCGTTTTTAAAAGAGCACAAAGATATATCATCTTTCTATCTAGGTATGTGAACATAGTGCTGCCTCTGGGCTGCTATGTGGGAATCAAGATTCCAAGATGCCAACAAGACTGCTCTTATTTCCACAAAAAAATTGGAGAAACAGATTTTGTTTAAATGCCGCATTCTACTCCAGTTTCACTTTTCCATATATGAGGTCACTGAAGGCAGCCAGGGAAGG
Source organism: Podocnemis expansa (assembly GCA_007922195.1). Lineage (NCBI taxonomy): Eukaryota > Metazoa > Chordata > Testudines > Podocnemididae > Podocnemis > Podocnemis expansa. The sequence continues at coordinate 9,591,645 of ML682069.1, forward strand.
GGAGGGACCATGTGGGGCCTGCTAAACTGTAGTGCTTGGGGCAGCTGTCCCATTCGTGCATGCCTCCAATCCGCAATGGACAGCCCTGGTGGTTAGTTCTGTAGCGTGTGCGGAGCAAAGAACCTGAAGGTGGGGTACTGGAGAGAAGGGATGAGTGAATACAGAACAGCAATTAAGCTGTTGTGGGTTGTAGGGGTGGGGGGGGGAATTAAATTTGATGCAGATGATGGGGCTGAAAGGATGTGATGAAGAACTGGACACCACCAGAGCAGTTGACAAATTACTTTATTTTCCGGACTATAAGTTGCACTGGTATATAAGTCACACTAATAAAAAACATTAATTTAAAAAAAAATTCATATATTGGTTGCACCATTATATAACTAACACCGCTATAAGGGTTGCACTGCTACATTAGTCGCATCCTGTTGTGCATTGACATCACTTTAGAACACTGACAAATTGGTGTCTGAATGACTGTGCTCACCCATAAATTAGAAATGACTGCAAGATAGTACCATTTTACATTAATAATTGTTACATTTTCTAAAATTTAAAAAATTTATTACATTGTTGTGTGATGTGTTGTTATTAAGAAAGATACGATTTAACCTCACCTTGTTCTTACACATCCACCATATTTAACCAAAGAACATATATACACTAATGATAACGCAGTTGCGAATTATTAAGTAAGCCAGTAAAACAGGACAGACATTTATCGGGCCTAATGCATGACAATATGAAATAAGCATAATGTCCATAAAGTTCAATCATCTTCATCTTCATCATCATCTGCATCAGAGAAGCCATCAAAATCCTTGTCTTCAATGTCACTCTGAAATAGCTTGGCTACTTCAACCAGCAGATTCAGGCCCTGATCGTCCCTGTCTGGGTATTTATCTTCCTTCTCTTCATTTTCTTCTACTGTGTCGTCATTTATTATTTTTGTTTTCTTGAAGTCTGAAGTGACCGTTTTTGCACTAACACTCACCCAGGCTTCACTAATCCAGTGCGCCACCTCTGCGAAAGTTGTGTGACACATATGAACAGCGCCTGTGAAGCTGTGTTCCCCATCAGTCATCCAGGAGTTCCAGAGGTGGCACAAAACAGTCTTGAAACTCCGATTAACTGATAAATCAAGAGGCTGCACCTCCTTCGTTAGGCCTCCAGGAATTATTACAGGGACCAAATTTGTATTTTTTATTTGTGTCTTTACCCTTTCTGTTATATGCGTTCTTACGCTGTCCATGATCAGTAGTGATTTTCATGTTTTAAAAAAAACCATCCTGGCATCTGCTGAAACATCGTTCCAGCCAAAACTCGATCATATCTTCATCCATCCAAACTTTTTTATTAGTCTGTATGATGACCCTGGATGGAAACGAATTGTGCATCATGGTCTTCCTCCTAAAAATAATCATAGGTGGAAGTTTCTTTCCACCTGCACAGCCTGCCAGTACAACAGTGAAGCGTGACTTTTCATGACTGGTTGTTCTGACATTCATTGTTTTTTCCCCTTTCTCATTAACAGTTTGGCCAAGGGAAATGTCAAATGTCAATGGAACTTCATCCATATTAATTATATGGTCAGACGTCACACCGTGCTTTACAGTGTAAAGGAAATTACAAGATGGAGTCAGTTTGGACAGTAAGTTCAGTGTGAGAAACACTGTGTTTGCTGAGACAACATTAATTACAGAATGTATATCAAGTCATAAATAGTCAGGGAAGCTAGTGGCTTAGATCGATAAGAAGGTAAACTGTTTCTATAGATAAAAGGGTGATCCACAAATTTAGATTATAAAACAATCCCTCCTGTCTGGACCCTGCTGTGAAGCTATCAACCTAGTCTGGTAAACAGGTTGACGGGGGCCAGGTAGCCAAGGGGTCACAGGAGTCTGGCCACTCTCATTGGTCAAGGACAGTAACTGTTACCCAAATAAGCTGTAAACAACAACAGAGGCGGGCTAAGTATATGCTGCCTGTTAAGTGTAATCTAATTGTGTAACCTACATATTAAGAGTAGTAACACCATGTAGGGATTTTAGGCATGATGTAACTTGTATTATGCATAAGCTTGTTGCATTATGTATATCGTATTTTGCATTTTAGAAGGTATGTATGACCTGTGACCCCTATACTGGGGGTTCTTGCTCTGAGAGGCTAGCTTCTTTTTGCTCCTCTCTGAAGCAGTTCCTGTTGTTATTCAGCTGAATAATAAACTCTGAGCCACACCTTGTTCTCTGCTTATTTGAGTCTCAGCTGGGAACGGGCCTTCATCTTTGGGGAGGATTCATGGTTTCTCTTTCCAGGTTGAGAACCTGGACCAGTTTTCCCCCACAACAGTCATGGACTTCACAAGGCCAGAAAACTGTCAACCTTCTCTTGTGATTCAGCTGGCAGTTTTTGGCACATTGTTCATGCCCGCATGCTAAGTTGATGTGTCTGCATGAAACGGAAGCATCAGGATGGTCCTCCAATGAATTCCTGCACTTCCATTTCTTGGGCCACTGTCTGGACCATCAGTTGAACCTTTACAGTGGACAATCCATGTCCTTGAGCTCTTTGCTCCACTACCCATTGGTGAAGATGATCTTCCAGATCAGGCTACCTAGCTTTTTGTCTACGGTTCTCTTTCTTTGTCTACTTCATGACTTGAAGTGACTCTTTCATTTTTCACCAGTTGTGAACTAATTTTTCACTTACACCAAACTTAAATTCAGCTGCCCTGTTGCTATTTTCTTCTGTGAATCTGACGACTGTTACTTTGAATTTGGCGGCATAACTTTTTCGTACTTTCATGAGGGCCACTGCTCTTAAAAGTCACATGGTTACGGAGTGGTCATCATTGAAGCTTGGCATTTTTCTTCACTGGAATGACAGCTGTGGTGAGATTGACTGGATTTACCTTCGAAGGTACCGTATATATAATGCATTAGCTTATTTTATTGGGCTTTACCATCAGCAATTACTTAATTGCCAGAGGGCACACATAAATATAACCCAACCAATCAGAAACTATGTCAACATGGGGGACTCTGTGTATCCCGAATCTGTGTTTATAGAAACAGTGTTGCAAGAAAATGATTGGCAGAGGGAAACTCTTGCATACTCTTAGTCTGGTTTTTGATAGAAACAGGCAGTCAGTTCAGATGCTAATGGCGACTTCTGGCAGATCATTGGTGACAGAGACATTATCTGAATGTCGTTTAGTTCAGTTTATTTATCATCTCCATTTTCCAAAGACCACTTATTTCATTTTTCTTGTAAGTTCAATATATAAGTGGCACTTTTATATAAATCACACCTTTCAAAATATTTGTTAAAAAGACCTGCAACTTATAGTCCAGAAAATACGGTATATACCATTAGACTGTAGCCCATAAAGAAGCATGGTTTCTAACCTGAAAAACACAGCACAGCAATATCTTTAAGATTGATGATGCCGTATAAGAACATAGAAAGAAGATACTGAAAAATGTTAATATACATGTGTAAATAAAACCAAGCCTGTTTTCTTGCATGTGGCCTAGATAATTAATAAAAGGAACTAAAAATTACTCATAGACTCTAAGGTCAGAGGAACCAATATGGTCATTTAGTCTGTCCTCCTGCACAGTGCAGGCCACGGAACATGACCCACCCACTCCTGTAATAAACCCCTAACCTATGACAGAGTTATTAAAGTCCTCAAATCATGATTTAAAGATTTTAAGGTCCAGAGAAACCACCAGTGATTGAGTCATGCCCCATGCTTCAGAGAGAGAAGAAAAACAAAAACAAAAACAGATCCCTTGCCAATCCCTCCTGAGGGAAAATTCCTTCCCAAGACCAATATGATGATAAGTTAAACCCTGAGCATGTGGGCAAGACTCATCCCCGGAAAAGATAAAGCAAAGCTTTCTCTTTATAGGTTTTTCCCAATGGACAGATGCATCAGTAGATCTGAGTGTTCCCTCTCCCCTCCTCCCCCTCCCTTCCCACATATCCCTAGGATCTTTTGTTTGACAGAAAAGGTGGGAAAGGTTCACGGTATTGTGCCCAAGAAACATTTGCCATGCACGACTGCTCCTTCACTGTCCTTTACGTGAGGACTGGCCGCACATGCACTGAATGCTGATTTTCAACAATCCCCTTTGTAATGGCTATTACAGGGAGCAGGATGGATATTACTGAGCAATAAATGACCAATTTACACATTATTCTCCTGCAATGTGTCAGTTTCCACACATCAGCAGAGAAGTCAGTGGGACCATGCTGGTTTATTGTAGATGAGCTGTCCTTCTCAAGCAGTGAAGTCAAAGCTACCAAAAGAGCCCTTTCACCCGAACAGTAGCAGGAATCCAAGCCATTTTTTCCTGCAACAGTTTGGAATTACAGCTAGAAGAGCAAGATTTTTTTTCCTTTTAGACTTTAAATTTACGCCCCCTAAAATCAGAAAGAGAGCGTCGGGGTGTGTGTGTGTGTGTGTGTGTGTGTTTGAGAGAGAGAGAGATCATAAAAAAATGTAAGGTAACAAAGCCACTCTAGTCAGATCCTCAGCTAGTGTAAACTGGTGTTGCTCTACTGAAGTCCCCCTTTATACTTGCTGAGAAGCTGGCCTTAGAGAATGACACATATTATTTCACAAGGGTGGCAAATGCTGTTTCAATTGATTTTAATGAAATTATGTGGATTTACACCTGCTGGGAATCTACCCAGAGAAATAGAGCTGGATTTCACCATTTGAATTCAGAACTGCATCAAAATTCAAGCTTATTCAAATTCTGGGCTTGACTGGGATATGAGGTTCTAATTTGTTCCCTCTCATAAAGAAACAAAATAAGACCTAGACTAGATATAGACACAAGAGTAGACAGATAAAAGATATAGAGCTAAAAGAACAGATACATGGAACAGCTTCCCGTGCAAAATAAAGGTTAGCATTCACTTTATCCCTGTCTTTCCATGTCTCCCTCCCTTCCATCTCTCCCTTGACCTTGGTCTGTGTCCCTGTTTGATGTTTTATCTATTTAATTTACAGTGTGAGCTCCTACAGGGTAGAGTCATTCACTTTGTAGATGTTTGAAGCACCATGCTGGCTAATGGATTGTGAAAATCATCATAACAAGCAATTTGAGTATCCTAACGCTATTGTATAAAATAAAGAAAAATAATTTTCCTAACTTATAAAAACAATACCCAGCTTTTTCTATGGAGGTACTGCATATATATGAAGCTAGTTATGTCTACAGGTCTGACTGGATTTAGGTGATTGAGATGTAACTTAAATAATATTTCTCACAGATGTTCCCCTGTCATCTAAAAAAAGTTTTAATAACTCAGATCAAAGATTTAACTTGATTTTTAAAAAATTAGGACATTTTTGGCACTTTATTCAAAAAGTTCAAATGTTAGCTGTTTTATGTGAGACCAGATGGGTGGATTAATAGTCTGTATTGAACCAAATTCTGTTGGTAATCTTGTCTCTTGAAAAGAAACAAGGAGTCCCGTGGCACTTAGACTAACAACTTTATGTATCACATGAGCTTTCTTGGGAGAAAATCCCATTTTGTCAGACATTTAGCATCTTCTAAGTATTTGATGAAGTGTTTTTTTTCTCCCATGAAAGCTCATGCAATACATAAAGTTGTTAGTCTTTAAAAGTGCCACAGGACTCCTTGTTTGTTTTGCTGAACTAGACTAATGTGGCTGCCCCTTTGGAACTTGTCTCTAACTAGCAGAAGCTGGTCCAATATGAGATTACCACCCTGACTCTCTGATATTCTTGAAACAACACAGTTACAACTACACTTTATACAACTGTTGTGTGTGATGACTGGCTGATTAACTATTGATACCACAATCCCACTGTCCAACCAAAGGACTCAGACCTGGAGACTATGAGCCTCCATGAATAGTTTCTCAGGAACAAAGGTAGGAAAATCAGGAAACTAAGGAGGGGAAAAGGGAAAGAAAGGCTGAAAGAATATGACAATGATTGAGGGGCAGGGTGGAGAAGGAAGGGAAGTAGTGCCAGCCATGAGTGCCATGCCAGCTTTGGAGTAATATTACCAAAAGTCCTAAGCTGTGCACTTACCCTAACTGGAAAGATTGCCAGAAAGCTGAGATGGGGTAAGCGCTTGGGAGATTGGAAGAGAGAGAGGTGAGTTACTGCACTGTTCCTCAGTGATGAATTTCTTATGCTATTAACAATAAATACTTATGCTAACAGAGCATCTTACATCACAGGACTGCTAAGGTTTCCACAGACATTTATGTATTTTTATTCCCATTTCCCTGAGGCACAGACAGAGATGAATTGATTTGCCACAGGTCATGCAGAACATCAGCATCGATAGTTTGTTTGTTTTTTTTTAAAGTCCCATTTTGTTCTATTAGGTCATAAAACCTTCCTCACCAAGCAATCTCTCCAACCCCTCATCAGTAATCCTCATGCCCATTTCTCCCTGATGTTGTCCTGTGTTGTGTGTCTGCCTTATTTGGGTTGTGTGCTCTTCTGAACAATAAGCACAGTTTATCTGGGATTGTTAAAGGCTGGGTAAATGTATGGGACAAATTGCACTGTTTTGGTTCTGGCCTCAGCAAGGCACAGCTTGAAGCTGTGTCAGGCTCCCAAAGAGCAGGCTCTGGAATGGGGTGAGGCTCAGGGATTTGCAATCCCTCCCTTAGCGACCTGCCATACAGGCAGGCCCAACCTTTTTGGCTGGTGCAATCTGCTCGTTGCTGTGTGCAGGTCCAGTCCATGGGCTGATATACAGGGGGAAAAGACCTTTCCACCACACATGTCAAAGGAGCAGGCTCTGTGCTCCTCCAAGCACAGTGATGCCACTGAAATGGGCTGTGCATGGGGAAGATAGTGTGCCATGCCTCCAATTCTTGCTACCCTTATGCTCTTGTGTAAGGGGCTGTGATCAATCAATCAATCAATCAAATCATCTGGCCCTAATTGTTTAGGGTAATACTAATAGGCTTATCACTGACTGATCTAGACAAATAAATTGTGTTAGGCCTCCGTTCCCCACAAATACCTTTAGTATTTGCTGGGAATGCCTAGGAGACTCTGTATGGCCAGAGGTTATATGATTTCAGTGTGACAGGGGCCTCTGGCACATTTTTCTGTGAACCTGAATTAACCACTTCACCAGCCAATTATACTCACCACACTTGTAAAATGCTCAGAAATTGCATAATGACGAATGCAAATTCCTCCAACTCCCAGGTCTGCCCGACACTGTCAGCAACTTGATGGTGCTGACATCCTAAAACATGAATAAGTAAAAGATATGAATCACAGGTATTTTCCATCATCATATGCTATGGAGACTAAAGGGCTATGTCTACACTGGGAATTTAGTTTGAATTAAGGAGGATTAATTTGAACTAAATTAGTGCACGTCCACACTGGCTTTCATCAGTTCGAACTAAGGAAAGCTTACTTTGAAATAGTAAAAACTGCCTTTAATTCAAACTAATGGTTAAACCCAATGTGGACAAGTTACTTTGAACTAACCATTAGTTTGAATTAAATGTGGTTCAACCTTCTTCCTGCCAGGGTGCATGGCACCAGGGAGGAAGTGTCTGCCTCTTTTTATTGGATTGGTTTGGAGGGATGGTCCTTCTCACAGGGGCGTTGCTGGCACTGGGCACACAGGACCCATGCCCCAAATCCTGGTGCCAGTGTCCCGGGTCTGGGGGGGGCTCTCCCGGTCTCTGGCCCAATCGACCTAGAGACCCGGGGCCCAGCTGCCCGCGGCAGTGGCAACCACTCCGGCCCTGTCCCCAGCCAGGGATCCTGGGCCCAGCCACCCGTGGCTGCAGCTGCCCCTCCAAGCCCTGTTCCTGGCCAGGGGATGGGGCCTGCTGGCAGAGGGCGGGGCCTGGGCCAGTGCCTCGGGTCCTTCCCGGGGACAGCAATGCTCCTGCCTTCTCGGGTACCATGTTGCCACACTTCCCATGATGCCCCCCTCCTAAGCTGAACTAGGAAGTCCTGTGCATGAACATGCTAGTTTGATTTAGGTTTCTAGTGTGGACATGCTAGTTTGAACTAAGTTCAAATGAATCAAAATTAGCTGGCACTATCTAATTCGAACGAACTTAGTTCGAACTAGTGTTCTTAAGTATAGACATAATCTAAGGGACTGTAAATATTAGACCTCCTTAAAAATGGACTCGTCATGCCATGGGAACTTCCAAGATTTCAAAATGTCATTTCAAGCTGCCTCTGGGTGAAAAATTGAGATCTCAGCTTCTTTTTTTGTTTTTTTTGTTTTTGTTTTTGAAAACATATGCCAACATATTTCATTTTGTCCATACTGAAATATTTTAGTTTAATTGGGTTGAGGTATTTTGTTTTAATGTTATAATTTTGACTTCAACATTGTTATATATTAAATTTGTCCAGGCTTTGGTTATGTTATAAATTATAATCCAATTTAAAAAATTCAATGATAAAATTGAAACAAAATATTTTAACCTTATCTAAATGAAACATTTCAATAAGTTTCCATTAAAAATTTCCACAAAATTGATAAGTTTCTGCAAACTGTTTTGACTTTATGTTCTAGTTCTCAACTTATTTATCACTGTGGGCCACATATGCAGCTCTCTCTGTGTTATACAGGCTTCATTCACAAAATGTATATACTACCTATGTGGTCCTGAAGATGTCACATAGGCTGTGGTTGTGTGCTGATTGGGCTGCTTGTGATCCACAGACCATTGGGTAAGAACCACCAATTTAATGGAATCTGCATTTTTTTGATGGAACAAATATTCCACTGGAAAATTGTCAATCAGTTCTATTAACTATTAATAAACAGTAGGATTTCTCTTGTAGCCCCACAATAGTTATTTGTGCTGAAGCACACTGAAGGGGAAGATGCATAGTGAAGGAGGAAGAAAAGTTGTGTTTCAATTTTCTAACATGCTGCAGTATGTTTAAGAACAGTTCATCATGCATCCATGTGATCCCTGTGATGGTGCCAAAGACAGAACAGCTGAGAACTACATGCTGACTAGGTAACAGTCATGCTATGTAAAGTTGCCTGGTGCCAGCTGTAAGTTATAAGAAACATTATAATGCCACGTGCAGCTTTGCATAAGTCATTTAGGATCTGACCCAGTTGACCGCCCAATGAGTTCATTGGGTGTTAGATCAGGTCTTTAGAACCTGGTTCTCAAAGGTGCTCATCAGCAGCTCCCTTTGACTTTAAGAGAAGTTTTGGGCACACATCAATTCTGAAAGTCAGGCATTTAACCTCTTTCAGTTGGAGCTGGTGCCAGGCTTAAGCAAACTAAGCAATTGCTTAGGGCCCCAACCAACTAAAGGGAACCCCCTATTAATTCTTAGTATGTGTTGGGGGGGACCCAAATATTCCTGCTTAAGGCCACCAGTGGGTTAGAACCCAGCATTGCGGGTCTCCATTTTTCCATCTGGAGAATAGTGAGGCTACTCACCTACCTCCTAGTGTCATGGTGAAGTTTAATTAATCTTTGAACAACTCCTGAGAGAGAGACGTAAACCACTGTGTACAGAAATGCTAAGTATTTTAATGATTCTTCTTTCTTGTCTATCTTCTGCTCAGATTCATGGTTTGTTTTTTCTTCAGATGCTCACATTTATTTGCAGGTGGGAGAACACAACTGTATCACATGGGTCCCATGGCAAAAGGTCCCTTGTTCTTTGCAAACAGTTCTCAACTCAGACCTGACAAACTCATGTCCTCAAATATATCTTATAAGCTATTTGTCCATAATAGATAGCGTGTTTGGTCTCTACTGAAAGCTTGAAATTTATGGATGCTCACGCTCATGGTGTGATGTGCATATGGGGAATATTTAAGGAAAAATGGAATTGTATTGAAGTTTATTCCCATTGTGTCTTAAGGTAAAGAGGAAACGGTATAATTCAGTAATGGCTTATTCATGCAGAAGGGAGTTGCCACCCTTCCTGGTTAGCTGGCGATGTAACGCAAAGCTCAGGTGTCTACTGATGCCCCATTACAGGTCAGTCAAGGGAAAGCCATCAAAGACAACAGCAAAGAATCAAAATTCTTGGAGACAAAGAAGAAACACTACAATTATCACGGGACTGGCACGTCTAGGACAGAGACAAAAGTTATTAAGGTAAACTGGGGCACACTGCATCTTTGGGAGCAGAGGAGCTGGGATTTCTGTAAGTAGCCAGGATCAGAGGCTAGATACCATGGGGGGACTTCTATTGTTAATCTTCAGGCTGTGAAACCTCCCTGAACTCTAGCCTACTTTGCCTGACCTGACCTGCCTGATGGCCCTGGGTGATAGACCATGGAGATATAATCCACTGCCTAGAGCTTGCCTGCACAGATGTGGCTATAAGGGAGTATGGTCTCTCTCTGAGACTGGCAGGGAGGGACAGGCCACATCCTCTACACAACCCTCAAAGATTGCTACTGGGTTGCTTCTTTTATCTTCCTGATTGTTTTACATGCTGTCCTCTAATTAAGCCAGCATATTCACACAGCAAGCATCTCGATAACCCAGTCAACATATGGTGTTCATAAATGATACCAAACAGGTCCGCAACTGCAAAAATCCCTTCTGTTGTACAGATCTGCCTTCTGCATGTCCCCATGGTGGTAACACAAGAAAATGGGTTGTACTATAAAAACAAAGTATGTTTGTAGAGAGCATAAAGTACTGTCAGTTGTCTGTGTTAACCTTTTTTTGCCCACAGACCACAATAAAGTAGCTTGTATGTTAATTTATGATAAGAGACAGTGTTCCCAACCTCACCAGCATGTTGCTATGTAACCCAACAGAAAATCGCCTCCAGCAAATGTCTCTGCCTCTAAATATTTTCTGTTACTTTTGAAAACTTTTAATATTCCTTGGTGGCGCTTCAATGCCTGCATGATGCCTCTAGCAGATTTCTGCTGCCTGTTTATTACTTCTATTTCACAGCCCAATATTCTCTTCAGTTTGATGGGTACCACACATTGCTATAAAAATATCCACAGTTTGTTCTCTACGGTTACCAGAAGAATTCAGGATTTTTAAAAAAAACAAAAAACAAAAAACAAAAAAAACCCAGTACCTCGGAGGAGGAAAGAAGGAAATTCCTTTAGTCTATTATAATACACTCCATTGTTCAGCAAAGAAATCAAGGGAGAACAGGGAAAATTACATATATGTGGAATCTTATTTTTAGTGACTTAAGTTCCTGTTGTTTTTTTATAATCTTGTTAGCAGAGAAATTCAGGGTTGATGGAATGATGACGTGGTATCTGACCTTCCTGAACTTGCACTGAAGGCTAAATAGAGATCTTCATAAAAGGCCATATCACTTTTATCAGCAGAGATTGGTTAGTATAAAACATATTGTTTCAGCCAGATAGAGTGGGCTAAAGGTAGTTTCCAGGAAGTTCTAATCCCGTTAAGATCCCATGCACTACACATAATGTATATTTACACCTAAAGTCACCACTATTCTACTTTTCCTTTTCCTTTCCATATTCCCTCTTAGGTAGAGCATAGAAGCCAGTCAGAAAACATCACCAATATTACAAACACCACAAAATCTTCATTATCTCACTTATGAAATCCGTTCCCCAACAAATGTTTTGAAGCAACCGAACAGATACAGCATGATTAGATTTTTATAAATCTAGCACAATCCATCACAATCCCCTTTCTTAGTCAAGAGTTGGAGCAATATTCCAGTGCTGTTCCAGTCCGGCGTAATCCTCAGTGACTGAAATTGCATCAGTCTTTAAAGTAAGATAAACATCACCCTCCCCTAGTCACCACCCCTTAGCTCTGGCTAGTTGTTATATTTCCTTCAGCAGTAATTACATAGTAAGGAATCGCATGCATATTAAATGTTTCCTCTGGTCCTGATAAACTTTAAGGCTACATTCAGTGTGTTTATTTTCTTGCTATGGAGGATTCCTTTTGCCAATGGCTTTATGCTGCAGTTAATTTATGTGCTGCAGCATTATTTGGAAAGCAGTCAAGTCCTTCACTTGTCTTCCAGAAATGAAAAACAGCATACTGTCCAATATACTACAAAGCAGTTAACCCCAGGGTGTGGTATTTTGTAGGGAGTGGAGTTTTCTGAGATGATCTCTAGCCTCTTCCATGTTCTATGGATGTAAGATGCACAGCCAACAGACTGACATGTCGAAGGGTCAGTGGTTGTAATGTAAGCTGGGTGTGTGTACTCCAAGCCCACAATGGCCTCTTTGGTGCAGTACTCAGGTTATTTAGGAAAGTGATGTAAACAGCCAATGTTAAGCACATGAGGTCTTTCTGGAACAAATAGACTTTGCAGAACATTTTTTGCAAAGCTAGGAGGAGATGATGTTATCATTGTCATTAGGGAGACATAGAAGTGTACAGAGCCAACCGTTAAGATTTGTAGCATAGATTAGATATCTCCTGGCTTAAATAGAAGGTGCAGACTGCAGTATAGTAAAGTTATTCCACAGCTTGTTTATTTTTTGGCAAGAAGATGTTCCCTGATCTTGCTTCTATTGAAATCAATAGGAAAACTTCCACTGACATCACTGGTAGCAGGAGGTTGCCCCTAACATACCACTTACTGGAAGTTCAGTATCTTTAAATGCGGGACAACAAGGGTCCTTAATTTCTTTAGAGCAGGGAAACCCAATATTTTTTTTGCCAGCATTACCCCATTTTAATGACTTATTATCTCACAAGACCCCAGACAGCATGAAGGATGCCATTTTAAAGAGCAAAAGCATGTTCTTTGTGCAGCGTGACCTCACATGCAACATACTTGCAAGGTCACACCTCTTGGAGGATGCCATTTTGTAGAGCGTGTGGAGGATGGGGCGGCATAGGAGTGCTAGACTGTGAGGCCCAAGTCTTTCCCAAGGATTCTTATAATATGTGCCTACTTAGGGCTTGCTGTGGGAAATAGTTTAGAATGACACTGATGAGACTGATATTTTCCTCATTACATTCAGTCTGATTAAGTTTAAAGGTTTTACCACAGAATTTTTAACAGCCTAATTTGTCCATAAATTATCCTTAATTAGTTGGCTATAAAATATGCTTCACATACTGAAGTAAAGATGCTCTCTGTATGTGTTTTTTGTTTAATTAATAATCACTACTGTGTTGAGAATATTTATTGCTATCTACAGAAGATGTTATTCACATGGAGTCTCAGTGTAGGTGGTTGGTAAGTCTGTTGATTTAAATTCTTAAAATTATTTCCAGAGCCTTAGAGACAATAAACACATAGCACATACATTGTGCATTTACTCATAAAACTGCTGCACAAAATACTCAAACTGCAAACTTTATTTGCAGTCAAAGTGGAGACAGCTTTTATTATTTTAGGAAAAGAAAATTATTTGCCTGAAAGATTCAGATCCAGATCCTGAGGGACATCTACAACTCCAAGTGGAAAATGGAAAAGGTGGATTAAGCTTTATCCTGGTGATCCAGGCCCCTGGACAGAGTAAGGAGGAATAGCAAGGTGTAATGTGGTGCTCAGTGATTGCTGTCTTTCAGCTGCCTGGAAGAGTGGACTGGGTCCTCTTCTCTTAGGAGATCAAGGCCTCAAAAATGGGAGACAGTTCATTTGAAGAGATGGTGGGGGAGACAAGGGGAAGGAGGTGTTCAGATGCCACATTGCCTCTTTCTGTATAACAGTGGAGTTTTTTTGAGATGGTACACAGGGGTACAGAGTACCAGTACCTTTTTTTACTGGCCCTGCTGCCCAGCCGGGGGGAGAGGGCCAGCAATGGAAACGAGTGTGCCACTGGAAGAAGAGGGGTGGGAGAGGCGTTTTTCAAATTTGCTATCAAGATACAAGTACCAGCACCTTTTTTTTTTTTAAACAAAAAAAAAGACTCTGTATATAGACAGAAAAGGACATGGGGCTCAGGTGCCAGGATTCAAGGCTTGTGCTCTTTAAGCATGCCGCTGCTGCAGCTGCCGCCATAGCAGGCTCAGGGCTCAAGCCCTGTACGCCCACTGCCAGCGTTGCTCTTGTATATAGATGACATAGACTAGGATGAGTTGGCCTGTCATATATTAAGAGCATTCAGTTTTCATGATGAGGGTGAGTAAAATTTTTGTGGATTTGGAGCCCATATAGCCTTAATCTCTGGAAAACAGGCAAAGTGATAAGAGTTTTGTAAGAAATATATTTAAGTATGCAACATTTCTGCCAATCAGAGAACCAAGTGACAGGTCTCAGTGTGTCAAATTACAGGGTGCCTTTTGAACCTAACTTCCTTTTAACCAATTTCACTAAAAAATGCCAGTCATTAATGTGCTCTGTGTGTCAGGGTTGGGGAATGGTCAAAACTAATTCTAACCTTAATCCTGGGGATAGCCTGGAATTGTTTTAATCCAGTCTTTGGAACAACCCTACCAGACCCTGAAATCTATTCAAGACTCCACAAGGTCTTCTTCAACTAAATTAATTTCTGAAGTAAAAAGAGAAAAATGAAAGCCTGGCTTATGAGCTACTTTTTGCAATGTAAGTGATAGTTTATGTGTAATGATCTTCTGGACTGTTAAACAAAGCAAGGATCTCATCTTAAAAAAAATTAAGGCACACTAGGAGCAGCTGAAAAAGCTCAGAAGCTGTGCAATGCTCATGTCTTATTGTTTCCAAACACACATTCATAATTTCAAATTGTTGTTGCTTAGGTCTGATTTGCTGCACTGGTTTGAGATGATGCACATTATGTCATCAATTATCATATTACCTTATATAATGCTACGCTACGGTAGTTGCTCCTTTTATTGTTATCCCCTGTGCTTAAGTATAGCTTAGTTAAGCTTAAAATACTTGCACTACTTGTACTTGCATATGGTGGCCTGTATTATTAGTATATCTATACAATACAGAATATGAAAAATGGCATAGTTGTAATACTGATCTTGAGACCTGGCATACCAGTTCGTGGCTGCCCTGCCTGAAGGAGTCTCAGACTGTGGCAATGTTCTGCCCAAAATCCAAGAGAGAGAGCTAAGGGTTAAAGTATAATGTGGTGGGCCCTGGCACCCTCCTAATCAGGTGGGCCCCTTCCCACATAGCTGGGCCCCCTTCCCGCATGGTTGGGCCCCCTCCTGCACATCCAGGCCCCCTTCAAGCACCCCAGCTACTGCCCCCAACATCCATTCCCCTGTCCCCAAAATCCACCCCAGCCCCCAATACCCACCCCCAAATCCATCCCCTGCCTTCAATACTCTTCCCCAATATACACACCCTACCCCCAATACCCCCCCACAGCGTGAGCCAGGCTGCCCCAGTACTTACCAGCAGTGGCACGGCTGGGGAGGTGGGGGCAGTAGGCCCCAGGTTAGGGCAGCTGCATGGCTGGGGACAAGGTGGCAGGTCCCCTGTTGGGGTGGCAGCACAGCCTGGGATTGGCTGGGGGGTGGGGGAGTGAGAGCAGGCCCCAGATTGGGGCAGGGCTTGAGCCAAGGGTGGGGTCCTATCCATCAAAGCCCCTGCCCCCTCCCTACCGGAACACAGCAGAACACTGTTCCAGGGCCTGCTGCTTTTAGGGGCCCAGCATTTGGGCCCCTAAAAATAGAAAATGGAACCGGAATGCTGCATTCCAGAGCCTGCTATTTTTCAATGGTGAGCTTGAGAACATAGCGTTCCAGCACCATTTTCAATTTTTAGGGGGCTCAGAATGCTGAGCCCCTAAAAGCAGTGGGTCCTGGAACAGCGCTATGGGAGGCAAGTTACCCACTGAACTGACATACGCTGCTAGGAAGTAGTCCAGGGCAGTGGATTTAAACTCTCTGATGGGAGGGCTTCACCTGTTTGGATTGTTACACACCAAGTCCTGTGCTGGGACCTGGTGGAGTGGGAGGGCCTCAGTCTCCCTTCCTTGAGCCTTGAAGAATGATGCACCTTAACCAAACAGGGTTGCAAAAGCCAATTGTTCTAATCACTAATTTATTTGGCAACCCAGCTCCCTGTTACAAGCACTTTAATGGTCAGCCACAGCATTATTCTGTGCCAAACTATATCCTGGACATGCAGCTTTGGGTGTATTTGGGAATTGTGTGGTGCTTACTGTATACAGTACTTGTAAATATGACCGTGTGTTTTCCTGAAGCTGTGAATTATGTGGTGCTAGCTGTACACATACAAACACTGTTTGTTTTACATACTGCTGTACATCCTGGAATGTGCTGTTAACTAACAAAGATAATTTTATTCTCCAGAAATAGAACTCTATTGAGAGGGGAAATTATTGCCAAAAAGTGTATAAAAAATACAGGCAATGTCATACAAATTTTAACATAGGTTAATGGAGTTGTAAGGCAGGCTTAGAAGCTGTGCTTAACAGCTTGGGGGGGGGGGGGAGGCGGCAACTAATCTGCATGGGTCCTGTATCAGCATGAATACAAAAAGCAAAATTAGCTGATTAGCAGGCTGGGTGCAGGGCATGGTGGGTGATGGTATTTGGGGTTAGTTTGCTCCCAAATCTATCAATACCTGTAATTCTACTAAGGGGAAATATGAAATACTGTCTTTTTGTGAATTGCTATTTTTTGCTTGTTCTAAATCTGTTTGGGTTAGTTAAGGGGTAAAAGCTACCCTTAGTTAAAAAGGGACCTGTAAAAGAGGCCACTGGCTACTTCAGCCTGAAAGGTTTAAGACAGGGGTGGTGTTTTGCATAGTTCCTTCTGTAGCAAAATGTCTGAGGTATAAAGTTTTTTTTTTTAAGCAAATGTTTGAAACAGGTACAAACAATCACAGTGATGTATAAAACAAGTATGATCAGGTATCCAGGTTTAGAGTAAGGATTATTTGTTAAGGAAGAGGTATTTGAGTGAACAGAAATCATAACAAGAACATGATCTACAATACCCTGGAAGAACAAAATAGATTGTAGAATTGGGTATAAGAGTCTGGCAATTTCAGGAGAACATCTTAACATAAAGGGAATATAAGCAACAGTGGTAAACAAGGCACATATAATGATAAGAGTAGGTTATCCCAAAATACATGTGAGGTAGTATGAGTTATAGGTGCTTTGGAGATTATTCAGTGCAGTCAGAGAGGAGTCCATGGAGCTCTCTGTTGGTAGAAGTGGAGGAGGATTGGTTTACACTTCTTGGTACTGTCTGTGGCCAGTGATGTGTTCTATGTAAATGTCCCAGGACTATCTGATGGTGTCAGACACCATGAGGCGATGCATCAGCCGGCAGTAGCACCATCCAACACTGCAGGCCCGCAGCACATCCTCATTGGCAGGATCCCAGGAGCCTAGGGCGCCGACGATCAGGGTGTGGGTCTGGATCTGGTAGCCCTTGGACCTCAAGGAGTCCACCAGCAGGGTGTATTTATCCACCTTTCGAGCCTGGGCCTGAAGGAAGGCTGGGGACCGGTTCTCGAAGGGGACCGTGATATCGACCATGATGATTTTCTTCTGGTCTTCGTTGGTGATGACGACATCAGGCCTCAGTAAGCTGTCTGTGCCGGGGATGGTACGGTTGACTGAGACCTCCCCAAGGTGAGGTGGGATTGCTTTGACCAGGCGGTCCTGGATCGCATTGTGTCTAAGCTGCCAGGCTCTGGAGTGGGGTTTGCAGCTGCAGAGGACGTGGGGCAGGGTCTCATTGGAATGACCACACTTCCTGCAGCGTTTGTCCCGGTGACCGTGGCAGATGGCTCCATTTAGGGGGATGCAGTTGAGGCAGGCATGGTGGATGAACCTCCGGTCAGCAAAGTGGGTGAAGCTGCCATCTTGGAGGAAGTGATTGCTAGCATCCCATTTGCTGGATAGCTTGAAGACCTTGCCCTGGTCAGGCTTCTTTTTGAGGTCAGCTACGTAGAGTGCGTGGACAGCAGCTTTCAAGATCTTTTCCAGCATGCCTCTACCCTTAGGGGTGACGATAGAGCGGCCTTCGGTCCTAATGCTCGGTACCACGACTGACAGTTCCTGGAGCTCCTTGCACCACGACCACCGGCAGCCGATGCGTTTCCCCAGGCGACGTGTGGTGATCCGGGCCCGGGTCCAGAGGGAAGCGATGTCGCCCTGGTCTTGGCTGAATTCACCCTGCAGGGAGCTGCTGAGGTAGGTGGCAATGTCTGCATTGGAAGGTGATCTTTTCAGCTGTCTTGTAGTGACCTCACAGAGGGAGTTTGTTGCAATATTCCTGATGGTGGGGTCTGGGCAGGTCAGCAGGCGGAAGGTGTGGGTGATGGTGGCAATGTCGCAGAGGTCACCCATGCGGGGGACATTAGCACCTCCTTGCTTGTGGCCAATGTAGATTAGCTCATTGCTGGCTCTCACAGGGAGGAACAGCCACTTTTTCATGAGCCGGTGGATAGTGCTGTCGGCTTTGTTCAGGGGCACTTTCGTGACCGCTGAGCCTCGCAGAATGAATACGATGCGGGGAATCAGGAAGGTGTTCAAGGCATTGATCTTTTGCCAGGGTGCCAGGAGGGAGGAGTCGATCTTACCAGCATCTTGCAGGATCGAATGGATGGTATCATCAGGGGTCTGTTGAACACGGAACCCCATTGGTGTCCCCAGGTGCTGGTATGCCTGCCCTTCTTCGAGGCAGATGATGGGCTCACCCTGGATCAGGAATGGAGTGGGGAGGACACCGTCTTTCTTGCTGCCTTCGATGTGGAGGGATGCACACTTCTTGGCATTGAAGCGTAGACCCATCTAGATGGCGATCAGGCTGGCAGTGTGCAGCATATTCTGGAGATGTGCGGGGTTGTCTGCGATCAGGACCACGTCATCTGCATATGCTACGATGCTGACTCTTTCTCCTTGGAGTTCAAGCCCTCCTGGACCATTGGCAATTGCCTGGATGAGCGGCTCCGTGGCAAGGTTGAAGATGATGGGGCTGAGGGGGCAACCTTGCTTTACCCCCCTCCGGATGGGGATCTCGGCAGTCTCCCCATCGATAGAGAGGATAGTGGTGGTGCACCCATCATAGATCTCTTGGAGCAGCTGGAGAAAGGTGTTTGGCAGCCCGAATTCCTGGAGTGTTGCGAAGATGTGATGGTGGGGTATGGAGCCGAAAGCGTTGGCTAGGTCTAGCCAAGCCATGGCACACTGCTTTCGGGACCTCGGGGCAGTCTGGATGGCAGTCTGTAGGATAAAGTTGTGCTCGTAGCAGCCTTCGCAGGACATGAAGCCTTTCTGGACAGAGATGATGGCTCCTTTGCTTACTGCCCAGTCAATGATCCTTGCTGCAAGACAGCTGACATAGAGCTTGTAGATGGTGGAGCACAGGGAGATGGGCCTCCAGTTGCTGGGGTCATCACGCTCACCCTTCTTGTAGACGAGCACTGTCATGGCCTTCTTCCAAACATCGGGAGTGCGGTGGAACTCTTTGCAGCGGTTAAAGAGGGCAGAGAGCACCAGACAATTGGGATCCTGCTTCTTGAGATTGCTGTAGGGGATGCCGTCTTTGCCTGGAGCTGTGTTCTTTGACCGAGTCAGTCTGGCCATCACTTCCTTAGGGGTGAAGTCCATGTCCAGGTACTCAGTGCGATCCAGCTGGGGTGGGGGGGGACACAATCTGGGTGGCTGGTGGTAGTCAGGGTCGCATGGTCGAACACGTCTGAGAAGTATAAGAGGCTCTCTGGTGGGACTGTGCAGAAACACAAAGAGCCATCAAAGATCTCCCTCATGGCCTTGGTACGGTTGGACCGGTATAGTTTCTGCAGTCTGGAGGCAGCGGCTGGGTAATAACGGTGTCTTGTGTTGCGCCCTCTGGGTGCGTTCCTGTTGTTGCGGTTTGCTGGTGGTCTGCGAGTGGATGAGGAGCCCTCCTGGATTGCTCTGCGTGGTGCTGTGACTTCTGCTGACAGTTCCTGAACCAGCCTTGTCTGCAAGGTGGTTGATGTCATCAAAGGAGGATGCTGCCCCTAGTTTCTCCAGCCACAACAGCTGCCATGGTGTAGGGTGTGTGGATGCTCGTTGTTGCGAGGCAGTGTCTGCAGGGCAGGCATCGCAGGCTACTCCTCCTTCCAGGCACTCGGGGTCCGGCCTCATTGGTGATTTGTTAACCAGGGGACCAGAGTTCGCACCGAGGTTCCTCTGGTGGCAGTCGGTCCTTTGAGGGGAGTCAGGCACAGGAGAGTTGTCATGGGGATTTTCAGAAGGGCCACTTGGATGTCAAGGCTCCTGGGCAATAGTAGGTTGCTCTGGCTCAGGAGAAGTAGCTGATGGTCCAGGAACGGAGGCATTTTCAGAGGGAGATGTAAGAGCCCCCTCATGTCAGACATGTCTGCTAGGCTGCAGAGGGTGCCAGGCTGGCCTGCACCAGGGCTGGATTAGAGTGGTCCTGGCCCAGGCTGCCCAGTTTCAGGGTGCCAGTGCTGCCCCTGCCCTCCCACTGCCCGGACCAGAGGCAGCAGGGCAGCTGCGCTGTGGCCCCTGGTGTTGGGGGGATAGGCAGGGTCAGAGGCCATGCTGCCTCCCTCCACTGCGGACATGGAGCAGAGTTCCTGGCTCCCCAGCCCCTCACTGACTGCCCTGTCCCAAGGGGTGGAGAGCAGCTGGCATGGGAATGCTGCTTTCAGGGGCTGGGCCCTGGAGAGGGCTTGTTCAGGAGAGTCTGGGCTGCTTCAACACCCAGCTCCCCCAGCGTGCTGAACAGAGGTCACTTCTCCCTCAGGCCCTGGAGCAGCTGACCCCAGCACAGGGTGGGAGCCTGGAGCCCCATAGGCCTTCAGCCCTGCCCCTCCTAGGGATGGCCCTGGCCACAATTTTGCATACATTCACCAGTTTGTAACATATACTTTCCCCCTGCTGGTATGTTAAACAATCTTGCAGAGTTTTCAGCAAGGCTATAACCAAAGAGCAGCTGCCCAGAGCACAAAATGGGAGTGGAGGGGAGGAAAAATGAGGCAGAACCAGGACGGCAAATCCCAGGCGGGGACATAGGCCTGCAGTGAGCATGGCTTTTCCACCCTTACTTGTGTGCTGCTGCTGCCCAGGCACTGCAGTATTCAGAGCCTGGTGTCTGCTCACAAGGCATCAAACTCTGAAGATAGTGCTGCTGCCAACGGCAGAAAGAAGTAAGTATGGCAATATCTGGGCACTGCAGGGCTCTACTTCCTGCTGGATATTGTCATTTTGGGCAGTTGCCCTGGACATCTGACTCTGAATACAGCTCTGTAATAGCACCAAATTGTCTGGTTATCAAAAATAAAAATTCACAGGTATAATGTAATAGTTGATTGTTTATATCAGTCCAGCAAATTTTTCTTAAACAAATAGGTCTATTGTGTCTTTTCCGAATTATCACTATTAATAAAGGTTCACGTCTGTGAAATTGACCACAGGCTACAGAGCCTGCAAGGGGCTGGGGGAACTGGCAGCCCCCCCCCCCCCGCTTACAAGTGGCCCGGGGTACCCAAGCAGGCATCTTCCCTGGCCACTTCCAGGCGGCCAGGGGCTGGGGGAGCGGGGCACCCCTGCTACCCAGCCGAGCAGCCAGCCAAGCCAGCTGGGGTGCCCGCCACCCTCCCTGCACTGGGCAAGGGGGAGTGGCTGGTTTTGCTCACCACTCCTACTTGCTGGGGGCGGTGGGCACCGTGATCTGGCTTCACCCACCGCTTCCACTTGCCGGGAGCAGGGGGCAGCGGGTGCCCCAGCTGGCTTCGCTCGCTGCTTCCTCTTGCCGGGGGGGGGGCAGGGGCCCCAGCCCTCCTTGCCCCCCCCCCCACAGCAAGGGGGACCGGTGGGCAAAGCAGCTTGGGTGCCCACCGCCCCCCTGCACCTCCCCTCAGCACCCTGGCCAGGGTGCTAATTGGCTCCCTGGCCAGGATGCTGAGGGGAGGTGGGACTTCGATCCAGCGTTATATTGATATGTGTTCATATTGATATAACACAGCCAGACGGGGTTATTTTGAAACCACAGTTTCGAAATAACCCTCATTTCGATACAAAACAAGGTTTTACTGTATCAAAATGATTTTCCTTATTTTGAAATAAAGAAGCTGCTTATTTCGAAATGAGGAAACGTCATCTGGACCTGTCAAGTTTTATTTCGAAACAACGGTAGTTGTTTCAAAATAAAAACCTCATGTGGACACAGCCTACTAGTTTGAAGAGCCTGTTATTTATTATTTGTTCTTCAGATGGGTACTATAGACTATAATCAAACAATCCCTTATTCTTCTCTATGCTATACTAAAGAAATTAAGCTCCTTGTGTCTATCAGTAAGGCACACTATTAAATCTTTTGATTATTCTCATAGCTCTTCACTGAACCATGTCCAGTGTGTCAGTACCCTTCTTTAACTGTGGACACACTATTACGGCAACAGTGACTCCAGTGCCAAATACAGAAGTAAAATAACTTCTCTATTCCTATTCAAGAGTCCCCTGTTTATACCTCCTAAGCTCACATTAGCTCTTTTAGCCACAACGTTCTACTGGGACTTATGTTCAGCTGCTTAGCCACCCCCACCTCCAGATCTTTTTTTCAAAGCACTGCTTCCCAGGCAAAAGTTCCTCACTCTGTGAGGATGGTTGACATTACTAGAAACATACATTTAAATTTGGCCATTTCAAAATGGATATTGCTTGCTTGCATCCAGCTTATCAAGCAATCTAGATCAGTCTGTCCTCTTCATTATAAAACTAATCTGGGCTGAAAATACATGCATTTTTCTTTGTAAATGGAAGACGGAACTGTTCCTAATTTTATTTAGTTCTATTTTGAAAGAATTTCATTAACAATTAAGTAAAAGGTTGAGTTAGTGTGAAATATGCGTACACTCTGCAGTCAACATTTAAAAGTTATTAATCCTTTTCAGCCTTTTGCCTTTCTATTTTACAATCCTCTTGGTGACTTCTATACCTCATTAGGCCATAGAATTCTGAAATAAAAACTTGGTGCCTGACTCCTCTGCTCTAGATGTGTTTTTAAAGTCCCTTCGGAAGATATTAAATCAAGATTAGATTCATTAACGTTCTGGTTTAGTAGCACAAAGTGACTATTTAAAGTGTTTGGAACTTCTATTAAATGATTTGTCATAACATTATTCCATTTCAAGTGTATAATTATATTATGCTTTCAAACCCCTTTCCAGAACTCTATAAATACCTGGGTCACAGCTGAAAATAGATGCTGCCAATAACTAAAACTGTCTTCTAACACAGTTTGGACTTTGATTCTCCACCACAGGTTCTGCTTATGTTTCAGTGTTGTATGAGGTAACCAGACAAATACATGTTCTCCCTTTTCCTCAGTCCATTTAGGCTGGTTGCGTAGATGCATCAATCTCACTTTGAAAACTAATGCTGACCCGTGTACAATATAGACTCACTCTTCAAGTCAACAGAAAGACTTGTTGTCCAAACCAGAGACTGAGAATGTTAAATTAATCTAAACTCTGTATGACAATCCAGTTCTGATCTCCTTGTGACGTTTCCCTCTGCAATCTGAACTGGTATATTGCTGTCACCCAAATCTCCCCAGTCCTGGGTCCATCTTGTATTTGCCCTGCTGCGTGAACTCCCACTCTTGGGTAAGCCCACTCGCAGCTATCTGCGAGCAAGGGGCCCTTGACCTCGTGAGTGAATGCTTTCGGCCAGTCATTCATGGGATTATGCAATGGTGTGATCCCCCCCCCCCACCAGCTTTATAGTCTTAGATGGTGCTTACCCAGAGTGGTTGGTTGGCCACAGACCAGGGGGCAGCCTTGATGTTGTTGTGTAGATGTAGTGTAAGAGACCAAAATGTCTTCCCTTTTAACATGTTCTTGTGCCCATCTCTGGAGTCTCACCTCCACCTCCTTCAGGGTCAGGTAAGAAAAGTATCCATGCATGATTTGCTCCACTTCTCAAGTTGCTGAAAATACCCTTATCAGATACTGAGGCCAGTCCATTGTTTTTGTATCCAAGCCACAGTGGCTATGTCTACACTGGCAAGTTAGTCCAGACTAAGGAGGCTTAGTCTGGACTAATTTAGCCCATGGACACACTAGGCTTTCCCTAGTTTGAACTAAAAAATTTCTTATTTCAAACTAAGGAATGCTTAGTTTGAACTTGTTAGTACTTGGGGTTAGTCTGGACTTGAGCGGGATATGGCCACAGACTAATGCTAAGTTCAAACTAAGCCTGTTAGTTTGAACTAACAGCACATTGTAGTTTGAACTAAGCATTAGTTCGAACTAGAACATGCAGTTAGTTCAAACTTAGAAGCACGAGGTTAGTTTGAACTAACCCGAGGTTAGTTTGAACTAACCTCCAACTTGGGCATTGGTTAACTAATTAATGGTACCTGAAGGAAGCAGTCTCTACAGGTATGTTATCCCGCTATAGTTCATTGCAGTGTTTTTGTTTTGTTTTGTCCTGGAAGCAGCTGATATTGGCCACTGTGAGTAAGGCAGTAACAGGATATTGGCCTAGAACTACTGGTCATATTCAGTATGGCTCTTCTTATTTACCTGTCAGAATCAGCCCACAACAAGTCAGCACTGATTCTTGAACACATTGTCCTTATTTATCAAAACAACAAGGAGTTGTGTGGCACTTTAAGACTAACAGATTTATTTATCAAGACATGTTTAATGGTGGGGGAGAGGAATTAATTTGGTTTCCATTTTTGTTTTTGACTACAAATACCAAAAGTAGCCTTGCATAACCCAGTTGAATGGGGCTTTCTTCCTTCTATACACTCTGCAGTGACTAACAACAATAAGTGCTTAACACATGGAGGTGTAATCAGTTTTTAGAATTAGCATACAAACCAGAACTTCCCACATGCTCTGTAGTGTGTCCTATTCATTTGAAAAGCAGACATTCCCCCCTCAGTTGTATGCCCATTTTAACTGCAAATCTTTGGTCCTCTATCTCTTGCACATTTCCATTTGATGCACAGCTCCACAATTATGAAAAATTAGTATTGACTTGCAAATGGTTTATTTTTTCCTTCTAGGGTGAGCACAGCACCTGTCACCTGCCCCCAGTGATGATGTGCTCTAAACTTATCCATTAATATAAGCCTCAGTGCAGAAGTCCTTAATACACAGCTGATGTGTAATGCACACAATCCACAATGCAAAGTCAATAATTACTATTTCTGTAAGCAAAGAGTTTCTTGTACTCCTTAAATAAAATATAGACTGATTTCTATATACCAAGAATTATTCTGGTGCTAAAATGGCAAAGGTTAGACTCAACCTATTTGCATACATTTAATTGCTTGCACAAACTTTTAATCGGTGGAATCATAAAAATGTAGGGCTGGAAGGGTCTCAATAGGTAATTTGATCCAGTCCCCTGCACTGAGGCAAGATTTAAGTGTTATTCCTAAACCATCCCAGATTGATGTTTGTCTATCTGTTCTTAAAACCTCCAGTGATGGAGATTCCACAACTTCCCTAGGTAGTTTGGTCCAATGCTTAACTGTCTTCATAGTTAGAAAGTTTTTCCTAATGTCTAACCTAAATTTCCCTTGTTTCAGTTTAAGCCCAGTGCTACTTGTTCTGTCCTCAGTGCTTAAGGAGAAAAATTTCTCCTCTTTATAATGACCTTTTATGTACTTGAAGATTTTTACCATGCCCCTTCTCCCCTCCCAGTCTTCTCTTCTCCAAATTCAAACAGCCCCAATTTTCCTCATAGGTCATGTTTTCTAAACATTGAATCATTTTCATTGCTGTCCTCTTGACTTTCTCCAATTTTATACACATCTTCCTGAAGCGGGTTGGCCAGAACTGGAAACAATACTCCAGTTAAAGCCTTATCAGTGCTGAGTAGTGTGAAAGAATGACTTCTTGTGGCTTGCTTATATCATTCCTAATATATTGCAGAATGTTTGCGTTGTTTTTGCAGTAGTGTTAATGTTAACCCATATTTAATTTTGTGATCCACTAGAATTCCCAGATCCTTTTCTTCAGTACTCCTTCCAAGGCAGTCATTTAAAATCTTGTATTTATGCAATTGACTTTTCCTTTTCCTTTTTAAGTGTAGGGCTTTACAGTTGTCCTTATTGAATTTCATCCTATTTAATTCAGATGCTTTCTTGTTTTTCAAGACCAGGGGTTCCCAGTCTGTGGGCTGTGGACTCCTGGGGGGCTGCAGAGCAGCTCCAGGGGGCGTGCGGACAGCCTGGAAGCTGGGGCCGGATGCCACCAGGCTTTCCAGTTGCCAGGGAGACCCAGCCTTCTGGCCAGCCAGCAGGAAGCTTCCCCCAGGCAGGGAGTTTTAAAAACTCCCACCCTGAGCATGCAAAGTGTGCTCAGAGTAGCCTGGGGGGTGGCCAGGTGCCCCCAGCTCCAATGGCCAGGTAAGGAGGGAGAAGGGACCATGGGGGGGTTTGGGGATGGGGAGCCGGTGGGGAGGAGGGATGGAGAGCAGGTGGGGAGCCGGGAAAGGAACACTGGGTTGGGGACCATGGCCGCGGTGGCTCTATGGCTCGGGGCAGGGGGCCATGGCTGCGGCAGATCCCTGGCTCGGGGCAGAGGGCTGCATTCTGCTTTGCGCTTGTCACATTCTGCCCTGCACGGGCCACATTCGGAGCATGGAGGCGCCACCATGGGCCACGGACTTTCTTTCCCCTGACCAGGGGGTCCCCAGCCTTAAAAAGGTTGGGAACAACTTGTCAAGACCATTTTTAATTTTACTCCTGTCCCCCAAAGCACTTGTAACCCCTTCTTACTTGGTTTCAGCCACAAACTTTATGTGTTTACTCTCTATGCAATTACTCAAATTATTTGTGAAAATACTCACTAGAACTAAACTAAGGACCGTGGGACCCGACTCAGTATGACTTTCCACCTCAATTGTGAGCCATTGAAAAATATTTTTAAGTAGCCAGTTGTAACCTTCTTTATACGAGATTTGTCTACACTGTATTTCCCTAATGTTTATGAGAAAGACAGGTAAGCTAGTATCAAAAGCCTTACTAGAGTTGAAATATAGGATGACTGCTGTTTCTTCACTTACCACAAGACTTGTTACCCGTCAAAGAATGGTAGCAGGTTGGTCAAACATGATTTGTTCTTGACAGTGCCTTGTGTACTGTTGCTTATCACCTTATTTTCTTCTAGATGTTTACAAATTGATTACTTGCTTCATTATCTTTCTGGGTACTAAAGCTGAGTCGATTGATGGATTGTCCTTATTCCTCTTTTTATGGATAGGGACTGTCTTTGCCCTTTTCTAATCCTGTGGTATGTCTCCCATTCTCTGTGAATTCTCAAAGGTAATCATTAATGGTTCAGAGATCTCTTCATCCAGTTCCTCAAGTATTTTAGGATTTATTTAATCAGGCCTCGCCAATTTGAGGACATCTAAGGAATTTTTAACTTGTTCTTGTCCTATTTTAGCCTCAGATCCTACCCCATTTACAATGATATTTCGTGTGTTGGTCATCCAATCACTGCTAACATTTTTGGCAAACACTGAACAAGAAAGGCATTTAACACTGCAGACATTGCTGCATTTTCTGTTATTGTCTTTCCTTTCTCATTTAATAGTAGTGGGCCTGCCCTGTCCCTTGTCTTCCTCTTGCTTCCCATACATTTATAAAATGTTTTCTTGTTACCTTTATATACCTACCTAGTTTAATCTTGTTTTATGCCTTGGCCTTTCTAAGTTTGTCCCTACATGCCTGTTTTTTTGTTTTTGTTTTGGTTTTTTTTTTTTAATGTTATGTTCTTCCTTTGTAATTGTATTCAGTTTTCTCTTCTTGTATTACTCTCTCTTCCCCCCCCCCCCAATTTCAGGTCTAAAAAGGACTCTTAGTTAAGCCTTTTATCCTACTGCCTAGCTTTCCTATGCATTGGTATAGGTTGCTCTTGTTTATTTAATAATGTCTCTTTAAAAAACTGCCCAATCTTCTGAACTCTTTTTCCTTAGGTTTGCTTCCTATGGGATCTTACCTACCAATTCTCTGAGTTTGTTAAATTCTGTCTTCTTGAAGTCTATTGCCTTTATCCAGCTATTTGTCTCCTGTTATTACTTAGACTCATGAATGATTGTTATTTCATGATTGCCTTCTCCTGAGCTGCCTTCCACGTTCAGATTCTCAACTAGTTCCTCCCTGTTTGTCAGAATCAAATCCAGAACAGCCTCTTCTTTCTTTTCTTTCTCCACCTTCTATAATAAAAAGTTGTCTTCAATTCCAAGAACTTGCTGGTTAATCTGTGCCCTGCCATATTATTCTCCCAGAAGATGTGTGGGTGATTTTGTTAGTTGTCTCATCTACCTCGTCTTCCTCATTAGGTGGTCTATAATAGACTTCCTGGACATCACCCTTGCTTTAAACCCCTTTTATCTTTACTCAGGCACTTTCAATAGGTCTTCCACCCACTTTTATCTTAACATCAGTGCCTGTGTATACATCTTTGATATATAAGGCAACACCTCCTCTCTTTTTCTCTTGCCAGTCCTTGCTGAAAAAGCTGTCCATTTCTGTGCCAATAGTCCAGTTACGTGAATTATCCCACTGAGTTTCTGTGATGTCAGTTACATTATATTTGTGATTATTCACTAGTATGTCTAGTTCTTCGTACTCACTCACCATACTACTTTATGGCCTCAAGACAATTCCCATTCATTGGGAATACATACAATTAATTCCCAGTTATTGACTGCCAGTGGGAACACTATCCTACTACATGAAGGCACAAACAAATAAGGCCTGCTGGATCTTATGCAGGGCCAGATTATCCCAGGGGCTAAAGGGGATGAAGTCCCTGGACCTAGGTGGAAGGGAAGCCCTGGGGTCCAGCCCCTAAAGGCCTGGTGATAATCTGGTTTCCCCACCCTACCCTGCTCAGCATTGGCAAGGCTTGTGGGAGTGAGCTGAGCTCTTCTGCCCTGCTGGTGCTGGCAGGGGGCTCCTGGAGCCAGAGGCTGGGCTCTGCGCTCCAGCCCCACCCTTGGACTGGCTCGTCCACCACTGGGAGTGGGGTGGGGTGGGGTGGGGTGGGCCAGTGCCTGTTTACTACACCTGCGGTGTAGCACCAGCTGGTATGTGAAGTGGTATCTGGGACATTCCAGAGCATATGGCCTTGGGTGGGGCTGCACCAGGGCCACACTGCATGCCAGCTGGTGCCCCCATCGCACTGGGCAGACTGGCCAGAGCAGGGCCAGAACAGAAGCAACCTCTGGCCCCAAGCCTCCCTTCCAGTGACAGATTGCCCAACTGCAGGCTGCCATGCTGGGGGATGGAGGCCCAGCCCCCACTGTCAGGAGCATCCCGTGGGGTCTGCGGGGCCCAGGCCACCTGGCCTCAGCGGGGCCCCCGCTCCCCCATGCTAAAGGGGAGTATGAGGAGCCTTCGAGCTCTACTGCACCCTACGGAGACTGGGGGCTGGCTCCCAACTGGTGGGTGGCCTCAGATTCCTGGCCGGGAACAGAGGCAGCCCACTGGTGGGGAGCTGTCCCCAGCTGCAGCTGCTAGCTGGCTCTGACTGAGGCCACCATGGCCAGGCCCCCTGGCTGCCACTACTGGCAACCCAAGCAGGGACTGAGGCTGCTGCTGGGAGCTGGCCCCCAGTCCCTGTATGGTGCCTGGGGAGGGAAGGGCAGAGCTGGATGGCCCACCATGCTCCCCTCTGGAGAAGCTGGACGGCCCCGCACACCTGCCCCATCCCGGGCCTGCCTGCTCTGTCCTGAGGGCGGGGAGGGCTGGCAAAACACTCCCCTCCTGCCCACGTCCCCTGCCTTTCGCTCACTGCCAAAGACAGCACAGAGGGGAGCAGGGCGAAGCGCGGCAGTGGGGGAGAACTGCAAGGCCCACGTTAACCATGGGCTCAGGATGATTGACCTGTTTGGCTCCCCCAAGGATGGCCCTGCCCACAGTGGGGGGGTGGGGCCCCAGATAGAGTAGGCTGCAGTGGGGGCAGCCTAGACCCCCCCCAGGCTGTGTAATCTGGCCCTGATCTTATTGTCTATATAGAATGTCCAGAATCTTTAAAGTCAAGGGAGATACACCTAGAACCAATGTTCCCTCTAAGCTGCTGATGCAGCTGAGCAAGTTATGGTGTTTGCTGAGCAGCAATTTGTGAGGCTCACTCGCCCACCCGCCCACTCCCCCACAGCCGACTCGACCCCGTCTTTCCCTCAACCCGTCCCTGTGCCATTTCCCCACCAGCTGCCCAACTTTCCCCAATCTCCCCCCAAGGGCCTCCTTACCTGGTCACTGGGGCAGAACAGCCAGGCCACGGGCTGCTCCTCCCGCCCTGAGTATGCTCTGACTGAGCAGTATGCTCAGTCAGAGCATGCTCAGGGCAGGAGTTTTAAAAGCTCTCAGCCTAAGGGAAGCTCTCTGCTGGCCAGAAGACTGTGGCTGCTGGCCATGAGTGGCCAGCATTGTTCCCTGCATGGATGTGCAATGGGAGATGCATGCCTCCCTGCCCACCCACCTGCCCACACTGCTTACGGGGAACATTGCCTAGAACTCCATGACTTGGTAGGAAAAGAATTACAATCCCAATACAATGATGTGAACCACAACACTGCACAACTGAAGTGGAAACAGATTTTGAGAATCTACAAAAAGCTCTGTGAAATCAATGGGTATTAACTGAAGTGAGCAAGGTGATATTTTAAACAAATATTCCAACATTTGAAGGTTTTCCAGGGGACTCTGTTGAGAGAACCATGTACTTGGTGATTGCAAATGCAAAGATCCATGCATATGAACGCCTAGTGCCCTGTTGGAAAGCAATGGAGCAGTTAACAAGGTTAAAGTAAAGCATGTGTATAAATATTTGCAGGATTTGCACTTTTGTTTTTGTTCTTATGAGCATCAATTAAATTTTGCTAGGGAAAGAGAGGAAAGAATGAGGTAACAGCACAGTAGTTGGTCATAGGCAAGGGAACTAAAATTTCTTTCTCTGGTAGAGTGCCAAAATGGACTAATCCTAGCCAGTGTGGGCACAAGGTAAGCAGAAAAGATGCTTGTTTGCAATTGCAAGAAATTATTACTTTCTTTATGTGCTGAAAAACAAGTTGAAGCTATTTTATTTTGTAATTACTGAGCTCTCAATGTACGTTGGTATGCATGCTCAAAAATGAACTTTCCTCATGATTCTTGTGCCTTCCTCTGTGGCATTTCCTTAGAGCAGCATTTCCCAAACTGACCTATGGAATGCTGGTGTTCTGCACAATGTGAATAGGTGTTTCATGAAAAAATTTTGATGCTAGCGATATTTTTCCTTCTGAAATGTTAAATACAAAATTGTGTGTATCAAAAATACTAAGGTATTTGAATAGTATTTAGTTTGTAGACATATTTATAATGCATTCATAAAAGTATAGTTATTACATGACTTGTGCTGAAATATGACTTTTAATTTAACTTTTGAGCCATACATTTAGCAATATGTGTGGCAATACCTGCAGAAATTTTTTGGTATGAAACCTCTGCTGGACCAGAATGTAAGTGTTCCGTCAATATATTCCAAGCCCAAAAATGTTCCATGGCCAAATTAGTTTGGGAAACACTGCCCTAGATCCTGCTCTTGCTCTTTCCCTCTTAGTAATTTAATGGGACTCTTCTGTCCTTTTTGTTATACCATGTGCAACTGTTGGGTATAGAATCTGATCACTCAGATTTTGGAAAGTAGAGGATATTTGAGCTGACCCAAAGAGTAAAGGAATGAACTAGTTACAAACCAAAAATACAGATTTGTTCAAACTGGGGATTACAAACATTTTCTAACCTTATGCTGAATGGACCTTGTCCAAGACCACCCATTTTCAATTCTGGGGCCACTAATCAGTTCCAGGACCACTGCTGCTAGCCAAGACCACATTAAATTACCCCAAAACTTTTGCCGCTTTTAGTTTTGCCCACCTCTGTCTGGCACATGAATTCAAAATTAACAGCAATAACTCTACATGTAACCATACTAATATCTGTTACCCATTTTATGTGTATTCCCTGGAAGCAACACACCTAGTCAGGAACCATCTTTGATGGTGCATGTCAGTGTTTAAATGAGTCCCTAAATTCAGATTGCAGAGAGAAATTATATGATAGATAAATATTTTCCGGAATACTCCCAGTCCATCTCTTCACTAATGCAATACTACCCTCTGTGGGTGTACTTTCAGCAACAATAGCATAGCAAGGCATAAGAATCACTATTACCTCTTCTAAATGCAATATTGACACTATCACAGGTGATCAACTCCTGAACCCTCCCCTTTACCTGTGGTTGGCATGTACCACTAAAAGTGAATGTGCTCAATGGAGGTAGACCCCGGGGAGAAATTTTGAAGTTCAAGAGGGCAGTAAAAGCTAAGGAGGTGACGGGGGAGGGGGGGGTGTTGAGAAACATGCTCAATGTTAACATCTTTTGAAGGGGAGTGGCAGAAAAACAGCTTCACTGAAATAGGGAGCTGCTTCAAAAAGGTCGTGGGAATCACTGTGCTAAAGACTTTAACGAAACGTTGACCACAGTTACATCAATAACAGAACTCTTACTGAAGTCAGGATTATACCCTCTGACTTCCAAGTCATTTAGCTAGCTAGCTAGCTTGCTTAATCATCATTGTATGTGAGTGATTAGAATGCTATGGTTACATGGGGGTGTTTACAGTAATTCATCTTGATTCCTATTAAAGACTGGTTTAATGGGAGCTAAAGTGATGACAAAAGTTCATAATTAAAACTGAATTTATAGTT
The DNA here is from genome assembly GCA_007922195.1 of Podocnemis expansa. Lineage (NCBI taxonomy): Eukaryota > Metazoa > Chordata > Testudines > Podocnemididae > Podocnemis > Podocnemis expansa. The sequence continues at coordinate 9,624,264 of ML682069.1, forward strand.
TTAAAGCAAAAACTATTTCTAAAACTTAATTTTAAAAGTAAATCTAACATTAACCTAAAGTTTGGTGCAATTTTTTCCCAATATTTGCTCCTAAGATTCTTTATTAACTAGGGCTAGATTTCCTCCCCTTGTATAGCAAAGTGAGTATATGAATAGATGTGCAAAATTAAGGTACCAAATCCTATTAAAAGTTACACATGTACAAAACTGTAGTTTATTAACTTAAAGTTATGCATATGTACACATCTTTGCAGCAGTGGGGCCTGTATGTACAAGCATTCAAGTATGGAAAAAAGCTGTATCTACTTGAAATCCTGCCTAGAAATTCCATTTCTTTTTGCTATGTTATTTGAATGTAGTTCTGTATTCAGTGCACACATTTCTTTGTAGGAAGCAGACTTCTTCAGGCTGCTGACTGAAGTGGGGATTTCTCATCAGCAGTTATTCTGTTGGCTATGTATGGAGGGCTTTGGATTGTGGACAGAAAAGATCACAATAAAAGTTACTTGGGGCTTCACTAAAAAATGAAGAATTGCCTTTTGAACAGTTTATTCAGTGAAGGAAGGCTTATACGACTTCAGCATAGAGGTTTTGTAGAGAACTTTCCCTGTATGTCTAAGTGCTCAGTTCTTTTACTTTCAGGCTTTTTATTAGTGAAAATATTAACAAAGCCTAGAAAATGTTTGGTAAAACCTGATGTCTCTGCTTGTTAAATCAAGTTATGACCCAGGCCTCCTGCGATAAGCCTTCTGAATGTGCCAAGATCAGGGCAAGCTGCAAAACCAGGGGCCAAACCCCCAAACCACTGATGGGTGGTACTTAAACCACTCTCCCAGTCAGCAACAAAACATGCTTCTGATTCCCCACTCTGGTCATGACCAAGCACAGCAAAATAGAAGCAGCCCCCTTACTGCACATCAGTTCCTATGGTCCCCTCTAGCCACTGGGTCTCTTAAAGAAATAGGTTCTCCTGACCCCAAAGGGCCAGCCACATCACCCAGAACAATACAGGCGTGGATCTTACCCAAAATACCATGCTGCCAGCCAATCCTTTAGTAACCACAACCAAAAGTTTAATATAAAAGGAAAACAAACAAAATATCAGAGATGTTAAAGGGTCAAAGTGAATCACATGCATATAAATGATTTAGAGTCCATGGAAAACAAATCCTTGAAGATCCTGTAGTTTGCAGGTTAGTCCCACTCCTCTGGTGTGCACCTAGCAGCAGCAGCTGGGTGAGTCTCAGTCCTTTGTTCAGTCCCAGGAGAATAGTTCCAGAGGGGGGTGTTGTTTGCAGACAGACTTAAGACTGAAGACTAAAGACAAAATGGAGAATGGGCTATGGCCTCTGTGGTGTTTTGGACTACCTAGGGTCATTAGGGTTGTCATAGTGATAAATGGGAGGGTCATTTAGGTGCTAGGGAAACCTGTCTGTTGGGTCCTCTCTTAGTTCTCTTTCAATAAAGACTCCTTACACAGCTCTGAATATGCTGCCTCTCCTTATTGGATTATAATTTCCCCTAAAACTCTACAGCCTCTTATCTCAGAGTCCTTGACAGATCAAAATGGAGGTGGGCCACATGGTCAGTCTGGGTAACTGGTCAAACAGGTTTCCTCTTGGGCCCACTGTAGCTGGGAGTCCCCTCCTGATGGTCAATTTTAAAAGGGATAGCTGTGTTAGTCTAGTCCAGTGAAAAAACAACAAGGAGTTGTGTGGCACTTTAAGACTAACAGATTTATTTTTTGCATGAGCTTTCGTGGGAGAAGATCCCACTTCCTCAGATGCTTCGAAGATGGGGGAACTTACAGAAAGGAATGAAACCAAATGCAAAGGAGTATAAAACATATGACCTGAGCCTATGTTTGACACCCCCTTGCATTTGGCTTCATTCCTTTCTGTAAGTTCACCCATCTTCAAAGCATCTGAGGAAGTGGGATCTTCTCCCACGAAAGCTCATGCAAAAAATAAATCTGTTAGTCTTAAAGTGCCACACAACTCCTTGTTGTTTTTTCCCTCCTGATGGGCCATTAACAGGACAAGAGTTTGCAGAGGCTCAGTCTGGGATTGCCTCAGCTCAAACAACTTGGAACACACATAAAACAAATAAGATTCTTAGATTCTAATACAAATATGATACCTACATATAAATCATAGATTTATTCCTAGCAGATTACAGCCTTTCTATCGATACCAAACAAGGCATATCACATATGGATTATTGCAAATATGAAATATTAATATGAAAAATAATCATAAACAGTCCCCTAGACCCAGACAGCATCACACAAGTAAAAAGTACTGGCTATTTGATTGTGAAAATCTGATTTTATTTATACATATAATATGTAATATATGATTAGTAGGACTCAGTGGAAGTGAAAGCAACAGATAATTTCAACTCTTTGGCTGTGTCCACACGTCTTTTTTATTTCAAAATGACGGCCTCCGTCATTTCGAAAGAAGAGGTGTTCTTTCAGAACACCTTAAACCTGGTTTCTTAGTGAAATGGCCTTATTTCGAAATAAGGCCTTTTGGACATATTGTTTCGGAACTGTTCCGAAACAACATTTGACTTTCCTCCCAGGAAGCACCCTGGCCAGGGTGCTGAGGGGAAACCCGCCAGAGGCAAGGGAGGCTGCCCCCAAGCTGGGTGGGGAGCCCCGTGGCAGGGTGCCAGGCACCGGGCTCTCCCTGCTGCTGAGGCTACTCCCAAGCCCCATGGCGGGGTGCTGCCTCACCCTGCCGCCAGCTAAGGGGGGCTGCTGCCCCTGTGGGATGAACCGCACTCTGGAAGCTCACCCCTGCCACCGGCTAAGGAGAGCTGTAGCCCCCCTTAGCTGGCGGCAGGGTGAGCCCCTGGGGTACAGCTCACCCCACGGGGTCTGCAGCCCCCTGGAGCAGGGTGAGGACTGAGCTTCCAGGCTGCGGCTCACCCTGTGGGGGCTGCAGCCCCTCTTACTGGCAGCCGGGTGTGCCCCCAGGCTGCAGCTTACTCAGCATGGGCTGCAGCCCCCCACCACCTGGGCAGCAGAGCCTGGGGGTGCCGCGGCTCCCCAAGCTCCTGACAAGCCCTCTTCCCCCCTCCAACCTGGTTAGTGGGAACATGGCCCACAAGGGTCCATGTTGCCACATCTCCCAGGGTGCCCCTTTCCTGAAGTGAAATAGCAGGTCCACACATAGGACCTGCTATTTCACTTTCAGGTTTTACCTTATTTTGAACTAAAAAATTTTTTGTTCGAAATAGGTCATTTCAAAATAAGGCTTTTATTTCGAAATAAGTCATTTCAAAATGACTCATTTCGAAATAAGCCTTTGCATGTGGACATAGCCTTCCTTCCTGTAGCCTGTAACCTACCCTAGTGGGTCTCAACCTTTTGTTGGTTGCGACACACTTGGCAGCATATTGCAACTCTATTGGACACATCAGCTCACTCCCTCCAAGCCAAATCCAGCCATTTCCCCAGCTCTCTGCAGCACACGTACTGTTGTGTGGTGATACAGTAAGGTGTTCTGACACAGTAGTTGAGAGCCATGGAGGTAGTCAACCCTGAGGCAGCATCTTAGCCCTGTTCTCCTCCTATCCCACAGTACTAAACTCGGAGGGAGGAGGAATGATACTTCCAGAGCTGGCCCCAACTTGCAAGTCACTGAAATTGGAATTGGCACTATCCCAGTTTGAATCCTACACAAGCTAAAGAAAGTGGAAGAAGCTTCAGCAGCATCCCCATCCGCTCCAGCACCAGTCTTCTAGCCAGCAGCCACTTCATCCCAGCAAACACCCATTCCACTCCAGAGCCCGCAAGCAGACACTAACTTCCCACCCTGTATTAGCACAAGTTCCCCATCAGCTAAGACTGTTGATACAGCCCGATTATTGATATTTTAAGAGAGGCAGCACAGCAGAAATGATATACACTAGTCACATTGCACCCGACTAAAGGACGTTTTACTGTCTCAAGGGTGGGGCCTAATCTCATGAGGTTCTAATGAGTTCAGTGGCAGCTGAGAAGGCACAGCACCTTTTGGAACAAGGCCTATGATTTGCTGACTGCTGGGTTTGGTGAAGAAGGAGCTTTTCTTTTGACAGCATGGGATTTTCAGAACGTGCTTATCCACAATGTTCCCTGAGAGACTATCCTGTAATCTTTGTCTCTCCATTTCAACCCAGTCCGTCTTATCTGAACCGAAGTACATTCTTAGTGGCAGAAAGTAGCGACCTCCTAGCTCATTTCCAGTGCCGTTTTTGCTAACTAGCAGAGGCCTATTGACATGAGGGCACAGGGGAGGGGTTTCTCCTCCACCACCAACACCAGAACCACTTTCTTCAAGAAAAAATTAGGCCTCAGAACAGCTGCTTTCTGTTTGAACTGTTTATGAATGGATTTTTATGTAACATTTAAACCAAAGCAGATCAGTTTCTTGCTGAGATCTCTGCAGGTGGACAGAAATGGACACAGAAAAGGAATTTTCTGTCTTTGAGAGAGTGCCCAAGAAGCAAAGTAATGTCAATATTAGTTTTACAGTCATTTTGTGACCTGAAATTTGTTTTAAATTAAAATATTAAATAGTTTATGAGCCACCTTTTGAAAAGACATTATTTATCCTTCCATTTCCTTCCACAGAATTCCACCAGGCAAGTACTGGTGATTTTTATTGCATAGTTAAAACTTAGTTAGTTTATAGCTAGAGCAAAAGAACAATATAGATTTTGAGAAAGTATAAACAAGTTCTACTCGTAATCTTGAGCTCGGGAAATCAATGAAAACGCAAAAACATTTTTTCTCTCTGATTTCCCCCAGCTAATGCATTAAACTGATCAGAACTCACAATTAGGGGCAGGCTGCATGTTTTCAATTAGAAATGAGAACCTGCTTCTTTTCTAAGTTAACTGAAAACTAAGTTTGAAAATATTGGGTCTCATTCTGCTCACATGGATATATAGCAGGAATAACTCCAGGGAAGTCAATGGACTTGTGCCAGAGAGAGCAGAATCAAGTCTGTAATATTTTGCAGTCACTGACTAGATGACAGGCTGAGTGAAAAGGAAGTGAATGGCTGAGGTACTCAGCCAATGCTTGGAAGTATGTTTTATATTTTATTTGTGCAAATGCTGCCCATTTTGTTTTAATAGCTCTTTTTGTTTAGAATTGCTAGAACATCTGTAATTTATTTATGAAAAGGAGGACTCCACATATTTTGTGTTGGTAGAATTTCAACAAACTAGTGTTAGTCCTAATTATAATTTATTTCCTCTGGAATGTTAAAGACTTCTGGGGACTATTTGCCTTTTCTATACACTTATGCTTAAAGCGATACCTGTCTAGATAACATCACTTTGAAATATTGATTGCTTTGCTTCAGAAAATATAAAGGAAATGAATTGAAACTAGATAAAATATAAGAACGGCATTCTACAGGCCCATGTTACAGCAATCCCCATGAAAAAGGCAGTATTTGCCAACAGTCACCACAAAGTGGTATCTTGAGAATACCACTGTTTCTCTGGCATTTAAAACAGGAGATAGCTGTAGTAAGCGTGAATTCACTGTGGGTGGTGTCTGTTGGCAAATGTTGACTCTTTCATAGCAATTACTATATGTACTTGCTGTCCTTTTCATGACCACAAGCCCTAAGCTCTCTAGTTTAAAAGAGAATACACTTTTCATGAACAATTTTTAATGGGAGGGGGAAAAAATAAAGTACTAGATGTTTATATGGATAATGAGAATTTTCAGAGTTATATGTGGTAAGATTTTAAAATGTTTTTAGAAGTGATATCAATCTTCCTGCTTCAGCTCCTCAGCCAACTTCCAGTTAAACTTCTCATTGACATTGCGAAGAAGCTTTTCTTATGGACAGAATATTCCAAAATTAGCCAGTCCTTTGTGCACTTTCTTCTGAGGCATCTGATACTGGACACAGTCAGAGCCAGGCTACTGGACTAGTGGTATGAGCTGAAATGGGAATTCCTATATTCCAGCTGGAAAAAGCAAATGGCACTAAAAGTATCTGCATATAAAATAATGAAGAGAAAAATCTGTTAACATGCAGAAACTATATCAATAAATCGTTTGTATGCACAATAGCTAACTCATCTGAAGTATGCAAATGAACATGGTTATGTTTGTCTCCAATAAATTTACTCTGTAGGATTTCAAAATATGATAAAAGTAACTGCATTTAATTCAAACATCCCTTTGACCGTAGGGCCATTTTAACATCATGTAACATGCTGATTTGGCCTGTCGCCCAATTCTGCATCATGCCAAAATGGTCATTTTCACATTACTAATTACATACACAGTCACAGGGCTAAATTCATCTCTGGGGTAAATCCAGTGTATATATTATGTTGACAGATTGGTCTATTAACAAAAGATATGTAGAAATATGAAAAGGTATTTATTATGGCACATAATCCAATATATCTTAATGTAAACACAAAATTTCTTTGTTACAGCACTGTTGCTGGAGTACTATTAAGCGCTCAAAATTCAGGTAAGGTTCAATGTACAAACTGAATTCTGCTCTCTTATTTGTATGTGTTATGATGATACAGATGGAATCCTTGGCCCCACTAAAATCAAAGGCAAAACTTCTTTTACTAACGTCAGTGGACCAAGAGTTCACCCAGGGACATCAATGATCTTGTCAGACCCAGTATTCTTTTCAGACACACATTGTAATGTAACACAACTGTTTTCCAACCTTTAGAAAGCCTGTGTAGCAATGCATACAATCTTAATTTATGCATAATGGGTGAAAATCACCCTCTCAAGCACAGGGTCTGCATAAGGCCTATCATCACTTGAATGTGCTATTTTTATGGCTGATGTGGTGCATAAGATAGGGCTCACTAACCCCAGGTGCCAGGTCACCATTGTGACCAGGAATTGTGCCGTGGTACTAGGCTGCATTGAGATAGTTCAGAGGCAGAACCCACCTGATGCCTTTAATAAAAAGCTTCTGGCACCAAAAGTTTCAGCAGCACTGCTCCCACAAGCAGAAGCAGGGCTGACAAAAGGGGTGAGCCAGTGTGGCACCGGCGAAAGGGGCACCAAAGTTTAGGGGTGCCGGCACCAAAAATTGAAAGCTAGCCCAGGAACAGGTTGCCATGGAGACAGCACGGCTGGGCTGGGCCCTCCACCGCAGGGTCATGTGACTTTGCCCGTTGTCATGTGACTACCACCCTTGCCCCACCCCTCCTTCCTCCACAAGCATGCTCTAGGTGATGGGAGCATAAAAGCCACAACCCCTTGAGCTAGCCCTGAGCAAAAGCATCCTGTGTGGCGCGTATTTTTTGGCAGTAGGGGTGCTTTAGTCAGTGCTTTGCGCACCATTATATTTGTCGAGCCCTGGCATAAGACTCATGCTAGTTTTTTTTTTTTTTTTTTTTTTACTGGGGTGGATTTCTCTTAGGAAATTACTTACAAGAGGAATGCATCAAAACAGGGTTGAATTTTTTTTAAATGTATTATCATAGATTATACCTGGAGAATATTGGTTTTGAGAGTTTCACCTTAGTGTTAACTCAAAATAGGCTTTTATATATTAATTTTCAAAGTACTTCCTATGAAGAAAAAAAATCCCCTGTAGCTTTATAGCTAGTAGGATGGAGAGTTAGTTGCAGTGGTGTTGCAGCTATTTTGGTCGCAAAATATTAGAGCAACAAGGTGGGTGAAGAAATATCTTCTAATGGACTAGCTTGTGTTGGTGAGGGAGAGGAGCTTTCAAACTCCTCAGAAGATCTCTATGAACCATAAAAACTTGTCTCTGTCACCAGCAGAAGTTAGTCCAACAAAGGATAGGGTGCTAGTTGTTAAGACTTGATTCCCCAAAGCTCAGTGAAGTCAATGGAAACACTCCTAATGACTTCAGTAGGCTTTAGGTTGGCCGCATACGGCAGCCTTGACTATAGTTGGTATACTTATGGTTTTATAGCGGTATTCTATTACTGAATCAAACATATTTACAAAGGAAATCATGGGACCAGTCATGGGACTATAGAAAAGAGTATGGTTTTAGTATTCTCTTTAAAATAGAGTAGGGAGCTCAGTGACTTGACAGCAAAATATAAACCCCAGTTGAGGAGGGCTGAGACTAAAACTGAAGAAGCAGCATAAGATGTTAATTTATACAAAGTCTCAAGTCTTGAAATCAAGCCCATTCAGAGTTTTGAAAATCAAGCAGATAGTTCTGAGTGAAGCACAGGGCCAGATAAGAAGTGAATAAAAGTGACAGGAAATGAAGGTTAGGTTCCAAAGGGATAGCCATGTTAGTCTAGTCCAGCAAAAAAAAACAAGGAGTCATGTGGCAGTTTAAGACTAACAGATTTATTTTTCGCATGAGCTTTCGTGGGAGAAAATCCCACTTCGTCAGGTGCTTTGAAGACGAAGTGGGATTTCCTCCCACGAAAGCTCATGCAAAAAATAAATCTGTTAAAGTGCCACACGACTCCTTGTTTGTTTGTTTTTTTAATGAGGGTGAAGGTCTCCCACTTTCTTGTGAGCAAAAGTAGCTTGGTCACAATATTTTTGTAGTTGTGAATTTTTAGACATGGCAAAAATCCCACTGACTTCAGTATGGTGAGGATTTCACCCAATAACTTTCAGAAAGTATTCAAGAGGGAATTATAATAGCTATGGGGGAAAAAAAAGGCATGAATTGAAAAAATATCTTCCTGCACCCTTAGCATCTTCTGGGTCTCTGGGCTTCAACTCTACAGGGTGAGGTGGTTTCAGGACTTCTGCCCCATGGGAGATGCCTTCCAGGGCTTGGAGTTTCAGGAGGACTGGGGCTGAAGCCCTGGCAGGCACATTCTGTGGAGCTGAAGCCCTGTGTGCCATCACCCTGCCATAGGGATGAAGTCCTGTGGCTCAGCAGGTGCACCTTGACTCAAACTTCTGAAGATGGTTATATGTGTCTCAGATGGTTGTATGTTTGGCCATCCCTGAAAGACGTTCCTGTGCACAATTATCTGGACCCCAGTATTAGATAAATTATGACTTGCACATCAAAGGTCTAAAACAAGTCTGAGGGCTTGACCTTGCAATGTGCTAAACACTCTCAGCTCCCATGAAGTCAACTCTTATTAACATATGTGCAGAAGAATAACCAATGCGGTTATCTGTTTGTTTTTTAAAAAGGCTTTAAATCTAATCATGGGTATTACCAGCTACAGAGCCTTCCCTAATACCAAGCAAATTGTTTTAAATTATCATTAAAAACAAAAGAAACAAGACTTCTTATTTGGTTTGCTGTACTAGCCTAACATGGCTACCCCTTTGAAGTTAAACACAAACGTATAAAACATAGATAAATCTGATATGATAGGAACAAACCTGCTTGGTTTGCGTCAGGGAAAATCATCCGTGTAATTAAGAAAATTCTTTGTATCAGCAAAATAATGTCTAAAGGGAAACAGTTGATATAATTTATTTGGATGCCAAAAAACTTTTGGCAAAATCCCTCACATGAGGCTATTAAGAAAGGATTAGAGACTGGCTAAGTGACATAAATGAAAGAGTAGGAATGAATGTTCAGTTTTCATCAAGAGAACCCAAAGGTCCTGGGGTAGGATTGGTATGGTTTAAGATATTGATTAAAGCTCTGGAAAAAAGATGCAAGCAGTGAAGTAACATGGAAGAATTTGCAGATGACACAATATGCTTTAGTGTTAGTCAAGCTCATAACTGACTCTTAAGATGAGAGGACTGTGAAGAAGTTCAGGAGACCTAACAAAGCTCAGTGAATGAGTAGCCAAACTGGTTAGTCTGATATAGACAAATGCAATGCAATGTACACTTGTGTGAGCCCTTGATGGACTAGTGGGCTTGATTAGGTCCTGTGATGGTGCCTGCTGCCCAAGAGTGATCCTCTTGTGGAATAGGCTGTTGGTCCTTGATGATGGGTTGTAGGGGTTTGACTTGGGAGTTGTAGGTGGTGATCAGTGGCATTCTGTTGCAGACCTCTCCTCACTTACAGACAGGCCCCCCAACCATAAACCAGTACTCACCCGCAACTGCAGACCTAACAACAGCAACATTAAAGCAGGTACATGCCCCTGTAACAAAACCACATTGCCAGCTTTGTCCATGTAGCTGCATAAAAGACATCATCATGGGACCTAATCAAGCCAGCTACTCCATCAAGGGCTCATTCACCTGCTCATCCACCAATGTGATTTATGCTCACATGTGCCAGAAATTTTCTCTCTCCCTTCCTTATACATTGGACAAACAGGACAGTCTTTGCACAAAAGAATAAATGGATACAAATCTGACATCAGAAACACTCAAAAACAATAGGAAAACACTTCAATCTTCCTGAACACTCCTCAATGATCTGTTAATACTCATATTCAGGTAAATTGATAACAAATAAAAGCTTCCAAGAGAAATTGCAGAATTGGAATTCATATGCAGATTTGACACTGTCATATTAGTGCTGAACAGAGACTATTTTCCCATTACAACAGGTAATTTCACTTTCCTCCCCCACCCCCAGCTCCCTGCTTATTTCTGTTCTCCACTGTTAGAATCTAAACAACTGTTTTAATTTGCTGTAACAGTCTGACCTGATCCTATGACTTACATCCCTACATTTATTTTCCTCCCATTCTGTAAGTTCCCCATCTTTAGAGCATCTGATGAAGTAGGATTTTCTCCCACAAAAGCTCATGATAAATAAATTTGTTAATTTTTAAAAGTGCAACAGAACTCCTTGTTTGTTTTGCTGAACTAGACTAACATGGCTACCCCTTTGGAACTTGCACTTGTACTTTGCGTTTCACTCACTCAAAGATCTCAAGCTGCTTTCTTTCATTTTTGAGTCCTGGATATTCCTCCCAAGAAACGAGGCAGCCACTCCAGCTGATGCATGGTCAAAAGAAATAAGAATCTTGTCTCTACCATAGATTCCTTAACTTCCTCTGTTTCCCTGCATCTTCCTAATAGCATCTTGTGGTGGGGCCTTTATCCCAAAAGTCCAAACATCTTGTCTGAATCTGCCCCTGAATATATTTAAATTTCATCTCCCCGTGCCTTTTAAACTTGATACCACAATGCTGGTTCTTTGTTTTCTCACTGACATTGTTTTGCCATAATGATGACATGCGTATGTCATCTTCATAGGCTTGTAATGATAGGCTTTCATGTGGTCTTGACATGAAAATTTGTTCTCTGCTAAGTTGCATGTACAACTTCATGACTGCACACATGTCTAGTACTTTAGGTGTTGAGACAGCTGTTGCAAACTTAAACCATTTCAAGTAGCAAGGAGTCTATGCCTCCTGGAAGAATTAACTCCTCACTAAATTGTTCTTCAGCTACAGTTTTGAAAAACAACAGCTTTGAAGCTAGGTGAAGATGAAGGAAGCCATGGCCTACACTGAAAAGACAGCTTAATGCTTTGCAAATGTTTGGGTTTTGGCCTCACAAAGTTGTTTGCTGAATTTCAGCCTGATGCAGTTGGAAGCAGCTGGGACATCTAAACCCTGTGATGAGACTGGCTATGTTTTAATGATAGCTTTCAGCGCTATGCTTTTTCTGGGCACCACAGAACTTCCTTCTCCCTTCATTTGGCAGAAAAAATACTGGAGCCATAGTCAGAGACCATAACCTCTTTGTATCATTGCTGTTGCATTGTTCCCTCTGCACGAGTGTGAACCAAGCCTTCACATTCCTACCTTCCCTTTCCCTCAGGACCCTGAGTGATGCTGTTCATTGCAAGTGAATGATGGTGAAATCACTTGAATTGCCTCTTTTCAGTCATCAGGGTAACAGCAAGGCAAGGATCTTCCCTTGTGCAAGTACTGAGGCTCCTCACTATCATCCTATTTCTGCTTTGGCTGTAGTTTGTATTTGACTTTTTTGGGATGCTTTATATCCCCTGTGGGTGAGTAACACCAGTTTCACAGCATTGTTGTGTGCCATTGTTAATGACATACAGTGTATACTGCTTTCTAGTACTTCATCCATAAATTGTAATGATTCTGTAAAATAGCAGGATGTTTCCCATTTAAGAGGCCAAGGAAGCTAACACTCTACCTTTCTTACTGATGATGGGTAGTCAAGCTGTCTTGACTGGGAAAGAGAGTATGAGAGAGAACGAACATGTGACCTATCCTGGGTGAGTGAGTATGCTGCATTTAACATCTGCATATTGAAGTATGACAAAATGGGACTTTTTCATAATATGTTGTATGAGTCTTGTGTGTGGCTCAGCTTCCCCTTCTGGTGCATGATTGATTATGTCATGTGAAAAAGTTGTTTACTATTTGCAGAGACCCAGAAATCCTGGTGTGGCTGAAGCCTAGCTCCCATGTCCATGACGAGTCTGAGAAGACAATGGCCACTCTAATTGCCTGGATGTTGGGCACCTAGCAACAAATGACCATGGATGGCCCAGCTGCCTTAGGAAGCCACCCAGGTGTGACCAGCTGGAGAATAAAGCGCTAATGAGGAAGGTCAGGTAACAATGTTTGCCCAGGAACAAGGATGAAGGACTGAGGAGGGGCCAGGTAGGGGTTCTTAAGTGTGGGCTGCTGCAAGAAAAGGAGATGCTTGTAGACTGGGACTAAAGAGGGATTAGAGGGCTCTAGGGCCTGACCCAGATGGATGCTGTAGCTTTCTGTTCTCTATGTGAACTAATGACTTCCAATGCTGTGTTCCAGTACCTAATAGATTTTTCGGCTTTTAGAATGCTAGCTGAGAATCAGTCCCATTTCAGGAAGCTGGGAGTCCATTGCTCACTTCAGGTGTATAAGTGTGTCCCACTTGTCTAACTCAGGTGGACCTGTTGATGGGAGATCATGGCATGAAGTAGGGGTTTGAAGATTCCAAAGTTCAAGCCTGGGAGTTGGTGAAGTCAAGTGGTTTTATTCTACTGAAAGTGTGTCAGCCTCAGACGGGGCTGACACACTAAAGGAGTCATCCAAGGAACTGTTCCAAAGCAGTTCAAGAGCATGAGACCTGTGGATCCATGACACAGTGCTCAGAACATAATGTGATAGGGAACAGTATGAACTGATAATGCATGGGAACTAGAGCCACTCTAATCAAATGCTGTGCTGAATCAAGTGAACAGACTACTATAAAATCATCATCTCCACATGCTGTTACTCTAGCCAATCTGACTCCTGCGGAGTACCCAGCAAGCTGACTTTAAGATCCCATTAGATTTTGAACTGAAATGTGCTGCTACCTCCTGCTATAAGAACTCAAGGGGGACTTAGATCATCCAGCAAATACCTTACATCACACACTTATTTTCATTTTCTCTGCAATTGAAACTGGCAATTTGCTCACTATGATTCAAATACAAGTCCAAGGATGTCATTTGCAGGGAAGATTTGCTTTTTGCTTAGCTGGCTTAAAGCCAGCGAGTTAAGAGTTAGGCATGACATGCTGTAAAATCCACTGAAAGGAATCCTTTGATGTCCTGCACAAATTTTTATAGAAGATGTTGCCTCTTGTTTTGCAATGAGAGTCTCAGAGTATTGGAGTGAGTATTTTGCATCTTTGGGCAATAAATCATGCAGCAAGCACAGAAAGAGAACAGTGTTATTCCAGCATACCTTGATAATGATTTCTGCTTTTCAACATTGACTTCAAGGGGCTTTGGATCAAGTCTTGTGAGTACAATGCAAACTAATTTTGCTCAATTACATGTACACACGGTATTACATAGTATACTCCAGCCACATGTCATCAATTCCATGGAGAGTCTTTAAGCATGGTCATATTAGTAAAATTCCTAGAGGAGAATATGTCTGGATGAAATGAACTGTTCAGATAGAGAAAAGTCCCAGGGAAATCAGTGAAAGTCCAGTGAAGCAGTGATGTCAGTTGAGTCCCTTCTGGGCACACAGGGCTGGATTTCCTTTCAAGGTTACAAATCTGCTTAATGCACAAACACCACTGTAAAATTCCTACCTCATCCCCAGTTATGTAGAGTCTGTCTTTCTTGCAGAGCATTTCTGAAATGGCTCAGGTCTAGCTGTGCCTCTGGCAACAAGAATCTTTCCAAACATCTACTGAACCCCACCAAGCATTGTTCAGAAGTCATTTGTAATTTTTAAAAAATAAACAAAACTAATGTCCAACATGGATTTATTTAATGAAAAGAGAAGGAGGCTCTGTGCATGTGGGTGTGCACGTATGCATGAGAGTTCATTTGTTATTCAAAACAAAACAGAAAGTCAAATCCCTCCCCCAGGGCTTCTTATGTAGGCAAAGGATTTCTGTAAACAGTGGAAATGCAAATAATCAATGTTATTTTAATCACTAAATAAATAATAAAGTCCTTTTTTTAGTTAGGGTAGGTCACAAGCAATGAACAGTTCTTTCAAAGAAAATAAATCCTAGAGCTGGGTGTGACCTGGGCCTCCTGGAATAACTATCTGAAAACACAAATATCAGGACAGGCTGCAAAAAGAAGAACAGATTCTCTCAGTACTTGGTGGGTTACCTGAAGATAAACTTCCCCAAGCAGTCACAAATAATACTTCTGATTCCCCATGCTGGTTATCAAGAAGCACAACAAAATATTCTCAGTCTCCTTTACTGAATTTCAAGCACTGGTTCCCACACAGCCTATGAGTCAAGCAAAGAGATAAGTTACTGAAAACTCTAAGCTGTTTTTCCTGAAAAAGTTCTTCAGACCCCAAAGAACCAGCCTCATTTCCCAGAACAATAGAAGTTTGGATCTTACCCAAATTACCACATTGCTCGCCAATCCTTTAGTAACTAAGACTAAAGGTTTATTAAATGAGAAAAGAAACAAATTATGAGAAATGTTAATGGATCAAAGAAAATCACATACATTACAATGATTAAAAATCTGGATAAAGCAAGTCCCTGGTAGAATTTGGAGTTTGCAGGCTTGTATGGTTCCTCTGGTATACACACAGTACCTGGGTGGGTCTCAGTCCTATGTTCCACAGCTTCAGCTGCAGATGAATATATATATACAGAGGTAGGTGTTGGCTGAAAGCTCAGACTGAAGACAAATGGAGGTGGGTGCAGCTGCTTTGATGTGGCCTCTCTTATTCCAGGTTGTGTGTGAAGTTTTTCAGAAACAAAAATGGAGATCAGAGTCACATAGCAAGTCCTGATGACTCATTCATGTCTTTCCCTAAACCTACTCTACATGTGGATCTCTCAATGGGTCAGTAAGGAGACAATCCCAATAGATATCCTGTCTGTGGTGTTTCCCAGAATCACATATGTTGAAACACAGATATAACAAACATATTCACCTACAGATATGACACCTACGTGTAAACAATATTATCATTCACAGTAAATTCTGGCCTTTCTATCAGTGCCCAATGTGGCGTATCTTATATGGATTCTAGCAATTTTGAATTATTGATATGAAATAATATAAATGGTCCCCTAAACGCAGACAGCATCACACGGATGTAGTCAATAGGCATACTGTGGGCCAAATTCAGACCACCAGATGCTTTTGAATGATCCTGCAGAAAGTAATAGTTTTTAATTTGTATGCTCTGGTAAAAGTTAATAGTATAATGGCAAAAGTGATGAAATATGCAGCTCATAATTTTTTTTAAATCAATCACATCTGATGCAGAAAGTGCTCTCCTATAGAGAGGAGTAGAGCCTGATTCTCATTTACACTAATGTTCCTCTAGACTTCCATGGTAGTGGAAAAGGCCCTTAAAATAAATGAAAATCTGGTCCAAAATCTTTACAGGGGACCATCCCAACCTGATAATGTTTCCAGACACTTTAGTGAGGAATTTAGAAAACCCACATCTATTTGAAAAGGAGTTCATACTACCTACTGTCTTAAAGGGAAAGGACTTACGGAACCACTTTTGAGCTTCAAATAACTCCTTCTGGATTAAGAAGATCCAGATGCAGCTGGCTGCACCCATCCAAAGATGGCTGTGATTGATACTTGGACCACTCTCCTGGCAGGAGAAGGGGACAATTTTGAGTGATAGAACAAAGGAGTTATTTTGCTGAGCACATAATGAATAACTGATCAAATTCAGCCCTGGTGTAAGCAGTCACAATTCCCATTCTCCTTCGAATCAGCCCCCTACTGGTTTTGACCTAAAGTTCCTCCTCTTTTAAGCTGTGTCAATTATTGTGTTGTTTTTGTTGTGCTTTTGCATTGGCTCATTACTGTAGCAGACACTACAAGACCCACTCTGCTCTCCACTTTCTGTATGGGATGGCCTACCCTAATCCTACTTTCAATTCAGCAGGGAATCAGACTTCCTATTCAAGCCAGTGGTCCTCAATCTTTCAGGGGTTGTGACACACTTGGCAGTGTGTCACAGCCATACAGGAGAAATCAGACACCCCCCCAGCCAAATCCAGGCATTTCCCTGGCTCTCTGCAACACACTTACACTGTGTGGTAACATAGTAATGAATGTGTCTTGACACAGTGGTTTAGAACCACTGTATTAAAGCAACAGATAGAGTTTAAAAAACCGAATACACTGAACAAGCATACACTAATTTTAGGCTAAATTAAAAAATCCCCCAAGAGTAAAAATGCTGGCAGAAGGCCAGCAACACAGTGGAGCTACCCAGTTTATTGCACTGATTACAACATTATGATTGCTGGCCTCCAGGGCAAGTGGCATATATAGTGCAAGCAACAAATGGCTTTCAGAGGCAGAGGATGGGCTAGAAGGGCCAGAGTGGCTGAATTAGCGGAGCAGAGAGAGACAGAATGATACACACCGGAGATTTCAAGGGGCAGAGCAGGGCAATCCCACCTCTTGTCCAATTGCCTTTTTGTGATACATTGTACCACAAAGCAGCACACTGCAACCCCCATAGTGTTATGCAAAGAGCACTCAGGATCTTTTCAGGAGGGAAAAGGCAATGTGCCACATTTATTATAAGATACAAAATTAATCCTACACACACACACACACACACACCCCTACACACACAGGCACTCAGACACACCAGTAGATGTCCTATAGCTGATAGTTAACAGTCCTGGTAGTGGCTGGAGAGCACAGCTTGGGTTTGTTGCTGGAGTTTGTGGCTTGTGGCAGCTACCTGGCCAGGGAAGCTGGGCATGAGGGGGGAGCAGAGTGTCTGTTGGGCACCCGATGCTCCTGGATCTTGTGCAGAATAGTTCCCCCAAAGCCTTCTGATCTCACCCAGTCTTTTATACTGTTTTGGCTTTAATGGAAGTCTGGTGGGTCACGGCGCTTCTGCATCACTGCTGATTGTTGAACAATAGCAGATGTGACAAAAAGTCCATGGGTGCTGCTGAGTCACACTGCTTCTGTTAGCAGATGTGACTTCCAGCTTGATCTTGATGGTTTGATTGAGTTTTAGTCATTTTGTTCCTAGGGTGGATCCTTTTCATGCTTTTCAGCCTTGGATGGACTTCATGCCTCGTCAGGATCAACTGGCAGTTTGGGACTAGTTCACACATACAGCATACACCCTTCATCCACACCTTGCCCTTAACAATTTTCCATTTACAATATGGAGTCTGAAATGCTAAAGTTTCCATTTACAATATGGAGTCGCGAATGTTATGGGGATTGGGGAAAAGGTAGTTGTAGAGCCAGAGGCTTAAAGATAAATAAGTACAAATTCACATACAGTACAGATGGGGGCTGTGTGGCTCAGAGGAATGAGCTGCTTCCCAAAACCACATGAACCCTGAAGGGCAATGGTTTGAGTCCTGGTTCTCCCCAAAAGCTGCAGCCTGTCTAGGAGAAAATACTTATTACACTCTACTAAGCTAAATGAAGAGTGATGTGACAAAGTTGCAAATACCATCAATATGAAACAATTGAAATGAATACAAAGATTAGCAGGGGTAATATACAAATGTTGGGGTGGTATTACAAAGGGGAAGTAATTAATTAGGAGGCACATTGCCAATAAGAAACATAGTTACAATATATGAAGATTGACAGAAAATAAGAAACAGCTTACACCTCAGTGAAAGTGATACAAGAGTGAATTAGACCAATTAACCAATAAACTCCATAAAGTTATGAGTGAGCCCAAAGAATTATCAATGGATTCATAACAATTAACATCATATCTCTACAATAGTCATCATTACCATATAGTTCTTATATAGGAAGCCATGTAAAATACCTAAAGACAGATCAGAAACTGCTAAAATCCTTTGTTCTGTCAAAATATGCACATCACTAGTATGTATCAAGTTATAAGGTTTTCGCTGTTATTACAATACTTATAAACTTACTAGTAAAGGCAGAGGAGGCATTCTCACCCAAGAGTGGCTCAGCAGCTGACAGACAACAAGGGAATTGCAAATGAAGGATTTACAATATGACAGTTGCAGAAGACTGTACAGTAGAGACTGCTCAACTCTATTACTCACATGTTAGGTGGGGGGATTAAGCAACCTGGTGATTTTGTGGAGGACATACCTGATATCTTGTGACCACATGGTCAAAAAGATGGAGGACAAGGCATGCAGTTTCTGTTTTCTCCTCCTCCCAGCAGAAACCCAGAAAGACTAAGGCTAGGTCTACACTTCCCAAATGTAGCTCAAATTTGTTAATTTGAACTAAAAAGTTCAAATGTAGTTTGAACTACATTCAAATTTATTAGTTCTAATTAACAATGTGGACTAAGTTGAATTACAGTTAATTTGACTTAACCCACTTGGTTAATTCAAACTAGCTGCCCTTAGTTCAAACTAACAAACTGGACTTAAATGTGCACACTGTGCCAAATTCTAACTAAGGATTGAGCTAAGGGCTTAGTTCGACCTAAAGGACAGGTCATACTAGTTCAAACTAGGCTTTCATTAGTTTGAATTAAGGATTCCTTGATTTGAACTAATGAAAGCCTGGTGTACGCAGGGACTAAGTTAGTTCAAATTAAGCCTCCTTAATTCAAGCTAACTTGCAAGTGTAGACATAACTTAAGACACTGGACCCAGTCTTAGGCAAAGCCTGTATACTAAGAACTGAAACAGCCTAGTGGAGTAAAAAAACAGCCTAAACTAGATGCTGTCTCATGTTAGAGGTTTAAGTGTGTATTTTATTCGGTACCTATCTTCGATCTCTTATGCCTGCTACTTACACTCACTTAAAGTCCACCTTTATGTAGTTAATACACCTCTTTTATATTGTTAACGAAAACAGTGTATTTCAGTGATATATTTGGAAAAATCCCTGCTCAGTTAGCAAAAAGTTGGTGTGCCTTTTCCATACTGAGTGAGGGCAAATCAGGCGATAAATTTACCAGTCAGGACAGGATAACTTCAGAGAGCAAGGCAGGGAGCTGGGGTGAGTGAAATGATGCCTTTCTCTGTGAGCTTTGTGAGTAGCTCTGGGAGCGTTCATGCCATCTCACTGAATGTGTGGCTCCACCTATTGTTAGGCTGAGTGAAAATAGCACCTGGAGGGGTCGGGTTTGCTGCCTGTCACTAGAAAAGTAGTGTGGGAGACAACTCAGTTAAGGGAGCACAACAGTACCGCAGTCCCAGATTTCACCCTAGTGGGATCCCTCACACCTGTGTTGTTAAGGAGAATGAAAGTCTTCGAGCAAGACAACATTAATAAAGTGTGCAGGGAAACAATCCCACCTCACAGATAATGTCATGATATCTTTTAACATCGTGGACATCCCTGAGGACATAGTGCCGACAGTTATCAGGCAGAGGCAGATAGAGGTAGGGGAAGATTCAATTACTAGATATAAAGATAGCTGGGTTTGTAATGAGTAGAAGAATGGCATGGCATGCCAGGTGTGACAGTAATAGTTTGTATAAATCATAGAATTGAAGAACTGAAAGGGACTTTGAGAGATCATCTAGTCTGACTCCCTGCCCTCAAGGCAAGGCTAAGTATTAAAGGCTACGTCTACACACAGAAAGTTATTTCAAATTAGTTAATTTGAAATAACCACTTTGATTTAAAATCAAACTTATTAATTTGAACTAGAGAGTCTTCACTTGACTCCCAGTTTGAATTAAAGTAGGATTTATCAATTCAAGTTAGAGAGTCTACATTAGACGCTCTAACTCAAACTGGGAGAGTGGCGGCTCCAAAGGGAGCCCAGCTCCCAGGGACAAGGGGAGCCCTGGCTGCCTTCTCCCTGGGACCAAGGCTCACCAGCAAGAAGGGAGCTGCAGTTCCCTGGAAGAACGGAGCCTCTAAGGCTCTCCAGACATGGGAGCCCCAAAGAAGTGGCTGTCATGGCTTCCTGTCCAGTGTGCCCTGGAGAAGCAGACGCTGGGGCTCCCCTATCCGGGGACCCCCAGGGAGGCAGCTGCTACAGCTCCCCAGTTGGGAAAGCCCCACGGAAAACAGCTGCCAGCGCTCCCGAGACAGGGGAGGCTCCAGGGCTCCCAGCGAAGAAAGCCATTGGTGCTCTCTTCCCCAGTGCTCCCCAGACAGAGGAGCCCTGGAGGTTCCCCTGTCCCAGGGATGCCTATAAAGACAGCCACTGGTGCTTCCAGGATCGGGGAGTCTCCAGCTGGTGGGGTCCTTTCCCTGCCGCTGGCAGGGATCCCCTGGAGGTACCCTTTCCCTGCCAGTCAGCATGCCCTATCTGGCTCCCTGCCCTTTGCTGCAGCCTGTGGGGGCAAGGAGCAGGCTGGGAGCCCAATGTGGCTCCAAGCTGCTTGTGCCACAGTATAAGCACCTCCGAGCCTGGTCAATTTCACAGACTCTGAGCCTGTGAAAATGACCAAGCTCCCAGCTGCCTGACCAGCGTGCAAGCAGCTTGGAGCCAGATCAGGCTCCCAGCTGGCTCCTAGCCCCCACAGCCTGCAGAGAGAGGCTGGGGGCCAGATCAGGCTCTTAGCCTCTTGCCATGGGTGGTGGGGGCTGGTAGCTGACTCCTGCCCTGACTGTTTACAAACGGCCAGGGCAGGAGCCGACTCCAGGCACCCTGCCAGCTGGTGGGGAAGACACCCTGCCGGGGGATCCCCACTGGCATAAGGGAAAGCACCCTGTCAGGGGATCCCTGCCAGTGGCAGGGAAAGTGCCCCACCAGCTGGAGACTCCCCTATCAGGTGAGCACCAGTGGCTGTCTTCACTGCTCCTCCCTGGACAGAAGAGTCTCTGGGGCTCTTCTCTCCAGAAAGCACTGGGCAAGACAGCTGCCAGTGGCTCTCTTCCCTGGACGCCAGCAGCTGCTTCTCTGGGGCTCCCCTGTCCTGGGAGCCCCAGAGGCTCCCTTCTCCTGGGGAACCAGCTTCCCAGCTCAGCTATGTGTGGGTCCCCAGCAAAAAGGAGCCACATGCCATTCCCTTCTCCCAAGGAGCCACGCAGGGCTCCATTGTCCCCAGCCAAGAAGCCCATTTAATTTGAAATAACCCTACATCCCAACTAAACTAGGGTAGTGCAAATTAATAACTTCAAATTAAGAATTAATTCAAAGTAAAGGGAAGTTTAATTAAGTGAAATTAGTGTTTTCTTTTTTTCAAATTAGGGAAATGCTCAATTCGATTTAATGAAATGCCTCCATGGCCGAGGAGTAGGTTATTTCAAATTAGGGCTCCTTAATTTGAAATAACTAATAAATGTAGACGTACCAATATAGAGCAGACTATCACTGACAGATGATTGTTTAGCTAGCTCTTAACAACCTCCAATGACTGAGATGCCCCAAACTCCATGGGCAATTTGTTTCACTGTTTAGCTGTCCTCACATTTAGGAAGTTTTTCCTAATGTCCAATCTAAAGCTCCCTTGCTACAATTTAAGTTCATTGTTTCTTGTTCTAGCTCCAAAGGTTAATGAAAACAATTTTTCTTTCTCCTTGTAATAAACTTTGATGTATTAAAATGGTTAAGCTCCTTTTACCCTCCAGTCTCCTCTTCTCCAGATTAAATAAATCCTGTTCTTTCAATCTTTACTCATAGGTCATGCTCTCTAGATCTTTACTCATATTTGTTGCTTTCCTCTAGACCTTCTCCAGTTTATCCATAGCATTCCTGGAATGCATCAACCAGAACTGGACACAATACTCCAGTTGAGATCTTACCAGTGCAGAGTAGAATGGAAGAGTTACTTCTTCTGTCTTGTGTGATGCTGTCTGAAATATCAGTCATCACTTACAGCATTGTTAATATCAATATTACAAAACTGCAATGGATATTACAAAATATGCCATGTAAGGTGTCATTGGGTATGTCCACACGATTCTTTTATTACAAAACAACACTGGTTGTTTCAAAATAAAAAACTGTATATCCACACGATGTTTTCTTGTTTTGAAATGACGGAGCCCATCATTTCGAAACAAGAGCCATTGTTTCAAAATGGCTTAAACCACTTTCATTTCAAAATGACGGTCCTGACCTTCTTCCCAGGGTGCACAGCACCCAAAGGAAGCAGGAAGTGCTGTCCCATGCCCATGCCTGCCAGCGTGCTGACAGCCCTGATAAGGCATGGCAGCACGTGACGCCACTGCCCCGGGGGGGGGGGGGCGATGCTGTGCCCCCATCTGGACTGCTGAGGATGTCCAGTGCCTCCTCAGCATCTGGAGGAGAAAGGACATCCTGTCCCAGTTCTGGGCTAGCCACTGGAACCAGGACATATATGCAGACACTGACGCAGAGCTGTCCGCACAGGGCCACAAGCGCACCACCGAGCAGGTGTGCTCGAAAATAAAGGCCCTCAGGCAGGACCATGCCCGGACCAGGGAGGCACGGGAGCTCCAGGGGGCAGGTAGCACTGCTACCTGCCCTTTCTATGATGAGCTCCATGCCTTCCTGGGGCTGGAGCCCAGTGGCCTGCCAGCTTTGCCTGTCAACACCAGCCAGCACCCGAGCTCGTTCTCCGGCCCTGAGGCAGTGGACACAGAGTCTGAGATGTCCCTGGACATCGGGCAGCCTCCTGCCGCACTGCCACCAGCAGCAGAGGCTGCACTAGGAACCCCCGAGCTGTTCCCTGCCCCACAGGAGGAGGAGAGCAGTGCAAAGGAGCAGGGGCCTGAGCCCATCCCAGCCCCTGGGGAGTCCAAGCCAAATGCGGGGACATCGCGCCAGACCTCTGGAGCCCCTGTGGGTGAGTCTTCCTCTCCCGCAGAAGCACGCAGGGCTGGGCCTGTCCAGGTCATGGGCAGCGAGGGGATACAGGGCTGGACACTGGGGCAGGTAGGGCACAGGGTCAGCGGGTGCAGACACCCTCCCATGGGCACGGATACCCGAGAGACATGTGGCACCAGGGTCACAAGCCCCTGTGTGCCTGGGGTTGGTTAACAGGGACTGGGTGTAAAAAGATGCAGCCGCATCCTGGGCGGGGTGGAGAGCATGCAAGCCACACCACTGGCAAGTGGCGTTGGGAAACTCCCTAGAGCAGTGGTTCCCAACCAGTGTGCCGTGGCAACACCCAAAGTGTGCCGTGAGCATCCCCAAGAGCTGGACTTAAAGTTTCCTCCCTGCTCAGCCCAGCCAAGTGGGCTGTGCAGGGCTGGGAAAAGGGAGGAGTTAAAGTAAAGGGTAAGGCACAGAACACAGTTCTGGGGGCCTCTATCTTTAGACAGGCAGCCTTCTGGCCCCCCTAAAAATAGAGGAAGTCACTGGAACACAGAATTCCAGGGGTACCCCTAAAAATAGCAGGAGCAGCCTGAACACAGTGTTCCAGGGGCTCCACCTTAAACCCCGCTCCACCTTACCCAACCAGCAGAGAGGGGTGGGAGGCTGGGAGTGTGTGAATCCCAGGGTGGAGCAGCTTGTGTCAGGCAGCCTGCAAACAGCCCAGGTAAGGGCTTTGAGGGGTAGAGCTGCTGGGGGTTGTGAGCAGCAGGTGTGTGTATGTAGCAGAGGTGGCTGTGTAGCAGAGGGTGTGTAGCTGGGATTGTGGGGTGTCTGCAGGGGGGGTGTAGCTGGGGCTGGAGGCCTAGTTCTGGCCCCTGCAGTGATGGGGGGGTTCATCACAGGCAGCAGAGGGCTGGGGGATGGGAGGATGGGACCCATTGGGGTGGGAGGTAGCAGCAGTGGGGTGAGGATTTGTCCTGGGTTGCCTCCTACTCCCCAGGTTCCCCCCTGCCCCCCCCAAAAAAAGCCACTCTTGTTCTCCCTTCCCCTCTCCTCTCTTGCCACCCTTGTACTGTTCTCCACATGGCTCCCCTTCTCCTCTTTTGCCACCCCTCCCCTGCTCCACTCCCCACGCTCGCGCCTGCCACTGCACACAACTCTTGACCTCCTGTGTTTTGCCTCCCCCTGCTCTGCTACCCCTACTACCCCACATAACAGCATTTCTGAAACACTGTACCATGGTTCATGAATATTCATAAGTAATTTAAGTTAATTTGAATATTCATGAGGTTTTTGATGGTGGTGTGCCTCGAAAAATTTGAAGGTATCAAAGTGTGCCACAGCCGAGAAAAGGTTGGGAACCACTGCCCTAGAGCAAGGCGTGGGTGAGTTGAGCTCACCATTGTGGGCACCACTAGCATGTGTGCCTCCAGGGTATGGTTACCAGATGTCAGGCAAAAGGAGAACATGGTCTCCTTTTTACCTTCTTGTTCTTCTTTTTATCTTCACATTCTCTGTC
Source organism: Podocnemis expansa (assembly GCA_007922195.1). Taxonomy (NCBI): domain Eukaryota; kingdom Metazoa; phylum Chordata; order Testudines; family Podocnemididae; genus Podocnemis; species Podocnemis expansa. Next base: position 9,648,772 of record ML682069.1, read on the forward strand.
TGGCAGGCATTTTAAAATACAGGGTTTTGTCAGGCTTAGTACTTTTAAGGGTTGAAGTATCCTGGAATGCCACAGAATACTTATTTTTAAGGGAAAATGTTCCAGGGCCCCCTAAAAAAACTGAAGAATATTACATTCATACTACATTTTCTCCCATGTGTCTTCCAATGTCCTCCTTTTTGTACTTCCCTGTCCTCCTTTCTAGGCTTTGAGATCTGGTAGCCCTACCCCATGGCAATGCCCACAGGATCCTGAGTCCTGCTGACAGTCGGGGCAGATGTGTGTGCTGCACACAGGCTGCACACAGACAAGGCCAGCAGGCAGCAGGGGCCAACTGTGTTTTATGCTTCCCTCCAGCAGGTTGCCCAGCCGCCTGCCGTGCACCACCACCGAGCCCATGCAGCAGCCCGAGACCACAGCAGAAGAGGAGAAGGGCCCCCCCCCCCCCGGTGGCGGGGGGGGTTCGGGGGGGCCTTGATGAGTTGGGCCAGCAGATGGAGGCATCAACCCAGGCATGGTGCCAAGACCAACCCAGGCACCAGGACTCTGCCCGCCACCTGCTGCAACAGGCAGCAGCTGTGGATGACCATGTGGTCACTGCACTGGAGTGGCAGGCGCAAGCCATCGAGCGCCTCAGTGACCGCCTGCCCACCGTGGTCGAGGACTTGGCAGGCAGTGTCTGCCAGCTGTTGGAGCGCATGGCTCCTCCAGCTGCTGCAGGAGGTCCTCCGCCTGGCCTTCCCCCGAGGTGACCCCGGACCTAGGGCAGCCGTGGGCAGGGGCGGGGAACACCACCACCCCCAGACCCCCCCCAAGGCCCCACCTAAGAACTCCCCTCCCACCCAGACTCCCCCACCCCCTTCCCCAGTCTCCCCCTCCAAGTTGCAGGCCCTCCCCCCAGAATCCCCCCCCATTTCCTCACCCCCTAACCGTTCCCTGCCCCAACCCGTTTTGTTAAATAAATAGTTTTACACTCATATTTTTGGTTGTGAGTGATTTTATTGGGGGTAGTTCACAGTGCGGGTGGATGGTTGGGGGCTGGCTGTGGGAGAAAAGGGGAGAGGGTGGCATGGGACAGGGCAGGCCTGGCCTTCAGAGTTCCTCCATGGCAAAGGTGTTCATCAGTGCATCCCAAACTGTCACAACTCTCTGTGATGGCTGCTCCCGTGCGGGCACAGGTCTGGGTTGCTCATAGTCCCCAATGAGGAGTTGTGCCTCAGCTTCCCACGCAGTGGCAACAGTCTCACCCCACACCTCACAGAAGTTGTGCAGGGCCATGCATGCACTGATGACCTGTGGCATTGGCCTCTCCGCAAGGTGGAGGCACCTCCAGCGTGCCTTCAGGTGGCCAAATGCCCACTCAACCACCTGGTGGCAGCGGCTCAGCCGGTGGTTGAAAAGCTGCTGGTGGGGATCGAGGGGCCCTGTGTACGGCCACATGAGCCATGGGCGGAGGGGATAGGCCGCATCTGCAACAATGAGGACGGGCACCTCTATTCCACCAACATTGATGTTATGTGGAGGGAAGAAGGTGCCTGCCTCCATGCCCCAGTATGGGGCAGAGTTACAGAGGACCCTGGCATCATGGGCCCTCCCTGGCCATCCCACTTAACAGTTTGGAAAATGCCCCAGTGGTCCACAAGGGCCTGCAGGATGAGAGAGTAGTACCCCTTCTGATTTCTGTACTCCACGGCTCTGTGCTCCGGGGCTCACACGGGGATGTGTGTGGCGTCGAGCATCCATGCACAATTGGGAAAGCCCAGTGCGGCCACACTGGCAATGGTGTCCTGCAGCTCCCCTTGTGTGACAAGGTGTCGCAGCAGGAGCCTATTGATGGCCCTGGTGATCTCCAACAGAATGTTCCCAGTTGTGGACCTCCCGATTCCAAACAGGTACACCACAGACCTGTGCAATTCCAGAGTGGCCATCTTCCACAGAGCGATTGCCACTCTTTTCTCCACAGGGACAGCAGGTCTCATGGTTGTGTCCCTTCGGTGCAGCAGTGGGGCGAGTTCTGCAACCAGGAGGTTGAAGCTGGCCCTGCTCATGAGGAAATTCCTCTGCCACTGGTCATCCCCCCAGGTTAGGCGCACTACCCGCTCCCACCAGTCTGGGCTGGTCTCCTGGGCCCCACACCTGGCGAGGCACAGAAGGGGGCAAGGGAAGAAGCTCTGCTTTGCGGCCCAGATGGATGATAGCCTGGGGCACAGGCTGGGCACCATCAGGGTCTGCAAGCAGAGTGTCCCACAGCAGCAGGACACACTGCAGGCAAGCAGAGGGTCTATATGTTGCATGGTGCTGGCTAGGCAGCCGGGCAGAGTCCATGGTTGCGTTTCACAGTGCACTGCTGACCAGAATGGACAGGGAAGTGAGGTCAGTGCCAGCCTTTATAGGATTGGCTGGCAACATGGCTGCCGACATGGCCCAGGGAGGGGGCCATGTTGCCACACCTCCCATGGTGCCCTTCCCCTAAAGCAAAATAGCAAGTTCTGTGTTTGGACATGCTATTTCGATTCCAGCTTTTCCCTTATTTCAAATTGATTTTTGGTTATTTTGAATTGACTCGTTTCAAAATAAGGGCTTTATTTCAAAACGACTTGAATGTGGTCATAGCCATTGGGATTATAAATTGCTAAGCATGATATTATTCTTTGAGTATGTATCTCCTGGTATTTTAAATTATGGATATAAGTGATATTCTGTAGCCAAAAACTTGTGCTGTGTTACTGGTTCAGACCCCCCCAGGCATATTAGCATCAGCTCTGTCTAGCCTGACTGATGACTCATTGAGGGAAATCAGCTATACAGCAAGTCAAGGAAGAGAAGCCCAAGGGTATGCCTATGAATCAGCAGAACAGGTAGGGACATGCCAGTGCGTGTGGATAGGCTCTCTAAGGGTGTGTTCACACAGCATTCTTATTTCGAAACAATGGGGTGCCGGGGTATCCTGGGGCTGCATTCACCCTGGCCCCTACAGCGGCGGGCTGAGCCAGGCACCCCAGCCCCCGCGGCAGGCCTTGGGGGCAGCCCAGGCGGGGGGGGTGCAGCGCCCGGCTGCGTGGCTCTCTGCCGGTGCCTGCAGTCCCCCTCTGCAGACACCCACAGGGTGGGGCGCGGCTGCGCTTTGCCCTGTGGGTGCCTGCAGTCCCCCTCCCTAAGTGAAATAGCATGTCCACACTGTGGACATGCTATTTCGCTCCCTTATTTCGAAGACACTTTATTTGTTATGAAATAAGGTGTTTCAAAATAACCCTTTATTTTGAAACAGCTTGTTTCAAAATGTCTTGTTTCGAAACAAGCCCTCTGTGTGTGAACATAGCCTAAGAGCTTATCTCTGCCCATGTGTTATGAGTGTATGTTTGAAATGGTCACATGGTCAAAGGACATAAAAGAGAGTCAGGTTCCACAGTCTTCATCCCTGCTTCTTAGCTCTGGATCAACTATTATAGACTCTATTCTGCAACTGAATATTTGACACAAAGGACTGAGCGCCATACAGCTACTGGATGTACACCAGAGGAACTGTATAAACCTGCTGAGAATCCTGTATACACAGACTTTAAAGTCAGTTGTATGTACCTGGCTGCTTTGACCAGTTAACATTTCTCTTCTCATTTTTTTCGTTCCTTTGTAATAAACCTTTAGTTTCAGTTAAAAAGACTGGCTGGCAGGATCGTATTTTATGAAAGATCCAAGCTTACATTCATCTTGGTGTCTGACCTTCTTGAGGATCAGAAAAACATTGTGGTAAAGGAAATAGAGTTTTGAATAACTTAGCTTTTACTGGACCTACTTGGGAGCCAGAAACTGACATGCAATAAAGAAGGCTGTATAACTTTTTTTAGTTTCCTGTTAAACAGTATGGGAAATCTGGAGAATTGTTTGTGACTGGTCAGGGAAATCTAACTTCAGTGTTACCCACTAGTTTGGAAGAATCTGCTTTCTTCTTGCAGCCTGCCCCGACCTTGGCATTTTCATGCAAACTACCCTAGGCCTGGACAGGTCATAGAAACTGAGGTTTAGTTTTGAAGGTGATTTGAACAGTCAATGGAGAGAAGACAAGAAAAAACTGAAGGGCAAAGTCAGTACATCCAGACTGAAGTTGGACGGCAGAACTCAGACAGAGGACTGTTCAGTGAGGCAAGTGGCTACGGGAAGCTTGTAAATATGAGAACAGGCATAGGAAAAGACTTTGGACTTGTCTACAGTGGGGATGGGATCGTAATTTGATTTTAGGGTGTTGAATTACAGAGGGTGAAGGTGAATGATCATAGCAAATTTGCTTACTTGGGATCTTATGTCTCCATCGCTCACATTACTTCCTGAAATGCATCGTACTGTGGGTAATAAACTCAGGGGCTTGTGGGAAGCCGGTCATCCTCTGCTCAGGCCCCCGCCCTCATCTCTAAAATTAAAAAAATCAGGAAAAGCTTTCCTTGCTGTGTCTCTGCCACAGGCACAACAGAGAGGCACAATGCTGCATGCAGAGAGAGGACTTAATTGAAAATTTTCCAGGGCTGTGGGCGGGGGAGGAGCTATGTTGCTATGGTGCAAGGCACACTGGAAAAAACAGAAAAGTGGCTGTCTCGCTACATGGACCTAAATTCAAATTGTAGATTTAGGCATCAGTGCTGCATCATTTGCAGGGGTGATATTAGCAGAGTGTAAACAGTGAACACAGTCTTTGTATTAATACATTTTGATACTTTAGTGTTTTTAATGGAGTTTGGGGGCCCCAAATGTTCTTTGTACACATGGCCCCAATAATTTTTAATCTGTCTCTGCCCATAGGAAACCCAAAACCTAGGACAGGACAGGGAGCCCCGCTCTTAGTGTGATGGTGTATAACAAACCCACACCAGCAAGAAATGGGTTAATTTGCTTCTCTGGCAGCAGGAAACCATGACTTTCTCCTGGTCTAAGCATACTTCCAGCAGCAGGAGTGTTCAATAAATAGCAGCACTTGAGAGCAGAACTAGGAACAAAGCAATCACGTGCCAGAGCCATGTCCCAGGGAGGCCACAACCAGGCATGCAAATTGCCAAGGTAGAGATGTGTACCTGAGCTGCTGCAAACTACTCACTGCAGGAACTGAAGGAGAAACTATCTGTTGCCAGAGAAAAAAATTCTGGAGATGGAGCAGAGGAGAATGCAGGAGGAACTGCCCCCCATACCCATCGCTCACTCCAAGCTGTGATGCTGCAGGAAGTGCTGAGAAAAAGGTAAGAAGTGACAGAGCGCATATTTAGGGTTATCAAGCTCTATGCACTCTTTAAGGGCAGCTGCTTCAAAAGGGACCTTGGCCAGAACCTGTTAGAGTACAGTTGGCCTGGATTAGTGCCCCTCATTATTGCTTGGGGGTGAGGGGAACTACCCTGAGATACAGCCACTAGGCAAGCTACCATAAGACTAGCCCAGAAGTTTTCAACATATATGCTGAAGTACTGTACACTGTTGTGCCATGAGAACAGGCCAAGTGTGTCATGAAATTTTGTACAAAGGTAGTGAAAATCAACGTAAAACAAACATTGTTTCATCTTAAACAATATTCTAGCCAACCAAAATTACAATTCATAAAACTTACGGGAATTTATCATCAAAGTAAGGTATCAATCTCTTGCTTCTAAACGTGAACATTCTAAACCAGCAGTGTCCAACAGTTTTTTCATACTAGCCAAAATTGCAGTGAACGTGTTAACATTTTCGCCACATGACAAAAAAAATTAACTGTGATTTTACAGAATACATAGGGGTAGAAAAATACACAATAATTGTTTGAATTATTTATTGATAGAATTAATGAGAAATCTGACATATCTTTTCATTAAGTAGTCCAGGGAAATCATGCATAAAATCAGTTAGACTACATCTCAACTCCACCTCCAAATTTTCATCCAATATCTGCGACCTGTATTTTGATTTCACCATTTTTACCACAGAAAAAGTTGATTTGCAGAGCCATGTTGAACCAAAAATTGAAAACAGTTTTGGAATAACTGTATTTAGAACCACAAACTCATTTTTTATTTAAAATATGAGTCCACACTGTAACAATTGAATCATCTTTCAAATGTTATGTGCTTTGATGTAAAATCATATCTGTCTCAAAAAGGTGCTTCTTCAAAGAAAGAAGCCTCACAAGCTCTTGAGATAGTTGAGAATTGTAGACGTCAAAGTGAAATAGATCTGGCATGAATTCAAAACCAATTCTGCACTCTTCAAAATTTGAAAAGTGTTGTTCAAATTTTTGGAGTAAATTCTGCAACCAATCCACATAGTAGTATTTATCAAAATCAGGATTTTCTTTATATTGTTCCATGTTTGGAAAGTGCGTGAAATCTTGAACCTTCCCATGTGCCACAAAAAGTTTGTTTTATCATCAATTCTCATACATATTGCACCATATCACCAATAAGTTTATTATTTCCCTGAAGTTTCAAGTTCAACTCATTCATGTGAGCATGACGTCAGACAGAAAATGCAAGCGGCAATGCCATTCTTCATCCTCGAGTATGTCATATGTTAATAGCTTTTCTTTTTTAACAAGAGAGACTCAGAGTGGGTTTAGCAAGGAAACAAATCATTGCAAGACCTTTCCACAACTTAGTCACCATACATGTGCAAAATACACCATGTCGTTAAATTCAGCATCTTACAACAACGCTACAAATTGGCAAGGGTTCCAAGCAGTAGCATGAATATAATTCACAATTTTGATAACTGTATCCATCACATCTTTCAAAGTGTCTCCTTCTGTCCTTTGGTCACAGAGAATTTCTTGGCGCAAAATATAATGGAATGATGTCAGAATCACCATCGAGGCCATTCTTTTGTAGATGCTGCTTTAAGAAACTGATAAATCCAGAACTCTATGTTACACTCGATGCTGACTAAGGTTGTTCTGAATTACTCGGTGAGATGTTCGACAACAATGGCTGTGTGTGGATTTCACCCACAAGCACAATTTTGCTACGTATGTGCATAGGACCCAAGGACGAATCTGTGATTGTTAGGGGCAGAGAGGTACTACATTAAGTCAATGTGATTATTTTGTATCATGGAAACACATTTATACAATACATTGTAGGCACAAAAAAGTGGACACTTTTTTGAACTGGTACTTGTATCAATAAATTTTATTACATTTTTATGTAAATATAATAGGTGGTAGAAGTAAAGCAACACTTTGCCACAGATTAGTAGCTGTTTTGCTACATGTGGCGAGTGGCAACCAGGTTGGACACTGGTTCTAAACACTGATGGCCAAAATGCAGAATTGAGATGACATGTTTTTTTTTTCCAGTGGATTTGAAGCATTAATGCATTTGATCCTTTTTAGCTTGTTTCCTGAACTATGTCCCAAAATGCAGCAGCTCTCTAGTAAGACTATAGCCATAGTAAATGTGTCATTTATGAGCAATCAATTCAGCAGAAAAAAGTGTGTGTGCCAGGGAATTGTTTGTCTCATTGAAGTGTGACATATTATGGTTGGGAACCACTTCGCTAGCCACTGGGAACACTTACATGACCAGTAATGGCAAGAGACATAGGACTTTTGGAATCTAGCCACTGGTGGTTATGCCTCACAGTACAGTCATTAGATGGAACTGCTGGGATGAAAAACACAGCCAACCTCAGAAACACAAGAATACCAACTGTAGTTCCCAGTGCATTACACGTCAACCCTAACCCCAGGTCAGAGACCCAAACCGACAGGATTGCAAAACTACAGCCAAGTCCCCTACCACAGGAACTCCAACCCAAGGGCAGGCTCTTCCACACAAAGGAATCATAACCCTAGCCCCAGTCCCCTACCCGTAGGAATCGTAATCTGAGGCAGTGACCCCTATTCATAGGAACCCTAAGCCCTCTACTCGTGGGAACCCTAGCCCTAACCCAAGTCCTCTACCCACAGGAACTCTACACCCTGGCTCCAGGTGCTCTATCCATAAGAACCATAGCCCTAGTTCCAGGTTCCCTACCCACAGAAACGCAAAGCTGAGGGTTCCAAAGGGGCAGCCATGTTAGTCTAGTAAAGCAAAAAAAGCATTGAGTCTTGTGGCACTTAACGACTAACAGATTTATTTATTGCATGAGCTTTTGTGGGAGAAAATCCCCCTGATGAAGTGGGATTCTCTCCCACAAAAGCTCATGCAATAAATAAATCTGTTAGTCTTTAAGTGCCACAAGATGTCTTGCTTTTTTTTAAAGCTGAGGGTGGGGACCTCTACCCATAGGAACCCTAACACTAAGGGGAGGATCCTTACACATAGGAATCCTAACAATAGCCACTATAGGTTGGGGATTTGGGTTTAGGGTTAGGATTTCTATCGGTAGGTGGCTTGGGGTATTATTAGTATTCCTATGGGTAGGGGTCTGGGTCTAATTTTAGGGTTCCTCTCTGTAGAGATTCCCACCCTAGAGTTAGGGTTCCTATTGGAAGGGGACTGTCCTGGGTTCAATTCCCAGGGGGTTGGACTTGATGATCTCATGAGGTCCCTTCCAGCCCTATGATTTGATTTGATTGATTGATTGACTTGGGGCTAGAATTGCACTTCCTAGAGGTAGGAGTCACTGTCCTAGAGTTAGAATTGCTATTAGTAGGGGAACTAGAGATAGTGTTAGGGTTCCTATGAGTAAGGATCCTTACCCTAGGGTTAGCGTTTCTATGGGTAATGGGGCTGGGGCGAGAGTTCCTATGGGCAGGCGTCCCTGCCATAGCATTAGAGTTCCTGTGCTTAGGAGTCCCTTCTAGGTTCATGTTTCCTGTGGCCGGGCGTATACACACTGTATCTCATATTCACTGTTATTGTGTAACTGTGTACTGTTTAATGCAAAGTACAACATGTAAGTACGATTCTCATCAAGTACTGTACCTTATTGTTGTTATTGTATGTTTCTTGCAATCTTGTATATGTAGTTATGAAGCTCTGCTATTTAATAATCCCAAATGTGTGTTTCACATTGCTTCAGGCAGTTCCAGGTAAACATTAACGGTAGAGAAGGCAGTTAATGGCTCTAAGACATGGATACAACAACTCAGCTCTTTCAGGAACAATGGACTCCCCTGTGTGTGTGTTGCTAGAACTTCTGACATTCATCTTCACTGCAGTGTAAATCCACAGAGTCAGTAGAACTGAAGTTAGCAGACTGGTTTGTTAAACTAGGTTTCAGCACTTAGTCATTTGCAGTTCCAGCTTAGGAACTGTTGAACCTTAAGTCCCAATGTGGGGCTCCAGTGTCCGCACTACATTATGGAGGCCTGAATCCAGCCACCCATATCCCAGACTTCCTAGAGCTGTCCCAAAATGTAGCAGCTCTAGTCCTTTGGACAGAGGGCAGTGTGAGAAAACTGACTGTCCAATGAGTATTGACTGTCCAAAGAACAAAGAAAGTTAACCTGTGGGATTGTAGACAAATAGGAGTCCAGCGGAGCTGCAACTATAGTGCAAAGCAAAAAGTCTTGTCCACATTACATGGGACAATATAGGCTTGGGTCCTACCCAAATTATGACATGGCCAGCCAATCCTTTAGTAACTAAAACTAAAGGTTTAATACAGAAAGAAAAGGAACAAAATATAAGAGATGTTAAAGGGTCAAAGTGAATCACTTAGGCTATGTCTACACTTAGTGTTAATTCAAATTGATTGAATTTGAATAAGGAGAAGTGTAAAATCCTGCATGTGGGACGGAAAAACCCCATGCACTGCTACAGGCTGGGAAACATTCAGCTAAGTAGCAGCAGTGTAGAAAAGGACCTGGGGGGTCATGGTGGATGGGAAACTAGATATGAGTCAGCAGTGTGCTCTTGCTGCCAAAAAGGCCAATGGCATACTGGGCTGCATCAAAAGAAGTATTACCAGCAGATCAAGGGATGTGATCATTCCCCTCTATTCTGCACTGGTGAGGCCACATCTGGAATACTGTGTCCAGTTTTGGGCTCCCCACTACAAAAAGGACAGGGACATGCTACAGATAGTTCAGCGGAGGGCAACCAAAATGATTAAAGGGCTGGAGTACAAGCCCTATGAGGAAAGACTGAAAGCATTAGCTTATTTAGTCTGCAGAAGAGAAGATTGAAGGGGGATTTGATAGCAACCTTCAACTACTTGAAGGGATGCTCCAAGGAGGATGGAGCTCGACTATTCTCGGTAGTAATGGAGGACAGAATGAGGAGCAATGGTCTCAAGTTACAGTTAGGGAGGTCGAGGCTGGATATTAGAAAAAACTTTTTTACTAGGAGAATGGTGAAGCCTTGGAATGAGCTGCCGAGGGAGGTGGTGACATCTCCATCTTTGGAGGTGTTTAAGGCCCGGCTGGATAAAACCATAACTGGGATGGTTTAGTGGGAGTGGTCCTGCCTCTGGCAGGGGGTTGGACTAGATGACCTATGAGGTCCCTTCCAACCCTATGGTTCTATGATTCTATGAACTAGTAAATTGGAACTAATAATTATTAGTTTGAATTCAGTCAATTTGAATTGACATGACCACACTAGAAACTCCAATTTGAACTAGCATGTACATGGACTGGATTTGCTAATTCAAATTGGAGGAGGGGCACCATGGGAGGTGTGACAACATGGCCCCAAAAAAGCCATGCCACCCCCCCAGCCCCTGCTGGGCTCCAGCATTCTGAGCTCGGCACAGGGAAAAGCAGCCACTGCCCAGCTCTAGCCATGGCACGGCTAGAGCTAGGCAGGGGATGCTCTTCTGCATGCCAGGCTCAGATAGTTGCTTGGCTGCAGCAGGGCTGCCCCCACGGGGAAGGGATCCCCACATGGGGCTTGCCAGTGCATGGAAGGAACCCCCACCTGGGGCTGGAGCTGTGCTCCTGGGCTGGGGACAGGGACCCCTTGCCTTGCAGGGAAGGACTCCCCACATGCAGCTGGGCCCCAGCTGGCCATGAGTGGGGAAGGGACCCCCATGCACAGTTGGAGCCCTGCTGGCCACTCATGGACGGTCTCTCCTTTGCGCGTGGCCAGAGGGGCTCCATCTGCGCATGGGGGTTCCTTCCTCAGGGTGCGGCCAGAGGGAACCCAACTGCACACAGGAGTCACTTCCCCACATGTGGCCAGCAGGAGCCCAGCCATGTGTGGGGATCCATTCCCTCTGCATGGCTCGCATGGCTGCAGCATGTGCAGGGGTTCCTACAGCTGCAGGCAGCCAGTGGGGCTGCAGCTGCTCATGGGGGTCCCTTCTCCCCGCGCCTGGGGATCACATCCCCAAGCACAGGGAGTACGGTTCCAGCCCCGCACTGGATCCTTGTCCCCAGTGAGGACACAGGAATCCCATTGCCCCCCAGCCAGATCTGGCTGGGGGGCAGGGTGGATGCACCTTTGGGGTTGCTGGCCCCAGATGCTGGATGGATGGTTTTCCTTCCATGGTGCCATGCATCCTTGGAGGAAAGTCAACTCTAACCCTAACCCTAACCCTAACCCTAACTCACTGTGAGTTCGAATTGACATGGTCACAGTGGGTCAATTCGAGCGAATGGGTTCAAATTGACCATGACTTCAAAGTCAAATGATGTTTGACCACTTCAAAGTCAGCTTTCATCAATTCATACTAAGGAGTTCCTCAGTTTGAATTGATGAAAGCAAGTGTGGCCATGCACTTAATTGAATTTGAATTGATTGCCATCAATTCAAATTCAATTCTAAGTGTAGATATTCCCATACATATAAATGATTTAGAGTCCATATAAAACAAGTCCATGGAAGAATATGGAGTTTGCAGCTTAGTCTAATTCCTCTGGCAGACACCCAGCACCTGGGTGGGCCTCAGTTCTTTGTCTAGTTGCAGAGGAATAGTTCCAGAGATGGGTGTTGGTTTGCAGACTCAAGACTGAGGACAAAGTGGAGTCAATGCTGCTTCCTTTTGTCAACTCTGGCCTCCCCCATGCTGTGTGGAATTTTTGCAAGTCAAAATGGGGTTGAGTCACATGGGCAGGTCTTAGTGGTTCAGCCAATTTCTCTCTGGGCCCACTGTACCTGAGAGCTTCCTTAATGGGCCAGTGAGGAGCCAATGGCTATGTCTGCACTGGAACCTTAAGTCAACTTGAACAGGTTTAAGTTGATTTAAACAACTCCACGGCCACATTTGGCATTTATTAAGTCAACTTAAGAGCTTCCTTAAGTTGACTTAATAACTCTCAACCTGAAAGTCGACTTTAAGGGTTAAGTCAACTTTATTAAGTCAACTTAACAAAATGTGGCCATTAAAGTCAACTTAATAAAGTTGATTTAAGGCAGGATAGCCATTTAAGTGGACTTTATGAAGTTGACTTAAATGGGGACTCTCTAAGTCAACTTAATAAAGTCGGCTTTAAGTCAATCTTGTTAAGTCGACTTAACTGAGCTTCTAGTGTAGATATAGCCAATGGTTGCAGGCATCCACTCTGGGAGTGTCCCAGAGTCCAATAACTTGAAACACAAATAGAACAAATCTATTCCTAAATTCTAATACAGATAGGACACCTACATATAAATCATAGAATCATTCTTAGCAGATTACAATCTTTCTGTTAGTACCAAACATGGCATATTGCATATGAATTATTTCAAATATGAAATATTGTTAACATGAAAAACAATCATCAATGATCCCTTAAATCTGGACAGCATCACACCCCCCCATGCAAAATTGTTGCAGAAAGGAGCGTCACCTAGATGCTGCTGGATGCATCACAAAAGGGTTAAATTTGGCTTAGAGTCTCCACTCCACTGGATTCCTGGGACTGAGCTCTGTTTTGCAGGATTTGTTTATCAATGGAAAGAGGGTTAGATTTGATCCTGAGTTTGTAGTCTGGACTTACAATGTGAGGTAGACATACTCCTGGTGATGTATCCTATGGTTCTTCGAGCTGTGGTAAATGGAAATGGTCTGATTTCACAGTGAACTGTGGGAAAACTTCTTTGTCTTTCTGGATTCATGAGTGGGCAGGGAATTATGGGAAGGTAGCTGCACTTGACTGATTTAATTTCTGTCCACACGGCAGAGAGCATTACCTGCCCTAGTGAAAGAACCTGGGCTTTATCCTGCAGCCTTAGTTGAGCCAACCAGAACAGGTTGAAAGCACCACCAAAAGTGGGTCAGGAGGTTTTGTATGTAGATGGGGGATGGATTAGAACGTCACCTAAGTAAGAGCCTGCGTTAGGCCTGTATTGAGGATATTCCTCTAGCTACATTCATTTTGGCATACATTTTAACTGGAACCCATGTGAACATGAACACTTGGTACAGTACAGAAATTAGTTTTTCAAGTGACTTTCTAATGACTAAACACTGAGTGATTTTTAGCTATAAACCCACAACACATGTCCAGTCTAAAGACTGTGGCTTTATAGGAGGATGTTTTTGTTCATGATCATGTAAAATAACGATCTTATGTCTGTTCTGAGAAATAACCTCCCACCATTAGACCCAGACTTGGACCACAGCAGGAACAACATCCTTCCAAGTTGCGGATCAGTGGCCTTTACTTTTAGTTTTGCCATCTTTGAGAAAGATGTACAAAAATGAACAAAATTATAAGATGGGTGCACTAAAGGAAGTTGATGGTAAAGCTAATTTACAACACATTTTCTTTTTCACATCAGTAAAAGTTACTGAAATTAATCTGTAGGAACTGGGAAGTAGCCAGTCACTCAGTCATTTTGTATGTGCACTAATGCAGGGAATTTGGCTAGGGTCTGCTTCTTCTCAAAATAAGCTACCCATTAGGTTCTGGTGTAATCACAATTTCTTATGAACAAAAGTATAATTATAGGGTATTAGTAGGCTAGACTTTTATGTACTCTTTCATTTTGGAGTATTTCTTTGCTATTGAGGTAATGCAATTTTTTTAAAAAAAAATCATAGTGACAAATAAAAAAGTATAGTGAAACTTTATAGCTAGACAAGGGAGAGGAAGACACTTCCTAATCTAAAAAAAAGTTTTCATGTTTTCTAAACTTCATGGATGAAATCCAGTCTCCACTGAACTCAATGATGAAACTCCCATTGACTTCAGTGAAACCAGGATTTCATCCAACATTATGTATTTTTGGTGTGCACAGCTTCATCCTTTCAGAGATTACCAATGGGCAGACAAAAACCATAAAACTGCAACAATTTAAACAAGGACAGTACACATAGAAATTGTTTATGCTCTGAAAAATTTCTAAGAGCACATTTTAAAATACGATTTGAAAATGAGACCTTACACCATTCTTCCTATTTGAAAGGCAAACAGTTAAACCTGATCTCATACACATACTTGCTATAGTATTGTATGTATTTCTTTGGAAATGTGGTTTTTCATGCATTATACCCTTTCATTACCTAAAGCCTGTCTGCAATCAGTTTTGTATGAATAGGGTCTACAGGACTGAGTCACTATAACACATGACTGCATAGTGGAATGATTTATTCCATATGTATTATCATGACAGATAATTATGGAAGTTAAATTTAAAAAATCTTAGGGGGGAATGTAATGAAATCAATGTGTAACTGATTTTCCTGAGTGTCACAGGGCAGGTATATTCCATCACCCTTTAAAGAAGCTGTAGGGCCATTATAGCCCTGCTGCTGAGTCCTCAAATAACTACACTTAGCCTCAAGGCATTGTGGCCTAGCAGCCAGTGTTAGAGATGCCTTTCTGTGTAGAGCTGAAGTGCTTACCAGCCAGAGGAGAATGGGCCACCATCCAAGGGTACATGGTGACTGGGTTGGAGGACCCAGGCTCTCCCAACTCCCTGGGCACGTCTACACAGCACTTTTATTTCGAAATAACACTCGTTATTTCGAAATAAAAGAAATTAGGTCTACATGACGTTTTCTTATGTCGAAAGGACGGACCTCGTCCTTTCGAAATAAGAATTGTCATTTCGAAAAAGTAAAACCTGCCCCCCCCTCGAAACGGCTGTTATTTCGGAAGGGATATTTTGAAATAAAGCTGTTCTTTCGAAACAACACTGTGTAGACCTGTTGTTTCAAAAGAGCTGTTTCAAAAGAACAGGTCCAAACGGCTTTATTTCGAAATATCCCTTCCGAAATAACAGCCATTTGGATTGCAGGCTTTTCCTTAATTCGAATTAACATTTTGTTAATTCGAATTAACTTATTTCAAAATAAGGATTTTATTTCGAAATAACTCATTTCGAATCCTTATTTCGAAATAACAATTCATGTGTAGACATAGCCCCTGGGTCCCACCTCAGGATCCTGGTAGCAATGAATGGATTTGTCACAAAGTCAGAAGGGATCGATCTGAAACACACAGCCTTTGTCTCAGTTCCACAACTGGATCAATGTCTAATTCCTCTGGGTTACTTCCTATCCTGTTTTCCAGTCTTGCCAGCCACAGATCTCCTGGACCTCTGGGGTCCTCAGCTTCTGAAGCTCCCAAAGCCTCTGTCCCCTTTCAGGCTTCTGTGGGCAGCTGGATAGTCCGCTGTGTCTCAACATGCTTGGCCTTCATGAACTGAGGCTCCAGCACCTCCCAAAAGAGAACTAGCAACATGTATCCTCTCTCCTTGATGGTCAGGACTAAGCTGTGCTGCTCCCTTTTATACTGAGGCTCCAGTTGGATGATACCCAGCAGTGGTGAGAGGCCACAGCTTCCCTTGCCCACAATCTGGAGTTAGCCCCTTCTTGTCCAGTGCAGGGCAGTTATTCTCCATCATGCAGACACGTACAAAAACCAGCAGATAGACATATGTATGAGTAGACACTATGCAGAGTCTGATGAGATGATAGGCACCTTGCATGAGGAGGAAACATTATGTAAGATTATTTCAAATCAGTTGTGATGTTTTGAACAAATACTTCAGCATAAAAAAGACTACAGATGGCAATATGTAATAGTTTTAAAAATATAAAGTAAAATAAAAATTTATGTAAAATAAAACAAAACATAATAAATTGAAAAATATAAAATAAAGTCAAAATCGTTTAAACAGAGACAAAACATGTATAGAATATTTTGAAATTTGGCATTTTGTACAAATTTGGAATGAAAACACTTTTTGTAGCCCCAGAATTTCTTGTGAAATGGAAATTCTGGTTTCCAGTCAGCTCTAATAAAGAGACAGGTAAGTATAAGGTCAACACTGGAATTCACTTCTGCAAGTGACCTGACAGTTTTGAGCTTCTTCCTGAGGGTGGGTTGTGTTTATTTAATTTGAGGTATTACATGCCAGTATTATGTACAGTAAGCCTATCCTAAGTTACACTGGAAGTCCCTTTAAACTTGACCCTGATGGTGTAAAGAGGACATAAAGTAGTGCATATGTAAGTTATTTTCATTATAAGGTGTCCTTTACACTGTCAGAGCGGTGTAAAGACGACTTAATGTAAATGAGAATATTTCCCAGTTAGTCTTATTAAGTGTTGTACCTGTGTTCTGAGATATGAAAGCAGGCAAATTTTTATAAAAAGTAAATAATAAAGACTCAAGAACAAGGGGCACTCTAAATTGAATGGCCCCTTACAATATGTGTGGTATCCCATGTTTTCAGTTTTCACTGATTTTTCACCAATAAATTACCAGTTTTTTAAAAACTAAGAGTACAGTTTTTACTGATTTACATGTATTTCTCAAACCACTCAATATTGCAGGGGTCGGCAACCTTTTCCAGCCACCCTGCCAGTCCCGCCCACTGCACCCTCAGTGGGTGCTGGTGGCATGGCCAAAAAGGGAGCATTCCTAGGCTTCCAGGTCTGGGCCAGCACCCACCCCCACATTGGTTGGCGGCCTCCGGGGGTCGGGGTTGGGGCCGACACCTGCCCCTAAAAGCGGTGGCTCCAGGGTGGCTGACCAGCCCTGCTCCTCTCTAGCCCTGCTCAGCAGGGGGCAGGGCCAGAAGGGGCCAGGAGACGTGCCACAGCTTCCTTCTCCCTGCTGGATGCAGTCCTTGGCTGGGAAGCATGGCTAGCAAGGTCCTGGGGAAGCGGGGGGTCTGAGCAGCGCCACATGCTGCTCATCCTTGGCCCCTGTGCCACTTTTGGCACAGGAGCCGGGGGTTGCCAACCCTTTCAATATTTTATTCAGGGGCTTATTTCTGTTAAATGCTAATGCTTTATGCATTTGTTGTGTTCTGAAGCTCTATGAGCTTCCACAGCATAAAATATAGAACACACATATGGTGGAGACTGGAAAAATCAGATAATATTAATATTGTGCTATGATTGGCATCAACATCTCCTTTGGAGCTCATTTTTTGACATCCATTCAGTGCAGCACTGAATTTAATCAATTCTCCACAGAAAAAGGAAAGGTAAAAAAGATAAACATGGGGTAAAAAACACATATCTATGCCTGAATACTAATAAGAAAATCAGAGCTTAGAAATTTTAAAAAGTAAAGGTGGGAGTGAAGCAGTAGTGCAGTGTTCTGTCAGTTCTTGCGCTGACAGACTAAAGGAGCTTGTCGGAAGCAAGTGACACAAAAAAAATTAAAGAAGAAAATGAGCTTCGGGATAAACAGAAGCTTTCACCAGGGCTTTAATGAAAGAGAGGACATAGTGCAGCTGTGTCAATGAATCTGTTCAAGCTCTTTGTCTCACTGGACAACTGCAGTTAAATGCAGAGGGCCCCACTGATGACTTTGTGAAACAATGCTGTCCAGCAGCAAAACTCTTCCTAATAGAGACAATCTAATAAGTATCTGAAAGAAAAATGATAGTGCTCTAGTACAGTGGTTCTCAACCACTGTGTCGGGACACATTACTGTGTAGTCACACAGCAATAAGTGTGTCATGGATAGCTGGGGAGACTGCTGGATTTGGCTTGTGGGAAGTGGGCTGGTGTGTCATGTAGGGTCATGACATGCAGTCAAGTGACCCACAAAAAGTTGAGAACCACTGCTCTAGTATCTAAACTGACAGAATAAATTGACGGAAATGCAATGTTGTGACAGACCTCTTCCAGAATCTGGTCCAATGTGCTGCTGTGATCACCTCCCTCCTTGATCTCCATTCCTGAACCCTGACTTACCCCGCTTTGCCAGTTGACAACTCCTGAGTCAGTCTACACCAGCCTCCTATATATAATCAGTCCCAGGCAGTAGATGCGTGTTCTCTGGCAACTCAGGCAATGGTCCCCAAGGAAGCACCCCCAATCCACAAATACCATACCAGGAACTCCCATCCTACAGAGATTGGGACCTTCCCCAATCACCGTAGACTCAAAGACCCATGTTTGGTCATTTAACATTGAAATGGATAAGCCCAGCCTCTCTGATTCATACCCTCAAAGTCTGCACAGCTTTAGATAAAACAAACAATAGTTTATTGATTAGGATAAGATTTTAAGTGAACATGTAGCAAATCAATACATAATCATTTAATAAAGGAGTCAGGAGTTACCACAAGCAAATGAAAGATATAAAATGCATTCTAACCTAACAAGACTAGTGAAGTTATGCTAATCTCACCACTCAAGTCTGGCTGTGATGATTTGCAGCCATTCTCTGTCTATTTCTAGGCAGGGCCAATCCTTCCTGTAGATGTTTCAAGATGGAGAATCTCTGGCAAAAATCCTGGAGGAGTTTAAAGTGTCTATTTGTTTTCCAGTCCTGTTCAGCCTCTCCTTCTCTGTGCTGCTGTGTGATTTCCTTTGTTTCACTTGAGCAGTTCAACTTGCATTGCCTTCTCTTGGAACTTCCAAACTCAGAGAATTTAGTCTGAAGGTCTGAGCCACGTAACATGCTTCACATCTGTACACATACATAATGCTGCAGGAAACATGACACCATGGGTATGTCCACACACACTCCTTATTTCGAAACAACAGAGGTTGTTTCGAAATAAGGAATGGCATGGCCACACGACGCACGGCCATTTCAAAAGAAGCAAACCGCTTCTTTCGAAATAGCCGTGGCTTTTCGAAATAAGCTAAACCTCGTTTTATTTCGAAAGGGCGTTGTTTCGAAACGGTTGTTTCGAAACAACGCCAAGTGGACATGCCGTTTC
>ML682069.1:9668130-9682427 GCA_007922195.1 Podocnemis expansa
CCCCAGGGGTCGGTCCTGGGGCCAGTTCTGTTCAATGTTTTCATTAATGATCTGGATGATGGGATAGATTGCACACTTAGTAAGTTTGCAGATGATACCAAACTGGGGGGAACGGTAGACACCCTAGAGGGCAGAGACAGGATTCAGGGAGACCTAGACAAACTGGAGCAGTGGGCCAAGAGGAATCTCATGAGGTTCAACAAGGATAAGTGTAAAATCCTGCACTTGGGACGAAAAAACCCCATGTACTGCTACAGGCTGGGGAGTGATCAGCTAAATAGCAGCACTGGAGAAAAGGACCTGGGAGTCATGGTGGATGGGAAGCTGGACATGAGTCAGCAGTGTGCTCTTGCTGCCAAAAAGGCCGATGGCATACTGGGCTGCATCAGAAGAAGTGTTACCAGCAGATCGAGGGATGTGATCATTCCCCTCTATTCTGCACTAGTGAGGCCACATCTGGAATACTGTGTCCAGTTTTGGGCTCCCCACTACAAAAAGGACATGGACAAATTAGAGAGAGTCCAGAGGAGGGCAACCAAAATGATCAAAGGGCTGGAGCACAAGCCCTATGAAGAAAGACTGAAGGAACTAGGCTTATTTAGCCTGCAGAAGAGAAGACTGAGGGGGGATTTGATAGCAACCTTCAACTACTTGAAGGGTTGCTCCAAGGAGGAGGGAGCTCGACTGTTCTCGGTGGTAACAGAGGGCAGAACGAGAACCAATGGTTTCAAGTTACAGCTGGGGCGGTCCAGGCTGGATATTAGGAAAAACTTCCTTACTAGGCGAGTGGTGAAGCATTGGAATAAGCTGCCTAGGGAGGTGGTGGAATCTCCATCTCTGGAGGTGTTCAAGTCCCAGCTGGACAAAACACTGACTGGGATGATCTAATGGGAGTGGTCCTGCTTTTTTTGGCAGGGGGTTGGACTAGATGACCTTGTGGGGTCCCTTCCAACCCTATGATTCTATGATTCTATGATTCTATGAAATAGCTTCTTTCGAAATAACAAAACTGTGTGTAGACATAGCCCATGACAATAAGTCAGAGCATTCATAAGGGAATCTTGCATGGCACATTTTGCATCAAACTACACACTTAGGCTGTGTTCACACAGCCCTCTTATTTTGAAACAACAGAAGTTGTTTCGAAATAAGATTTAGGCTGTTCACACGATGCACGGTTGTTTCGAAACAACAGGTCCCATTGTTTCGAAACAACAGCGTTGTTTCGAAACAAGTTAAACCCCATGTGGGGACGAAACAACGTTGTTTCAAAATGATTGTTTCGAAACAACGCCGTGCGAACATATTGTTTCGAAACAACAGTGACTTGTTTCAAAATAGCTATTGCCTGAACCTGCTATTTCACTTTGAGCTTCTTTCCTTAATTCGAATTAACAAACTGTTAATTCGAATTAAGTTATTTCGATACAAGTTATTTCGAAACAACCGTATCGAAATAACCCCCTGTGTGTGAACACAGCCTTAGATTGCAAAACTGAACAGACAAGTTACATAGATCATAGTCTTAGGGTGCAAAGATGTGTGCAGCCTTATTTTTGATGAATCTCCTGATGCTTTGAACCATCTGATTCCTGGCCTTTTTTAAAATTTAAAATCAAATAAACCCCATACTGTTGTGGGTTGACATGATATTCATCTTGTCAATTTCAAAAGGGATAGCCATGTTAGTTTTGCAAAAAATAAATCTGTTAGTCTTAAAGTGCCACACAACTCCTTGTTGTTTTTTTACTGGACTAGACTAACACGGCTATCCCTTTTGAAATTGACAAGATGCAAGGCACTAAATACAGCTGTTTGAAGTGGAAATCCATCATGCAAAAAATAAATCTGTTAGTCTTAAAGTGCCACACAACTCCTTATGATATTCATCCCCTCTTCTAACATCTGTTTTGTCAACACAGCAATAACTGACATTTCAGATCATCAGATGCTTTGAAGATGGGGGAACTTACAGAATGGGAGGAAAATAAATGCAGAGAAGTGTAAGTCATGGGATCGGGTCATACTGCAACAGCAAGTCAAAGCAGTTGTTAAGATTCAAACACTAGCAAACAGCACATAGAGGAAGGTGAGGTCAAATCACCTGTTGTAATGGGGGAAGAATCCCTATTTAATCCTGCTTTCACATAATTGAATCTGCATATCAGTTCCAATTCTGCTGTTTCTCTTTGAAGTCTTAATGGCCTACTGACATGCTTGAGTACAGTTGTTAACAAACAATCAACAGAGTGATTAGGAAGATTGAAGTGTCAGCACCTGCTTTCTGAATGTTGTGATTTCTGATGTTGGTTTTATGCCTGTTGAGAGAAAAGCTCGTTCTCTGCTCTGGTCAATGATGGAGCCCGACAACAGGAGGAAGAATCACAAGTTTATTGACGCTCAGAGCTACTGAGTGCGGCCGGCCCCAAAGGACCGGTGCTAAAAGGGTTTTATACCCAGGTACAACAACTTAATTCAAGGAAATCTAAAAATGGTTAATATATTCAATGTAAACAAGATTAATACATTTATTAGTACCATATAGGGATAGTTTTCATACATATTCATATAAGATAGGAGAATTAGTAAAGAAGGTCAGGCTGGCTCCTCGGAGCCTGGGAATGTAATAAACAAGAGAAATTGTTGATTAATAGGTGACCTTGAGACTGGTGCAGTTTCCCTAATCTCCTGCTTATAGACTGCTCAAGGATATGAGGGGCTCTATACTTTTGTTAGTCAGGCTAGAGGTTAACATAATATTAAGGGAACAGTGCTAAGATGGAGTCACTTATGCTCACAAGTTTGTGGTCTCATACAAATCTCATAACATGCCCATTTATTCTTTTGTGCAGAGATTTCTCCTATTCTGTATGTTCTCCCATCTTCAAAGGATCCGACAAAGTGGGATTTTCTCCCACGAAAGCTAATGCTATAAATAAATGTGTTAGTCTTTAATTACCACAGGACTCCTTGCTTATTTTGCTGAACTAGACTAACACAGCTACCCCTTTGGAACTTGACATTTCAGAGGTACCAACTAACTTGGGAAAATGTGGCCACAACTAACATAGATTCTGCTTCCTACATGGCTAAATTTGAACATGAGATTAAATTCAGTCAGAAACCAGAGCCCGGTATATTATCTGTCTGTCTTGCTCACCCAGTTAACATTACACTATCAGCAGCTATGGCTACAGAAAAAACTGAAAGACATAAAATTTTACTTCATTGGATTTGGGACCATTTTCAAGCACATGAACAAGTCGAAGGTTTTGTTTCACACAGTGCAGATAAGTGTACAGCCTACTGCTAATGACCTACCCATGTTCCACATCGATGGATGAGCTTGTATTTCACTGCCTGTCATGTAAATAACATAGGGACTGTGCTAATGCATCTTCTAGACCAGCTACAGCATGGATCAGTTTACCCTTGATCAGTTTACCCACGAATTTGGTTAACGTGAGCTAGCGTCCTGTCACCCAAAGCTACCAATTTAACATGCGGAACTCATTAATGCGTGGTATATAAAACCGGAAGTTGGCCTAAGCATGGAAACACATGCAGTAAGCCTTATTAGTGCTGCCTTTTTCTTTTCATCATCATTTTGTTGAGACATATCACACTTAATCACGTTGTCAGGGAACATACAGTATATAGGTTTGATTAACTGTAATTAAGTGCAATAGATATTTTAGTATGGCCTTTAGTTCATTAAGTGCAATACTGTAGGTATTTTAGTATAGGCTTTAAATCATTAAGTGCAATAGATAGTATAGTATAGTATAGTATAGACTTTAGTTCATTACATGCAATAGATACAGTATTTTAGTGTAGGCTTTAGTTCGTTACATGCAATAGATATTTTAGTATAGGTTTTATTCCATAATGGTAGGAGATAAGCATCAGCATTCAAACACTATTGAAGAAAAATTAGCAGCTATAGATCTGGTACATAATGATGAAACCCAAGCCAAACCTTCTAGAGCTCTTGGGATTGCTGAATCAACACTACGAGGTTGGATAAAAAATTAAACAAAGCTGTGCAGTTTTGTAGAACATGTAGATTCTCAAGTTGGCCTGAAGCGAAAATGCATGCATTATTCAGGAAAGCCTGCTGTAGACAAAGCACTGTGCACATGGTTTGCCCAAGAGAGCGCCAAGGGAATGCCACTAAGTGGCCCAATTCTCCAAGCCCAAGCAAGTAAATTTGGAATTTTAATGGGTGATGAAACAAATCAAGCCAGCAAAGGCTTTATAAGCCATTTTAAAAGTTGCCACAGTATTTCCCAAGTTAGCATTTCTGGAGAAAGCTGATCAGCCAATAAGATTGCTGCCAACGAGTTTCCCACCAAATTAAAAACTATAATAGTGTGATAAGGTCTGGCCAGAAGGCTACAGGTGGGTATGCCAGAGCAGATATGTGAGCCTTGGGGTGCTAAAGGCTCTTTTCCCTAGCTGCAGAGAAAAGGTTACAGCAGGCCAATTAAAGAAACCTGGACTCAATTAAGGGCTGCCCCAGCCCTAAAAAAGCTGCTTCTACCAGAAGGAAGGGGCGGGGGAGACTGAAACTGCCTCTAGGCCTGGAACTTCACCAGGCTGAGGAGGAAGCTGTTTCTCCCCTGCATCAGAAAGAAAGAGAGAGAGAGAGAGAGAGAGAGGGAAGGAGACCAGACCCCAGCCTACTAGGAGATCTGACAGAGCTCCAGTATCTGTAGGACTAGTGGTTTACTCCTATACTGCCCTGAAGACATCAGAAGGTGTTAGCTGGGACCCTGGGCCAACCAGAAGGAAGGAGAGGAGGGTGCCTCACAGGCCCAAAAACAAGAGCCACCCTGCAGGCCCTGAGAGGGTGAAGGGACGCCCAGGGAAGACTCCCAGAAGACCTACCTGGGCTGGGGAGATTGGCCTCAGGCCCATACCACCAGGGGAGACATTGGGACTGCTGGGCCAGGCCCCCAGGATGGGTAATCTTGCCGCTATAAAAACTGAAAATTGGAGCGATGAACAAATATACAACTGCGATGAAACATCTTTATTTGCAAAGCTTTTGCCAGGCAAAACTTTAGCTTTGAAATATGAAACCCAAAAAACAGCAGGCTTTAAAAAAATAAAAGACAGGATCACCCTTCTATTTTGTATGAACAAGATGGGCAGTCACAAGCTCACATGGATTCTCACTGGTCGGTTCAACAAACTTCAGTGCTTTAAACACCTTAACAAAGCCAAACTGCCTGTCATATACTCCAGTAGTTAAAATGCTTGGATGACTAGGAGCATTTTTGAAGAATGGTTCTGTAGAGTTTTAGGGGAAATTATAATCCACTAATGAGAGGCAGCATATTCAGAGCTATGTAAGGAGTCTTTACTGAAAGAGAACTGAGAGACGACCCAACAGACAGGTTTCCGTAGCACCTAAGCGACCCTCCCATTTATCACTATGACAACCCCAATGACCCTAGATAGTCCAAAACACCACATATTCCTCCCCCTCCAACCCCAAAAGAATAAAATGAAAAAGCCCCCCCCCAAAGAATAAAGATCTCCCCCCCCAGCCCCAAAAGAATAAAAACTAAAGTAGGAGATGAGGGTAGACTGCCCCATCTCCGGTGAACCCCTGGGGAATTATTCTGCCCCATGAAGAGGGAGTCACCACTAGCTAAAGATCCAGCCAATTAGGAGGCCTTCTGTCTCGAGGTGGATTACAGCAAACTTCTGGTGTGCCCACACCACAAGGTGGTATTGGTGGTGGTGTGACCACAGGTACCAGTAAGTAGCCGGAACCGGAGAGGATATTGTGTCCAGTTGGTCCAGGGATGCTGAAGGCATTGAAGAGGTGGCTGGAGCAGGAGAGACAGAAACGGTTGTTTCATGCTCTGATGTTGTATCATCAGTAAGGGTGAAATAAAGTATGCCCGCTAGAGATGCATCTTCCGGATGGGTATGACGGAGAAGCAACTACATGCCATCACCAAGCTAGGCCAATCACTGTCTGGACAGACTAGGAAACAGGTCCTGTCTGGGCAATGACCATTGCCAGAACCCATTTAGCTCCTGAAGCATAGTTTCGAGCAAGAACAGGCTGTCCAATACTGAAGATGCAGTCCTTTGTTCTTGGTGAATATCTGTGTCATGGAGAACCCAGAAAAGCCTCTTGGATCCCCTCTGTTCACAGCCCACCAGGGCTCTGCTACAGTGGAGCTTTCTCCCATTCACCAGGGTCTCCACGCTACCTGTAGCCAGCTTCCCAAATCCAGGCCCAGAGGGTCCGATCCTTGCTCTGTCTGGTCTCCCTTGGGGGGGGTTCCTCCCTCCACGAGGGTCCCAGCCATCCCAATCAGCAGTGACACTCAGCCAGTGTAGCAGTCAGAGGGTTTATTAGCAATCCACTTTGCACAGCAGCTAGGACAGTTGGCTCTCAGATCAACCAGGAGGGCAGATAGTAAACCCCCAGGACAAGCCCCGGAGGTCCTGCCCCTCCAACCTCCATCTTCCTTCTTCCCCTCTCTCCCCTTTGTTCTCCTCTCTATCCAGCTGCCCTGCCCCTGATCTAAACCGGCCACAACCTGTCACCCCCAGGGGGTCCAGGTAAGGTCGAACTAAAGCCTCTTCCCCCCCTAGTGGTACCTATAGTTATTACACCCCTGTGTCCCATCACCAGAATATCATCACCAAAGAACAGGAACAGAAAAGAAGAAACACGGTAACCCAAGAGGTTTTCTTACTTCATCACAGTCTGCTGACCTGGCCCTGCTGTTGGCACTGAGCCACTTGCCGTGTGTCTCGTGGTTTCAACAAATCAAAGCAAGAGCGCAATTGCCGTCCCATCATAAGAAAAGCTGGAGATGCCTTAGTCATAGCATGCGGAGTGTTTCTGTAGGACAACAAGAAGTTGTCCAGATGCTTCTGAAGAGGTGAACGTCCCTTCACAGATATTAGCGCTTGCTTCATAGCCTGTACGAACCTTTTAGCAAGTCCATTGGTGGAAGGATGATACAGTGCTGACCTGATTTGATGTATTCAATTGGCCTTCATAAAAGTTTCAAAATCCTGAGAAATGAATTACGGTCAATTGTCACTCACCAGCTGTTCTGGAAGACCATAATGACTAAAAAAGCCATGCAGGGTCTGGATAGTGGTTTCCGTAGTAGTGGACTGCATTACAGAGACTTCTGGCCATTTTGAAAGGGCGCCCACAGCAATTAAAAACATGCATCCTTAAAAAGGGACAGCAAAATCAACATGGATACGTTGCCATGGTCTTTCGGGCCAATCCCATGGGTGAAGAGGTGCCAACTGAGGTGCGTTCCGGATGCTCTGGCATGAGGTACAAGCTCTGGTCGTTTCTTCAATGGCCCTGTCCAAGCCCGGCCACCCAAAATAGCTATGTGCAATTTCTTTCATGCGCACTCTGCTATAGTGACTTGAATGGAGCTGTTCTAACAAACGTGGTCTTAATGAAGGTGGGATAATGACGTGCATACCCCACCACAAACACTCAGACTGGGTCAATAACTCTGTCCTCCTAGACATGTAGGGGTGGAGGTCAGGAGAGACCTGAGAGTCAGGTAAAAACATTCCATGCATCATGAAATCCATAACTTGTGAGAGTACTGGGTCAACCCGTGTCACTTTCTTCACTTGAGTAGCCATGACAGGTGTGTTTTCCACCTGTTCAAAGTAAAAGATTCCTTCCTGACTCTGATCTTGATGGTGTGCTGGTAAGGGTAGCCTTGAAAGACCATCAGTGTTGCAATGCAAAGAGGATTGCCTATACTTGATTTCATATGTGTATCCAGAAAGTATCAATGCCCCTCGTTGCATCCGACTAGCAGCCAAATGTGGGATGCCTGTGTGTGGCTCCAAAATTGATGTCGGGGGTCGATGGTCAGTGACAAGTGTGAACTTCTTTCCCCACAGGTACTGGTGAAATTTCCAAATGCCAAAAACAATCACGTTCAATTTGGGCATAGTTCATTTCTGCCTTGGTCAGGGAGTGTGAAACAAAAGCGATAGGCATCTCTTCACCAGAAGCCATAATATGTGACAATACAGTGACAACTCCATAAGGGGAGGCATCGCAAGCCAACTGTAGGGGCAAAGATGGATCAAAAAGTGTCAGAACACTAGAGTTTACCAGTGAGCGTTTAGCTTCGTTAAATGCAACATCATAGGCTTCAGTCCAGTTGCAGGCCTTTTTTGGCCCAAGAAGCTCATGTAGGGGTTTCAGGAGCATCACTAATTGTGGAATAAGCTTGCCATAATAGTTCAATAACCCTAAAAAAGAGCGAAGTTGGCTTACGTTCTGAGGTAGTGGAGCATCCATGATAGCCTTAACCTTGGCTGGAGACTTATGGAGACCATCAGCATCAATTATATGTCCTAATTATCCAACTGAAGGCTGTAAAAACTTACATTTGTCTCTGTGAACACGTAGACCATACTCTTCTAGTCTTTGCAGAGTAGCTTCCAAGTTCGTAAGGTGTTCCTCCTCATTTTTGCCAGTGACCAGAATGTCATCCAGATGGCACTGTACTCCTGATACACCACTGAAAATCTAATCCATTGCCCTTTGGAACAAAGCTGGGACAGAAGTAATACTGAAAGGTAAACAACAGTATCTGTACAACCCCTTATGTGTTACAATTGTCAACAATTCTTGAGATTCTTCTTCAACATGCATCTGTAAGTACACTTGACTCACATCAATCTTGCTAAATTTTTGTGCTCCAGCCAAACCTGCAAAGATGTCCTCAATGCAGGGAAGAGGATATTGTTCTGCACGTAACACTGGGTTGACAGTGACCTTGAAATCTCCACAGATCCGAATGGAGCCATCCTTCTTCACTATTGGGACAATGGGTGTCACCCACTGGCTGTGAGTAATTGGCACTAAGACTCCCTCCTTGACTAACTGCTCCAAATTTTCTTCCACCTCAGGTCTGATGGCAAATGGCACCATCCTGGCCTTCAAACATTTTGGCTGGCAATCAGGCTTTATATTTAATTTCACAGTGATTCCCTTCATGCTGCCTAAGTCTTCACCAAAAACAGCAGCGTGTTTTGTTAGTACCACTGCTAGATTCATTTCTTCTTTAGTCAATTGATGCACTTGTGACCAATTGAGTTGGATTTTCCTGATTCAAGATCTTCCCATTAGGGCTGGGTAATTTTCCTTCACCACAAACAGTGGTAGCTTTGTGGTCTGTCCATTGAGTTCTTCTTTCACATCAATAGTACCCAACAGGGGAACAGTCTCTCCAGTATATGTCTTCAAAACGACTACTGTTGGCTTAAGTGGCAAATGTCTAAAGTCCTTCTCATACACAATGTTAGAAGCTAAGGAAACTGCTGCACCAGTGTCCAGTTCCATGCTTATAGGTTTGCCTTCCAACACAGGTGTCACCCAGAATTTATGTGGGCCAGCTGTGATAGACAAAACAAGGAGGGAATCTTCATCTGCCGATTGGGTGTCAGTATGCTCAACTGTATTCTGCTCTACTGCATGCAGAATTTCCCTCTTAGTCTGCCAAACCAACGGATCATTTTTCTCAGGTCTGCCTCTTCTGTTTGGCTCATCCCTCCTTTGTTTGCAGGCATGTTGAATGTACCCCCTCTTACCACATTGTCGACGCAGTAGCTCCTTACACTGGCACTCTGATGCAAGGTGACCCTGCTTCCCACACCAGTAACATTCCTGTCTCCCCAGTGCCCTGGGGGCAGGTTGTAGGGATACTTTACGTACGCTGACCCCGATGTGTTGCATGTCTTGGGTGATGCATTCCATGGAGACTCCAGTTTCCACAGCCTTTTGCACGGTGAGTTCACTTTCAGTCAATAGGCGTTTCTGTGTTGATTCACTGTGCAGGCCACACACCAGCCTGTCATGCAGCATTTCCTCTAACATGTTCTTGAAGTCACAGTGTGCAGCCAGCTTCCGCAAAGCTGCTACAAACTGTACAACTGATTCACCTTCACCTTGGTTCCTTTGGTAGAACATATACCTCTCTGCAATTACTAGTGGCTTTGGGGAAAAATGTGCTCCCAGAACTTCCACTAGGTCCCCGTGAGGTTTCTGCTCTGGCTTCTCTGGATAAAGCAAATCACATAACAAATTATAAGTCTTAACTCCAATGACCATTAGAAAAACTGATACCTTCTTATTAGTTATATCGTTTGCTATTACAAAATTTTGAAATCGGGCTGTATACGTCTGCCACGAATCTGCCAAATGATCAAATGATTCAAGGGTTGAAGTAAGTAAAGCAATGATGCCCTCTTGTGGTTATTGTTTGTCTCGTCACTTAACAGCAGGCAGATCAGCTTTCAGAATAGCCAGCTAGCCCTTAGGCAAACAGATCAGCTTTCACAGCTACAACCCAACCCCCATGCAAGCAGTAAATAAAGTTTTGCTTCTTACATTGCATTCTGGTTTTCCACAGTTGCTAAGATTGTTGAGGATAGCCAACTCCATCACATATCCCATCGTCTGTCACCAGATGTAGAGTTTTAGGGGAAATTATAATCCAATAATGAGAGGCAGCATATTCAGAGTTGTGTAAGGAGTCTTTATTGAAAGAGAACTGAGAGAGAGAGGACCCAACAGACAGGTTTCCCTAGCACCTAAATGACCCTCCCATTTATCACTACAACAACCCCAATGACCCTACATAGTCTAAAACACCACAGGTTCCACAACTCTTTTGTTCCACCTGTTCGTAAACATGTCTGCAAGAAAAAACTCGAACCTAAAGCACTGTTGCTACCTCACACTTGTCTGGCCCATCCTTCTTCTGAATTATTGGTATCAAACAATGGACAAACCCATGTGCTATATCTCCCATTCAAAACATCAAAAAAAACAACCGTTTTACCAAGGTATTATTCAAAATTTTAAAAGCAGTTATCAAAGTGAGTTGGTCTGAGAAATGATTTTGCACAAGTCATCAAGCATTTCTGAATTCCTGAAAGAATTAAACATAAAAGAAATAATTTATTTGGTGAAAAAAAGCTTGGGATGGCGTAAAACAAACATCTATTGAAAACTGCTGGATGAAGACTCTTGGGCCAACTTTTTCTGTCGACAGTTCTGCCTCTAAAATCCTAAACTATAGTGATTCAGAATCGGAATTCAAAGGGTTTACAGAAGAAGACATCCTGCTAACAAAAACACAAACTAGAGAAGACAAAGCTAAATTTCTTTTTCAATTAATTAAAGACTTTAAATTAGACATATTGCCTGAATTCATAAATGAGCGTCTAGAACTAGATGAAAATGGCACAGCTACAGAAGATCTGACAGAAGAAGAAATAATTGCAGGTCGTGAGGCTAGGGTGGACCATGAAAGTGATGATGAATGGTTACAGGAAGAAAGAGTAGATGACAACGACGAGAATTAGGTTGAAAAAGCCAAAATTTCCCATTCAGAAGCCCTAAATCCTGCTAAAACTCTTGCACAATATGTGGAGGAGCAAGATGAGGAGAATATCTACATTTTACACCTACCCAGGATGATTGGTTTTGTGAAGAAAAAGAAAGCCAAGCACAGGAAACAGCAGAAAATAACATTGAACTTCATAAAACCTACATCCCAGCAAGATGAACCTGCAGACTGCATAAACTTTATATAAGCACGCTTCTTGGATTATGAAGTCTGTGGACTCAATGTGGAATCATGTACAGATGTAATATCATCTGTGGTAATACTGTACTGTAAATATTCAAAATGGTTTCCACTCTATTAGTATTTTCACGCATTGACATGTATAGTATTTATTTTCATCACTGTTTTGACAGTTAAATAGATATGAATTCTTAAATTAGTTTAAATAATTTATTATGTTTTGGTGATTTCTGTGTATTTTTGCATATTTTGTGTTTTAAAAATTGGATCATGAGTTTATATTTTTAATTTTGCTAAACAAAATCAAGTTTTGGTAGGTGGGTAGCCCACGTTAATGTATGCCAACAGCACTGTGTATGGATTTATTTCAAAACTACTGTACTGTACTGTATTTGAGGACATTTCACCATGATCCCGTTGACATGCAGTCTGTTTTACACATGGTTGCAGCAGCTTGTCTCCCGATATCTGCGGGTTAACCAATCCACGCTGTAATCCTAAATTTGTTGGTTCTAAAGCAGCAACTGAAGAGATTGGCAAATAACCAAAATGACTAACAGTTTTTGTGCACCAAGGTAATGTTTATTGTTGAAAACTCAGGTACACATCGGGACACTGGATTTTTCTCTCATTATAACAGGTGATTTGACCTCATCTTCCTCTGTATGTTGTTTCCCAATGTTTAAATCATAACAACTATTTTGATTTGCTGTTACAGTGTGACCTGTTCCCATGACTTACACTCCCATGCATTTATTTCCCCCCATTCTGTAATTTCCCTCATCTTCAAAGTGTCTGATGAAGTGGGATTTTCTCCCACAAAAGTTCATGCAATAAATAAATTTTGCTAGTTGTTACGTGCCACAGAACTCCTTGTTTGTTTTACAGAAAACACTGGAGTTGTCTCCAATTACTGCTAACAGATTTGCAAACACAGATGTTTACCAAATCCTGACAATCAAAATCTCAGTTGAATTGAGCATAAAAGCTGCAGGAGAAAGATAGAGAGAAAACCCAGCTGTTACTGAAAATCCTGGAAAATGAGCAAAACAAAAAAGTGTTCAAACCCTTGAATACCATGCTCAGCAAGAAATGGAGATGATCATGGCTCATAACCAAAATCCTGAAGAGTTTGATGCTGAAGGTTCTTTTTGGAATGTCATCCAGGTGTTGCACCCCTCCCTCAAGTTGAATTTTGCAGCAGACTATGATCAGTATACCAAAGTGTTTAAACCATTTGCCATTAAAGATGAAATTTTAAATTTACTATTTACATGAACATGCCAAACCCTGACAATATGAAACTGGATGTATGTTCTAGCTTTTTGGAACAGTCATCAAATCACACTTTTCAACTTCATTAAAGTGTCACTGTAAGGTTTGAATGTACCCACTAAATCTATTGATGCAGAGCGCTTATCTTCAAAGTTGGATTATCTCCATGACAGCAAGAGTCTGAAAATGACTGATGATATACTGAAGAAACTTTTGCAAACATACATAAACCAGGATTTCTGAAAAAAACTACTAGTTCTAAGAGAGACAAAAAATACCTTTGTACAGTAACAAAAAGTTTCAATTATACTGAAGTAAAATGTGTATATTATGAACTATTTAGAGTTTTATTTTTTCCCAGATCTCATCCTGGTTTTGACATTTGTACAATAAACACTGAAAAAATCCTGGAATATTTTTTTCTTTTTACAAATACAGTTACATACTTTACAGTTAAGTCGACTTTATAAAGTCAACTTAAGGCAATGTGGAGGGGGAGTTGCCATAAGTCGACTTTACTGGCCTCCCAACCACAGAAAACATGGGGATGGGGGCTGGCTAAAAGGCACAACACAGCTGGGAGCATTCCCAGCTGTGTGCAACCCAGCCAAACTCCCCATGTTTGCCAATTGATCTGGCATCTCCACCGTTCTGAGCCCAACCAGGCATCACAGCCCCACTGGGCATTTCCCTGGTTCTCAGCCCAACCCCAGCGTCTCAGCCCGACCCCAGCATCGCAGCCCAATCCGGCATCTGAGTGCAACCTGGGATCTCTCCCCACAACTCAGCCCAACCCGGCATCTCCCCCCGCAGCTCAGCCCCACTTGGCATCTCAGCCCGATCCCAACATCTCCCTCATTCTTAGCCCGACCCAGCCTGCCTCCCCTATTCTTAGCCAGCCCACATGTCTCCCCCATTCTTAGCCCGACCCCACATGTCTCCCCTGTTCTTAGCCCGCTCAGCATGTCTCCCCCATTCTCAGCCCTACCCTGCCTGTCTCGCTCCTTCTCTGCCCAAACCCCTGTGTCTCCCCCTTGCCCTTTTTCAGCCTGACCCTGCCTGTCTCTCCCCCTCTCCGCCCAACCCTGTGTGTCTCCCTGTCTCAGAGAACCCCCCCCATATTGTTGTAAAAAAATACAGAGTCCAGAGCCACTGTTTAAGACTAACAAATTTATTTATTGGATGAGCTTTCATGGGAGAAAAATCCCACTTCATCAGACAGTTTGAAGATGGGGGAATTTACAGAATGGTAGGTAATAAATGCTGGGGAGTGTAAGACACAGGCTCAGGTCACACTTTAACAGCAAATCAAAGCAGTTGTTAAGATGCAAACACTGGGAAACAGCACATGGAAAGAAAGAAAGAAAGAAAGAAAGAAAGAAAGAAAGAAAGAAAGAA
>ML682069.1:9696048-9739375 GCA_007922195.1 Podocnemis expansa
ACACACACACACACACACACACACACACACACACACACACACACACATATTAGGGCAAACTAGTCTTCTTATCCCACTTAATACTGAACCTTTCACTACTCACCGTCTTGTATTATTTTTTGAGGACTATGCCCCTCAACTTTATCTGTCTTCCACCCTGAAAATATCTTGTACATTTATTAGTATTAGCTGTTTATGCTACTTTTCTTTCTGCTGAGATTATCATTTACATACGTTGTTGTAAAAGAGCTGCTTTGTATGGCTAATAAACAGCAGGGATGTTTCAAGTCTTGCTGCTAGGGTAAGCAGGTCATTCATATCTTTTATTGAGAGGAAAGACTGACATATGCTAAGCACATTGCTCCCATCCCTAATGAAATGATTAAGTTGGTTCTGAGGAGAAGGATGACAGAGAAGAAAATTCTATCATACCCTGAACCCCAAAATGGAAACCAGTTGATCCTACCATACAGTGTAAATAAAGCAGCCTGTGTGCCGTTTAGAAGAGCTCTGTAGAGCCATGGACTGTACAGCTGAAGTAAATCATGGAAGAATGGCTGAGACTTAGCTAAGTTTAATTAAAGTTACTTTCTTAATAATGTTGGGAACCCAAGCATTGTAAACATACCACAAATTTTATTTCTACCTCTGATTTTAGTTTCTTTCTTTTTAGTGACAAGAAAATATTGCTTTAAGAAGATTTTTTTAAAGTTGGTTTTCAGAAGTCATCTTCTGAAGTCTATAGTACTGATTTTACAACAACAGCTGGGAAATGGCAACTGTTCTATAAATTATAATGTATGTTATAGGCTATAACCATTTGTCAGTTGAAAAAATACAGGTGCCTGTTTTGTTGTAGACAGCTGGAGAGCTGAACAGACATATTTAACAAGAGCTATGAAAAACAGACCACATTTTTTTTCTTTGTCTCCATATTTTTAGGGCCATTGGACCCAGATGCTGGGACGATCCTGAAGCACTCAAGGTCAAACAATCTCTTTTGAGCTAAGGCCTGGTTCAAGAAGAGAGATTATACAATAAACTAGCTTGTGTATATATGTGGCACTAGTTGCTTTGAAAGATGGTAGAATTGCACCTATAAAACTGTTCAGTTTGCTTGGGACGGTATTACAGTTGTTTCGTTAGCTTATCAGGAAATGTATATTTTTTTGTATAAGTTCAAATCCTGTGATTTTCCCTGGATGATGATGATCAGCCATAATGACCCTGGATCATGAGTATATGGAAGATTGTGAAGTTCCCAGGGGGTACTATGTTAGTTTAGTTCAGCAAAACAAACAAGGAGTCCTGTGGCACTTTTAAAAGACTAACAATTTTATTTATCACATGAGCTTTCGTGAAAGGAAATCCCACTTTGTCAGACACTTTGAAGATAGCGGACTTACAGAACAGGAGGAAAATAAAGGCAAGGAAGTGTAAGTTATAGGATCGGGTCATACTGTAACAGCAAATCAAAGTGTCTACCAAAGTGGGATTTTCTCCCACGAAAGCTCAGGACATAAATAAATGTGTTAGTTTTTAAAAGTGCCACAGGCCTCCTTGTTTGTTTTGGAAGACTGTGGAATCCAAAGGATGAAAATTAAAGTTTTCAGCTGAAATTGTTAGGTCATTATTTGAAACATGGAAGCAGAAGACAATTTCCTATACCAGCTTTCAGGGTGATTGGTTACTTACTCCAAATTTGTAACAAGTGAGGAGCAAAAGAATGACATTAATATTAAAAAAAAATAGAGTGTACAAATAAGCTGCTTGAAAAACAAAATGGAATTTGGTAAACATTTTCAGGAAAAAATCATCCCTTTTTTCATCAAAATTTAAAATTCAAAAGTTTTGAATTTCAACATTTTTTTACTAGCTAAGACTAAAGCTCACATAATTTTTCATTGAAAATATTGTGTCCATACCACTTTTATTTGTCAAAATACAACTTCTTGACAAAAAATTGTCAAAATTACAAATTTTGAGATTTGTTGACCAGATTGAATCTATAATTAAAACATGCTGTTTTTAATATAACTTTTTTATTTTTAAAACATTATCTGTAATATCTTCTCAAGGCAAGATGTTATGAAAGAAAAACATACTACTGAAAAGACAATAGATATGAGAAAAATGACAGAAAATGAATCTTTTCATTCTTTCCTGTTCAGTCTAATGAAACCAACCAGAAAGGAAAGCCTTTGGGGTATGTTTCCAGAGCACTTAACATCATAGTCACATTGATTTTCCTCAGACTTTTCTAGTTTTTCATTTAGTAACACAGTCGTATGTGGACTCATAGGCCCAAATCCCCAAATGGCATCTGTAAGCACCTAACTCCCATTGATTTCAGATCCTTGAAGGCTATTTTGAATCATCTAAGATTCTAGTTCTTTCTCATTTTCAAATTGTTATTGAATCCTAGATGGTTTGTGAACCTCTCAAACCTTCCAGAACTGAAATTACTCAGAATTTCAGTAAAATCAGGTTCCTCACCTCATCTTACTGACCTCATGTGTTGTTCCTGTAAAACTGCTTGCCTGTCTTGGTGCTGACCTCAACTGTGAAACCATCTGCCCATCACATCCTATAACATGGGTCTGCAACCTCTGATTCTGGAGCCACATGCAACTTTTTGGCTGCCACCTTGCACCTCCAGGCTCCTACCTCCAGACCACCCCCATCCTCACCAGCAGGGGACCCTGCAGATAGTCCACCCCTGCCACTGGGGGACCCTGCAGGTGGCCTATGCCAGGCTCCAGCCCCTCCCCTGCCCACGATCTCCTCACCTCCTACAAGGAGCCACCCATTGTGGCTCTCAAAACACTTGGTTATTGAAGGAATTTTAAAAAATGGTTCTTGGTTGCCAACCCCTGTCCTATAATGTGGCATCAAAATTCACCCATGTAATATGGCATGTGAGGATGTCAATGCATTTATAGCTTTGTAAAAAAAACTAACTACTATGTCAGTGAATTCCACACTATGAATGAAAACTATATAAAAATAAATTTAAAAAGAGAAGAAAGGTTTATTTCAGTTACAATGAAAAGAACAAAATCCACTTGAACAGAGGGGAAAGCAGGAAGGTTCACAATAAAATGGGATTAAGATCATCAACATTTTAAAAACAGACTAAAGCACTGCTGTTCACACAGCAGTCTTATTTCAAAACAACAGAGGTTGTTTCGAAATAAGAAACGCCATGTTCACACAACGTACCATTATTTCGAAACAATGGGTTCTGTTGTTTCAAAACAGTGGGTTCTGTTCCCTCTAATTACTCATAGGCTGTGTGCGCAAACAATTTCTTTGTGAGTGCAAAAACATTTCCTTGTGAGCACCAATATTAGCAGTATTGAATTTTTTGTGCACGCTTTATTTTGTTGCGTGCGCAGGCTTCATGACCTTTGTGCGTGCGCACACGTGCACAGCTTAGAGGGAACAGTGGGAATGGAGCCCTGGAGGTAGAGGCCCAGCTGACTCTGCATTTCATCCCCTCCCTGGGCCTGCTAGTCCACCCTGGGGGGCAGGGCAGGCCACCACTTGCTTGCTCCACCCATGGGTGCGGGGCTGGCTGTGGCCTACTCTACTCCAGCCTGGCCACAGCTCTCAAAGCCCCACAGTCCTAGAGACCTGCACTAGGGGGTCACCTCACTGTGCCATGTGCCAGCTGTGCCCCCCAGACTGGCCAGGAACACTCTCGCCCCAGCTCCACCCACCAAAAAGGGGGGGCAGTCCCAGGCTCTGCAGTGCTGGATGGGGTCTGGGGGGGGGTTGTGGTGGGAGGGAACCTGGGACCCCCAGGCTGGTTTATCCAGTCTTGAACAAGGTGTATACCAGGGGTCTCAAACACATGGCCTGTGGGCCACATGTAGCCCCTAAAGCTATTCCTGGCAGCCTGCAACAACACTACTGTTACTGATATTTTTAATATAGTTGTATGAAAAGTTTTCAGTGGTGTGGCCCTTGGGCTAATGTTGTAGTCCTCATGCAGTCCTCATGGTGATTTGAGTTTGAGACCCCTGGTGTATACTATAATTAGAGGATGTTCCATAGTCGTGCAGCCTAGTTAAAGGCCGTTCTAGATTCTGTACTCTTCTGCCTCTATCCCATTTGTTAAATTCTGCTGGTGCAAAGGGAAAATTAGGACGTAGAGGGAAAAAGAGAACTGCCCATAGTCACATTGCATGTCAGTGGCAGAACCAGAATCAGTATCAATATTGTACAAGTCCCAGTTTAATATTCCGTCCTTCGGGAGCCTTCCCCTCCTCTGCTCTGAAATAGTCAAAGGAACTGACTTTCACAATATGCAGCAATCCCTGTTTAATTTCTTTCTTGTTTGCAGACAGCTGAAGGTATTAGTTGGATTGGTTTTCAGTGAACAGTGGGATATTCTTTTCATATTTGATTGCCTAGTTGCATTATTATTTTGTTACCTTATTGCGATTAGTTCAGGCCAAGACTTGCTATTTTAATTATTCTGCCTGAATTATGCAATTTTAAATAGTGCTGGTCACAAATATTTTGCCGAAAATGTTCTGACCACAAAAATGACTTTTTGAATTATTTTGAAAATCTTTCCTTTTCTTGACTGAAAAACCAAATTTTAAAAATTGTTTCATCTTGAATCCAGAAGTTTCAATCCCTTACCAAAACTGGAACATATTTCAGTTTTTCTTTTAATCCTGCCTTTTTTCCCCCTTTTTTCCTCTTACATGTTTAAGTGGACTAAAAGAGGGAAGGAAGGGATCAAAAATAAAAACCAGATATATTTAATTTTTTAAAAAACTATCTAAAAATAAAAAAATTTACATAGATGTTTTTAAATGTTCTTATCCTGAAAATATTTGCCAATTTTCAACTGGTCATAGCATAAAACATTTAAAACTGTGGGTTAGGCACTATCTGCATAAACTGAAATAAATAGCATTGAAATTAAATGAGAGGCCTAAAATACATCATCCCACAAAACTTTGTTTTGTTTTTTACATGTCCCTTTGATATGGGTGGGGGAATACTATATTAGTCTCTAAAATAACTCCTAGAGCAGTTTTAAAACCATAGTTGATGCACTGGACGCCCCGAACACAATAATCTATGGATATAGGGCCTATTGCCATATGGAAGTGCATGTGATGTGAGCGTGCATATACTTTCTGTTGCGTTTGCTTTCCAGCGGGCTCTGTTCTTGATTCCAATCCCTTGCCAGCTCAGAAGAAGAGCAGTATTCTTCTGTGTGGGTATATCATCGCTAACAGTGGCAAATTTGCTGCCATCAGACCAGTTCTTTGGGCTTGATTGAGCAGAAGTGAAGACCTCAATAAATCTAGAAATTGACTTCATAAATCTACCCCTGGAAAAAGAGTAATGCTAGATTGACAAGAAGGCATCTTCCGTTGGCACAACATAATGGGAACACTGTGCTCATTAGAATTTAGGAAGTTGATGGGAGATACACAAGCTACTCTACATAGCTTGCATATCTTCAAATGACTGCCACCAAATTTTTAAACCAGCCCTGTGTTGTAATTTAACATCTGAGTGTGTGCAATGAAAGACAAAACAAAGACCTGATCCCACAGCATACCTTGGGCACATTCAAAACTTTGTCTGCCCTTAGTTTTCAAGTCACTGCAGCCTTCATTCTCAAAGCTTGGTATATGTTTTTAGACCTAGCCTACTCCTGTAGGAACAAAAATGAAATTTAAAGGACATCAGCTTTTGCATCTATTAACCTTGCAATTATCTCTTTAATAGAAATGTAATTTGTCTGATGAAAAGGGGATTGAATTTAAAATATTTTCCTTCTGGACATCATCTTTTATTCTGGCTTCACAGTACATTATTGAAATTTATACAAATAGGAGTAAGAGTCAGAGAGTGCTAGTCATAACCATCTCCTTTTGCTTTCCCTGATCCTTGCTGAAGGATGTGCAGCTAGCCAGAATACCAACTTGTCATTCATAGCAAGGAAAGCTTTACCCTTTAGGTATCCTGAAAAGAGCCACATATGCATAACAGCAGAGCTGTAACTACGGCAGTAACTACTACTACCAGTGGCGTGGCTGGGGGGCGGGGGCCTCAGGGGACCTCAGCCCCCCTGAAACTGAGGGCCAGCCCCCTAAGTAGCCCACCACTTAAGTGCACAGGGATGCACCATCATGGCCCCATGCAGGGAATGCTGCTGGGCTGCGGCTGGTAGGGAGCTGCGTCAGGCTGGGCTGGGAGCTTTTAAAACTCCCACTCTGGCCTGATCCTGCTCTGAGCATGCTCAGAGCAGGGTCAGGCCAGGGGCCGCAGCCTATGCCGCAGCCCTGCTCTCCTCTGGCACCGGGTAAGGGAGCCGGAGGGGGCAGTCCAGGGGCAGGCATGCTGGCCTGGCGAGGAAAGGGTGCAGGGGAAGGGGTTGGCCCAGGGCAGCAGGGGCCGGAGACAGGACTGGGGGTTGGGAAAGGCTCAAGGGGCCACTGGGGGGGAAAGGAATGGATTGGAGCCCCAGCAGCTGGTGGGGGCTAGGGCCCCCACTAATATTTAGGTGTAGCATCACCCCTGGGCAGGGCAAATGGGGCCCTGGATGCCCTTCAGCGGCTCAATAGAGCTGCTCTATTAAAGGGTGTGTTTCATGCCACCGGCCCCACGCACTGTTAGTTGCAAGGGGCACATTCCAATCAGAACACGCCCCAGGCGCTGGAACAGCACATTACGGCTCTGCATAGCAAATGGGGAATTTGGATTTATGGTCAAGTTAGAATAAAGAGCTTATGTCACTTTCTTCCATGACCTTTGTCATCAGTGCTGTCACCACTACAGAATCATGCAATAAGGAAGCATTTTCAAAACATTTCACGTCTGCATATGAACATACAGATCAATGGGGCAAGAAAAACAACTTATTTTTTTTTAAAGTCTAAATTACTTTTAAAAAACAAATTAAAAAATTCCATTTTAGCTATCAAAGAAAACCACAATGATGGGCCTTAATCCCCTGCTTCCTTCCCAAGGAAAAAATGGATATTATTTCAAAGATAAAGAAACCCCTTGTGAAATTAGAATTCTTTTGAATATCAACCATGTAATATTTTCCATGAGCTGTAAGGAACTTCAGAAGGTAACCTCTACAGCAATAGATGCTATTCAGATTGTGGGCAAACTTCATGAACGCTAAAGCAATTCACTCCAGAAATATTCAGTAAATATCAGGCAAGTGCTTAATAACATGTATAAAGCTATATAATGGCAATAGACTCAATTATTAGAATGATCTGGCCTCATCTGGCCTCTTTTGGCAATATGATATGCATAATACAGCATGTTAACGCTAGGCTCCTTGGCAACTTTTAAAAGATGAGATAATACAGCTGACAGCCTGAAACAGGAGCATCTGGGCGAGGAATACTTGGTTTCTATATGTTAAAACATTTAACATTTGGTACCTGAAGGGAACAATGTTTGTTTAGAGCTAATAAATACCTCTCCAATCTTGACAATTTGTAATGACAGCTTTTATTATGGTCTGCTTAATCCTTAAATTCAGCTTTGTCCTTTTGAGCCATCTGCTGTTGATTTTTTTAAAATTATGATTTATTTACTTCCTTTTAGCATCATGCTCTTCAAAAATTTCAGTCCTACAAACATGGAGTATCTTGGTGTTGTCTGCAAATGAAGCAGAACACAAACCTGCACTTGAAGGAAGTGATTCAGTAATAAAATGAGTATACTAAAGAATATGAGTTGGCAGACTGAGATTTTCCCCGGGATTTTTTCTGCATAGATTTATAGGGCATGCCCCAAAACCACATTCAATTAATCTTGGCATATATGTAGGTCTGGTTGGATGCATTTTTCATGAAGCATTCAACTATATAAGTATGGGGAAAATGCAACTTTTTCCCATTGAATGAATGTGCTCTATTTCTGCTGGTGAAATTATAAGCTTCTGTCTGTACAAACTTCTGAAAAACAGATGTCAGTTTCCCACCAATGATTTGTCTGGTTCCTCAGGCAGTATCCAGTCAATGAGCTGTTGTATTTCTTGAAGGCACATCTGTTTTGTGTACATGTAGTGTTATGTTACTGTTTATGTCATAATACTGTTGATGACTAATATTATTCTTTCACATTTTGGTGTCTCTTCCATGGTAGCAATACATTTTCGTGCCCATTACACATACCAAGCAATGCCACTGGGACTTCAGAATTGAAAATCAGAGGTGAAGAAGCCAGGAAAACAAGAAAATTTAGCACAACCACCACCATCACTCCTCCAGCTCCCAAAACAGTTTAAAAAAAACTCTACGTAATGAAAGAGATAGATGAGATGGAAATTACTATAAATGGTGTGATATTTTGGTGTATGTCAGTAGGTTTCTTGTTGAGAAAAGAGAAAATTTTTCAGTGGATGTGTTCAGACGAGAGTTTTATTTCAAAACAAGACCCGTTGTTTCAAAATAAAATTTCTTATGTCCACACGATGTTCCGTTATTTTGAAACAATGGGACCCGTTGTTTTGAAATAATGGCCATTATTTCAAAACAGTAAAACCTTGCTTGAAATTGAAATAGCCATTGTTTTGAAACGGCTGTTTTGAAACAACAGCGTTCGGACACGTTGTTTCGAAACAACACCATTGTTTCAAAACAACTATTTCGAAACATGTCCGAACGGCCTTATTTCAAAATAACCATTTTGAAATAACAGCCGTTTTGATAGCAGGCTTTCCCTTAATTTGAATTAACATTTTCTTAATTTGAATTAACTTATTTCAAAATAAGGACTTTATTTCGAAATAACTCATTTCGAAATAGCTTATTTTGAAATAACAGTTTACCTGTGAACATAGCCAATGTGATGAGTTGTATTCTTGTGACTAATGAGTACTCAAGGGAAAGAGATGAAGCTATTTGAAACTTAAGTTTAACCCACTGATGATCCTGAGGCCTGGTTGGCCCAGCTACTTCACTCAGGGATGTGAAGAATCCAA
Source organism: Podocnemis expansa (assembly GCA_007922195.1). Classification (NCBI taxonomy): domain Eukaryota; kingdom Metazoa; phylum Chordata; order Testudines; family Podocnemididae; genus Podocnemis; species Podocnemis expansa. Next base: position 9,705,032 of record ML682069.1, read on the forward strand.
ACCCCCCTGAGCTACGTAGTTAAGCTGGCCTCCCACTAGCTTAGCTAGGACTAAGTTGATGGAAGAATTTTTCCATCAAGCTAGCTATTGCTTCTTAAAGAGGTGGACTACCTACACCAGTGGGAAAACCTCTCCCACCGGTGCAGGCAGTATTTTCACTGAAGCACTACAGTGGCACACCTTCAGAAGCACAACAGTGTCACTGTACTGTTTCAAGTGTAGGCAAGCCATAAGTCATTTCATGACACTCTTGGATGGGAGTAGGTCTCCCTGATGCAGTTACCACATTCCAAACTGAGGCTTCGTCTACACTTAGAACATTAGTTCAAATTAATTTACTTCAAACTAATTAATTCAGACTAATAATGGTTAATTTGAACTAAGTTAATTCAAACTAATACTGCCCCACTAAAAACCCAAATCAGTAGCATGTCCATGGACAAGACTTACTAATTTGATTTAGGAAGGGGGCATCATGGGAAGTGTGGCAACTTGGCACCCAAGAAGGGCCATGCCCCCACCCAACACATAGAAAGAGGAAGGCACCCTGGGAGGAGGAAGGGCAAACCACGTTAATTCGATCTAATGGTTTGTTCGAATTAATGTGGCTCCATTGGGTTAATTCAAACTAATAAGTTTGAATTAACCATCAGTTCAAAGTTAAGTGAGGTTTTATAACTTTGTAACCTTTCTGCCAGGGCAAGATGGCAGAATAAGGGCCAGGTTCTATACCTAGGGGTTTCCAAATAATGTACACCACCCCTTGCTCAAGCTCCCACCCTATCTTCTGGGAAATCCTGCATTATGCCCTGGGCACCCCAAAGGGGTAATGCTTCCCCACTCGCAAGCACGATTCTGAGTGTGGTATAGATAGCTTTTAATAGTAATAAAAAAAGAATGTAAAGATCCAGTAGCAAAAAATCAGCACTGATCTGGAGAATCAGTTCAGAACAAGTTTCCCATCAAACCCCAGTGTACATAGAGAATGTCTTTCATGCCAGCTGTCTGCCGGCATCAGCTACTGGTCACTCACTCCATCCACCTGCACCGTCCACAGGCTCCACCTGCTGTCCACCAGCTCTGCCCGCTGGCACTTATGGTATCTTGGCCTCCGCTGGCCGCTCTCACCATCTGCTGGCTCCACCTGCTGTTCCCTGGCTCTACCTACTGGTCACTTCTGCTGTCCAGCCATCCACAGGATGCTCTTCAGTGATTTCAGCTCAGAGAGAGGGTCTTCTCTCTCAGTGACTTCAGCTCTTAAACTCAGAGCAACTGTAAACAGCTTCTTCCATTAAAATAACAAATAGGCCTGGTCACTCATTTATCCTTTCACAGTGGGGCAAGAGGTGACACAATGCCTCAGGCATAGCTCAGATGAGCTAATGCTACTCCCCCACCCATTTCTTAATCTCACCAGGCTGAAAGAGGGGGAGGGCCCCTCTTTCCAGTTCTTTTTTGCTAGTGGTAACTTTTACCCTTCAACTAACCTAAACAGAGTTTGAACAATCAAGAGAGTAGCATATTACAAAAGACAGTATGTCATGTTTTTATTCAGTAGAATTACAGATATTGACAGATTTGTGATCAGATTAACCCAAATACCATTACCAATATTGCCCTGCACCCATAGTGAAACTATGCTAATACGCTCTTTGTGCTCATGCAAATACAAAACCCATGCAGATTAGTTGCCCCCCCTTAGAAGCTGTTAGGCACAGCTTCTAAGCCTGCCTTACATCTTCAAAGTAAGCATTCATTACTTTGACCTAAGGAATTAGTACTTAGTTTGAAGTAATGAAAGCCAGTGTAGCCATCCATTAATTTAGTTCGAATTAATCCTCATTAATTCAAACTAAATTGAAGTGTAGGCACAACCTGAGTAAGTAAATATCCGGTCCCTAAAAGGAAGAAATATATTCTAATGGTCAAGGCACATGAGTGAGGAAGCTTTGGTTCAGCTAATTGCTCTTTTATGGGCTACCTGTGTGGTTTTGAACAAATCACTTTATTGCACTATGCCTCAGCTTTCTCACCTGTAAAATGAGGGTGAAAACTTCCATCACATTTGTAATAACTCACCTCTCTGGGATGGTTCAAAGTTAAATGTGCTCACGTTTGTATACTGATTATGAGCTACAGAAGGAAAATGCTTCAGTGTATAAATGCAACATATACTTCTAAAATTCCCCTTGTAGTTTGGAGAAAATTTAGTTCACTTTGTCACTTTTTGCAGAAAAAACTATTAGTGCTTCAGAATGGCTGTTATGTTACTTCCCGAAGGTGCACTATGTGCTACTTTAGAACAGTGTATAGACCAGGGATTATTTAGATGAATCTAAATTAAATCCATATAAAAACAGCAGATGGTTTGTTTCAGGAGAGTTTTTTAGCTGGGGATGGATTTTGAAGACTAAACCAAGACCCACATCTGAATTTTGCACTTGGCTCAAGCAACTACTTTGATCCAAATACCCCTGAATAGTAGGGTATTTCATCTATATCTGCCTTTTCCAGCATTTTTCATGTAGTAGTAGCAAGGTTTGCCAGATGGCCAGATTTTTCCAGCATTGTCCCTTTTCTGAGGTATGGTTTTCCGAGGACAACTAAGTCCTCTTGGGACAGTAAATGTCCCATTTTTGGGGCAGCTGAGCCCCCTCTTGGGCAGCGCCTGTCCCTAGGTGCATGCGGAGCCCTGGGCAACTCACCCTCTGTGGGGCCCCCACCCACCCCTGCCCGGGCACTGGGGGTGGAGCTGGCCGGCCCAGGGGAGGGGCAGGCCCCTGCACTGGCCATCCCATGCCAGGGACCGTGCAAGCCAGCCGAAGGCAGAGGAACAGGAGTACAGGGTCTGGTTTCTCAGCCGCCCTTAAGCCAGTGGTTGGGCCCTAGCTCCGGACTTCTCTGCCATGTGGCAACCCTCCACTGAAAGAAAGTGGCTGCTGCCAGAAAATTGAACAGTGACCATGGCTGCGGGGGGTGGAGGGGGCAATCCCTCATGGCTTTCATCCTTTCTCTTAAGGCTTCTATTGCATCTCTGAAATCTACACATTTAATGTGAGATCACCTACATGGAACATGCTGAGAGTGATCACACATGCCATACTCCTGTCTCAAATCAGGCAGTATGTCAAGTCTCTAAAATTGCATGCAGTAGCCTGGAGTGTGTGGGGGGGGAGTTCCTTGCAAATGGGGGTGGGGGTGACTGGGTGGAGAAATGAGATGGAAGGGCTGAGACAGAGGAAGGAGAAGAGAACCAATGCCAGGCTGGAAAGACGGGTCCTGGAAAATCCTTTCTGCTGCTGAGCCTGTCCAAGTCCCTCCAGGTTCTGCTCCCTTCGCCTCTGCCAAATCCCAGGAACTGAAGCAGCCCCTGTGGGTTCCACTTTCACCTCTGCTCTTCATCTGCTCCCTGTGTCTGCAGCTATGTCCACACATACATCATTATTCTGAAATAAGTTATTTCAAAATAAAGTCCTTATTTCGAAATAAGTTAATTTGAATTAAGAAAATGTTAATTTGAATTACGGGAAAGCCTGCTTTCAAAACAGCTGTTATTTCAAAATGGTTATTTTGAAATAAGGCCATTTGGACATGTTGTTTCGAAACAGTTGTGTATAACAGCCATTTCGAAATGAATGGGGTTTAAGCTGTTTCGAAATGATGGTTCTTATTTCGAAATGACAGGTTCTGTCATTTTGAAATAAGAAAACATCATGTGGACATTCAGTTTTTTATTTCAAAACAACCAATGTTGTTTTGGAAAAGACTCGTGTGGACATACCCTGCATGAGTTTCCATGAACACACAATTGTCCACAGTATTGTAATTGGAGGGATGCTAGCCCTCTCTGCTTGGTCTGGTGACCCCTGTCACAGTCAGTACGCATAAGGCAGCAACACAATGGTGCTATCCACTCCCCCCTTCAGATTAGAACCTTCTTATAACTTCTCCTCCCAGTAGGTCCATCCCTGAGTTGGATTTTATTCTGTTACTTAGGTTTTCAAATTATGGAAAAAATACCATACTTTTTAACATAGGTTCCTACTCAAACAGTTTGCTTTTCTCTTCACTTTTTAATTATCAGTCAAAAAAATCTCTGGCATTTTTATTAAAAGCTACAAGTTAACTTTTGTTGCAAGCAAGGGAATTCTCAACCCACTGAAAAAAGAGGCAAGTCCTAATTTGCAAAAATAACTCCACAAATGGTGGAATAAGGTTGTATTTGGTTTTTTCTTTTCTTCATTGGGTCTATTGATTAAAAAAAAACCCACAAAGGTTGCTTGCCCGTGACCTCAGTCCTTTTCATATGAATGAGAGAAGCCCAAAGAGATATTGACTCAGAGGAGGCATAGAGGTTGTTTAAACAATTAGCACTTCATTGTTAATCCTAACGACTCACCTTTGTTGCAATGATCTACTGCCTTAAGCAACTTTCACACCAAGCCACTCCTCTGGCCCCACAGTAGAGTGAACTGGGCTGCCACTTTTGGCCAGCTCGCCCAGTCCCTGGCATGGGGGGAGGGGCAGCGGTGTGACCTAGTGGGGCCCCCCCCAAAGCACGGGGCCCTGGGCGGCTGCCCCTCTCGCCCTACCCTGAGGACGGCCTTGCTCTTGGCCTGGTGGTGTTGTCTTTCTCCTCCTCCTCCATGATGCTACTTGTCTTTCTCCCTTGCAGCTGATCTTCAGCTCTGCAGCAGTTTTAAGTTGTCCTTTACCAACAAGCTGCTGAGGGTAGTGGAAAGAGCTCAAGGCAGTGGATCCAGAGCACCCTGCTCCTCACCAGTGGTGGCAGCTGTTCTTGGTCAGCAGACCTCCTCTTCTTCTCTCAGAAATCATCTCCTATTCCTCCCAACTCCTGTGTTCCCTATCCTCAGCTCAGCGATGTGCTGGCTTTTTCTACTGCAAATGGTGCAACCCTAATAGTAAGGTACTGCAGGTTTTTTCCACTTTACATTCACTTCAACTGCCTCCTCAACTGCCTTATTTTAAAACTCACTTCCTTTCAAGAACTTCTGCATGGTCTTTTTCTTTCAGGTCAAGGTCACCCCACTGTAGAGGGCCCAAGCAGGGGCATTGCTGGCGCTGGGCTTACGTGGCTTGAGCCCCAAGTCCCAGTACCCAAGCCCCAGGTCCACCACCAAGCCACCGAGGGCAGTGGCTGCATCGTGAGCCCCAAGTCCCCACGGGCTGAGCCCCAGGTCTTTTCCAGGACCAGTGGTACTCCTGGGCCCAGGATGCATGACTTATGTTAGATACTTCAAGTGGCATGGAGGACCTGGAAATCTCACTGTCACTGATAGATAAGTTTATGTTGAGGTAGAACATTTGCCTTTTTCATCACACTCCCTCTGTAACAGGTAGAGATGATCTTATGGTTGAGAAGTTAGTCTGGGGCTCAGAATTCAGTTCCTGGTTTTACTTTGGGGTTTTTATGTGAGTCTGAGCAAATCACTCAAACTCTTTCTCCCTCAAGGTCCCCATCTGTAACATAGGTTAATAACCTTCCTATCCTAAATGGTTATTCTGAGGATAACTCCATTCATATAAGCATCTCCATAGACAGAATGTTCAGACACAAAGTTTATTAGAACTAAATATTTGTGATCATGGAAACAGGATTTTATCTAGTTTATGGTAAAGTGCAAACTTTACTTATAAAATAAACATTCCTTGGGAAAGTGCTTAAAGCTCTTAGAAAATGGCAAAGCATCTTTTGGTTTTTATGAATTAGCCTACAAAGAAATAGACTCTTTAATATATCTGTGTTTCATATAACAAAGATGGGGTGTTCCGGTATTTTTTCACTTTTTAATTGATTTTCATTGCATTACTCACATTGCGTGGTACATCTAGCACCAGCAGTCCATGAATGCTAAGTATAACACATAAAAACAGATCTGTCTATGAGCATGTATTAATCATCTCTAATGATGAACTAAATATAGCCAGGGAAAATAATTAGAGCTATAGGTGCACATCACACTATATATTTCACAGCACTTCATTTATGAAATTTCTTTTCAGCTATTGAACAAAATGAATCAGAAAAGATACTCTAAAAATGTTTCTGTGTTATGTGTAACCCAGACTGGCTTGCAATTCTAAATCTTTTTAAAAACAGACTTAATTAGATCACTTATATTAGTCAGGAAAAATGAGTGTTTACATAAAAAACCTTCAAGAGTATGCAATAGAGTTAAAAAAAATCTCTTTTCCACTGAGGCAGATTAGTCTGGGAAACCTGCCAGGTCACCTACCAAATGAACTTCCATCTGCTGTGTAAGTTGCAAACCCACTTCAGCTTGATTACATCTGACCCATACCAGAATATTCAGCATGGAACCTGAAGGATTGCACCGTGGAAGGCACTTAAATCAGCTAGTGCATGGTTTACCCATAGCTTTCATATCATAGAACCATAAGGTTGGAAAGGACCTCATGAGGTCATCTAGTCCAACCCCCTGCCAAAAAAAGCAGGACCACTCCCACTAAATTATTCCAGCTAGTTTTATCCAGCCGGGCCTTAAACATCTCCAAAGATGGAGATTCCACCACCTCCCTAGGTAGCCCATTCCAATGCTTTACCACCCTCCTAGTAAGAAAGTTTTTCCTAATATCCAGCCTTGACCTCCCCAGCTGCAACTTGAAACCATTGCTCCTTGTTCTATCCTCTGTTACTACTGAGAACAACCGAGCTCCATCCTCCTTGGAGCATCCCTTCAGGTAGTTGAAGGTTGCTATCAAATCCCCCCTTGGTCTTCTCTTCTGCAGGCTAAATAAGCCTAGTTCCTTCAGTCTTTCTTCATAGGGCTTGTGCTCCAGTCCCTTGATCATTTTTGTTGCCCTCCGCTGGACTCTTTCTAATTTGTCCACATCCTTCTTGTAGTGGGGAGCCCAAAACTGGACACAGTATTCCAGATGCAGCCTCACCAGTGCCGAATAGAGGGAAATGATCACATCCCTCAATCTGCTGGCAATGCTTCTTCTGATGCAGCCCAGTATGCCATTGGCCTTTCCACTAGTCATCATAAGTAGACAGTAAATGCATTATTCCTGTGCTAATGTAAGCTTCTCCTTAATCCAGCCCTGTGTGGAAGCCAATGCCAAGTACTTCTAGGTAAGGCATAATATCTTCAGAATTATAATGTACTGGTAGGTCAGGATTCTCACCATAGGAGTCATGAAAGGTATCAAAGGGTTGCAAACACCTGTCCTTCACATTCTGCTAAATTGCAGAAGTCTCATGAGGGTGCTAGTATGAAGAAAAGGCTCCATTATGGAAAAAGTTGAAAATAATTGATTTAGTTAATCACCTTCAGTAATTATTGAAAACTATGTGCAAGCAAGGTAGGAATCAAACAGCAGCTTCTTAGGAATCTTTACCTGAGAATTCTACTCTCTTAGTCATGCAATCATGCTTCATTAATTAATTTTGTTTTGCCAAATTCATTTTCTTTATTCATCTTTGGATATCATTTTGGAAGCCAGTATCCTGTGGCAAGTACTGTGGATGGAGGCCAGCTGGTGGATTCTGTGAGTCTTCTTCTCTACTTAATGAGCTCTTGTCTCATCCTGGTTTGCTTTTATTCTTTTAGACGTGGTCTGAATTCCTGGTCCTAATTCCTTTTGATTTGGTATGAGACCAGGAGTAGGCTTGTTCCTTGGGGGTGTTACATCCTGGCTTCTTGCTTAGCATTATGATGCCCATTGTTTCATCTGGGAATACATTTATAATACTTTTCAATTCAGAAGAAACTCCTGCCTTATTAACCCCTTGTACCCAATGATCTACACATGTACATTGCCACTTGGGGCAACAGCATGTCTTACAACCTTTCTTGTCCTCTAATTCTTTGACCCCTGCCTCTCATCTCCAGCATGCTCACATTCTAGATGTAAAAACTATCTAAAATGGTTTGTTCAACCATAGATATTTATCTCACCTTGCCTCCAAGCCATTATCACCTGCTTCCTCAAAATAACCTACTCCAACCAACTTCTCTGTGGGGAAAGGTTTCCATCCTGCCCTGGGGAGGCTATTACAACAGTGAGAATGACTCGAAGGTTCACTTTTGTCTCAAGGCCTTGCTATCTGCAAAGTAAAGATGGTAGCTAAGATTTTCAGAAATTAGTAGTGATTTTGAGTGCTTCCATTTTTGGGTGCCCAACCTGAGGTACCTTAAAGAAGCCTGGTTTTCAGAAAGTACTGAGCACCCACCTTCTGAAAACAATGCCCCTTAGAGTTGTCTCGTCAGGCAATCAAAAACTGAAGAATCCTAAATCACTGATCAGTTTTGAAAAATATGGCCTAATTGGTTCCCCTGTCAAGAGCTCTTTATATTCTAGCTCTCTCTGATCTGACTAGCTTACCTCAAGAGCTGTCAATATTCTTTGCCATTCTTAGGAAGGAGAGAATGGCCTCATGTTTAAAACATGATCCTGACACTTTGGGTTCAGTTCTCAGTTCTGCCAGGGACTTCATCTATACTAGACTGCTTGTTGAATTTCTTTATACTTCAGATGCCTAGCTATAAACTGAACACAATGTTTTCCTATGTGAGAAACCTAGTGTGAGTTTTCCAAATAATATGGTGATGGGGGAGAGGTATAATGTAAATAGAAGGCTACATTTAAGTGTTGTCATTACTCCACATCTCTTACTTTTCTTCAACTGGTTTTCTAGGACTTCTAGCATTCGATGTTACTAATCCTTTACTGTTCTCTAAAATATCTTTTACTTATTATTGGTGAAAGTATTGATAAATGGCAATGCAATTGGATACAATCAGCGCTGTTTTAAAGGGCTATAACTAAGGGTTCTGGTGCCCAGGGCAACCGGCCCCATAGGCACCCCCCTGACCCTGATCTGGGGCCCATCTATACAGCAGCAGAGAGGGGGGTTGTGACCCTTCCCCCCCATGGCCAGAGCCGGCAATGGGGGTCTCTACCCCACAGCCACACGGAGATGGGCCCCCCCACCTCCTCTAGCTGTGGCAGGTGGAAGCGATTCCCCCCTGCTGCCTCTGGCCGTGGCAGGGGGGAAGAAATGCCCCCCTCCTGCCAGAGCAAGCAGGGGGATCACTTCCCTGCTGCAGCCAGAGACAGCAACAGGGTCCCTACCCTGCCACAATGGGGACAAGGGGCCCCCCGCTGCTGGCTCTGGCCACAGCAGGGAAGCGACCCCCCCTGCCGGCTCTGGCCACGGTGGGGAATCGCTTCCCCCTGCCACAGCCAGAACAAGCAGGAGGGATCGCTTCCCTGCCATGGCCAGAGACTGCAGGAGTGATCGCTTCACCCTGCCATGGCGGGACCCGCCAGGGGGATCATTTCCCTGCTGCAGCCAGAGTCAGCAGGGTGATGGATTCCCCGTGGTGCCCATTTAAATTGGCACCTGGGGCAAAGCCCCTTTTGCTCCACCATAGTTATGGCCCTGGTGTTTTGTACAACTCTGGAACAAGATAATTGAACAAATATACACATGCTCAAAAGAAGGAGCATAGCTTTTTTTTTTTTTCAGGATAAAATATGGGAACACATCAAAGTATGGGTTGATGTTTTATGTGCCTCATCCTCATTCTTGAGGCGGACTACCACTTGATGTTTTTAGAAAATGTCAGGCAATACTTTAATGCTATTATTGTTTGCAGGACCTCTGTTCCCATACTGCTGCATTCACTATTATATATCATAATATAAATGCCATTAATATTTTACTTTATATTAATTAATTATTACAACTTCATTGGTAGCTTGCAAAGATCATTTTACAATTGCTATGGAGTTTATCAATGAATCTTATCAGCACAGGGCCCAGCTGTTTACATATGTAAGTAATTGCAGTGGCCATAAAGTTAAGTTTAAATGCTTGGGCAACAGTGCTATTAAGTATAACACAGGCTTATATCAGTACAGAATATAAAGGCTATAGAATCATAGAAACTGGAAGGAACCATGACAGGTCATCAAGTCTAGTCCCTGCACTCTTGGCAGGACCAAGTACCCTCTTCAACTATCCCTTATGGTGCTTGTCTAACCTGCTCTTAAACACTTCCAATAATGGAGATTCCACAACCTGCCTAGGCAACTTACTCCAATAGTTAAGCACCCTGACATGTAGGAATTTTTAACTAATCTCCAGCCTAAACCTCCTTTGCCTTAATTTATGCCCCGTGCTTCTTGTCTTATCATCTGCAGTTAAGGAGAACAATTTTTCTGCCTCCTCATCGTAACAATCTTTTAGGCACTTGAAACCTGTTACATGTCCCTTCTCAGTCACCTCTTTTCCAGACTAAACAAACCCAGCTCTTTCAATCTTCCCTTATAGGTTCAAGTTTCCCTGGCCAGTGGTAAGATCCGGGGCCAGTCCTGACTCCGACCCTGGGGCTGCCAAGGACTTGGGGCCAGGCCGCCTGTGGTGGCAAGATCCAGCCCCAGCCCCAAACCCAGCCAGAGACTTGGGACTGGGCTGCTGGCCTCTGGCTACTGGCAGCAGGATCTGACACCAACCCTGTCTGAAGATCCAGGGCCAGGCTGCTGGGTAGCAGTGGCAAGAGCCCGTTCTGGCCATGACCTGTAACCTAGGGCTGGATTGGGCCCATGGGACAGGGACGGCACATCAGGGGCAGGGCCCAGGCCTGGCCCAGGCCCCAACCCTTTTTTCAGGACAGCAACATCCCTGGGCCCACTATGACACCAAGATCTCTTTCCACAGTATTCCTTCCTAGGCAGTCATTATTCATATTGTATGTGTGCGATGGACTGGTCTTTCCTAAGTGGAGTACTTTGCATTTGTCTTTATTGCATTTCATTCTGTTTACCTCAGGCCATTTCACCAGTTTGTCCAAATCATTTTGAATTGTGATCCTATCTTTCAAAGCAGTTACAACCCTTCCCACCTTGGTAGCATCTCCAGACTTTGTAAGTGTACTCTTTATGCTGTCTTCTAAATCATTGATAAAAACATTGAATAGAACTGGACCCAGAACTGATCCCTGTGGTACCTCACTCATTACACCCTGATGTAATGACTGTAAACCATTGATAACTACCCTCTGGGAGTGGTCATCGAACCAGTTTTCCACCCATCTTATTGTAGCTCCATCCAGGTTGTACTTCTCTAGATTGTTAATGAGAAGATGATGTGAGACCATATCAAAAGCCTTAGTAAGGTCTAGATATACCACATCTACCACTTCCCCTCTATCCTGAAGGCTTGTTACCCCATCATAGAAAGCTATCAGATTGCTTTGACGTGACTTGTTCTTGACGGATCCATGCTGACTATCACTTAACACTTTATTCCCTTCTAGATGTTGTTAATTGATTCCTTAATTATTTGCTCCACTATTTTTCCTGGTACAGAGGCTAAAAGGACTGGTCTGTAATTCCCTGGGTTGCCTGTCTTTCCCTTTTTATAGATGGGCACTATATTTGCTCTTTTCCAGTTGTCTGGGGCCTCTCCAGTCTTCTTTGATTTTTCAAAGATAATAGCCAATGGCAGAGATATCTAAGTCAGCTCCTTGAGAATTCTAGGGTGCATATTATCAGGCCCTGCTGACTTGAAGACATCTAACTTGTCTATCAATATCACTTCCTGATTTTGGAATTTATTTTTCCACAAGCTCAGGGGACATTTTTGGCAAAGAGATACTCAGTTTTTGTGTTGATAGTATTTGTATGACAACTGATATTCACACTATAGGCAGAGAGATTCTGCTTCACATCACTTTTTCCATTGTAATAGTGTCCCAGAAATGATATGAAACCAAAGAATGAGGATATGCAAGGATAAGAATCACACAAAAGTTCCTTCTTGTTTTTATACTGTATAAACTAACTTTTGCCAATAAGTCTGCTATTTTTTGGCAGACATTTACTGAAAAATATCAATTTTTAGCCTACAATTTAAAGTTCCTCTTCAATACATAATGTAAGACCATAGATGGAGAATTTTATACAGTTCATGTATATGTTGCAAACAGCACAAGGATAAGACCAGTGCTGTTAAATAAGTGCTGTTAAATAAGTTTGATCCTTCATCTGTTAGTTCCTAGCTTGGATATTCACATTGGTGGCATTTATTTCAATGACTTTGGAAATACATTGTGTTGCAGTTGAAAATATAAGTTTCCTTTAGGTTCCTGATTTCCTGAAATGTCATGTGACAGTATCACAAACTGGTTATGTAGTGCCATATTGTTGTTAGAATAAGAATTACTTAAACATCAGCTAGTGGTAAAACCAAAATTGAGGTGCAGAAGGTGTTTCAGCCTTTTTGGAGCTTCCCCACAATACTCATATTTTATAATATTTAATATTATTTATTCTGTCTTATTATTTATATATTATATGTATATATTTATTTGTTATATATTATTTATTTATAATAATTTATTTTATATGTATATATTTTTATATTAGTATATTTTATTTTAAAACATGGTAGTAATCTGACGTACGCAGGGTGTGAATGAGCTCTCCCCTGCTGAGCTAGCTGAGGCAGGAGAGGAGGGTAAAAGGCTTCAGGACCAGACTATATTTGCATGAACACACCTGCCCTGCGTAGGCACTCAGCATGAAGTGACTGCTTTGCTCAAATGATCAGTTTGATTGGTGTTGGCTTACAACTCACATTAATGTAAATGGCAGGTGTAATGAAGTGTGGTCCCCATTGCTGTATGAACAAATGGCAGCAGAACTGTGCTTAGCCTTTTCTGGTGGAAGAGTTGCTGTCATCTAAACAGAACTGGTTAAGTGAGGGAGTTGGATGCAAAGCCCTGTTGACGGGGTTGGGGCTGACTGATTCACAGTAGGACAGGTATTCCTACCTGGAAGTAAGTGTAGGTTCTGCCTAAGAATTCCCAGCCTGGCTTAATCTCCGCCTCCCAGGCTGTGTTCTGACGAGAGTTTAATTTTGAAACAACAGCCGTTGTTTCAAAATAAAATTTCTTATGTCCACGCGACGTTCTGTTATTTTGAAACAATGGGACCCATTGTTTCGAAATAACAGCTGTTCTTTCGAAACAGTAAAACCTCACTTGAAATCAAAATATCCATTGTTTCAAAACGGCTTTTCGAAACAATGGTGTTCGGACACGTTATTTCGAAACAACACCATTGTTTCAAAACAACATGTCTGAACGGCCTTATTTCAAAATAACCATTTTGAAATAACAGCCATTTCGATAGCAGGCTTTCCCTTAATTTGAATTAACATTTTCTTAATCCAGATTAATTTATTTCGAAATAAGGACTTTACTTCGAAATAACTCATTTCAAAATAACTTATTTCGAAATAACAGTTTACACGTGAACATAGCCCCACTGTTCAAAGATGGAGCTAATTAAGATTCTATTGAGAGTCTTTTGTTTTGTTAAGTGCTCACTAGAACTCACACCCTGTAAACTGGGACAGCATTCCTGCCCAGCTGCAGGCCCCAGATTTCTTCACCACCAATGGACCCAGCTGATAGCTGGCTGGAGCCACAAGAGACCAACCCTTAGAGATCATGGAAGATGCAGGTGGTGGCAGAGCTCTGTGGTTGGCGGCACAGCTAATGGGGCAGCCAGTAAAACACAAGCAGTTAGCAAGGCAGCTAAGAAGAACAGCAGGTGTTGCAGCCAGCAGGACCGTTGGCAGAGTGGCAAACGGTGTAGCAGTGACGGCCAGCAGGGTGAGCAAGGCGCCTCCTTTCCCTCCCCACAGCACAGGGGGAGATGAACTCACTCAGCTGCACCTCCATTTTGTAGGCCATCAATCACTGATCAATGACAGCACCTGTGACCAAGGACACTGCCCAATGTACTCTTGGGAGTTTTGCTCATGATTTTTTGTGTTTATGAATCCAGCTTCTTCTGTCAGACTAGATGATCATACTGGTCCCTTCTGACCTTACAGCCTAGGAGTCTATGACTTATCCCAGACTGGTGCTGAGTTATTTCCTCCCTTCTTGCTAAAGGCCCTCTTTATACACTCAGACTCTGCCCTGGTGAGAGGAAAAGTGTTGCCTTTTGGAGGTGCCCAGAAGGAGATAGTGTGTAATTTACCAGGTGGCTGGGTGAGAGCTTGAGCTGGTTCTTGTCTTATTGGAAGGGAAGCCCCACTATTGAACCCACCCTGATTACTGCTGACTCCACCTGGCAGAAAGGGTTACACAATGGGAACACTGCATTAGAAGCTGTTTTCTAAGACTCCACAATTGTCACAGTGCAATACGTGAAGATCGTCAAAATTCATACCAACAGCAGTAAGAGAAATTAAAAAAGATTTGATCTAAAGCAGAATCTCTGTGAGCATCTCATACTGGAAGGACTATAGGAGTGGCTCTCAACCTTCCCAGATTGCTGTACCTCTTTCAGGAATCTGATTTGTCTTGCATACCTCCAAGTTACACTTGACTTAAAAACTATACGCTTACAACATCAGCCATTAAAAATACAGAAACATCACAGCATAGTATTACTGAAAAAAAAGCTTACTTTCTCATTTTTACCAAAGTATAATAAATCAATTGGAATATAAATACTGTACTTACATTTTGGTATATAATATAAAGAGCAATATAAACAAGTCATTGTCTATATGAAATTTTAGTTTGTCCTGACTTTGCTAGTGCTTTTTATGTAGCGTGTTGTAAAACTTGGCAACTATCTAGATGAGTTGATATAGCCTATTGTAAAGCTAGGCAAATATCTAGGGCTGTGTCTACACATGGAATTTAATTTGAATTAATGAGGATTAATTTGAACTAAACTTGTCCATGGCTACACTGGCTTTCATTATTTCAAAGTGTTGCAAATTATGTCCTAGAGCACGCAGTCAGTTTGTGGCAGGCTGAGGCACATCAAACAGAGTACCAGGCATTACATCTGCCAGTTTATTTGCAATTGCAAAGGTGCCCCCAGAACCGAAGTTACTGGGAGGACCCCGAGTACAGCCACACTATACATATATATCCTTTACATTCTCCACAAGATTTCAATAGTCTGCATAATCAGAGTTGTTTACTTGATTTGGATTGGTTTGTTGAAAGTATTTCACCTTATGTGGCAAACTGCTAGCCAGGTCCGTGTTCTTGCACTCAAGTTCCGTGTTCTTGTATTGTTCTTGCCCAGTGTCTGTATCTTTGCTGACAAGCCAATTCCGGAATTGGAGTAGGCCTGACAGCCTGAACCACTTATGCTAATGGCCTAGTTAGGCTAACTTGTGCTTATACTAACTTATATCTCATTTCCAGCTGTTTCATTTTCATCACACAAAGTAAGCAACTCCTTAGTCTGAAGTAATGAACCCTTACTTTGAAGTTATAAAGCCTCCCTTAACTTTGAAGTAACAGTTAATTCAAACTTCTTAGTTTGAATTAACCCAGTGGAGCCATGTTAATTTGAACTAACCATTAGTTCGAATTAACGTGGTTTGATCTTCTCCATCCCAGGGTGCTTTCCTCTTTCTATGTATTGGGTGGGGGCATGGGCTTTCTTGGATGCCATGTTGCCACACTTCCTATGGTGTCCCTTTCCTAAATCAAACTAGCAAGTAAGTCTTGTCCATGGACTTACTAGTTTTATTGGGGTTTCTAGTGGAGCCATGTTACTTCAAATTAACTTACTTTGAATTAACCATTATTAGTTTGATTTATTAATTCAAAGTAAGTTAATTTGAAGTAACATTCTAGGTTTAGAGATAGCCTAGATAAGTTGATGTATCCCCTGGAAAATCTCTACATATCCCCCAAAGGCATGTGTACCCCTGGTTGAGAACCACTGCCTATAGCTCACACTTGACTAGCTCTGTTTCCAGTCAGTAAAGGGTAGTGACACACATGCATAGTAACTAGTTGTTCCTTTCAATATAATCCAACTCCAGTGTGGCATTTAGGGTAGGGCAGACCCACTAAAAAAAGAAGCATCCCTAATATGTATCATTATGGGAGCTAAGACTAGCTATAATGATAGCTGAATGCCCAGAGTAGCGCCATGCAAACTTGATCACCAACATGGCAGCACGTAACATAGTCACTAGCTAACTGAATCAGTCTCACAACTCCAGCCTTAGCTGGGCATGTGACATAGGAAGTCTACTGATGATGACCATGGCAGGTGTGCTCATAGCCTGAATCTTACCTGTCCAAAGTGTATATGTCCTGGTTCTGGCACTAGTTTTGAAGACAGAAGATGAGCTTTATAAAATATCTGTTCCTCCCCTTGTGTATGTTTATGGAGGAACCCTGTGTCAGACTTAACAGAGGCCACTTATGAGTTATTTCACTAACATATGTGAAACCTTTTCTATCACTCTTCTACCATATTTAGTACAGCTTAAGTATCAAATATGCTTTGATATTTTATCAGGTAGATGAAAAGAAATTGAGGCAGACAAACAAAGGTGCACCTGTGGACTTCTCCTGGCTTTAAGGATGGTTCACTATTCTTACTGACCATTTTAGAACTATTCCAATATATTACTTGAACTATGCAGCTGAAAGTCTCATGGCAGGTCAGCACTACACTTATATCAATGCAGCTGTGCCCCTGTAGCACAACTGGTGAAGATGCTGTGTATGCTGACAGCAGAGAACCCTCCCATCACCATAAGTATTCCACCTCGATGAGAGGCAGAAGCTATGTCAATGTAAGAACCTCTCCTGTTGACACAGTGTCAGCACGGACAGTGTTCAGGTTACTGTAACTTGCATCTTTGGAGGATGTGTCTTTTTTACTGAACAAGGTAAGTTAGATCAACTTATACAAAAGTATGCATCTTCCCCCAAGCAGTTATCACATCTTCTGCATTAAAGTGGTGCTAATATTTGGTTGAGTCTATAGATTCAGCTTTATTAATGCAATTCTGATGATGTCAAGTAGCAGAATTCTTGATGTCTGAGCTTGTCAGCTTGTAGAATAAGGGTATGTCTACGCTTGCACTTTAAATCACAATAATGATGATTATTTTGATTTAAAGTAGTGCATGTCTACACTAGCTTTCCTTATTTCAAAATGAGGAGCTCCCTCATTTTGAAATAGGGAACGGTTATTCTGAAATAATAAAACCTGGCTTTATATCAAAATTATGGTTAAATCAAAATTATTATTTTGAAATAACCCAGTGTAGCCATATTATTTTGATTTAACTGTTATTTTGGTTTAACACTTTTTGCCCTTCTCCTTCCTAGTGTGCCTTCCTCTTTCTATATATTGGGTGGGGGCATGGCCCTTCTTGGGAGCCATCTTGCCACACCTCCTATAGTCCCCTTCTCCTAAATCAAACTAGCAAGTCCTGTCCATGGACATGCTAATTCAATTTGGTTTTCTAGTGTGGACATGTTAAAGCAATTTAACTTAAATTGGTTTAATTATTTTTATTTTGATGAAATTAGATTAAGTTAAATCTAATTAACAATTTAAGTGTAGACATAGCCTAAATGTATATCATTACATTCTATTGTAATTTTTATTAGCATAATCTGTGATGAAACTATGTCATATTAATAGCCATCTTGGTAATAGTGAGAGTTTCTGTGCATGACATTATTCACAAAAACAGTTTTACAGCTGAGTTCCCTTGTAGATGTCCCAGCCCAAAAAATGAATTAAAATCGAGTGTGCTCTGCTTTAGCAGCACAGGGATAGGCTGAAGATGGAAACAATTATGTTGTTGAAGCTCCTCTATTATACTTCAGCTTACTCAGATGACGTGACAGTGCTTTTTCTAGCTTGGGTTATGTTTAGTCCCTGAGTTTTTAAATCTCTCCTGGGAAGGAGTAGTCCCAGACCAGCCAATGTCACCAGAGTCTGTTGTTTTAAACACATAACTAGCCTGACATGTTGGATAATATAGTGATGATGCGGCTGTATAATGGGGCATTTTTCCACACACTGGTAATTAAGGGGCTAAAACACCATAAGGAGGCTGTGTGGGAGGCAACCAATAGAAGAGAGGCTGTGAGGAACAGCCAATCAAAGGCCAGCAGGCCCATATAAAAGGAGCCGCAGTGCAGAGCAGAGCAGTTTCTGTCTAGAGTTCGGGGGGGGGGGGGGGGAGGCTGTATCTCTTGCAGACTGAGTGGTCTGCAGTACCTGAGTGAGTGTTACTGCTGGAAGCGGGCAGTAACAAGCCCTGAGGCTGGGCAAAGAAAGTGCTAAGGATGGGGGAAGTGGCCCAGGGGACAGCTGCATGGAACGAAGTTTGAGACTCAGCAGGTGGCTGGCACTCAGAGTAGTGGGCTGGCCTTGGTCCCTCCCCTTGTTCACCACTAAGTGGTGGCAGAACAAGTGATGGCAGGTGCAAAATGGTCAAACTGAGAAAGTGCAGTGGCCACTGGGAAAGTGGCTGGACTCTTGAGGAGACAAACTTCCCCTGGAAGGAACAGAACATGGATTAAGGCTTGGCTGAAGGGATGAGTCATGAAGAGGATGCTACAGATCCTCACAGCTGCAGGAAGGGCCTAAGCGCAACTGTGGCAAGAGAGTGATGGTATACAAACTGCAGCTGTGGGTGGTTGCTCAAGCTGATACCCAGACAACCAGCAGGAGGTGCCAGTCTAGTGGTGAGTGCTGCAAATCCATCACGGGGTATAAAAGCCTATACAGAATGCTCCGCCTTCTTGTATCAGCAGAAGGTAACTCACGGGTTAGTATTTCTTCTGTCACTTTATTTAGTTTCCCTCCCTTGCAGATCTAAACATCAATGTTGATACTCAGCCCCTCCAGATTATAGAAATGAGCTACAGCTAAAAAGCAAGCTAATGTCTCCACCTTCATGACAGTGCAAAGCTCTGCTAGTCCAAGAAGTCACTCCCAACCATTTGCTTTTCACATGTGTTAAAAATCATGAGAGAGGACCAGTCTGTCGTGCTTAGCCCTGCCGCTCAATAGGCAGCTGCTTGGGGTAGCTCCCAGCTCTGCATTAGTCACAGCTCCCATTATGCTAAGCCCCGTGGGAGTTGCAGCAGCACAAACCTTTGTTCAGCTGACACTGTGCTGTGGGTTCGGGCAGATCAACAAAATGACAAATTTTTACTGAACTCGAGTCTGATGTGATTTAAACGTCTCAGAATTGTTGGTTTTAAAGCAGGGTCGCACAAAGGTCGTCTGGTGCCCTAGAAATTAGTTCATGCATGCACGGGTGTCTTCTTCTTTCCTGCTCCAGACCCTAGAAACAGAAAAGATTCAAAATTCAGTTGTCCATTTTAATCAAATTCTGCTTGAATATGTGCTTCAAAGGGATGAGAGAGATGTGGACTGTCAGGGGGAAAGGAAATATTTCAGGTCTCATCTGATCACTGGTAGTAAAAACTAGTGTTAACTAAACCTGAAGAAAATGTATGTGGTGGTAGGGAGCAAATAGTAATGCGTAGCTTGCTCTTTAATAGTTTGAAAATAGAAGAGAATGCTTGTGCAAGTTGCTAGATGACACCCTGGGGAGGAGACTGCAAACCTAGTTTGTCCTGAGAACAAGCATAGCATGGGCTGCGGCAGTGGAACTAGTTTCTACCAAAGTTCCTCAAATCAGATTTAGAGGGGACCAGATTCTGGGGGTGAGAGGTTAGGAACTATTCTGTTAGGAAAAAGCTAACTCTTTCCATATAGACAAGGCCTTGGCAAGTGTGACCTAGATTCTGTGCAACTCCAGTGCAGCAGACTGGAAATTTGGTAGCAGGGCTAGAAAAATTAAAAATGGGGACAGGTTTGGGTTTTTTTTTTAAATGAAATGTCAAAATGATAAGCACAGTGAAACAGTATCCCATATCTTATTCATTTTAACTAATATTGTGCTGCACCTAAATGTTTCAGTTTTGATGTTCTACATAATTTAAAATGTGTATGTGAGTTTGTCAGATGGGAAGCTGAAGGTTTGGGCAACTGGGTAGGGAACCACTGGGGCTTTTGCTGACTGGGAAAGTGGGTATATATAGCACAAGGTTATAAGCTGAATGTTTCTGATAAAACAATGAGCAAGTAAACAGTTAACAACATTAAAATTGGCATTGTCTTCCATAGGTTCCAACATTAACACTCCCATTAAGATGAATGGTGAAGGTCTCTTTGAATTATTGGTAGACTGTTCACAGACCCAAGCAGCCACTAGTGCAGGGGTACTCAAATGGCAGCCCACAGTCCACAATCCGGACCGCAAAGACGTTTCTGGTGGACCGTGACAGTGGCCTATTTGCATGAAAAATCCGAACCTGAAGCAATGTTCCCTGTAAGCTGCACGCGTGCGCAGCTACAATTACTCTCCGGTGCACAGATCGCTGCCGGCAGCGCACAGCCCAGCCACGGACCTTAGCGAACCGGAAGATGCTTTCTTCCAGCTGGCAGGCAGCTGCGTTGGTTTGAATCTTCCCGCCCTGATGATGGTCGGGGCAGCAGCAGCTTGTGGCCAGGGAGCAGCTCCAGTGACCAGGCAAGCAGGAAGGGGGGATTTTAGCAGGGTCAGAGTGAGCAGCGGGGGAAGTGTGGCGGTGGGGTCGGCTGGGAAGGTGCCCGGGACTCAGGGAAGTGGGTGGAAAAGGAGCCTAACCGCAGATTGGCTGGAGAAACCGGCGCATGGGCAGGGAAGGCTCTTGGCCAGGAGTTGCATAAACTACCCCTGCTGCAGGGGTTAGAGTGTAGTTTGCTGGCCCCGGAGCCCTCCAGCACAGGTGCCCCCCCGCATGGGTGGGCCACCAAATATTCACCCCCAGACACACACACACAGACACCCCCAAACAGACAGACACACACACACAGAGGCACCCCCAAACAGACACACACACCCCCAAACAGACAGACAGACACGCGCACACACGCGCACGCACGCACACACACACACACACACAGAGCTACCTCCAGACAGATAGACACAGAAACACACACAGAGCCACCCCAGACAGACCCCCCCCACACAGCCACCCCAGACAGCTAGACAGAGAGACAGACAGACAGACACACACACACACAGAGGCACCCCCAGACAGACAGACACCCCCCAGTCAGATACAGAGACACACAGAGATTTCGCCAAATCTTATAGCAAGGTAGGGCGGTAGGCCTACCCTAGTTGCTTGTGGACCCCGATGAATGGTGGAAGGCTGAATGTGGATCGTCTCGCAAAAAGTTTGAGTACCCCTGCACTAGTGCATAGATTTGCATTTGGTTCATGTTTGGGAGATCTGCACAGCCCTAAGATTTTAAACTCACAAATGTTAACTTCAGAGAAAAATCTTCATGGATACTCTCTTGCTTTACAACAAGAAGGAGGGGAAAAAAACCAGAAAATTTTAAATAAATAAAGAAGTTTGCAGAAAATTTTCATTTCTAAAAATTTTTCATTAAAAGATTTTGAGCCATTCTACTAAAAATGTATGACCAGCTCCTCAGTTTGTGTCAACCAGTGTAGCTCTGACTTTGATGGAGTTATACCAATTTACACCGATTGAGAACCTGGCCAGCAATGTCTTAAAATGAATTTGTAGATTTTGGAGCCTATCTCTTTAGCAACGGGTAGATTCTGCAGCTAATTTCATGACTTAAACAAAATTATTATTTTCCTATGTGGTAAGATGCTTGGGGCAATCAGACAGTCTGGACTATGGCCAAGGGCCAGAAGATTGGTACTACGTGAATTGTGTTCCATTCCCAAGTGCAGCTATCTTATCATAAATTGTTCTATGAAGAATAACCCTAGCAGTGAAGCAGTGATCCCAGTGTTACTGTACTCATTTGAACTGGGATTTCTGATGGCCATTATTTATATATAGTAAGTATACTTCATGGATTTTCTTATAAACATACCACACATCAAACCTGTAACTAGGTAATTCTCTGCAATCACAGATCTTCTGTACAACTGTATACAAACAAATATATACTCCCTTGCAAGAGAAAAGTAATTGCTTTGCATAAGACAATGATTGTCTGCTTCAAAACAGGTTCTTTGTTGTTTTACTAAAAGATCAAATCAGCAAGTTCAAGGCAGTGTGATTGTTTTGGTCAGTCCACAGTGTTTCCCTCTCCTGTACTTGTTACTTGCTAAATGAGCCCGTAATTATGTTAAACTAAAGGTTTTGAGCAGTAACTGTATTTCAATACCTATAACCGAAAAGCTGTCAGTGTGATACTTGAATATGTATCTCAGCCATAATAATTACTAACACAGGGAGATAGTGTTTGATCACCATCTGTAACATCCCTGTATCACCCTGATCCCTCAGTTCTGGACCCTGACTTATTCTGCTTTACTGGGTGAGCTACCCACCCAGCCTTTTGTGAATAATTGACCCGTGATCTTGTGCAGGAGTGCTTCTTAGCAGTCATTCATGGGATTGATCCCCAGCAGACACCCCCTCCCCCAGTCCCAGAGGCAGCCTCAGAAACTACCATATTAGAGGATTCAATGCTGTACACTGCATCCTGCAGGCTCATTACATTAATCCATCAATTTATCAAAGAAATTGATACCTACCAGCTCTGTCACTCTGAGATCTCTGCACACACTCAACCCACATGTTTTAGATAAAACAAATTGCTTGATTATAGCAAGATTATAAATTATTATAAATTAGATTAATATGAATCAAGGATTGATCACAATTAATTAAAAGATAACTCCCATCCTAAACTAACACAGCACTTTAGCAGCCTTTCAGTCTGAGATGTTAGCTTACCATACAGGCTGGTGAGATGCAGGGGCATTGCTGGGCATGGGCCCGTGCCCTGAACATATTAGTGTGTGCCCCAAGCTGAGCCAGAGTCATGGGCCGACACTGCCTGGGAGCTGGGGCCTTGCTTAATCTCCCACCCTGCTGTGGCCCACCCAGGCACATGGCCCAGGGGGTGGAAAATTTAAAATGCCATCATTGTGTGTAGGCCTGGTCAGGGAGTGGTTCATGGGATGGCCTCTCACTCTAGAGGGTAAGTAGAATTGGTGGGGGGACCAGAGGCGGCTTTAGGTTTTCTGGGGCCCTAGGCGAAGGCCCACTGTGGGGCCCCCAATATGAAGTAAAGTTATAATAAAAAAGCATAGCATTTTTGTTCTAAAATATTTTTTTTAAATCGATTTTTAAAAATCTAAAAGTTCACCTTCCTACTCTTTCTGTTGCTAAAATCAGAACTAAGGTCTTGGAAGTCAATAGATAGCATAATGTCTTGTTCAAGTGAGAGGACAGCTAGTGCACGAAGTTCCTCTTGTGTCATAGTAGAGCGTAGGTATGTCTTCACTAGTTTTAACCTGGAAAAGCTGCGTTCTGCAGCTGCAACAGTTACTGGTATGGGTAAAATAATGCGAAGAGCTATGTATGTGTTTGGGTAGATCTCTGTCAGTTCTTTCTCAACTAAGTAGAGGAGAGTGCCCCCCTACAGCTCTAGCTCAGTTTCCCTGTTACTGCTTTTGGTATGGCATGCAGTGGGAACTGATGCCTGGCATATAAGAGAGATAGCAGCAGCACAGCTCTGTATCTTAAGCCCCTCCACCCCCTCATGCTCTCCTCTGCCCTGGCCCTGCAGCTCAGTCACCCCAGCTTAGGTGCAGTCATGACTTCCAAATTCCCTGACCTACCTGGCTGGGGGGATACTGTAGGAAAAGGAGAGCGAGAGCACTCCAGGAACTGAGGGTGAGGGGTATGTGAGCTATGGGCTGCTGGGGAAAACATACTCATGAGGTGGTTCCCCTAAGTTTCCTGCTTCAGGGCTGAAACTGCCTCCAGCCCTAAAGAAGCTGGGGAGGAGGAGAGAGCTGAGGCCTGAGACCACCCTCCTTTCCCTCAGTGTCACAAATGGCCACTGCTGCCCAGAAAAGAGAAGGAGAAACATTTCCTGAATCCTCAGCTATGACTTTGTAGGGGCACAGACAGAAATTTAATTGCATTTACCTTTAAAGTATATGTTAGTTAATGTTCTGTACATGCCCTTCAGTGTCATAAGTAAAACAGTTCTGTAACCCTGTGTAATAGGCATTATAACCAATGTCCAACAAGACTCCATATTGTCAGTTTGGAACTCCTGCTTAAACATTGTACTCCATTGTATACTTGATGAAACCTGGTTCAGGCATATGCTGTGTATGTTCATTTAAATGTGTAAACAAAGCATGTGAATGAATGGTGTGTGTGTGTGTGTGTGTGTGTGTGTGTGTGTGTGTGTGTGTGTAAGGGGCCAGTCTCAACTGCCAGCCTGTCGTGATGAAGCACAAGTACCATCTAAGTGGCTGAACAATGCAGACATCTTTGATTAAAGCAAACAGAAGGAGCCATCCCAGAAAGAAAAGAACAAACCCTGAAGCAACATGACACAGCAAATCCCATAGACTTCCATGAGGGCCAGCAAGTATAAAAGATGGATAAGAACATGAAAACTTTGGGTGCCATTCTGCAACTGTCATCTTGGATCACGACAGACAGACGAGGCCTGGCTCCCTCTGTGTGTGTGTGTGTGTGTGTGTGTGTGTGAGAGAGAGAGAGAGAGAGACTGCTTTTTGCTATCTTTACTTATTTACAGTAAATGTGGCATATTGCCTTGTCCCCCTGAATAAGATCCTGCTAGTCTTTTCTTTTTAACTACAACATTTCTTGGGGGGGGGGGGGTCTTCTGAGTGCTGTTTTTGGTATAACAACTTCACATCTTAAAACAATCAAAAGCAGGACAAAACCCCCCCTTTTTTTTAACCCATAGGAACCATCTATATTAACACTGCTTCCTAGCAAAAATACATAACAAAACTGGCCCTGCCCTAAAAACCTCACCTGCCTCAGGCTGCCTGAGCAGTGAGTACCACACACATGTAGTAGCAAGGGATGGGGGAGGAGTGACCAAAGCCTACATTTCCACCCATCCCCCACACCCCATAGATACAGACCCCCTCCTCGGGGCAGCTTGGAGATGGGTACCAGGACACTTCCTGCCCTGTATGGGGGCAGAGGGGGCAAATATAGGGCTGGTCCCCAGGTGCCAGAGACCCTTGGTACCACTCTACCAGAGTAGAAGTAAAGAACAACTTCAAATGATCACTTTGTGGTCTGAGTCCCTTTTAATAGCTGGTCATCAGTGGAAGAGTTGTGCAAGTTTCCATTACCTTAAGCCTCAGCTATAGCAATTGACTGCACTTCACTGGGTACTTAACACCTGATGTTTCCAGACATTACCAGCACTCAGCACCACACCTGCTCTTTTAGTATTAGCATTCTTTCTAAGTAAGTCTGCCCCTCCACCCGCTTCTCCCTGCTGCCAGCCCCAATGTCCTTTCCTGCAGCCCTGGCTTGTTTGTCCCTTCCCCCCACCCTGGGAACCGTGACATGGAAGGTCGAGGTCTGTCTATCAGCTATTTCTGCTCCCCCCCCCGATCATTATAGTATTTTGGGCACCTCACAGTCCTTAATGCATTTATTCTCACCC
Organism: Podocnemis expansa; assembly: GCA_007922195.1. Lineage (NCBI taxonomy): Eukaryota > Metazoa > Chordata > Testudines > Podocnemididae > Podocnemis > Podocnemis expansa. The sequence goes on from ML682069.1 coordinate 9,730,400, forward strand.
AGCCCTCTGAGGCAGGGCACTGTTTCTATTCCCACTGTACTGTAACAGATGGCTGGGAAACTGAGGCACAAAAAGACTAAATGAGTTGCCCAAAGATACACAAGAGGTAGCTGATCTGAATGTTGAACCCATGTCTCCAGCTACCCTGGCTCGCAATACCAGTTCCCTTTCACACCCACCACTAGCAGCCCTGGCTGCTCCCCAGTGCCAGTCCCCTTTCACACCCCTCACCAGCAGCCCTGGCTGGTCCCCAGTGCCAGTCCGTTTCACCCCCCGCCCCCAGCAGACTTGGCTGCTCTCCAGTGCCAGTCCCCTTTCCCTCCCCTCTGTGCAGACATATCTCAGCTTGCCAACCCCCCTGGTCCTCTTCCCCACCCCACAGGTCCAGGAGATGGGGCCCCCAGACTTACCTGGGACCCTGGCAAAGTGGGGATCCAAGGCTGTGCTCTGGGGGTAGGTGCCCTCTTGCTGTGGGGCTTGCTGGGTGTGGCCCACCCCCAGCCTCACCTTCCCAGTGGAGCAGCACAGCAGGCCAGGCCAGGGGGGAAGCCCTGATCCACCCCCTGGTCCCAGCCAGGGAAAATTTGCTGCTTGACACAAGGGGAGATGGGGGAGGGTGGTTGAGCAGGCTGGCCTGAAGGCTGGGCTCTGCCTGCTCACCCCACCTCTGGGACAGTTTACCCCCCCACCAGGGAGGAACAGCCTACCCAGGGGAGGGATGAGAAAGGGAAGCCCAGCCCCTGGACTGGCCCGCTCCGCCCCTAAGCCAGCTGTTCTGCCCTGGGCACGGGGCGAGCCAGCCACATGGAGCAGAAGCAGTTTTACTCCACTCAAAGCAGGGCAAGAACGGCACGGCTCAGCTGCACTGAGGGGGTGGTGGAGGGAGGGGGCTGCCTGCCTCGCCTACCCCAAAAGCCGCCTCTGGTGGGGACATTGGGGAGTCTTGGAGCTGGTGAAGACAGGGCCTGGGGTCAGGGGTAGGAGCAGCACTCAGTCACCACTTGGGGCAGGGTTCAGGATTTGGGGGGCCTTGTGGTTGCTGCTGTGGACAGAGCTTGGGCTCAGAGCCACTGCCAGGGGCTGGGCTCGGGGGGTGGTTGCGGGTATCAAAGCTGCTGGCTGAGCTGGGGGAAGGACTCAGGGGGATCAGAGCTGACAGGAGGCGCAGGGGCTGGGTGGGAGGGGAAGCTCAGAGCTGCCTGTGGGGTTGATGGCAGGACTTGGGGAGTGAGAGGGCTTAGAGCCATCTGAAGGGGTAGGGGCAGGGCTCTGGTGTTGGGGTGAGACAAAGCCATGGCCAGGCATGGGGAACCCCAGAGAAGCTGCAGCTTCATGCAGGGCACAGAAGTTTGGGTGACCCAGAGAAGCTCTGCCCCAGCGTGGAGCATTAAGAAGCCAGCCAGGAGTGCTGGCTGGGCACAAAGAAATCCCGAGTTGAGCACCAGCTGGAAATGGGGCAGCCCAGAGGTGAGTATCAGCCAGGGATGTGGGGCTCGGGGGAGCCTGGAGTGCTTGCCAAGCCTGTACTCCAAATCTTCTTTCTGTGTAGGATTGCCTCTGCTGTGATGACTCCTGCAGCCAGGTCCTTCCTGCTCCCATCTGGGGACAGTGTAATGAAGTGGAGGTTTTCTATGAATGCTGTGTATGCGCCTCAGTTTCCCCACATGTTACTCATGTATATTGGTGATGGGACCTGGATGTGTAATTGCTTCTGGTTGCAAGGTTGGGTGCATGGCCCTTTGGAGCACAGATAATTTCCCAGGGACCCAACCAAGGGAGTGAGTCCCAGAGGGGGAGCTCCAAACGGAGCAGGGTTTCAGATCCTCCAAGGCTGGACATAGGAAATGGCATCCAGTCCTAACTGGCTCTGTCATGGAGCCTTCAAATGGAGCTGACCCTCTGAGGCTAGAACCAGAAGTTGATGGCACTGTTGTGTGGAGACTCTGAGTGGCAGACTCCACAGCACCAGAATCCTGGCTGGCTGTGTAGAAAGGACCCCCAAGCACGTTTCCTTTGAGACTCCATCACAGACACTTTCTTAGCATCCTTGATGTTGCTTCATAGATGGATTGCAAGGGAGAGCTCCAGATGCTAAGATGCCTCAGTCTTTAACAGGTTTCCTTGTCATCCCTTGGGGGGCAGATGATTGACCATGTCTGGCAATGGGCATGATTTCCTCTACATGTGTCAAATGAGTGTCTTATCACGTGCTCAGTCCAGTCCACTCTTCCTGTATGCCTGTCGCTGTGAGGCATGAACCCTTGGCTTTGTGTTTGTCTATATATATTCAAACCATGTAAGACATATGTTGGGGGATATCACATCGCGGAGCTATACATCTGTACATATGACATTGCAGGAAACATACCACCACAACCACAATGTTGAGAATGTCATGAGCACCAAAAACACTTTACATGACCTACTTTGCATTAGACAATGCACCGTTACATTGTAAGGGTGAACATGAGTAATAGCAAAAAAAGTGCACATAGGGTACATTGTATCACAGCACCCCATTGGTTTCTGTCTAATGCTGCATGCCCTGTTGAGCATTCAGAAAATGAACTGATGACATGGAAAACAACCTATGACTCACACAGGTTAAGTTATTAGCAGGAGTGCTTGAAGCCATGATACATGAAAAACTGTGACATAGTTTCTGAGATTGACTTCAATACTCTAGTGTTGGTAGAGCAGAAATAGGTAAGACAAGTAGATTACACAAGTTGGATAGATCGGATTCTTTTCACAGACAATTCTGAGTATGCTGCAATATGGATGTCTTTAAACCTCCCACGACAAGTGATCTATAGGTCATGGTAGTTCTTATCCCTGGGAAGGCCAGCGAGGCCATGGGACACAATATAATAATTGGCACGTAAATTTAAAATCCATCATCCTTTCTGCTTAGGGAAGGAAGTACATGAGTGATTGCACATCCTTTCCTAATAAGGGGCCCACTTGCAGGATTGTGGCTTTTGGGGACATCTGAATGAGCCTCAGTTATCACTCAAGTTTCTCTGTATACATTCTTCCTCCGATCTGATTTGGTTCAAAACTGCTTTCCAGTCTGTGAAAAACTGGCCCTATTAAAGCACCAAATATCTGTATTATTGTGAACTTTATTCTGTTTGCACATTATAAATGTGATCAAGTTGTGTTCACTTGTACCTAAACTATTTAGTTCTGTGATCAGTTCCTCATCATCTCTTTGGACGAGGTCTAATAAAGAATTCCCACATATTGGCTGAAACATATTTCGAGTTAGGAAATTGTCATCTGTAATGTTTAGAAATTCCAAGGATATTTTACTACTGGCAACATGAAAACTCCACGGTATCACTCAAATTGAAGTTCCCCATGACCAGACAGGATTTTTTTCCCCACATTATAAATCGGTGTACTCTCTAGTGTGATTTGGTGGTCTGTAGTAGACAGCAACTAAAATCTTATTTTTGTGCTTTCTCTAATAGGTTATCGAGCATTCAGTGCATAAGCATTCAATTCCCAAGTTGTCGGTTATTTGGAAACAAGTAATGGCATTTTTGACACAGAGTGCCACTTCCCCTTCCATTTTGCCCATATGATCCTTTCTAAATTAGTTATAACGAGTGATTTTGAGCATTCCAATTATGCAAATCAGCTCTGCAGGTTTCAGTAATACCAACTAGATTAAATTTTTGCTCATAAATGAGCCATTCCAATTCCTCTGGTTTCTCGTCCAGTCTCCCAGCATTGGTGCCAAGGCAATTAAAGTTTCTGCTTCATGTTCTTTCATTCCTTGACTAATGCTCATATTTTTCTTCTTTTTACTCTTCTTGTTTGCTGTTAGTTTAAACCCCTCCTGGATGCTCTAACCAGCCTGTCTCCATGGAAATTAGTCCACCTTCTATTGAGATAGAGACCATCCAAAGTATACCGCTCCTTCTCATGCAAAGTGAGCCTTTCATAAAACCAGATGCCTACTCCATTTACATAGTCAGCAGTTCACATCTAGACTCTTCAACTTCTTTTTCTTCCTTCACTCATGGAACACAATGGACAGCAGAGCGGATTGCTTGGGCATTCTTCTTCAGCACGGTTCCAAGTTTCGTGAATTAATCTACTAGTCACAAGATATTCCATGATGCACTGCCATTAATGCCAGTATGAATCATTACCAATATCACCTTCAGAACCCCATCTAATCTTAGAGTAACATTTTATGTCATGGCTCCAGGAAGTCAGTACACCATTCTGTTGTCTACCTGGCAGAATGTTCTTTCAACCTTTCTGAATGCTGAATCTTCAGTGGGAGTTTTCTGACTTCTTGGGACAGTTAGAGAACTCTTCATGGGGTAGCTTGATTTTTCTTACAGGTTGGGCTGAGCTGTCATCCACATGGGTGTCCCATATCTATATCCATACCCTTGGGTCTGCTGGATTGTGAGAAGTATTTTTCAGAGCTTTCAGAGGACCTTTACATCCATTTGAAACTTGTAGATATGTGGAATTCTTTCTGGTCACCTTCTCTCTAGTGGCCACAGCCTATCCCTCCTCACCTGTCTCCCTAGTGTAGACATAGCCACTAATAGCTCAGATGGCATGCTGAATGAGCCAGATTAGAGAAGTTCTAACAGTATAAAGCCAACAGGACTGACTTTTGTGTGAACTATCTCCTCCCGATGGTCTCCTAGCTTATGGGGCATGAATGGGATGGTGGGTGGGTAGGAAGAGGATGGGATGTGGCCAAATGGACCACAGAATCAAGGAGTCACAATTGGCTGCCTTGTAGACAGCTTCTCCTATGTCATACCTGAAATATTTTTTTCTCTTGGCTGCAGATTCTGTGGTGTTTCTCCAGAAAGGCGATTTAGCTTTGAAAAACAGATATAATGCTGAAGGAACTCCGGCATGGAACTGGACTTCTACATGGTCTAACAAACTTTGGTTTGTTTGCTCCTGCCCCCCACCACCACCACAATGAGTGTCTTCCATTGCTTTTTGTTCAAAAGAGCCCACAATTACGAGAGCAGAAAAGTTTAATGGAATTATCTGTCCTGAATGATATTGATATGCATTGTCTTTTCTTTCTGGAACCCTTTGAATCTAAACATTTTTATTTTTAGAAAAATGGTGGGTTTAAAACATCTCTTTTGCAGTGGCTGGTTACTCTGTAATTACAATACATTCTCATGTCCTTCGTGAGGAAGGAAATTATCTTTTTGTAAAAATGCTATCCTTTGAATTTTGAGTTTCCTCTCATTGGTTGTTTTCCTGGGTCAAAAAAAATAATTGAAATAAAATGTATGTGCTGACTGGCCCTGTACCAGTTAACATCACCAGCATGGTTCATAATGCCACTTAGAGCCCTCCTTTCCTCCTGGCCCTTCTTCCACTGATGTCAATTAGATGAGGCCCAAAAAAGTCTTCCCCCCAGCAAGCAGCTGCTCGGCTATGTTCACACGTAAACTGTTATTTCGAAATAAGTTATTTTGAAATAAAGTCCTTGTTTCGAAATAAGTTAACTGGAATTAAGAAAATGTTAATTCAAATTAAGGGAAAGCCTGCTATCAAAATGGCTGTTATTTTGAAATGGTTATTTCAAAATAAGGCAGTTCAGACATGTTGTTTCAAAATAAAACTCTCGTCTGAACACAGCCCTCATGTTTAGCTGTGACATCCTTAGGTCTTTTATCCATAAATTGCTTGTATAAGAGGGCCAGACCAGCTACCAGCAGTGTTCTGTTGGAACCCCTTCTTGTGCTGGCAGAACCATATCATGATTTTATTTCACCAACAGAGATATAAACAAAAGGAGACCTTTAAGAAACAGGGAGGAAAGATACAAAAAGGATGTTTCTTACTTGTTGCATTCAAAATGTAAAGTGGATAGCAATGTTTGCCATATGTGTGCATAATATTAGACTTCTAAAGCTATATTTCAGCACCTAAATAAATGAAGTCTGATTTTCATAAGTTCTCAGCAGCTGCAGATCTGAATTAGTTCCAGTTGCTCTTGGAATAGGGTTTAACTCTCCTTTCCTGCAGCTAAGTACTGCTCTTTTAGAATAAATCTCTGGGATGAAGGAGGCTGATAGCGTGGGAAGGGAGTCAAAGATTGAGAGGGACATCTTTCTGAGGGCCATATGTGCATGGAGTTCTCAGGGCAGTGGTCACTCAGAGAGGAGAGACACCTCATTAACTTCAAGTTCCAAAGGGGTTGTCATTTTAGTCTAGTTCAGCAAAACAAGCAAGTTGTCCCGTGGCACTTAAAGACTAACAAATTCATTTATCACATGAGCATCAGACACTTGACGAAGTGGGATTTTTTCTCCCAAGAACGCTCATGCGATAAATAAATTTGTTAGTCTTTAAGTGGCTGTGCTGGCTCTGGGGTATAGAATGATAGTTCCCAACCTGTGGTCCAGGGACCCCCTGGGATCCGCAGAGTTATTGCAAGGGGTCCATGGATACATCTGGCCCTGCCCGCTGCTGGCCAGTCATCCATATTGAAGAGGGCTCTAAGTCAGGGGTGTCAAACTTATGACCCACAGGGCCACATCCGGCCCACCCAGGGCATGGATCCGGCCTGTGGAGCTGATGCCCAGGCTGTGCCTGGAAGCTGTCTGCAGCAGTGAACTCCAAAGACAGGCTTCTGGCACAGGACGGCCAGGCTGCTTCTCCCTCACTTAGCTGATCCGAGTCACAGCACGGGAACAAAGGAAGCACTCCAGCCAATCCTGGTTCAGCTTTGTGGTGGGCTGCCAACCAATCAGAGTCTCAGTCACAGTGAGCTAGGCCAGCTCTGCAAAGCCACCACACCACCCCCATCCCAACTGTTCACTGTCAGTCAATCAGCATGCTAATTTGATAGACAACACATTGAACGAATCAAAAATAAAAAAGGAAAATGAGGGTGGGGCCCACATGGGAACAAGCCAACCAATGGACAGCCAGGACTGAGCAAACTAACAGCCAGCATTCTGAATGCCGGACAGTGATGAGTGGGAGGGAGAGAGGCAGGAGCCCAACCTGCCTGCCTGTGACTGAGATTGAATTTTTGCCTGCCACCACGAGGTAAGGGAAGTGGAAAGGGAAGGGGAAGGGGGTGGTATGTGAGCCATCATGGGGAAGGGGGGACCCACAGGGCAGGGGAAAGGGAAGGTGTGTGAAAACCAGTGGGGTTAGGGAAAGGAAAGGGGAGCCCATGCCACTCTGAACATGGAGGGGGAAAAGTCTGGAGAGCCAGTGTGGCCATATGGTCTGCAACAGGTGTCCTGCTTTCCAGTGTGCCCCTCCCATTCAAGGAGTTTTACACCTCTGCTCTAAATGAACTATATTTGCCTGCTGTGAGCAGCCACACCTTGGCTAAGTTCCCACCCCTTGAGAGCAGGCAGAGGCCAGGTCCTCCACCACCCCTCTGCAGCACTGCTGCCTGCAGTCAGTCCCCAATAACAACTATTATCATTTGGGGGAGGTCGATGAATTTTTTTTTGATGTTAATAAAAGGTCTTCGTACTCACAAAGATTGGGAACCCCTGGTCTAGAGCAGGAGAACAGACTTGACGCTCTGTCTAAACTACAAGGCATGTGCCCACATGGCTACACCCTCCACATATAGGCACAGGGTAAGCCAACAGAAGTTTCTCTGCAGCTATAAGAACAGCATCTCCCTAAATAGTATTAATTATACTGACAGATACCCTCTTTCATCAGCAGTTGTGTCTACACTGTGGTTTTCGTCAGCACAGGCATATCATTGGAGCTGTGGTCAGGCCTGCCAATGGTGGGGGGGGGGGGAATTGCTCAGGGGCCTGGCAATTTAAAAGGGCCCAGAATGAATCAGAAGATAAATAGACTCATAGACTCTAAGGTCAGAAGGGACCAATATGATCATTTAGTCTGACCTCCTGCACAGTGCAGGCCACAAAACCTCACCTAACCACTCCTATAATGAACCTCAAACCCATAACTGAGCTATTAAAGTCCTCAAATCATGATTTAAAGAATTTAATACAGAGAATCAACCAGCAAGTGAGCCATGCCCAATGCTACAGAGGAAGGCATAAAAACCCCAGTGCCCAAGGTAATCTGCCCTGAGGGAAAATTCCTTCCCAACCCAAATATGGCGATCAGTTAAACCCGCAGCATGAGGGCAAGTCCACAACAGCCAGTCAAGAAGAACTTCTCTGCAATAACTCAGAACCCACTTGATCAAATGCCCCTTCCCAGGTCACTATCATACTCATCACCAGTAGTAAAAGACAGACAATGGCCAAGCTACACTGTCCATTATATCATTCCCTCCATAAACTCATCAAGCTCGGTTTTGAAGGCACCTAAGGTTTTTGCCCCCACCACTTCCCTTGGTACACTATTCCAGAACTTTACTCCTCTGATGGTTAGGAATCTGCATCTAATTTCACGGCTAAATTTTCTGAAGGACAGTTTGTATCCATTTGTTCTTGTGTCCACATTGGCGCTGTATTCAAATAATTCCTCTCCTTCCCTTGTATTTATCCCTCTAATGTATTTATAAAGGGCAATCATATCTCCTCTCAGCCTTCTTTTGAGAAGACTAAACAAACCAAGCTCTTTAAGTCATCTCTCATAGGGAAGATTTTCCATTCCATGAATCATCCTTGTTGCCCTTCTTTGCACCTGTTCCAGTTTGACTTCATCTTTCTTAAACATGGGTGACCAGAACTGTACACAATACCGCAAGTGAGGTCGCACCAGCACCTTGTATGATGGTACTAACACCTCCCTATTTCTACTGGAAATACCCTTTCTCATGCACCCTAGGACCACATTAGCTTTTTTCACTGCCACATGGCATTGGCTACTCATTGTCATTCTGTGATCAACCAGTACGCCCAGGTCCTTCTCCTCCCCCATCACTTCCAGCTGATGCATTCCCAACTTATAAGAAAAATTCCTGTTATTTGTCCCTAAGGGTATGGCCACACACACTTCTTATTTCGAAACAAC
>ML682069.1:9739775-9841968 GCA_007922195.1 Podocnemis expansa
TTCGAGGACAAAGTTTTTTGTCCTCAAAATAAGGTGTTTCGAAATAAAGAGTTATTTCGAAACAGCTTGTATCGAAACCTCTTGTTTGGAAACAAGCCCTCCCCGTGTGAACATAGCCTAAGTGCATGACTTTGCACTTCCCATTGTTGAATTTCATCCTATTTCTAACGCTCCACTTTACAAGGTCATCCAAATCATTCTGTATTCTATCCCAATCCTCCTCTGTATTGGCAATATCTCCCAGCTTGGTGTCATCTGCAGACGTAATTAGCACATTCCCACTTTTTGTGCCAAAGTCAATAACAAATAGGTTGAATAAGATGGGTCCCAGGACCGATCCTTGGGGAACTCCACTAGTAACCTCCTTTCAGCTAGACAGTTCACCTTTCACTATGACCCTCTGTAGTCTCCCTTATAACCAGTTCTTTATCCACCTTTCTATTTTCATATTAATCCCCATCTTCCCCAATTTAACTAATAATTCCCTGTATGGAACTGTATCAAATGCCTTGCTAAAACCTAAGTAAATTAGGTCCACCACATTCCCTCTATCCAAAAAATCTGTTATCTTCTCAAAAAAGGAGATCAGGCTCATCTGGCATGATCTACCTTTTGTAAAGCCGTGTTGTATTTTATCACAGTTACCATTTTCCTCAATATCCTTAAGTACTTTCTCCTTCTTCAAAATTTTCTTCAAGACCTTGCATACTGCTGAGGTCAAACTAACAGGCCTGTAGTTACCTGGATCACTTTTAATCCCTTTCTTGAAAATAGGGACCACATTAGCAATTCTCCAGTCATAAGGTACAACCCCTGTGTTCACCGATACTTTAAAAATCGTTGCTAAAGGGCTCGCAATTTCATGTGCAAGTTCCTTCAATATTCTTGGACGAAGATTTAGTTTCATTAAGCAGCTGAAGCTTGGCTTCCACCTCAGATATGGTAATTTCCACTTCTACATTCTCATTCCCATTAGCTGCCCTACCCCTGTCCCCAATCTCACCATCTCCCTCATTAAAGACAGAGGCAAAGTACTTATTTAGATATTCAGCGATGCCTAGATTATCCTTGATCTGTACCCCATCGTCAGTTCATAGTGGCCCAACCTCCTCCTTCTGTGTTTTCTTTCTATTTATATGGCTGAAGAACCTTTTATTATTGGTTTTGATTCCCTTTGCAAGGTCTAATTCTGCTTGGCTTTTGGCCTTCCTCACTTGATCCCTACATGCTCTGACCTCTAAAAGGTAGTCCTCCTTTCCTATCCCTCCCAACTTCCACTTCTTGTAAGCCTTGTGTTTCCTCCTAATCACTTGTTTAAGATGTATATTCATCCAGCTTGGTTTAGAACCCATGCCTGAACATTTTTTCCTCTTCTTTGCAATGCAGGCTTCAGATAGTTCCTGCAGCTTTGTCTTGATGCAGTTCCAAGCATCCTCAATGTTCATATCCATGAATTCTTTGGTCCAGTTCACTTCCCTAGCTAATTCCCTTAATTTTTTGAAGTTAGCCCTTTGAAAGTGAAAGACTCTGGTCACAGATTTATCTTTGTTTACCCTTCCATTCAGTTTAAATTGGATTAGCTCATGATCACTAGAACCTAGGTTGTCCCCTACAACTAATTCGTCTATCAGGTCCTCACAACTGACTAATACCAAATCTAAGATCGTGTCTCCTCTTGTTGGTTTGGAAATCTCTTGATGGAGAAATTCATCTGCTATCACCTCCAAGAAGATCTGAGCCCTATTATTGCTGCTTGTGCATATCCTCCAGTCTATATCTGGGAAATAAAAATCTCCCATAATCACACAGTTCCCAGTAGTGTTTACTTCCTTAAAGGCCTTAAAGAGTTCTCTATCCATGTCCAAATCAGATCCTGGCGGTCTGTAACACACCCCAAGCACTAATCCAGGAGAAACTCTAGTAGCTTTCTTCTCCAATGTGATTTTGAGCCAGATAGACTCTGTCCTGCTAATTCCATCACTCTGAATTTCTTCGCTTTCTATTGCATCATTGATATACAATGCCACACTGTCACCTTTGCCATTACTTCTGTCTTTCCTAAAGAGCACACAGCCTTTAATACCCGTACACGAGTTGTGACTACTATTCCACCATGTTTCTGTTATCCCTATAATATCTGGTTTCAATTCATCTACCAGCAGTTCCAGTTCCTCCATTTTATTACCTAGGCTTCTCGCATTGGTATATAAACATTTTAGCTTTTGCTGCTCAGCTTTTCTCACATTCTGTACCCAACATGGCCTTTTTTTACTACTGCCAACATCGCCCATCAGACCAGTATTTGTGCTTCCCTCCTTTCTAGCATCTTTACTGCCTCCCACATCTTTGTCTTTTCTGAATTCAGAATACATATTCTTCTTTCCTTCACACACACTCCTTCCTTCAAGCCCTCGCTGCTTGTGCTCTCTGCCCCTCCCCTAAACTGAGCTTATCTATTATGCACCATGCAGGTTCCCATGCGGCTGAGGAGATGGTATCTGCTCCTCAGCCAGGCTTCATCAATAATTCCCCTGTGGGTCAAGGGACCCAAGAAATTGAGAAGCAGACACTATCTCTTCAGCCTCCTTGGAACCTGCATGGCACATAATAAATGAGTAAAAAAACTTCTGGCAAAAGCCCTAAAACCTCAGCCGTCTCCTTCAGAGGGGTCATTCAATGTTCTGTCCTGGGGCCCAGAACTGCTATCCATGGGGCTGGCCGTGGTTTTTTCACACTACTGTCTGTATAAGTTTTATATGTAGAACAAGCTTCAAGTTATATTTCTTTGTACATTGTCAGTCTCCTAGTGCTCCCCCACCCTCATCCCAGATCCCCATTCTCTTATTTCTTATATCTTTCTTATTTCAGTGGTGATCTTCTTGAAGCATCTTGGACAATGTCAGAGCCAAAAAAACAAAGGGATGGGTGGAAGCTCAGAAAGCCATCACAAAAACACTTCACCTGCTTTGCACCCTTCAGCCTACAATAAAAAAGGAAACAAACAAGGAGTCCTGTGGCACTTTTAAAGACTAACAAATTTATTTATCACATGTGCTTTAGTGGGAGAAAAATCCCACTTCGCCAGACACTTTGAAGATCGCACTTGGGGTAAAGCTTGTTTGCTCTCCCTTGCATTCCCAAGAAATAAACTGCACAAACCTCCGTCTTAAACATTCCCTGGGACGGTTCCTCTTTTTAAAAGCAGTAGTGTTTAACTATTTTGCATTCTCCACAGTTCTTCATAGTGAAGAGATGCCTGTGTGCTGAGTGAAGGGGGAGAATAGCTGTCCTAATACAAAGGTTCCAAGAGAGTGAGTAATCCAACGTATCTGCAGAAAAAGAAACACATGTAGAATGTTTCCTCTTAGTCCAGTGAAAAAGTATTTGAGATTCAAACAGCCTCTTCTCTCTTCTTTTTGTCTGAAGTTAAGGAAGGGGTGGGGGCTGTCTGTGCCCTCATGTGTTGTTTAGCCTGAAGAAGGGTTAGGATGATTGTTTTTCCAGTTGGATTGCTGTCTGCATTATCAGTTGCCCTACCCCCAACCACCATTTGAATGAAGGTCTTTGTAGGAGGCCTCCAGGCTTCTTTTAATTACATGTCCAGGGCACAGCGCACAGAGGGCAGTCATCATTTCACCAAGTAAACAGAAACAGTCCCCAGCTTTTAGCTAGGTTCGTTCCTGAAAACAAGATACTCCGATGAAAATCAAAGTCTTTAGGAGACATTTTAGGAAAAACACAAATGGTCTCTTAGACCTTTTAGCGTACTGAACTATTCAGTTCTTTATTGCATTGTATAGTGTCTATATCTTTATTATGCTGTACAACCTTAATATAGCACTATAGATATTTTGCATCATTTATGCAAATGCAAAATCTCAACAGCTGGTTTATGAAAAATCCTTGATAGTTAAGCTGAAGTTGATATGATATCACAGAAGAAAATCCACCATCCATGATCAGAGGTTTTTCAGTAAGATGGGAAAAAGTTTGGACTGGTATATGATAGCTTTCATCTGCAGCATTACACAGTACGTAGAACATTGTATAGAGGCTTCCCAAGAGAGAACAATCAATAGGACATTGTGGCAAGGTTATGTTTGGAAATGATTCCAAAGAGAAGTGGAATCATTTCCTTATGGCAAACATCAGCAAGAAGGTTTTACCATGCCCTATTCTTTACATGACACATAAATAGAACTAAGAAAGGAATGACAAGTTAACATAACTGCTTGACCTTAGGTTGCTAGAAAAGAATATGAAGAAACTCCAAGAACTCACCCAATTTAATGTGTAGGAAAATGTCACAGAGCTAGCACCTTAAGTATATGTTAATAACTCCTCTCTAAGGAGAAAAGCTTCAGAGTTTTGAAAGGAAAATAATATTTGAATGAAATGGGTTTATGTGTAGCATCACAGAGAACCATCTAACACCTGTTCCCCGCCCCCTGTACTTTTATTTTTGTTAGCATTTGAGAAATAAAAGAGGCAATTGCAGAGATACCTAAACCTTTGATATTTGTATTTGATTTTCAGCCTGTAGGCATGAATCAAAAACAAAACAAATGCTGCAGCAGAGAGGTTTGAATGTGCAGCAGACTTTCAACGAACCCTCTTTTCACTGTATTTTTCTGATCTGCTCATAACTACAGCCAAGTCTACACTAAAGAAATTAATGGTAGCATAGCTATAGCATCCTAGTTGTGCTACAGTGCCATAGCTAGGTGGGTATAACTGCATACTGTAGACAGCCTATAGTGACAGAAGGTATTTTTCTGTCACCGTAGAAATTCCACCTCCCTGACTGTCAGTAGCAAAGTTGATAGAAGCATTCTAGCTGTGTCTATGCCAGGGGTTAGCTTGGCAAAGCTTGTGTAACCCATGTGCCTAAAAAGGTGCAATCTCTTTCAGGGATCCCTTATGGTTGGGTTACGTTGCTGGGCAGATTTTGCAAACCAGAACCTTCTGGTTAGAGGGTGTGGGAGCACATTGAGCATGCTCCACAAGTTTTATTGTTATGCTGGACTTACATACCCAGAGAGAAGCCTGAGAGGAGCAAACGGAGAGCTGCAGAGTCCATCTGCTAAGGGACTCAGTGAAAGGAGCTGAGCAGGAGTGGACTGCAGGATGTTTTCTCCCTGCTTTGGACTGTTTTACAGGGGAGTTTTCTGTTGTGGACCTGAAAGCTGGACGGCCAGTGACCTGATTGCATGGTGCTGGGTGAGGAGAGGAAAGGAAGGACTGCATGGATTCCAACTGAAGATTCCTGCAGCGAAAGAAGATGAGGATTGGTTCTCTTTTGCATTCAAGCCTCAAGGACTTCAAATCAAATCATAGGGCTGGAAGGGTCCTCATGAGATCATCAAGTCCAACCCCCTAGAAATTGAACCTAGGACCGTCTGCATGTTAAGCAGAGGTGCTAGCCACTACACTATTTGCAGGACTTAAAAGACTGCAACTGAGATAAGGGTGACTCCACCTGAACATTGGGACTCCTGGTTTTGTTTGAGTTTATCATGTTTTCCTAGAATAAGGTGTGTTTAGTTGGTTAATAAAGTTAATTGTTATGTTTATGCTGAGTGGTAGTTTAATGTGGGATGGGAACTCTTGAGTAGTCTTTGCTGTGAGTCCTGAATAGATTGGATCCTGGCTCTCCAGCTGCTTTCTACAGGGGTTTTCTCTGTGGGGCACTGGAGCGGGGCAGGTGAATGCATTTGAGCCAACCCTAGCAGGTTACACTTGCAGTATACAGAGGTGTGAGTTTTTCACACCCCTGAGCAGCATGCCTATATTGATGTAAATTTTAAGTATAGATCATCTCTCTCTGGTTTTATTTTTCTGTTTAGTTATTTTTCCCTTGTGGAACAAATTTCTCACCTTGTATAAATGGGAAGCACCATCAATGTCAGTGGTTCTGTCCCCACTGACACCACCTGAGGATCTGGTCTTAATGGCTATGTCTACACTGGGGGGGGGGGTAGTATTTTAAGTCAACTTCACAAGGTTGACTTTAAGTCAACCTTGTGAAGTTGACTTTGGGGTACATCTACACTAGAAGACATACTCTGGGCCCAAGCTTGGGCCCCACTCCCTGCTGCTCCTAGGCGCAACCCAGCTCCAGGGCATCAACCTGCCCCTGCGGATCTCATCTGGCTCCTCCTGCTACCCGCAGGTGGCTGGAAGCTGGATCCAGCCCCTGCTCTTGCTGCAGGTAGTGGGGGCTGGGAGCTGGCTCCTGCCACCTGCAGCAAGGGGCTGTGAGCTGGATCAGACTCCTGGACCCTGATTGGGACCCAGGGTGGAGCAGGTGGCAGGGCCTGGGGCTTTCTGCCCTGTAAAGTCAACTTAAAAGCTTAAGTTGACTTTCAGGGCAGGAGTGATTAACTTAAGCTAGCATGTAAGTCAACTTAATAAATTCTAAATATAGCCCTCAATTTACGTAAGTCAACTAAAGCCAGGTTAAGTTAGAATCATAGGGTTAAAAGGGACCTCATGAGGTCATCTACTCCACTCCCCTGCCAAAAAAAAAGCAGGACCCCTCCCACTAAATTATCCCAACCAGGCTTTTGTCCAGCCAGGCCTTAAACATCTCCAAAGATGGAGATTCCGCCACCTCCCTAGGTAGCCCATTCCAATGCTTCACCACTCTCCTAGTAAGAAAGTTTTTCCTAATATCCAGCCTCAACCTCCCCAGCTGCAACTTGAAACCATTGCTCCTGGTTGTGTCCTCTGTTATTACTGAGAACAGCCGAGCTCCCTCCTCCTTCGAGCATCCCTTCAAGTAGTTGAAGGTTGCTATCAAATCCATCAAGGAGTTGTGTGGCACTTAAGTGCCACACAACTCCTTGTTGTTTTTTTACTGGACTAGACTAACACGGCTATCCCTTTTGAAATCAAATCCATCCTCAGTCTTCTCTTCTGTAGGCTAAATAAGCCTACTTCCTTCAGTTTTTCTTTATAGGTCTTGTGCTCCAACCCTTTGATCATTTTTTGTTGCCCTCCACTGGATTCTGATTTGTCCACGTCTTTTTTCTAGTGGGGTGCCCAAAACTGGACACAGTGCTGAATAGAGGGGAATGATCATATCCCTCAATCTGCTGGCAACACATCTTCTGATGCAGTCCAGTATGACATTGGCCTTTTTGGCCGCAAGCACACACTGCTGACTCATATCCAGCTTCCCATCCACCATGACCCCCAGGTCCTTTTCTACAGTGCTGCTACTTAGCTGATCACTCCCCAGCCCGTAGCAGTGCATGGGGTTTTTCTGTCCCAAGTACAGGACTTTGCACTTGTCCTTGTTGAACCTCATGAGATTTCTTTTGGCCCAGTGCTCCAATTTGTCTAGGTCTCCCTGAATCCTGTCCCTGCCCTCCAGCATGTCTACCGTTCCCCCAGCTTGGTGTCATCCACAAACTTACTGAGTGTGCAATCTATCCCATCATCCAGATCATTAATGAAAATGTTGAACAGACCCCTGGGGCACACCACTCGTTACTGGTTGCCAACTAGACATGAAGCCATTGATGCCTGCACACTGAAACCGTTGATCTAACCAGTTCTCTATCCACCTTACAGTCCACACATCCAACCCACACTTCCTTAACTTGCTGACGAGAATGCTGCAGGAAACTACCAAAAGCCTTGCTAAAGTCGAGGTATATCACATCAATGGCTCTTCCTGCATCCACAAATCCAGTCATCTAATCATAGAAGGTGATGAGGCTGGTCAGGCATGATTTACCCTTGTTGAATCCATGCTGATTGTTCCTGATCACTCTATTTTCCTCCAAGTGTTTCAGGATGGATTGTTTGAGAACCTGCTCCATGACTTTTCCAGGGATTGAGGTGAGGCTGACAGGTCTGTAATTCCCCAGATCCTCCTTTTTGCCTTTCTTGAAGATAGGCACTATATTTGCTTTTTTCCAGTCCTCCGGCACCTCCCCCATTCGCCACGAGTTTTCAGAGATAATGGCCAGTGGTACTGCTCTCTCATCGGCCACCTCCCTCAGCACCCTTGGATGCAGGTCGTCTGGCCCCATGGACTTGTGAACATCCAGCTTCTTTAAGTAGTGCCTAACATGACCTTCCGTCACCAAGGGCCTTTCTTCTTCTCTCCAATTTGCCATACCCAGTGTAGTGGGCTGGGAGCTGGCTCTGCCTGTGAAAACTGAAGTAAAAAAACCATTGAGCACTTCAGCTTTTTCCTCATCTTCCATCATGAGGATACCTGCCCCACTCAGTAAGGGACCTACACCATCCCTGATCCTCTTCTTGTTATTGACATACTTGTAGACCCCCTTCCTGTTATCCTTCACATCCCTTGCTAGCTGCAACTCCAATTGTCCTTTGGTTTTTCTGATTTTATCACTGCACTCCCAAGCAATAGCTTTATATGCCTCCTTAGTCATCTGTCCAAGCTTCCACTTCCTGTAAGCTTCCTTTTGCTCAGTGCACAGTTCTCTGTTAAGCCACATTGGGCACCTTCCACATTTGCTGTTCTTTCTGTTCATCAGAATTGTATTCTCCTGTGCCCTTAGCAGGTTTTCTTTAAAATGCAGCCAGCATTGAATTAAGCCTCCAGTGTAGACATATCCAAGGATTTTTGGGACTCAATGCATTCCCTATATCTCATTGCTTCTGAATCAGTGGGTTGCTTCCCAAGGGCCTGCACATTCCTGCTGACTACTCACCCAGTCCTCTGTGCTAATAACAGGAACTAATGAGTACATTTAACTGTACAGTTTTTGTGTCCCAAGTTTTCTATTTACATATAAGATATTTAATAACACAGATTACACTGTTTGATTATTAAGAATTCTTCTTGTTGTTGTTTGACCAAGAATCTTTGTTTAGATCACTTTTTCAAGGCTCCTGTTTTACTCATCCTCTGCCAGGACTAACTTTCTTATACTGAAGTCAATGGCAAATCTCCGACTGATGTTAGCAGGAGTATGACAAGGTCCAAGCTGTACTTTAACCAACATTTGTTACCTGAAAGATCTTTCAGTGAGCTCCCCATAGATGGACTCCTGTACCCACACACACTACCTCAGGAGGGAATAGGGTGTGGCAGGGAGCCATCAAACAGAGCTCATTGAAGGATCCGGGGGCCTTAGAAGTTGTTACCTCTTTTTTTGAAAGAGGCACTGCACAGCCAACTCAGAAGGAAAGCGTGCACAAAGACAAAACGCATCAAGTATTAATTTCTTTGAAAAGTGCAAAAAACCCAAAACCAAACAAAAAATAACTTGCAATCAATGCATGGAAATTAATAGAAATGTAAATAAACAAATAAAAATTCAAGAGAACCATTGTACATTGAGATGCATAAATCAAACAAAACTAGCCTTAACTATAACTACAGAGCATTCTTCTTTATCCTGGCTCAGTGTGAAATCCTTTGGGCTCAAAGTACCAGCATTGCCTCTGGCCAGTACAAACCTGCATCTGCAGAGCCTTAGGGCATGTCTACACAGGAAACTGACCAGCATGACTATTGCAGACCAAACTGTGCTGGAATAAAGTCACTTTATTCTGGACTAATTAGTGCTTTCAAATCAGAGTAATTATTCGGAAATAAAATAACTTTTATTCGTGAATAGAGTAGCCACAGGAGGATCTATTTCAAAACAACTGTTCTGAAATAACATTCCATAATATCTAAGGCTGTGTCCACACAGCACTTTTGTTTCGAAACAACCTCGTTGTTTTGAAACAAAAAAAACCATGTTCACACGACGCACAGTTGTTTCGAAACAAGTTAAACCCCATTTGGGGACGAAACAAACTTGTTTCGAAATAACCCTGTGTGTGTGAACACAGCCTAAGAAAGTCAATTTTCCTGCATAGAGGAGGCCTTACTCGCTAGTTGTCCTCTTGACCTCCAGGGAAAAAGTTGCAAAAATAAGAGCCATAGGACTGGGGTTCATCTGCATATTAACTGAAAATAAAACTGTTCAATTTTAATTCCTTTTTGGCTTTCCTCTCTTCTGCAATGGCTATTTTAATCTGATCAATTAATTTTGATTTTGTAGCCCTCTGTCAGGGTTGTACAATAGCTCCTTTAGACCTTGTTTGAACTTTTAGATACTGAAGAAGTAAAAAATGACCTCCTTTAGAATATGCTACCAGCATTTTGGTGGATGCAGGAAATAAGATTTAACCAGTTTATTTTCTTTGGATTTTACTGAAAGTATAAATTTTATTTTTGTGACAAAAGATTAGCAGTGTTGGAGAAGAAAGCAAGACCTCCAAGAGGCTGAGAAAGGAGACAGCTGATGTTGACAACGTCCCTGGGCACACTAAGGGCTCTGCAACAGCCTTATAAGTGTGCTAACTACAGGCATGTTGAAAAACAGTTGTTGATCATGACTCTGGGCTTGCCAATTGCTTTGGAACAATGTTGAAACTAACCCAGCTCTGCTCTCAATGTGAACTAAGAGAAACCAATGTTAGGATTTCTGTATAGTCTAAACAAAGATTGTGAGTGAGTGAGTGAGTGCTGAAGGAAGACAAACAGGAGCCTCTGTTCAATCCTAATGCACAGATAGGGCTAGGGAACGCCTCTCAGGCTGCCTACAGAACATTTTCAGTTAACACAGTAACATCAACTGCACAGCTCTTCACCCCCATCTGCTTGATGGATTGTCTTAACTCTTTCCAGATGCATGTTGTTTATTTAGCTTGTTGACTAAATCAGCTGTTTCAGCTAACAGGAACTTCACATTTTCCAAAGACAAATATGAACCTTGAAAGACCGGTGACCCTTTCCTCCTTTTTTGAAAGACTATAAACTACTCTTTGTGAAGAGAGCTGACTTGTGTTCAACTGGGCTGTTATAGACTCAAGAGTCCGAACTGGAAATTAAAGTCAGTTTTGCTTCAGGAGAATTTCTGGAGATTGTTGTGGTTTTTCTATGCAAAATCAGTACATTTAATTTTTAATAGCATGAAAAATTAAAATAAAATAAAAATAGCATTGTTTGTATGATATTGTCTCTAAACTGGGCTGATTCATAAAAATTTTAACATTGACTTACTGAATGAAAGAGGGATCCATTATATTTTACAAAATATTCTTGCTGTTAAACTGGGAAAGTTAGAAGGACCGTGTTTTGGTTTTCAATTTCCACCATATGTAATTTTAGTTGATTCTCACCAGCAATGATAGCAACTTTATTATCTAGGCTTTTATGTGTGGTTCATCACTATCCCATCTCACAAACATTCATGATGAGTTTTAATATTACAACATTCCTGGCAGTTTAAGAATTACTATTGTCCACTTTTATAGCTGAGGAACAGAGTGGTGAAATCACAGAGGAAGGCTGTGGTAGATCGAGAAACAGAACTAAGATCTCCTAAATCCCTGTGTAGTCCATCTACAAGGCTTTCCTTATTCACTACTAGCCATGGCCACAATCTTTACTTCTGAGTGGTGGAAAGGCAAGTGGCTTCTTTGAAGAAGATGCCAACACATCTCTGTTCACTCACCAACTGACATAGGACCCAACTCTGCTTCTGATTAAAACTGATGGAAGATCAGTGCCATAATTCATCTTTGTCCAGAGTTGAAAGGTCACATTCTGCATTCATTGAAGTAAATGGTAAAATTCCCCTTGACTTAAATGGGACTGAGCTTTGGCCCTAATTTCTTCAGCCTCATACTCCCCTACATTTTGAGGTGTGCTACTGCAGAAACAGCCTCTTTTCTCTAAAAATCTCCTAGAAATGTACAAGCTAGACCCTAAGTTTGTCCAATGTATATGGCAAAGGAGAATTGTTTGCACATGATGGCATGCTGGACTATCTATATATAACCCTTCTGCCAGGGCAGGCTGGCAGGACAAGGGCTGGGTTCTATATCTAAGGGTTTCCCAATAACATAGGACCACCAACCAGTTTGAGCCCCCGCCCAGATTTCTGGGAATCCTGCACTGTTTCCTGGGCACCCCAAAGGGGTAAGACTTCCCCACTTGCAAGCACAAGTCTGAGTGTAGTAAACAAAACTTTTAATAGTAGTAAAACAAAATGCAAAAGGCCAAATAACAGAGATCAGCACTAATCTAGAAAAATCAGTATAGAGCAAAGTTCCCAACCACCCACACCACATAACAGAACATACAAACTTAATGGCAAAACTGGCACTGATCCAGAGAATCAGTGCTAACTGGGCTCCCAACCAACCCTAGGGTACATAGTGAGTGTCTTTCATGCCAGCTGTCCATTGATGCCATTGACTGGTCACTCCCTCCATCCTCTAGAAATGTTCCTTAGCTCCACCCTCTGGTCATTCACACCACCCAGCTCATCACAGGCTGCTCTCACCTTCCACCAGTCAGTCACTCCATTGCTGCTCCTCTTCAGCTCAGAGGCAGGGGCTCTCTCCCCCTAGTGAATTTCAGCGCTTAGCCATTAAGTAGCTGCTAATAGCTATTTCCATAACAAAGAACAAGCCTCTAAGAAACCCAGCCACATCTATCACTCCACAGTGTGGGATAGGAGAGACAAAATGCCTCAGGCATATTGCTCTAAAAGGAGCTTATGCAAAACCCCACCTCTGTCTTAAACTTTTCAGGCTGAAATAGCCAGTGGCCTCTCTTACAGGTCTCTTTTTAACCAAGGGTAGCTTTTACCCCTTGACTAACCCAAACAGATTTGGAACAAGAAGAGAATAGCAATTCACAAAAAGACAGTATTTCATATTTGCCCTCAGTAAAATTACAGATATTGACAGATTTGTAATCAAATTAACCCCAAATACCATTATCCACTATGCCCTGCACCTAGTATGCTAATACCTAATTGTGCCCTTTTGTGTTCATGCTAATACAAAACCCATACAGATTAGAAGCCCCCCTTCAGAAGCTGTTAGGCACAGCTTCTAAGCCTGCCTTACATATATAAAAAAGAATAAATGAACACAAATTAGACATCAAGCATGGCAACATTCAAAAACCAGTAAAAGTCACCATACTTCAGGGGGCGAAAAAAACTTCAAAAACAGACTTCATCGTGAAACTGAGGACTGGAATTCATATTCAGACTTGCATCTGGGAATGAATAGATTGGGAATGGCTGGCTTTCTACAAAAAGGTAATTCTCCTTCCTTACATATTCTCACTGTCTCATGAATTGTTAATGGGTCACATCTATACTCTTTGAATTGAAATGACCTTGTTAATTACCTTCCATGGCTATGTCTATACTGTCCAAGTTATTTCAAAATAGTTATTTCAGAATAACTATTTTGAATTTATTTTGAAATAGCAGTATTTTGAATGTATTATTTTGAAATAGGAGTCTAGTGAAGACTCTCTATTGCAAAATAAGGCAGGAGTTCTTATTTCAAAAGAGAGAGTCTTCACTAAACTCTCTTTTTTGAAAAAGGGGAAGTCAGTGAAAAGTATAGGACCACTATTTCAAAAAAAGCCAGTTCTGCAGCTTGGAATGGCTTTTTTCAAAATAACTAATTCAAAAGAAATGGTTTTTCAAAATAAATGCAGGTTTAATTAATTTGAAATAGCACTTCGTTATTTTGAAATAATGAAGTGCTTATTTCAAAATACCAAAATGCCTGCATGGACAGGTAAAAAGTTTTTTGAAATAAGCCTCCTTATTTCGAAAAAACTTTTCAGTGTAGACATATCCATGTGTATACTTTTGAGTTGACCTTGTAACTTCACCATTTATGTGCATATATTCCTCGCATATTGCAGTTTTCACTTCATGCATCTGAGGAAGTCAATTAGAACTCATAAAAGCTTATGGTCTAATGAATTTGTTCATCTTTATAAGTGCCACAGGATTCCTTATTTCTTTCAACAACCTTTCTGCAGCTTCATAATGTTATAAATGTTCCATGTGAGTCTGAACTCAGAGCATCTGATTGAAAGGCACTGGAAAGACCTGTGTTCAACTTCTAATTTAAAAAAAAGACCACCTAAAGGATGCCATTTTTGCCACATCTTGGAAAAATTCCAGACAGATCAATACAGCAGAATGCCTGAAATGGGAAGTTCAGGAAATAGGAAGAAAGTATGTGTCTCAGCATGGTGTTTCTGCTCTCTGACATGTTATGTTGTCACCCTTCTAATTTTCAGTGACCTATGCTTGTTGTTGATTCTTTGAGTTTTCTTACAACACAAAGCAGTGAATAAATATATAAAAAAGATGTTATATGGTGACAGTCTCTTTAGAGTGCCCTTATTCTTTTAATTAACTGTAGTTGTTTTAGTTCTTCTTTTCCTTCAAGAAAAAAAGAAAATCCATTGCTGTGCTGGACACCAAAATGGATACAATGGGTGCATGAGCAATTAGTTTGGGAATTTACTTCAACAGAGTAGAAAGAGATAAAGTAAAACAGAAAATGTGGTTGACATGATATGGTAAGACAGAAAATATCATATTGCTGCTTTATAAATCCATGGTATGCCCACTTCTTGAATAGTTCATGCAATTCTAATCACCCCATCTCAAATAAATATATATGTTGGAATTGGAAAAGGTATAAAGAAGGGCAACAAAAGTGATTAGGAGTATGGAACAGTTTCCATAAGGGGAGAGATTAATAAGACTGGAACTTTTCAGCTTAGAAAAGAGAGGACAAAGGGGGGCTATGACAGAGGTCTATTAAATTATGACTGGTCTGAAGAAATTAACTAAAGCAGCATTATTGATTTCTTCTCCTAATGTGTTCTTGAGCTGTTCATTCATATCCTTAGGGATCACTCTTAAATGGTCCAGTAATCACTGGGAAAATTTTTGTTCTAGTTTTCCAGAATTATTCTACTTTGTGAAAGAGTTCTTCATATGTTGCCATCTTCTCTTCCTGTTTCTTTTTGCCATTTCTGTCTGCTGGTATGGCAATGTCGAATAACATAATCTTGTTTGTTTTTCTACAACTCTGTCCAGGCCGTTTACCTGTTGTGGCTGATATTATTATTATATTTGTGGTACATTAGGACCAAGTGACTCCAATCCGGATCAGGATTCTCTTGTACTGAGCTATATAAACAGACAACAGTCTTGCAGTCCAACGTAAGTGCAGGCATTCAGAACATCCCAGAACGCCGTTCTGGGGCCCACCATTTTAGGGGCTCAGCATTCTGGGCCCCTAAAAATAGAACGTGGAGCTGGAATGCTGCAATCTGGGGCATGCCATTGAAAAATAGCAAGCCCCAGAAAGCAGCGTTCCAGTTCCATGTTCTAGTTATAGGGGCCAAAATGCCGGCCCCCTAAAAATAGCAGGCCCTGGAGCAGCATTCTGCTGCATTCTGGCAGGCAGGGGAGGGGGGCGGGGGCCAGGGGCATTGCTAGGGGGCTCAAGCCCCACTCCAAACCTCTCCCCTTCCAGGCTCTGCCCCAACCTGGGGCCTGCAGCCGCGCTGCTGCCCTGACCTGGGGGCCTACCACCCCACCTCCCCAGCTGCGCCGCTGCTGGTAAGTGCGGGGGTTGCCTGGCTCACGCTGGGGAGGTATTGGTGGTAGGGGGTGGGGTGCTGGCATGGGAGAGCAGGAGCTGGGGTCCGGGGGGCCCAATGTAAGTGCAGGCATTCAGAACACCCCAGAATGCCATTCTGGGGCCCACCATGGGAGGAGGCCCCCAGTGCAGGAGGGGGTCCCACCAGCACCAGAGTGTTCTGCCCCCCCCCCCCAAATTATACTTTAACCCCTGTGTAAGTGGGTGTCATGAACAAAAGGAGGGAATAAAGTAGGTGATGACAGGGATAGAAATGTGTGGTTACATAAAGGAGATATGTGTATAACATGATAGTTCCAAGTAAAAATGATTTCTACCTAAAAAAAAGAAGAGATATAGAATCTATACGTAAACAAAGAAGCTATCAGCAGACCCTAATGGCTATCTCTTGCCTTTTGTTATTTGTGCACTGAATGCACATGCATAGCTTTCTTGACAGTTAATAGGAGAAACAGGCACACATGATGTATAAAGATTTCTAACAGGCTACACACATTACACAAGATAAATAGTGGAGCTCAAGACTGTTCTTGGAGAACTGTGTACTGCTAAGTAATGCAAAGCCAGACGCATGCTAGGGACAACTTTAAAAACCCTTAGACAACAGACAATAAAGAAGGATAAGAGAGTCCCCAAAAAATTGAATGGAAGGGATTTGAATTCAGGAAGTTGGAACAATGGAAACAGACAACCTGAGCTCTTTAATGAGGGTCAAGGGACTGATGGAGCCCCATCACTCTGCAGTGCCAAGGAGAAGCAGTCTAGGCAAGTTTTGGAGGGTTAAAAGAACCTGAGCTCCTGAGTGTCAGGGAAATGAGAGGAGTGTCATCAATCTGTCTAACACCAGATACAAAGGGGGAGAATGGAGAGTACAACTTCATAGGGGGCCCAGACTGTGACAACTTGTGCTCCAAAAGAGAGTTGTGGTGGTGTCCTTGCATCACCAATTGCAAGTTCTGTGGGTGAAAATGAATGGACACCAGGGGCATCGCTGGCTGGGGCAAGGACCCGGGGCATGGGCCCAGGCCCCGCCCCCAGCCTGCAGGCTCCGCCCCTGGCCGGGGACAGGGTCAGGTGCTGCCGCGCCACTGTGGGCGGCCAGGCCCTGCATCCCCAGCAGGGGACGGGGCCGCCGCGGCTGCTGGCAGCCAGGCCCTGGATCCCTGGCCGGGGCAGGGCTGCTGTGGCTGTGGGCACCCAGGCCCCAGATCTCCAGCCCTATTGGGCCGGAGATCCGGGGCATTGGCACTGGGGTTCAGGGCACATGCCCCAGAGTGCCCAGCGCCAGCAATGCCCTTGATGGACACTACACAAACAGTGGGGTGGCCAGCCTTATGGAACTCAAGAGCAACACAAGTTGATTATTAAAGCTTCAAGAGCTGGACTGAGGCATATAGCCATTTACTTTTACCTACATAATTGATTTGCTGACATCCTTCCGCAAGCCACACTTTTCATTCAAGAGCCACATACAGCTGCAGGGAGCCACAGTTTGGCTATGCCTGGTCTAGATGATCACCCTAGGAGCCAACAGGATAGCACCTTGAATAAGCAAGTGAGACTCCAAGGAAAGAAAAATCAAACTGTCTGGGAAGTGGGGAGGTGTGTCACAGAGAGCTGGGCAAAAGCAACTGAGCTAGAACTCTAATCAGTACAACTCCTATTAGCTGCCCTGAAGTACACCTTGGGAACTGCACCCAGCTAACAGATTCAGAGTGAGTTAAAAAACTAAATAACCCATTAACCCCACAGATATAAAAGGTAGAAAAGAAGAAAGAAGTGGCTTGTAAAGTCAGCGACAGCAGTGAACTCTCCTCTCTATGCCTCAGGAGCTGAGGGCTCTCTGGCACTTTTAATATCATGCTCCACAGTCTGTAAAAGAGGCAAGAAAAAAACAATGTAAATAAACTGCACAAGATGTTTTACCAGAAGGTATGCAAGGTGTTTGTGGGCTAGAAAGGAATAGAGTCATCCCTACCACAGGCCCCTAAACTTGGAATATTCAGGGCCCGCCTGCCATCATAACCTTCTATATTTTAGTATATAACACGTTAAACATATTTCTGTGTCTTATAACATTAATTAAAAGGGCAAAAAACAATAGCCATTCCAGGGATGAGAGGTAGCAGCAGCAAGCAATCCTCTGTAGCATGGGGCATTGCTCACCAGCTGATGGGTTCCCATGATTTGAGGACTTTAATAATTCAGTCATAGGTGAGCGGGTGGCTGAGGTTCTGCGGCCTGCATTGTGGAGCAGGTTAGATGAGATGATCATTGGTTCCTTCTGATTTTAAAGTCTATGAGTCAATGGGAGCTTTGCCCATTGACTTAAGTGAGGCCAAGACTTCAGCCTAAAGCTCAGATCTTCAGCACTATATATGTAGGAAGTAGCGCTGTCATTTAATTACAGTTAACTCAAGTAATTAATTTTTTCAGTTAATTCAATTTAAGAAATTAATCATGATTAACTGCAGTTTCAATCACACTGTACAATAGAAAAAATTTAAATTTATTATAGTTTATTATAACTTATTATTTTAATGTTTTTCTACATTTGCAAATATATTTGATTTCAATAACAACACACAATACAAGGTGTACAGTGCTTATTTTATGTTATTGTTATTACAAATATTTGCATCATAAAAGAAATAATATTTTCAATTCACTTCATACAAGTACTGTAGTGCAATCTCTTCATTGTGAAAATACAACTTGCAAATGTCAATTGTTTTGTTACATAACTGCATGCAAAAACAAAACAACATAAATTGGTAGAGCCTACAAGTCCAGTCAGGCTTCTTCTTGTTCAGTCAGTCTCTAAGGCCTGGTTTACAATGGCCATGTAGCCAGCAGTCAAGAGAAAATACATAAGCTACACAGTGACTTGCGTATCTCTCATCAACTTCCTTACACTTACTTATTGCAATGTCTCCACTGCACTGGACTGACAGGAAATGCCCTCCCGTTGATGTAGCACTCCACTACTTGCTGTGGTGAATTAGCAGGGTCAACCTCCAGGGTCGATTGAGCAAGTCCTCACTGACACTCAATCAAATCTGCAAAATTGATCCCAGTCTGCCAGTGGTGCTGCCAGCAGTGTAGACATACCTTACGGGTGATGATTCAGCATATCTTCAATTTAAGAATACTATCACTTCAGATCTGACAATATGCAAAGAAGGTACCAGTGTGAGATTTCTAAAAATAGCTACAACTCCCAAACCAAGGTTTAAGAATCTAAAGTGCTTTCCAAAATCTGAGAGCAATGTGGTGTGGAACAAGCTGTCAGAAGTCTTAACACAGTAACACTCAAATGCAGAAACTATAGAACCCAAACCACTGAAAAAGAAAATCAACCTTCTGCCGGTGGCATCTAACTCAGATCACAAAAATGAACATGCCTCAGTCCACACTTCTTTGGATCATTACTGAGCAGAATCTACCAGCAGCAAGGACTTTGCTTCCACTCCTATCAGTTCCTCTCCCATCAGTTGTACTAACTTGAAGTTAGCAACACATCTGATTAGGCTGGAATGTTGATTGCAAGTTCTGGTTCTAAAGACAACTCTGACTACTCGGACTGTACAATAACCTGAAGGACTTGGTTAATTCTTGAACAGGGACCCGCCTGGATCTAGCAGAGCTCTGAAATAGATAAAGAAACAGCTATAGCTCCTGGAATTTAACAGCTTCATTATGACAAGGAATTTAATTGGTTAGGGGACTGCAATTCTGTGTATTTTGGGTGGGTTTTACACAGACTCTTTTTAAAAGATGAATTCTGACAGTGCACAAGCTAGAAAAGTAAATATTAACAAACTTCCAAGAATTACTAATTGGTTTTCAATTTTGAAGCTTTGTGAGCTTAGCCTTTCTTTAAAATCAGTATTGTACTACTTTCAGACAAGCTAAGTTGTCCTGATATAATTTAGATATTTATTTATGCAAGGCATAACGACCAGTAATCAGGAAAAAAACCCCCAACCAACCATGGTTATAGGGAGCCATTGATTTGCAAGGCTTCCAGCTTAAATCTAGGGCCTTTATATGCCTACATGTTACTCATAGCTGGGAAGAAGACTAAAGCGAGTCCTGGAAAGTGATGTCTTGAAAAATGCAGAAAACAATTCAAGTGTGAGCAATGAGAACCCTCTTGTTAGTCATACAGTCTAATAGTTAATTGTCTGAAATCACTGTGTCCCAATATATTTTTAAAGACACATTTTGTGGGTAGATGTTTTAATTCTGTAAGGAATAGAATCGTTCAGAGAACTATTCAAGATTTGCCTTACAACCAGAAGTGTTAATTGTGCAGTAGTTAATGGTGTGTAATATTGTCATTCAGAGATTAAGTGGTTGGGCTTCATTTTCCAAATGAATTTACAGATTGTCTGTAAAATCCATAAGAGCCAATTCTTCATGTTTCCTACCTCTGTCTATTTCTCTCTGTCTGTAAAAAGGGGTAAACAATTTTTGTCGGACCGTACACATTTCTTCTTTACCACACAGATTTAATGTGTGCTTTGTTACACTTCATTGCTTCTGTAGCATCTTGCGTATTTGAAGCAAAATGTAACAATGAGGCTCACTTTCCTTTAAAAATTAAAAAAAAAAAAATATTTTGCCTGTTAATGCTCCTTAGAAAAAGCATTGAAGGAATAATAGTGCAGCCTGCTTGAGGAACTCCCAGAGTTAATATTAGATGAGATTCCAGGGGATTCTCCTTTGTGGACCAGTCACAATAGTAGTTGAATCTAAAAAGTATTCATTTAACAAACCTAGCACCTCCTGCCTAGTTAGTAACAAAGCAGGGCAGTTGGCAATCCTCAAAAAAGCCCAGCAAATCATTATTAAGGAGCAAAAAGAGGAAAGAAATCAAGAACAGCAGTGCTGTATGGAATGAACCTGAGTCATGAACAAACAGCACAATTTACTGAGAGAAAAGAAATCCTTGTTAACAGTGCAAGGCAGTGAAATCTCTTGTCGGGTTTAAGGGGAAACGTGAAAAGTTCCAAGAACAACCATTAAATAGCTCACACTGTTATCAGTTTGGATTTGGCTGCAAGTTTGATGAGCTAATATCTACAGTCAAAAGTGGGTCAACAATACAATCTACTTCAGGGAATGGTGACAGGAAGCTTGTAAGAGTGTAAAGGGGAAGAATTTATGGTAGCATATGCCCCCATGTGGTCCAACTAAGAAATAACAAAACTGGTAAGAATTGCCAAAAAGGACATGTACATTACTAGTTGTAATCTGTCAAAAATGGGGAAAAGCAAAACGGCATGTATGAAATAGTTACTATGTATTTTTACATATTAATAGCTCTTTAATGACAACATTTTTTTCAAAATTTCTATGGTCACCTAAAACATTTCCTTGGTAGCTTGTATCCTTTAAGTAAGCTTTAATAATTGAGCTGTAGGCAGTGGCGCTCAGCACTGCCTGTGGCCTGGAGCGTGACAGCTCGCCAGAGAGCGCAGCTGAAGCCTGCCCGGCTGGCAGATGAGGGGCAGGGGTGTCTGACAGCACCAGGCCGGCGGGGGAGAGAAGAGGACGCGCTTGCTGTGGGACACTCTTAACCTCATCCTGCATCTGGAGCACGGTGAGCCCTGGGCTCAGTCTCTGCCCCCATGGGACTGCTCCCTGAACCCCCAAAACTCCACACCCCCCACCTGCCCGCACAGCACAGCAGGCACCAATAATATGCACATACACAGGGAGATTGGAGGGGAGCCTGCCCTGCACATGTGCACATTACACTTCATATCACGCACACACATAGCAAATTAGTATAGTAGCCATGAGAGATCTTAAAAAATCACTGATCAGTTAACTTTTAAGGGAAAGTTTGAGCACTTCTCAGATCAGAGGCACTGGTCCCAAGAAGTCTGGAAAAGCATAGGTCCATTAGCGTATAAAATAGCTATTGAATTGATTACAGTATTAGCAAGTTAAAACATTAGGGCAAAGATTTTAAAAAATGGGTGCCTAAAGTTAGGCTCTAAAATGTGTATTTAGGCACCTACGTATGTGGCCTTATTTTCAAAAGTGCTGAGCACACAACAGCACCCCTGGATTTAATTTGGAAATGGTGGGTTCTCAGCACCTCTGAAAATCAGGCTGTATATTTAAGTGCCTAAATATAGCCTAACTTTAGACATCTGTTAGTTATAATCATGGCCTTACTGAAGAAATCTTGGCAGGATTATTTAGAGTTCAAAAAAGAAAAAAGGGAAAGGTCCCTATAACTTTAGAGCCAAAGGTTTTATCTAGATTAGAACATCACTACTGCACCAAGATCTTAAACATTCACCACATTTGAGCACATAACATTCATATAGTCTAAGACTAGAGAGGACTGTTGTGATCTTTAGTGGTCTGACCTACAAGGCACAGACCACAGGACTTCTTTGAGTTAGTTCCTTCTTAAAATTGAAAAGCTGTGAATGAACTAGAGAATACCTTTTAGAGAAACATACCATTTTGATTTTAAAATTTATAGTGATAGAGAATCTACATCCCTCAGAAAGTTGTGTTAATGGTTAATGGCCTTGCTAAAAAATTTACCTATTTTTAATCTATTTGCTTATATTTAATGCCCAGCCATTGGATCATGTTGTATCTTTGTACCAGACTGAAGAGCCCACTATTATCAATTTTTTATCCACCCATAAGTAAGAGAGTGACCAAGTAACCTCTTCTCTTCAATAGACTGAGCTCCTTAAGTTTTTCACTATAAGGTATGTTTTTCTAATTCTTTTTAATCATATGTATGTTTTCTTCACTGAATTCTCTTCAGTGTTTTAGCATCTTTCTTAAACTGTGGACAGCAGAACTGAACACAATATTCCAGCAGTAATCATGCTTCTCTACTTCCACTCCGTGTTCCCATGTCTACATCCAAGGACTGCATTAGCTCTTTAGGCCACAGTGTATCTCTTCTCCATACCTCACTCACCTTGTTGTGCTCCTTGTCCATACTGGAGGGAGACTCACAGCTCAGAGGTGCTTTCACAAGAGTTCAACTTCCAGGGAACAGGGTGAGAAAGAGCACACTTCATTATTTCACACAATCACCTTTGTTGTGGAGATAGTCTCCTCCACACTTTGTGTGGCTTGACTTCTGTGATTTTATGTCTCAGTGGAGGAACTTATGCTGATGCAGGCTGGAAGTCTCTAGTCTCCACAAAATATGGTTACTTTCCCACACTCTAGGTCTCAGCACTAGTACTTAGACCACCTGATTATCTGTGATTTCAGGTACAATTGTCTCTTAAAATAACAAAAGAGAGCCTGACTAAGAACCAAACACTATTTGACCAGCCCAATACTGCTTGTAAGGGAGAGCCCACAACAACAGCAACATCCCGTTTTCCCCCAACTAATAAGCAATCTGATATGGCTTAAATTTGTTAGTCCTTTAAGTGCCACCAGACTCTTTGTTGGCTTTCCTTACTTAGTGAGTTCAGTTCAGTCCAGTCATTTCCAAACAATAACTAAATTGGCATATCACTTATGTTACTAGGTAGCTGACAACTGGGGGTGGGGAGTTAGGAAAATCGGGATGGTGTACGGGGGATGTAGTGGGGATGTTAGGGAAATCCCTCTTTCTGTTACAAATTGAGGCTGTGATTCACATGCTTGCATACAGCTATTTGTGATAGCTCAATAAAAGTCACCACGGATATAAACAACAGTATAGCCAAACATAGCACAGGTAGCAATAGTACAGCTTAGCTGTGCTGACTAGTAACTCTCCTGAAACCAGTGGTCTTTACAGAGCACAGGTAAAACATGCCACCTCTGCCCATGCTGTGACTACATTACTGCTTACACCCACACTAGCTTGCATCACACTGGGGACTTGTACTCCTTGCTTGTATTGTAGAAATAGCTTCAGACTCAGCTCACTTCATTTAAATCTTTTGTATCACACGTTATTCAATAGAAGAAGCACTTCAGTATCCAATTCCCACGCAGTAAATTCTTTATATGACAACAAAGTAGGATAGCAAATGATTTCAAAATGGTGGGTTACTCACCTATAACCATCCTTCTTTGAGATGGGCTGCTTGTATACATTCAGTTCTAGGTGTCTACATGCTGAGGTACATGACTGGCTGGAAACTTTGGGCCCTAGCCTGTCAGAGCAGTCGATGGCCAACGCCCCCTGTGGCCACTCCTGCGGCTATATATATAGCCCAGACCCTGACCCTCCTAAGTCCCATCTTATCGCTAACTCTGAGTAGCAGGGATGCTGGGAGGGACCTGAATGTATGCTAGCAGCCTATCTCAAAGAAGTATAGTTACAGGTGAGTAACTCACTGTTCTTCACTAGCCATACCCTGGATGGTGGGCGGAGTTTGATTTTCCCACCATGAGCACAGCTACTCGTGGAACGGCATCCCCAAAACAGGGTTGAGTGCCAGAATAGTGGGCTTTTGAGCCTACACTGAGGAATACTCTGCCAAGCTGCGGGTTCTTCTGGGAGAAGCCCATATGAGGGGTGCCGAGAGGTTGTGTACACCCTTTCCAGGAAGACTTGAGGCTCTGGTAAGAGGGTGACCTTAACCCATTATAGATTCCCACTGTTGATCATTAGCTGATTCCACCAAGGAAGTCACTAAAGTAACAATGCCCCATTAACCCGAAGAACACATCCCAAAGAACAAAAGGGGAAGGGGAATGTGGCCTTTCCAACATCAAAGGGTTGGGATTAGTCACCTCTATGTGAGAGGATCCGGTCTGGTTCACTGAGACCAGGACACTGGTGAGACGCACAAGAGGGATTGGGGATTTTGAGTGTCCAAGTCCAGCGGGGAAGGACAGATGGGGTGACAGCCACGGAACAAACAAACAGGCTCCAAGCAGAGGGGTCCAACTTTCTGCCCTTCAGGTATTCGAATGGAAGAAGAAAACTACGATCCAAGACCCATCTATGAGGTAAGGTCTGACCCGGAGGATATTTGGACCTCTGAAGGGACCTTGGTGAATATGGGTACTCAGAGAAAAGGTGGGGGGGGGGTTCCCTCAGGAGGGCCCCACCCAGAAGAGACCAGCTTTCCTAAAAGTCAGTCCCTCTGGGGTGAGGGTCCTCCCCAAAAGGACTTTCTATCCAAGTCCTGAGAAAAAACTCCTCAGGCCCTTTATGGAGACAGAGGATTGTGGTAGGAGGATAAAGGGGGGGAAAACTTGGGGAGGAGTAGTGGGGGAGTTGAACAGACCCCGCTTAAAATCATCCCTTATGTACACAAGCAAGGACACATGTAAGGAGAGTGGGGAGATAGGGAGAATCCCAAACTCAGGTCCTCTCAAAAATGTATGTGGAGTGGGTAGCCAGGTACGCATTTTCCTCACTCCCTTCTTGCTCCATACTTTGGAGATAGGGCAAGGAGATAAAGGACAAAAGCGGGCTACCTTTGTAGCCACTGCGTTGGGGAAACTCAATCTTGCTATTGGTACATGCCCACCTTCCTTGATAGGAAAGTGTTGAGCAGGCATGTGGCTTCCATTTGACCAGTTATTGAAAAACCCCTGCCCCAAGCTGCAGGTGATAAGGTGACAAGTGTCCTCTGAGTTGGGAGAGCTGTCTTGGCCGGAGGCTGTTGGCTACTTGAGGTAGGGCAGAATTGACAGTATGGTGGCCCACCTTTTGTCCCTTAATTATCAAGGAGCTTCCCGGAATATCTGGGAAGATGCAGAAACTCCCCCTCCCACGGGAGGAAGGTGGCCTCTTCTGGTGGAGCTACCATGTATCCCGGTAGTTGGTCCGCAGATCAGGTAATCTCAGTTGGGATGGAGAGCAGGGGGGATGTACTCAAAGACAAAAAAAAGCCCCTCTGATAAGGGATCAAACCCTATCATCCCGTAAGCAAGGAAAAAAATAGGGAAGGGGATGGTGCTCTCCCTGTAAGACTAAGTCCGTGGCTTGCTAGGGCGTCGGACCACATCTCAAAGGCTAGGATGACCCTGCCCAAGACAGAGAGGGAGGTAAAGGGAGGGGTTGGGTGCCTGTAAGGCAGTCTGTGTGATACGCCGGATGGAGTGCGGTCAGGCAGATGTGTTCTTATCAGTGTTGTTTTGTGTCCGGCACTGATATCAATTTGGCTGCGTGAGTGAATGTGTGCGTGAGTCTCTGAAGGCGTGCTCCCTGAGGATTACCCCTGGCTGAGATCGCTAGTGGGAACTCCGTTAACCCAGTGATCTAGAGCCTGGCTTGGATCTTAAGCAGGGACTGAGTTAGCCTGGTGATCCTAAGCTGAGATGTTCCTTTGGTTAACACTTTGAGGTTACCTTTGGCTCAAACATCTAGTGAGAACTCAGTTAGCTCAGTGATTTGGAGCCTAGGCATACAGTGTGCAAGAGGTAAACTGAGGCAACACTCACAATCAAGGAAACCAACACAACCATGGATCTTTGTAGAAACGAAAGTGCCAAGCTAGGCTTTATTGCAAAGTAGCGCTATGGCAAACAATCCATATCAACAGATTTGTTAGTAGCATTGGTGCTCTCAATACAATGGAACAGCTCAACTGACAGCAGGACTCGCTTTCACCCTCTCGGCTGCACAAAGTTTGGGCTCTGGGGCTCCTATTCTTATACCCTACTCAGACCTACTGACTCAACCCGCTTTGGGATCCAGATTTACCTGGATAGGTCCATGTACCCCTTTCTTAATGTCACCCTCGATTTGATAGGTCCACACATCATTGGACATCTTTATCCATTAACGTGTCATAGTTTGACTGAAACCTTACCTATCTCTATCCATCAAAGTGTCATATTTGACCGAAACCATACCTTTGCATGGGTCACTTATCTAAAACCTCCCTATCTCTTTGGCATTATCTGTTGGCATTAGACTGACTTAATACCATTCAGGTACTTTTCCATTGTTCATACGTATTACAATTTCAGCTTGTTTCTTGCCAATTCCAGTGAAGTTGAACTTCACAATTTGTTTCATGTCCGTATCTTCAGGTGAGGCCCACTGTACATTCCATTCAGGCCCACTGTTGGAGTACTTCATTAAACTGTAAGCCAACACCTAGGCATTTCTACTCATTTTTCTTATTTTAACCTCTTGCTTTCTCCTACAGGCTGTATATGATGTAGCCTGCCCCACTCAGCCAAACTCAAGCAGAAGGTATGTCTCCATGTGGGTGAGTTTCACCCACCCGGAAGTGAGTTTGCTGGATCTAGGAAGACCCGGGGAAGGGGCAATACGGGGTCCCTAGCGGGTGTGAGTAGAGGGCAGTTAGGGCAGCAACCAGCCGGGTTGTCAAGAAACAAGGAGAAACTGTTCCACTCCAGTATCAGGCATGGCCAGGATGGCACATCCCGTGGGTATTGAGTAATAATGGAACTTGCCGTATGGAGGAGCAGGCCATTAGTTTACAGTACCATTCTTGGTGGGAGAACAGTCAACCCTGGAGAGAGTGAGGGGAAGGGAGGGGAGTCACTCCCCTTTCCTGGATTTCGGTGAGGACCTGTGAAACCCGAAAGGGTTCATGGGGACCATAGGAATGAAAAAAGGGGAGGGCATCCTCTTAAGGCAATGAGGGTAAACGCAAGTGCCCCTTGTTACTCTGCCACCCAATGTCTAAGTTAGAGGAAGTAGCAACTCCGAGGACAAAAGGGTAGGGCTGTTTTCCTACCCACCCTGATATAAATGGGGGATCCAAGGGCACACGCTCATTCGGGACTGGCATATGGGGTGGCGTATCTGATCCAGCCACTGGATCTAAGGTGGTTAAGAGGTTGGAGGAGGAAGGGGAGTGAGACCCAATGTATTGTTCCTCCTCCCACATGCACCCTATTCGATCACTTGTGTGGTGGAAATCCCTAGCACGCAGTTAGAGGGTTTAGGAGGGATGCCTGTGGGTCTCCTTCTTTGCTCCATCTCTGCCAGGGTTGCCTTGGTAGAGTCCTGGAGTACCATGTGTAGACAGGTGTCTGTGTGCATGTGGAAGGATTGCTGTGGCCTGAGCCAATATTGGCCCCTAAGCATTGAAACCCCTTGGTATTTTACTCTCAACAAGGGTATTATAAGAGAATGGATGGATCCTGAGTGACTCTGAGGGGCCGATTTGAAGGAGGCCAGTCCATGGGTACCGGTCCCACGGGGATGGAGAAATTTAAATCCCGGAGGCATGGATCTGGGAAGGAGCTGGGGGGGACGGGACAGAAAGGTCCTCCCCACCCTTCCAGGGGGCCCCAGAAGGTGAAGGGTTCAAGAATCCCATGTGGGGCGCTATTTCCGCCCTCTGGGGGGGGGTCCCTGATGGGGCAGCTGTCTCAGTTGCCCCGAGGGCTGCTGAGGGCTGGAGGGGCATCTGGGCACCGGAGGTGTGTGCATGCCCAGAGCTCTAAGGGTGGTTTTAGGGTCCCTTGCACCCTGCAGCAAGGAATCAGTGGCCCTAGCAAAAAGTGACTGGCCCTTGAAAGGAAAGTCCTGTATAGCCTGCTGCAAGCCCTCGGGCAGGCCTGTGTCTTGGAGCCACGCTGCACATGACATAGTCGCAGCGGTGGCAATCCCACGGCTCGCTGTGTCAGGGGTGTCCCAGGCTGCCATGAAGGCATCATGGGAGGTCGGCATGCCCTCTTCTATGACAGAGTCAGGGGCGTCACACGCGCTGGGCACATGGGGACCCAAGGCACGGCTGCTGCCGTCGCCATAGGGCCTTCCAGGGCCATAACTATGGCAGCGGTAATGGGGCTTTGCCCCAGGCACGCTGGAGCAGCTCAGTAGGTGAGATTCGCGTTGCCGGCCCCAAGCACCGCTAATGGCAAGGGGCGCGTTCCGACTGGAATGCGGCCCAGGCACTGGCTAACCACGTTACAGCTCTGTGGCCTCCCTCCGTGGCCAGCTGCTGCAGCCCAATGCAGACCCCTCCAGGGCCTGGGGATCCGGGTCTGGCCACCAACACGCTACGGCCCTCACTGGCGCCCGGCCACACCTGCCTGGTGTGGTCCCTGCTGGGGCCCACAGGATCCAGGGCTTGGCTGCCGCCAGCCACCCAGGACTATCCCTTTGGGGTGGGCGGGCTGGCGTGTGGCCGGGGCCCTGTAGACGTCCAGCTACACACTGCTGTGCCCTGCCCCGCCCCGTGGCCAGAACGCCACTGCGGAGCCTGACAAACAGTGGCACCTAGGGTGATAGCTCTGCCCCCAGGGATGGCCCTGGCTCCGTACCCTCTGGCCTCACCCCTTGGCCCAGCCCCAAACCTAGTTTGGGGGGGCAGCAACACCCCTGGACAGAGTCATATTCCTCCAGATGTTCCTGGGGAAGGAGGTCCCTGAATCTCGTCACAGAATCCCAAAAGTCCAGGGTGTAATGGTCCACCAACGCTTGGTGTTTAGCTATGTGGAGCTGGAAGATGGAGGTTGAGTATGCCTTCCTCCCCATGAGATCAAGTCTCCGAGCCTCCCTAGACCTTGGAGAGGCGTCTGGGCATTCTTGCCCCTTCCGTCTATAAGTGGCCTCTGCCACCTGGTACCTCAGGACCGAGGGAGCGGCCAAAGGGGGCGTTGGCCACCAACCCTGCTCTGACAGGCTAGGGCTAAAAGTTTCCAGCTAATCATGTGCTGTGACACATAGACACCTAGAACTGAATGATGCAAGCCATAAGTGGCCTCTGCCACGCGGGAGCTTGGTACCTGGAAAGTTGTCAGGGGGAGCCTGATACTTTGTGCCCAGCTACCTTGGAGACCGGAGGAATGGAAGAGGGGGTCTGCCAGCTAGCCCTGGTGATGTCATGCACACTATGAGGCAGAGGCAGCGAAATTGCAGCTGTGGCAGCCGCAAACCTCAAATCAAAGAGGGGGTCCTGATCCCCCTCAAGGGGTTCAACCTCCAAGCCCACATGCGCTGTCACCTGGCGCAGGAGGTCATAGTGGGTGCTAGGGTCCTCCCCATATGACCATGGCTGAGGGGTCACAGCCCTGCCTGGGGACAAAGAGAAGCATCATCTAGTCCGGCTGTCCCTCAGCTCAGCTGTGCTGTGTAGAGGCTTCTCCTCAGAGGCCACAGGTGAAGGGGACTGGCTGAAAAGGTGGTACCGTGGAGAAGCCAGTGCCGGTGATCCCTCGTGGGCCAGCCTGTCCCGCCTACAGCTGGGAAGGGTTCTTTCTCAGCACTGGATGGGGCAGTTGGCACCACACCTCGTGATGTTGCTGGTGCCAGGGTAAGTAGCACCAGTGAAGTGCCGTGGTGCTGAGGTAGTGAGGACAAGCACTTCCAAGAGCACTTTGGGCTGTGATCTGGTTCGGTGCTGGGGACAGTAGGGGCCTCCAGAGAAGAGGCCTCATGCTCCAGTGCTGGGTGCAGAGGAGTTTGCAGTGCCAGGGTTGGAAACCAGTGCCACACCGGAGCAGCCCACATCCCTGAAAGGAAAGCTGGTTTTCCCCTCGGCTTCGGCTTCAGCGGTGTGGGCACAGGCGGAAGCAAGAGGGCCTTCGCCACTTCAAAGGCCTCTGGTGTAGAGGGCACCGGAATGGGCTCCAGGCCCTGCCTCCCAGGAGAGGGTTGGCTGAGGAGAGCCAAGTGCTGCTTCTTGTGCTCCTGAGGGGTGCAGCATCGAGAGGACTCCGGTGCCGACTTGGCATGCAGGGCTGGCAGCTCAACAGAAGTCCCCAATGTACCAAGGGTAGGCTGCAGTGCTTGCTCTAAGGCCAACACACAGCACCTCTGCTCTCTGTCCTTAAGGGTCCTTAGTTTGAAAGACCAACGGATCGAACATTGATTAGCCTGGTGGGATTTACCCAGGCATTTTAGGCACTTCCCATGGGGATCAGCCCTCTAGAAGGCCTTGCCACAACTCACACAGGGCTTGCACTCTGGCATGGCAGGTGGCAGTTGGAAGCTGTGGTCCAGCTCCTGTTGTGAGGGCTTGGTATGAGAACCAGATCGCAGTGGGACAATGTCCAGGAAGAGATCTGATAGCACAAACGGGCAGCTCATAAACAGCGGAATAGACAGGCACTTGCGCTAGAGCAAAGGGCAGGCTGTTCCATAACCGTCACTGAGGGTGGGAAAAGGAACTAAGGAAGGTCGAGGTCGAGGCCATATATATAGCCACGGGAGTGGCCAGAGGGGGCATTGGCCACTGACCCTGCTCTGACAGTCTAGGGCCAAAAGTTTCCAACTAATCGTGTGCTGAGGCACATAGACATCTAGAACTAAATGATGCGAGCCGTGCTCAAAGAAGAATGTCTAATTCAAGGCAGCTGGGCTGCTGGAGAAGTCATAGTACTGTATGCTACTACGCTCATTTTGGCAGTTTGGCCACAGCTAGCAATATGCTCAGAAAAGCCAGTTTTAAGGAAAATTGCTCCTTTCTAGCACATCTAATAACTTAATACATGAACCTTCTTACTGCACTGAGAAAATGGATAGTTTTTTCTTTCAGCAACCACAGATTTGTAATAAATCTTCTTTGTCCCTAGTATAAGAACTTGCCCCAATACCCATAGGCAGGAGATATGGAGTTTGTACATTGTTGGAAATGGGAAACAATGTGTCCTATCTCCACTTCTGCCCCCGATGTTTTTCTGTTATAAAATTATACAGGTTTGATCTCCTGGGAGACTCAGCTGAACTTGGAATACTTCTTAATATAAAGGAAATTAAAAGAGGTGATTGCATTTTTATCCTTCTTTACAAATACATTATGTTATTACATGCTTCTCAACATGCTAACAAGCCTGACTATGTGACCAATATGGAAAAAAAGTTACCAAAACTGGGTTAAGCTATTCTCTAAGTATATAAAACAGTCCCTGCTTCCACACTCTTTTAATTAACTTATGTTCAATAAGAAAGTTTTACAAAAACCCTATTGAGTTTTGAGTCATTTTTTGGTTTTGGGATTATCTCTTTAGACTGAATTTTCCAATTTGTTTCATTTTTATATTATCTTTCTCATTTCTTTTCAACTATAAAATTTATTCTCCTGTGATTTGGTTTTTCTCTTGTTCTAAAGGGGCAGCGGTGTTAGTCCAGTTCAACAAAACAAACAAGGAGTCCTGTGGCACTTAAAGACTAACAAATTTATTTATTGCATGAGCTTTCGTGGGAGAAAATCCCTCTTCATCAGATGCTTTGAAGATCTTCAAAGATCTTCGCCCACACAAGCTCATGCAATAAATAAATTTGCTAGCCTTTAAGTGCCACAGGACTCCTTGTTGGTTTTTCCCTTAAATCTGTTGGCTGATTATTTTCAAAGGAACATTAAGTCTTGCCTACATAGGGGAATTGCCTGGCATAGCTATTGTGGTACAAACTAGTCTGCAATAGCTATTCCAGAATAGCTCCTGATGTGAGTGTTCTGTTCCAGAATAAAAGTAATTTTTATTCAAGAATAGTTACTCCACTTTGTGAGCTCATTCTGCAATAGCTATACCAGGCAATTTCCCTATGTAGACAAGCCCTTTTAGGGTGACCCTAAAATTTTTATGTGACCAAAAGAATTCAGCCCTAATTGTAACTGCATTCCATGACACAGTTAATTATGACCCTGCTTATAGACAAGTCAAAGTTACCAGCTGCTGCTACTATTCTTCAGGATATTTAGTTCTACCAAGCAGATTGTCTAAATTTGTCCTAATGTCTTGTGAAGTGAGATTCATACAGGCACTTATGGCAAAGGTCACCATGGGTTACAGGCAGGTAACTGTTCATTTTAAAAGCACTGCTCAAGTGGTTACCTAAACTTTGTCTACATTAGCATTTTTCTAAAAACCTCTGTAGTGGTAAACCAATTTGACAGTTTAACCAGAGCCATCCTTCAGCCCTTCTTTGCTCAGGGGTAAAGACCAGTGGTTAAAGTATAATTTGGCTGGCCCCAGAACCCTCCTAAATTTCCAGGTCCCCTTCACCTACCCCAGCAACACCCCCCAACCCCAGCTAATGCTCCCTAAGCACCTACCCCCCACCAGGCCCCTTTCTCCATGTCCTCCTCAGCCCCTATCCCCATTACTTAAGCTCCCTGCCCCCATATCCCCACTCCAGCCCTCCTAACCCTTCACCCACAGCTCCCTCATCTTCATTCCACCCTCTTTCAGCCCCCCAACCCCTTCCACACCTCCCCAGCCCATCATCCCAACCCTTTTTCCCACCCTACCCCACCCACACTGAGCCACCTGAGAACAGGCCAGTCCCTGTGCTGCACTAGCTCACCACTGCGGTCTGTGGCACTCAAGCGGCACGCAGACTCCCAGGGGCCAGAGTGAGGGAGAACAGTCTCTTCAGCTGAGCCCCCCTGCCCATGCTGAGCTGGAGCCACCCCAGGGGAAGGTGGGCCCCAAACCATTTTTGCTCACAGTGGCGCACAAACTCCACAGAGCCAGGGCGTGAGGGAATCGCCCCTTGGCCCCTGCCCTGCTGCTCCAGGCCGTGCTTTGAGGCTTCTGCCTCTAGTGCAGCCTGCACATGTGCAGGGGAGCTGGCTGACACACCTGCCTGCACTCCCTGCCCTGCCAGAATGTGCTGGAACGCAGCATTCAGACTCAGTTTTCTATTTTTAGGGGCCCCAGAATGCCATTCCAGCACATTCTTTCCTATTTTAGCCCCTGGTAAGGACCACGGTGGTTAATATGCTAGAGAGCACTCCATATTAATTCTCTTATTGGCACCACATTATTGGAGTTGCAATCGTGGCAGGATAATGATGAAGTTTAAAAAAAACCACCTCACTAAGAGCCTTAAAGATGTCAACACTGCAATCAACACACTGGAAGAATAGCAGCTAATTGAATAAGGCTAAAGAACAAATCAAAAAGGGAATGATTGCACAAAGCTGAGCACGTCAGAGTGAAATAGTGTTTGCTATGAATCTGGCCAAGTTACTATTCCTTTCCCATAAAATTGCTACTCTGAAATTTGTTAGAGGCATGAGGATAAGAAAACATTCAAAATCTGCATGTCACTACTCTTTCGACTGAAATACAAATTTTCCATTGTATTCTCCACCCTCTTCTACTGAGTTCAGAGCATCAACCCTATCTGGGTTACTACATCTGTCTCTCTCTCAGGCGCACATAAGAGCATTGAGGACCTTTAAGTATGTGACATCTACGGATGTATTTTTCCACTTAATGTTCAGTGCTGTGTTTATTCAAACACTGAAGATGTGATAATGTACCCATTGGTTGAGTATCTTCCTCATGCAGTTACCATCATCTTGGGCACTGGTTATAGGAAGCTAAAACAAAATATACTCAGTCCCCTTTATTGCATTTCAGTCTCCAGCCCCCAACTGGGTCTACCAAAGAGGGAATTTGTTTAAAACACCATGCTCCTTACCAAAAAGGTTCTCCTGATCCCAAGGTTCAGCCACATTACCAGATCAATACAAGTTTGGATCTTACCCAAAATACCACACTACCAGTCAATCATTTACTAACTAAAACTACAGGTTTATTAATAAAAAGGAAAGAAACTATAAGAGAACTCTTAAAAGGTTAAAAATCACATATTAGGAATACATGAATACTGTAATGTTCACAAGCATGTATGTCAAATGACAAACATACAAGTGTTTTGAAAGTCCATATACATCAGGTTTTTGATCCTGTGTTTCACAGCTCTAGTTCTTAGAAACCCAGTCCAAAGGAAAAAAACTAAATAGACTATGTACAGAGTTTATTTTAATTTTCCCATAAGAATTAGCAGGATTATTCCAGGCTGGTGGTGGTTGGGATCTCAAACTTCCAGTCCAAACTTTCCCTGAGAAACTTGGACAGATGTGAGATAAAAAGGGTTATGCCCCAAGCTTCTTTTTTACAATTGTATCAAGGTGGGCCCTTACAGGTAAATTTCCTCATGGGGGCTTCAGACAATCCAGTCAGCAATAGCCATTTAAGCTCTTACAACAGTTCTCAGAGACTTTCTGGAGTGGAGAATAGCAATGTATATTGCCCTTCGAAGTAAAACCTTCACCTCCTAGGCAACACAGGTAATTAGCTGTATTAGCACAGTATAGACAGTTTACATTGTTACATCAAAGGGCCACCTAGATGCAGAGGAAGATTAGGGGCCTTCTGGGCCCCAGCCACCCTCACCTGGGGCCACAGCTCCCCCCTCTAGTCTAGTTCCTACCCCCTGTGGGAGGGCTGGTGCTGAAGTGGGGTGGGGTGCAGGGGCAGGAGCCAGAGGTCGGCCCCAGCCTGACTGATTGGCCTGCTGGGGCACTGGGATTGACCAGGGCACCCAGGGCGGCTTGAAGGCCACGCCAGAGGCTGTACTGCACAACTGGTGGCCCCGTCCCACCCAGGGGCAGGGCAGGAGAGCAGAGGCTAGCCTCCGGCCCAGGGCAGCTCTGCTCCCCTATCCCACTACCACACAGCTGAGGGCCCCCTATGTCGTGCAGACCCTTGGGCATAGACCCCATAGGCCCATGTGCTAATTCGCCCACATCTGAATGTTGTTTCATTCTGATGTCTTCAAACAAACAGAACAGTAATAATAAACTGTTTTCCTGTGTATCTACCTTTGCCAACCTCTAACAAAATAGATGTTTTTAAAGGTCAGATTTGGGTCATGTACTTGCAAGGGTGCCCTGTTATGCTAGACCTCAATGGCTAACAATGGAAATATCTAAAAAACTGGCAGTTACTTAGCCATTAATGCTAGGTATCTACAGGCACAGACACGGCCCAAGGAATCCAGAGTGCATTGCATGCATGTCTACCAACAGTGGAAGACGGACAAGCACTTGAAACAGCACCCAAGATTAACTGCCCACAAGGCACAAAAAGTTCACCTTCAGCAAACACTGAAAAGCAATAAAAATAGTGACTATGGGGCCCAC
This sequence comes from Podocnemis expansa, assembly GCA_007922195.1. Classification (NCBI taxonomy): domain Eukaryota; kingdom Metazoa; phylum Chordata; order Testudines; family Podocnemididae; genus Podocnemis; species Podocnemis expansa. The sequence continues at coordinate 9,775,076 of ML682069.1, forward strand.
ACTAGTTGATTATTCAAGAAGAGTGCAGGAAAAGTAAAATGGTTTTGGTCAGAGGAAAAGTCTTGTATGGCTAATGCTGAAAGTAATTATACCGCAGAGTTTGGAAAAGATGTTCAGTAATTATTACTAGTAAAATAATTTCAGTGAAACAGTTAATTTGAGTTGCATGTTACACTATGCAGTCATGAGTTATAGTCCATTTATAGTCTATATAATCCATTTATCAGAAAGTTTCTTGTTAATAAATTGATGTTCATTGTTTACTGTGAAACAGAAAAGGTAGATAAACAGCACGACTTGCTTTCACCAACCTATGAACAGAGCATGCTGCTGCTGGCTGACAAGTCTGTGTTAACCACCACAACCTAGGCTATACTTGGAACAAAAAAGTTGTGCAGTTTGACAATTTGCGCAAAATTTCAGGGGACAAAAAGTGCACTAAATCCTGAAGAAAAAAAAGCCAAGAAATCACTGATAGTTTCTTTTTATTAGAAATTTTATTTACATGACTGAATATTTACACAGATTGCCCAAGTATCTTGGTTTCATAAATAAATGTGTAAATTAAGTTTTGCAAATATTAGAATACAATCCTTTAAATAAAGTCCAACACTACAAAATTGTTATCAGAATCAATTAACACTGAGAATAGAGCACTTAACTAAATGTGTTGAGTTTAGCTTACATTTAAGCACACATTTTAAACTTGTCCTTTATCTCAAACAAGGTTGAAGGGCTATGCATTTTTTAAGTTCCATGATAACTGCGTCCTGGGGCCCCCCCCCCCCCCAAAAAAAAACACCATTCTGTGGAAAGGGTTTTTTAACTATCCAGTTAAGAAAGTTGATAAATTCTGACCAGCCCAAGGTCAGAATACAGAACCTGCTATACTTAAATCCTACTGTTCAATGCCTAACAGCAGAGGTCAAGGGAAGGCTGTAATAACAAAACACACACAGTTCAATCATCATTACTCCAAGAAAGTTCAGGGTTAGTTACTTTAGTTTTATATCAACTAAAGTGATGTCAGTTGAGCAGATAATTTTAGATGACTGTCCTAATCTCAGATACTGACAGAGGGCTAGCCATAAGTTACACCATGATACTAGTCATGCCAGCTGAAATCCAAAAAGCACTAGTCTTGTCATGTCAAGAGGACCTATCTAATGACCCTTTTAGGCAGAAACTGCCTAGAATGTGAGCAGGAAGACAGAAAAAAAAAAAAAAAGTATAAAAAATAAAGATTGCAAAGGTCAATGGGGGGTATATTTTGATTTTATATACATCAAGTACATTTACATACATCAAGTCATTGGTTTCTCATTAAAATGATTGATAGTTTTTGCACCATTCACCAGAAGGCTTTTGCAGCGCTCCAACAGATTCTGGAAAGTCTGAAGGTCAGATTTCCATGAAATGTCCCCAGTAAGAAGATACACACATGAAGTTTCTTTCAGCTGTTATGACGTGATGCAAAACTTGATTCAACTACAGACAGTCTTGCCTCCAGTGCTTTCAATATGGTTTCTGCCTGTTATATAAATTGGAGAAAGGTAGTTTCTCAGACATACACAAAATACATACAAAACAAAAACTACCACAAAAACTACAAAACAACTACCATTGACCATAAGAGATCCATAAATTTGTATTTTCAGTCTTTTCTCACCATCCAAACTAAGAAAGATTACCTAATATTTAGAGCTTCATTAATTCTGGCAGCCTGTTGCAGCAATGTAGCCACCACAACTATAGTAGAGTTATCTGACACTTGACTGAAAGTGTCAGAGTGCTACTGCTCCAAAGCTTCCCCCATTTTCAAGGCATCTGACAAAGTGGGATTTTCTCCCAAAATAAATTTGTTCGTCTTTAAGTGCCACAGAACTCATTGCTGATTTTACAGCTCTGCTGTGTTCATCTTTTGCAATACAAGCTTAGCTTCTCTCCGAGGTTTCACTCATATGCTCTCTTAAGTATTAGCCTGGCTACAGAATTATGGAATGATAGGACCCCAGAATCTCTCTCAAAGGAAGGCATTTCCAGAGTTGTTAATATTTTATAGCTCTGCTCTAATCCCCTGGAAAAATATTTCGAGTTTGTTTACCCAGGAAAGTGATTTAATGTTGAACTGCTTTACACAAAGAATCCTTAGTGAACCATGAGTATAATCAAGTTATTTCACTTCATGGCTACCAACCAAGCTGGTCAGAAATCCAAAAATGCCTTTAGTGAAAAGTTTTATGTTTGCCAAAATTGTATCTAGAGGGAAATTCCAAACAACTACATACACACAACAGGCTATAGTTAGCCATATAAAAATGAATTGTTACAATGTGCATAAAAATTAAGATTGTTTGACTGAACTCAGCAGCGATTAAGTGGGATTATTAATTTTAGCTATAAATCTTCTTGAATTGTAGTGAACTCAACTTCTTAAAATGAACTCTTACCCTTTCTAGTGCCTCTTCTAAGCTAGCTCGACTTTCAAGAGTTAAAGGTTCCTCATCAGTTAGAGCTTGTTTTTCTGAAGACCCTAGGATGTAACTGAAATAGTAAAGTTTCAGTTCACATGATTATCAGTCATAATGCAAGACAAGGGAACATCAGCTAAAAGACCATTTGGCAATAAAAGTAGCTCTCTCTAACAGTAACAAAAAAGCTCATGTGATTAGTCAGTGTGAGTAAAATACTGATTTTTGTTCTACATTAAAAAAAAATCAGATTTAAGTAATATAGTGGTTAATATTAAATAAAGCCTTATGCTAAGGCCTCTACTTACTATGGATTATCACAATAGTCTAAATTAAAGTAACAGTAAGAAGTACATGCCTCCTGCTCTAGTTTTCAGGAATGTCAAGCCACTGAACAGGTGGAAATCACTGGCTAGGTATCTGGAAACAGAATCTGTTGAAGTGCTAAACCAGCTTTGACTGCATTAGTTTCTTCTCCAAGTGCAGAGAACATTTTCATCACTTCAGTTTATTCAAAGATTGTTCAACAATTAATTCATTCAAAATTAAGAAGCCAGTCAAGACTTAGGGGGAAAAAAAACACGGACAATATACTCCTTTTCCAATCTAGGAACAAAAATTAGGTGAGAGAATGAGATCTGCTACTTCTAAACCCACAAAGAGCACAGTGATCAGAACCAACGAGTTTAATTAACTACAAATTGATTTGGTAAACAAAGGAAATACTGTTAGTGTAAATGCAAAACTTCTTTTGATGAAGGTTTCTTATGTATCGGTACATTTAAGGTAGTTTTATTTAATTAAACACATTTTAAAAAACTGTTGTGTACCATAACTGAATTTGAATTTCCACACACAAAGCTCTTAAGTCAAGTAAAAACATTAAGAATCTCAATGAACATTATTAAGCTATACAACTGCAGCAAATAGTGTAGTGGCTAGCACCAGTGCTTAACATGCAGAAGGTCCTGGGTTCAATTCCCAGGGGGTTGGACTCAATGATCTCACGAGGTCCCTTCCAACCCTATGATTTGATTTGATTGTCTACTTCCCTGGTTAGCAAAAAAGCACAAAGTTTAACATAAAGCATATGTTTAATTGCAAATCAACATGTTTTAATGGTTATCGACCAATGAGAATAAATTTTCCTCAGAAAAAGGATTAAGAGTAGAACCGCAAAACAAAATTTAAGTCTCTCTCAATAAGTCCACCCTCTTAAATAACAACTTAGTCTAGGATTCAGTTACTGAAAAATATCTTAAACCAACTCTTTTGCATAATGAAAAATGTCTTTCAAATAATGCAGCTATGGCAGCACCTGAACTTCAGGCTTTAAGCACAACAAGGCCAATGCAGCAGCATACCTGTATTTCACCACCATGTTGTCACTCTGCTTACTCTGTCCTTTAAGTAAAATCTGTTCCATTCTAAAGACAGATCAGCATCCATCTGAACTTAGCAGCCAGTGACTGTGGTATGCATCCAAGTGAAGTGTCTTTGGAATGGGACTGAGGCACCTCCTGGCTGCATTGGGTATACAGTGTAATTTTATACACTTGTGAGTTGTACTGTCTGACAGGGGTGTCTGACCTTTTTGGGTGAAGGGCCACATTGCAATTCTTTTCTCAATCAGGGGGCCAGTGAGAAAATTTGATAGACAGACATACAATTCGATCTTATTAATAAACTTTAATAAAATAATGATTAGTGTGATATTTGGCATTGCTTTTGCTTCCACTGTGTACAGAGGGCAAGGGAAGGTAGGGGTGCCTGTGTGAGGGGGAAAGCAGAGCATGGGTAGAAATTAACAAGGGGTCTGGCCAGCTCCAGCTCCCAGGCTCTTGAAGCAGTACTCCAGGGGCCAGATGACAGCCCTTGACGGGCTAGAGTCTGCCCCCCGCCACCACCCACCCTGGCTGCAGGTTGGACGAGCCCAGTCTAAAAGAATACCCACAATATTAACATATCAGGTCTTATGCAATATTACGCACAGAATGTTTTCACAACGTAAGTGTTGCAGTATGGGGAGCATTAACAGAGAACACCGCTTTTGAACAACAAAGAGTTTAAAGAGATAACCAATAACCTCCATTTAACATTGGTCATCCTAACACAAGTTTTGCACAGTTATCTGATTCCTAAATGTCCAATGATCACAAACTAAAAGGCACCCAACAAAGAAGGCAAAAAACAATTAGCTTATTTATCTGACAACTTGAACCATTATGCCTCATCCTTACCTTTCAATAGAGTCAACACTGAAGCAAAATAAGTCTCGCTTGTAGTCAAGATGTTTTGGGGTACATCTGTAGATGTTCCCAAGGGTCATTGAACAGGCATTGCAGAACAAAGTTTCAATCATGCTGTAAGCAAATATGTAACCAGTGCTTTAGAAAACATTTAAATTGATTCTAACTCATTCACTCCTGGTCTTAGACTAGAGTATCTGTTATCACTGTGTGTAAGTGGTGTAAATCCCCTTAGAAAACACTGCCAAATGTAGTTATTTGGTACCAAAAAAAATTATATGGTATATTCATGTATGGTTTGTTTCATTTGTATTCCAAATATACAATCTCTGAACCCTATCAATTATCTTGGCAAGGCATGTTACCCATCTATACAGCAGATGATAGACCATCCCAGAGGAACCTGACTTCTGAAATGGTATTTTAGTTTACACTATTTATAACTCCCCCTCCAGCAACATCAGAAGGAGGTACAGGACCTCCTTTAACTGGAAAAATTCCAAAGGGGTAGCCGTGTTAGTTTAGTCCAGCAAAAAAAGAACCACCACCACCACCACACCAAGGAGCCCCATTGCACTTCAAGACTAACAGATTTATTTATCGCATGCGCTTTCTTGGGAGAAAATCCCACTTTCCCAGAAACTTTGAAGACTGGAGAACTTAAAACAATCATGGAGTCCTGTGACACTTTTAAAGACTAACACGCTTATTTACTTATAAGCTTTCGTGGGAGAAAATCCCACTTTGTCAGATGCTTCAAAGATGAAGCACCCGATGTGGGATTTTCTCCCACGAAAGCCCACACGAAAAATCAATCTGTCAGCCTTTAAGTGCCACAGGACTCCTTGGGGGTTGCGTGGTTTTTTTTGTTTTGTTTTGTTTTGTTTTTTGGGCGCTAGACTAGACTAACACAGCTGCCTCTTTGGAACTTAGGAAACATTTGGCAAGACCCTTTGCTCTTGGCCCAGTTTGGACCTTATCTGAGAGTGCCTTAGCCTATTATTAGTCAGCTGGGATTTGGCAGGTTTTTGAAAGTTTCCCCTCCAGCATGCATAGATGTAGCAGTCACCTGGCCAACCCCAGCATCTCTTCTGCAGCATGAAAAGGGCAGGACACAGGGGGCCACTCAGGCACCAGTCCAGGCTGAGGGACTGGAGAGCGACAGAGGCGGGGCCATATTGTGCAGGGGCGCCCTGTGCCCAGACCGACCCCAGATGTCAGGCAAAAAGAGGACACATCTTCCTTTTTACCTCCAAGTCCTCCATCCGACATGCATTTTAAAAACACATGATTTTGTCTGGCTTTTTTATTTACAGGGGTTAAAGGATGCTGGAACACCCTATTTTTAGGGGGAAGCCTTCCAGGGCTCCCTAAAAACAGAAGAATATGACATTAATGCTACATTTTCTCCATGTGTCCTCCAATGTCCTCCTTTTCCCACTTCCCGCTCCTCCTTTTGGTATCTGGTAGCCCTACCCCAGCCTCACTCACAGGGCTATTTCCCTGCCACACCTCGTACACCCCCCTGAATTTCCCAACATCCCCAGGTGTCAGCTAGTGACAGCGTTACACCAATTTAGCGAGCACCCCAACACTCCCGTACACCTCCCCCTAAGTTTAAGCCCTGGGGGAAGAGCGGCCACTCACCATCCGCACTCGCCGGGCCGGCTGGAGAGTTTCTGCTCCGAGTCCACCGAGACGCTGAGGGAGGCGCCTGCAACGCACAAAGGGGCCCAACGGTCACTAACGGTCACCGGCCGGGGAAGGGGCGCCGGGGGGGGGGGGTTGCGGGGACTCACTGCGCAGCAGGACGCAGCCGCTCTCCTCGTCGTTGGCCACCCAGCTCAGCGTGTCCCCCACGGGCCGCCTGCAGCCGGCGCACAGGAACACCATGGGCAGCTCCTCCCGCCCCTCCGGGCCGCCCGCCGCGCCCCGGCTGCTCTCCGCCTCCAGCAGCGACAGCGACGCCTCCAGCTCCGGCCCCGCGCCCGCCATGGCCGCCCGCCTTCAAAACTCGCGGGCGCGCGGCCGGAACCGGAAGCGGCGGCGCAAAGCCCCGCCCAAGAGAAGCCTCTCGCGCAAAAGTCCCGCCCCTTCCCTTCCCTTTGTCTCCGGCGCGTGCTGGGGGCGGGGCTGGCTTGGCGCATGCGTGCCCGCGCTACGCCTGGGTTCTGTAACTCGTGTCTAGGGCGGCGAAGGGCTGTAGTGGCGCTAACTCTTCTCTGGCGCCCCCTGTGGCCGGGAGTGTATGAGCACAGGCCCTGCAGTGCAGGGGGAGGTCGGGGTGGCAGGGAAGGGCACTGGGGTGCTTGGCTGGAATTGCCCAGCCAAGTTCCAAAGGGGCGGCCGTGTTAGTCTAGTAAAGCAAAAAGAGCAAGGAGTCCTGTGGCACTTAAAGACTAACAGCTTGATTTATCGCATGAGCTTTCGTGGGAGAAAATCCCACTTTGTCTGATTTTCTCCCACAAAAGTTCATGTGACAAATAAAACTGTTAGGCTATGTCCACACATACATCATTAGTTTGAAATGAGTTATTTCTAAATAAAGCCCTTATTTAGAAATAAAGTCCTTGTTTCAAAATAAGTTAATTCGAATTAAGAAAATGTTAATTTGAATGAAGGGAAAGCCTGGTTATTTCGAAATAAGGCCGTTTGCACATCTTGTTTCAAAACAGTTGTTTCGAAACAATGGTGTTGTTTCGAAACAACATGTCCAAACGGCCTTATTTCGAAATAAACATTTCAAAATAACAGCCATTTTGAAATGAATGAGGTTTAAGCTGTTTCGAAATGACAGTTCTTATTTCAAAATGACAGAGCCCGTCATTTCAAAATAAGAAAACATCACGTGTATCTAATCTTTTTTATTTCAAAATAACCTGTGTTATTTTGAAATAAAAGAGACATGTGGACATACCCTTAGTCTTTAAGTACCACAAGATTCCTTGCTTTTCTTTGCCCTGCCAAGGTGACTTCTTGGGTGCTGGTGCTGGCTCTGGCTCTTCTCTTCCCTCCTCAGCCAGCCTAAGGAAACTCTTTCTCAGCTGAACTAGGGGAGCCCTGCCCACTTCAAGAACCAGTGGCACCTGTGTCCTAGCTAAGCCTCCAGAGCAGAGGGGACTTCTCCCTACACGGCCACATTAGGCAGGGGGTGATATTCTTGGTATTGCTGCATGCAGAGGCTGTTGTAGGGCATCCAGCACTCCACCCAGCTTCTGCCCCTGTCAGCTGGCAGTTCTAGGAGCCATAGAGTGCTTGTAAAGGAGAGAGGCTGCCTGGGCTGGCATGGTGGATGGATTTGGGAAGGAGCAACGTATGGGCTTGTGGTGGGTTTTTTAAGAGAGATGTTGTTTTACCCAGGCAATTTGCCTCTTTTCAAATATTAACAGCATTGGACCAACAGCAGTCACAGTGGCATCTTCCCTAATCTTGCCATCTTCACGTGCTTGGCTCTAAGCCCTCCCCTCTACATTTGCTTCTCACTAGTCAACTTTGAGCCGGTGGGATCCAGGCCAGCTGCACAAGTCAGTCTTTGCATACAGAAGGTGAAGTTTGCGGAGGAAGTAGAAAGAATCTAAGCAGCTAGATGTATCCTAAATGAGTCCAGAAGCAGGATAGGAGCCATTTGGAGCAAAGCAGGGAGCCATGAAGAAGCTGTGAGTAAGCCATTCAGCAGAAAAAAAGCATTGTTCAGGTTTTTCTCTCCAAATAAACTAGCATTTTGTGGCTGGTGGTGCAATATGCATTTTAGGTTATTTTTTTCTACCCCTTCTAAGCAGAGTATAATCTCTTTTGCACAGGTTTGGATAAACAGTGGTGACCCCTGACATTTGAAGAATGTTTTGTATGCAGTTTTTCCACATATTACTAACTATGCTCAGAGCAGCAAGACCAGAGCCTTACTAGGTGGAGGCAAATCAGGCCTAACAGAAAGAGACTTAATTAAATGGAACAGCTCAAACTTTTGAGTCTGGATTTTGCCACCTCTTGTGCCAAGTACTCTATTGTGACTAACGACATCACTGGGAAAATAATTATCTCTTCTCCCCGCCCGTACTTCAAGCATTTGATACAGCTTTGTTCAAATTCCAAAGTAGTAGCTGTGCTAGTCTAGTCCGGCAAAACAAACAAGGAGTCTCGTGGCCCTTTTAAAGACTAACAAATTTATTCCTCATGAGCTTTCGTGGGAGAGAATCCCACTTCATCAGATGCTTGAAGTGTCTGACAAAGTGGGATTCTTTCCCACGAAAGCTCATGAGATAAATAAATTTGTTAGTCCTTAAAAGGGCCACAAGACTCTTTGCTTGTTTAGCTTTGTTCAAAGTCACTTTCATTGCTTCTCCTTTACAGTCAGTCAGTTTCCCCTGTGGGTCTTTCACAAAGCAGCAGAAGAGAGAAAACATCTTAAAAATAGAACAGGATGGCTGTAAACTCACAAAAAATGGATCAGTGGTTAGAGATCTGATCTGGGCTGTGGAAGGCAAACATTCAATTCTTGCTGTGCGATGGGCTTCCTGTGTCACTAAGCAAGTCGCCAGGGCCGCATTAAGGGACCCTAGGCTGCCCACTTTCATGGGCTCCCCTCCTGGGTCTGGGGCACCCCCCACACACTGTGGCTGCCAGCCTGGGGCAGGGTGGGGAGTCATTAGGGCATGCTGGCCCCAGGGCTGTAACTAGGGCAGGGTGACCGGAGCTTTGCCCTGGGCACCATACCAAGCAGCTCCATTTGACCATTTGATTGAGGGGCATGCATTTTGTGCTGCTCCCCAGGTGCCAAAATACCTAGCTTTGGTGCTGCCCAGTGCCACTCAGCAGACCCACCAGTCACAGACTCAGTGCTTGGCCCTGGGGGGGGCCAAGCTGGCTGGTGCTTGGGGGTGGGGGGAGCTCTGGAGCCAGAGCCCACGGTCTCTGGCGCTCCTGCCCTGCTCTACCATCAGTTTGACTGGCTGGGAGCAGGGCGGATCAGCTCATGCAGCAGTGATGCAGGGGCAGGGTGGGGCCAACTGGAGAGTGGGGTACTTTCTGGCTGCAGCCCTCCAGAGCCTGTCAGTGCTGTCAGGCTGCCATGCTAGGGCTCCCAGGGGCCCAGCAGACAAGACCTGCCAGGCCAGCGTGAGCCACAGGGGCCGGCCAGCACTGCGCTGGCCTGAGTGGGCTGTATTTTTGGAGGCCACAGGGTCCCCCTTTAGGCCAGGGCCTGGGGGCTGCAGCCCCTAAAACACCTGCCTTAATCCAGCCCTGCAAGTCACATAAGGTATGTCTATGTTACAGCACAAAGCCATGGCACTGTAGCTATGGTACGGTAGTGTAAACTCATCCTACATCAGGAGAATGGAGCTTTCCTTCAACATAATTTATCGACCTCTCCAAGATCTGGTGGCAAGGCCAACAGAATAATCTTTCCATTTACCTACCATTATCTACACCAGAGGTTATGTCAACCAAACTATAGGTCTCAGGGTATGAAATTTTTCACAGCGATGTAGTCCATCTGACTATAGACCACATCTTGGTCTGTTTAGCCCAGATCCTCAAAGGTAATTTAGACACCAAACTTCGTTGATTTTAGTGGATGTTAGTAGCATAAATTCCTTTATAAATCTGGGCCTCAGTTACCCATCTGTAATACTCAGATAATCTTACTTCTCAGGGTGTGTTGTGAGGATACATTAAATATTGGTGCTAAACTGCTGTAGCAATGGGAGTCATATAAATATGTAACATAAACAAGTAGGTGTAGTGCTTTTTGAAAGTGACAGATTTAATTTTAACTAATCTGCCTCCTACCGCTGTATTTTTGATTCCTGCTTCAGGTTGACAACAAATGCTCCTCTGCATTTTGTTTGTTTTAGAGATGATAGTAGAGCCCCTATGCTACACAGTTATCAAATGGAAAAATCTGGCACTATTCAAATATCACATTTAGTCACCATCAAACTCCTGTCACCAAATATTGTGTCTTTTGAGATGAAGTTTTCTGGGACCTGAGCCTGAAAAAACAGTTATCTCTGATTGGGACAACCAGGATGTATTTCATAGTTCTAAGGAATACAGTTTAAAACTGGCAGAGTATCTGTCTTCTTGTTAATGTTAGTAATTTCTTTTCTACTAAATGGTTTGAGTATGCACATATGTGTTTTGTGTAGCCATTTCAAAGGTTACTGTTGAAAACACCAAATCTATTCTACTTAAATCCTCCCTCGTGTCTATTTTTACATCATGTTGTTGTTCTTGTTGGGGATGACTGGTGTTAAGGAAAATCATTTTAAATATTTGATACCAAATATCCATCTGTTCCAATACCATCTTTTATTTAAAGAAGAATTTATCAGATGCTTGAGGGTATGTGGATCATAAAGTCATTATTAATTTTTAAGTAAAGCTCTTTTCAGTACACCAGGAATATTTGTTTCAGAGGACTAATCATGTTGCTAGTTATTCATTGAGAATAGCTTATGTCTCAATTTGGCTTTTTGTTCTTTCTACTACTGTTTACTTGACAGCCATATTAATATAAAACGAGGGGAAATAGTTAGGACATAATTGCCCACCAGCAATAGAGGACTGCATGTGTAAGGTAGGTATTAGGTGGTTGTCATAGGCTGACATTCATTTCTGCTAAATGGTTCTGGTATCAAGGCAGTCCTTGAGTTGCAGGATATGAGGACTTCCAGAATGATTTACACAGGCATCAGTTATGCAATCTTTATATGAGGACACTGAAGTGTAGTCGAAAATAAGTGTATTAGATAGGAGTCCTGAGCTGATTAAAATGCACTACCGATATGGCTATCAGAACAAATTCATCTGAATATTATTGGTCTTATGAATATTACTGGGACTATTTGGATCCAGTTCCTGTAGACGAAAGACAGTTGAAGGCTAATAAATGTAAGTATTGCATAGTAGCTGTTATTGATCTAATACATGACACATTAGATAACAACAAAAAAGGCTGAATAATTTTGCTTAATACCATCACCATCATACATTTCTCAGACACATGCAGACACACACACGCACACGATTTGTGTAGAGGACTATCTGTTTTTCCAGACTCTCAGCACTGATGAAATTTTAATAGCATTTGTTACTAATACTGCAATATTATTTTGTTTACTGTACCATGTTTATTTTTTAGAAAAATTTTTATATTTATCCATCTAACTGGAAAGACAGAATTTTTTTTTAACAATTTAGTTACTAAGTGGAAGCCTACTCTGAAATGTTGATCAGTAATTTGATGTACTTCTGTTTGCATAATAGAGTAACAAAATGTTATTTTTGTTTGTAGATTTTTTTGTTAGTGTTTTCTTCATGGATTACCAGGTTTATATTAAAATTGATGTAAGTTTTTAAATCATTTTAGAGAAAGAAGTTACATTTTAAATAAACAGTAACAACATACTTTTAGAATTTCTTTTATGTGACATTCATCTCTAACTAATCAATGTTTATCATCATAACAAAAATAATGCATTATAAAGTGAATGATTGAGTAGTGTGAAAACCGAAGACCATGTGTTTTTATGAATTGTACATAAAGTACAACCGTGGAAGTAGCCTTTGATATTTATTTTCGGTTGATGTAAAAATAAAACATCTTTCACTTCATCTAACTGCACTTGAAGAAAATTAATGCTTATTACTCAAAATGCAATTCTAATATAATTTTAAATTATTATCGAGCATGATAGATCAAATTCATTCCTAGTTAACTCCACTGGCTTTTCTGTAGGATGATGCTATGGCTAAATTAATCGGCAATGAATTTAAAACCAATATGTACTGGAATTTATGGTTAACTGACAAAAGACAAAAAAGATTTTATTATGGACGTTACTGATTTCTGTTTAGTTTACAGTTACCACAGACATTTTGGTACATACACACACAGTGTTAAAACAACTTCTCACCTTGTCATCAATGATCTAATCTATGAGGCATAAGTGTTAGTCTCGAAAGACTTTTGCTTATTTGTATAACAGTGGTACAGGAAACATTCCTTATAGTGCAAAGTAATTGATAATACTGAAATTGTCAAATTGGAAAAATCCTGAGCTTGGCCTCCTAGTGAAGTATAGCTATGGTTGGTATACCTGGGAAGGACCGGGAGCATAAGCTACTATATATTGATTTTTCAACCCCTGGTGATCTTAGCAACTCCTTTATTGAATTAATTTAAATCTTAATTGATTAGATTTAATGCCTTTAGATACATTGTATTAAAATGCAATAGCATGTGTTTCTTGTGGGACGATATGTATCTTCTCTAGAGGGAGGGAGTTACTAATCTATTTCTTCTGCTATCAATCCTCTGAAGCCATCTTCCCAGGGAGGTTTGCATATGCCAGTTCCAACAGTGTTCTCCAGAGACTAACAGACAAAAAATGGTGGTTTGGATAAATGGCCTACTTTTAAACCAGCTCAGGACTTCATTCTGATCTAGCAACTGGACAGGACTCCTGATCCTCAGAGGACCTTAGAATATGGTTGAAAGATCTGGGTGCATGTTCTAAGCTGGAGCTATGATGAATATGTAACCCAGTGCTTCCCAACTGGTGTGCAGCAGTACCACCTAAAGTGTGCCATGCAAATCCTCAAGAGCTGGGGTGATTTTAAATTTCCCTTCCTGCTCAGCCCAGCCATGTGGGCTGTGCAGGGCCAGGGAAAAAGCTTACAGCAGAGTTTGTTCCTGTTGGCTGCAGGAAAGTGTGGGCTGGGGAAAGGGGGTTGAGAGGTTGGGGGGAGCGGGCATTGGGGTTTGGGAGACTGCTAGGGGCATGGAACAGTGGGGAGGGGCGGAGAGCCGCCAATGGCCCCATTCCGGTCCCAGCCACCCAGTCCTGCCCCAGCTGGGGATCCCCGAAATTGGGGGCAGCAGTAACAGCCATGGCCCCATTCTGGCCCCGCTCCAGGATGTCCCCAGCAGTGGCCCCATTCTGGGGTGTCCTCAGCGGTGGCCCCATTCGAGGGTCCCTGGGCCTATTGGCCCCAGCTCTGTCCAGGGGTCCCCAGAGCCAGTGGTGAAGGCAGCCGCGGCCCCATTCCAGCCCTGCTCTGGGGTGTCCGTGGTGGTGGCAGCCCCATTTTGGGGTCCCTGGGGCCATTGGCCATAGGTTTGTCCAGTCCCCAGCAGTGGTGGCTGCCTGAGCCTGCCCCTCGTAGGGGTTTCCAGAGCCGCCAGAGGCCTCATTCCAGTCCCGGCCAGGGGTTCCCAGAGGTGCCAGGCAGCAGTACTGATCTGGGCTGCCCCGGTGAGACTTGTGGTGGCAGGACCCAACCCAGCGGCTTCCCCAAGACTTGAAACAGGGAGTCAGTATAGGGGGTTTTTGGGGTGGTCACTAACTTGGTATAACACTGTTACTAGTGGACAACTGGGGGGTGCTGGAAATTCAGCGGGGGTGTGGGGGGGTGTTAGGTAAATCCCTGATCCAGCCCCAGCCAGGGACCCTGGGATGCAGGTAGCAATATCTGGTCCTGGCCCCAGTGGCTGGAGCTGGATTGGGTGGGGCAGGGGTGGCTTTTTATAGCTGCCTGTCCCAAGGGCAGCTTAAAAATCCACCCACTGGGGGGGAGGCTGACAGGGGCCTGGCAGGGACAAGGGGATAGGGCCTGATGAGGTGGCGGCCAGAGGGCTAGTTCTGGCCCCTGCAGTGATGGGAGGGTCCATCACGGGCAGCAGGGGGCTGTGGGGTGGGGCAGGACCCACCGGTGTGGGAGGGAACTGCTGTGGGGTGAGGATCTGCTCTGGGTGGCAGGAAGCCACTGGGGAGAAGGGGGGAAGCGGGTGCTGTGCCATGCTCCCCTGCCCTACCCTCCCACTCCCTAGGTTCCCCCTGCCACCCAACGAAGCCACTCCTGTTCTCCCTTCCCCTCCTGCCACCCTTGTCCTCTTTTGCCATCCCTGCCCTGCTCTGCTCCCCACACTCACTGCTGCCACTGCACACAATTCCTGACCTCCCTGCTCTTGCCACCCCTCCTCTGCTACCCCCTGCCACCCCACAAAGCAGCATTTCCCAACCAGTGTGCCATGGTTCATGAATATTCATAAGTTATTTTGAGTTACTCTGAATATTCATGAGTTTTTTAATGGTGGTGTGCCTTGAAAAATTTGAAGGTATCAAGGTGTGCCATGGCAGAGAAAAGGTTGGGAACCACTGGTGTAAGCACAAGGAATTCCCTTGTGTGTGGCAGCTGAACAACTACTCAGTGGCATGCTGAGGCTATCTCTAGGGTCTCAAACTCAAACCACAATGAGGTCCGCATGAGGACTAGTAAATTAGCCCAAGGGCTGCACCACTGAAATCTTTTCACACAACGATATTGCAAAGATCAGTAACAATAGCGTCGTTGTGGGCTGCAGGAATAGCTTTAGGGGGCCACATGTGACCTGCGGGCCACATGTTTGAGACCCCTGGGCTATCTGGTGCTGCATCGCATGCCCCACCCTCCATGCCTTGTGCAGCCCCTCCCAGCACAGGGCAGGAGGGGTCCCAGGGCCAGGCCAGCGCCACACCAGGGCCGGATCAGAGGAATCCCAGTCCAGGCTGCCCGGTTTCGGGGCATCATCCCCACCCTCCCACTGTGACCTCACAGGCCAGATTGACACAGAGGGGTGGAGTGGCCATGGCCCTGGCACTCAGAGGAGGTTGTGCCGCCCTCTCTCAACTGCAGAGCAGCATTCCTGCCCGCTCTGCCCCCATCCAGCTGTCATGCCCCAGGGGGCAAAGAGTGGGCCAGTGTGTGGTTGCTGCTTTCTGGGCATGGGGCCCTGGAGAGGGGCCGTCCAGTGGCATGCTGGCTGCTTTGCCCCCCCCAGCCCCTTCCCTCAGGGCCTGAGGCAAGGCAGCTTCTGTTCAATGCTGAGAGGACCCAGGGACCGAGGGCAAAGTGACCCAAACTCCCCTGAGTGGGCCCTCACCAGGGCCTCACCCCCTGGAAAGCAGCAGCCCACATTCTGGCCTGCTCTACGCCCCCAGGGACAGGGCAGGCAGGAATGCTGCTCTGCAGTGGAGGGAGAGCAGTGCAACCTCTGGCCCAGCTTACCCTCCCAGTGCCAGGGACCACAACCATCCCACCCCCACCACACCACACCAACCAGAGTGGTAGGGCAGGAGTGGGATCCTGAAATTGAGCAGCTTGGGCTGGGACACCTCTAATCTGACCCTGGTGTGGTGCCAGCCCAGTGCCTCCATGTAGCCTAGCGCCTGGGGGGTCTGGGCCTCCCCCATCCTCTAAGTCAGTACACTACTGGGACTGCTCCTGCCAAAATCCATGTTAGAATGAACTCTGGTAAACATATTAGCAGGTGTGTAGTTTCTTTTATTGTTTTTAATTTTTTTCTATAATGCCTTTTATCTTAAGAATAAAGTAGACTTGCATAGGAAGTTCATCACTTGTGTAGCTATGTGGGCAGAGTTGGCAATGGGACTTGTCACAAGGATAAGTACTTGGCTTAGTGTTCCTGTTGTATGGTGTGTAGTTGCTGGTGACTATTTGCATAAAGTTGGGGGCTGTCTCTAAGGGAGGAGTGGCCAATCATGATGATGCTATCATGGGACCTAACCAGGTCAGCCACTTCATCAAGAGCTTAGTCACCTGTTCATCTACCAATATGATATATGCCATCATGTGCCAAAAATGCCCTTCTGCTGTATACTTTAGCCAGACTGGACCTATCTTTGCATAGAAGCAAAAATGGACACAAATCAGATATCAAGAATGGTAACCTTCAAAAACCAGCAGACAGACATTTTAATCTACCTGGACATCCTATAAAAAAAATGTGTTATTTACACTACTTCAGGGGAAAAAAAGATTGGAATGTGAAATTGCAGAATTGGAATTTATATGCAAACCTGATACCTTTACACTGAGTTTGAATAGATCTCTTGAATGACTGAGTCATTACACAGTAATTTCCCTTAAATAACCTTTCTCAGCTCCTGCCTCCCTATTCCACAGTTTGAATCCACAAATCTTATGTAAAGATTCTATCCCTCTAAATCTGTTTGAATTAATCTTGTGACTCAGCTGTCCCTGTATCTATATATTTACAGCTAACATGCTATATTTTCCATTTCATTCATCTGCCAAAGTGGGACTGGTCCCATGAAAGTGCATGCAATAAATAAATTTATTAGTCTTTTAACGTGCCACTAGCCATGTCACGCTAGTTCAGCAGAACAAAAAGTAGTCTTGTGGCACTTTTAAAGACTAACACATTTATTTTTCATATGACCTTTTGTGAGTGAAGTTCCACTTAGATGCCAGAGTGGAGAAACTTAGGGTAGTTTTCTCCACTCTGTCATCTGAGGAAGTGGAACTTCATCCACAAAAGCTTATGTGAAAAATAAATTTGTTAGTCTTTAAAAGTGCCACAAGACTCCTTTTTTGTTTTACAGAATTCCTTGTTTGTTTTGCTGACATAGACTAACACAGCTACTCCTCTGGGAAATGAATAATACTCTTACTCACAAAAGATGGAGACCTTTCTCCCTCCGCCTAGTTTTGGGTTGGGGGGGGGTTATAAATTGAAATTACTAGATTCAGTTCACACTATTTTTCATCATTTCTAGCCCTTGAGTCTTGCTTGGAGGGTGAACACGTTGTCTCTCCCAATAAAAAAGTCCTTCTACTGCTTACCTTAAGATTTGGGAGTGGAGCCATGCTAAGTACTCTACAATCCCATCTTCCCTAGCTAATATTTCTCAGGCACTCTGTATGTACACTGTACCTCCTCATATCCTGGAAGTAATCTTTTGAGGGAATTGTGCAGCATCCTGAATCTGAGTCAAAACTCTGAGCCTTAACTACATTTAACAATTCCTTCTTCAAACCTGGATTGATTACGAAAACCAAAATGAGGTGAAACTCTGGTAGGCTTGGCATTTTCTTGCAATCATTTGTATAGTCCTGGTACTCCCAGTGTGCCCAAACGACAACTGCCTCATAAGAATCATAGTAGGTAAGTCCAAACTTTAGACAAATTTAAAAGGGAACAAAATGAGAACCCCCAATAAATTAATTAATGGGCCTAGCTGATACCTTCCAGATGTCTTCAGTAGGAGTATGTAATCATACATATGGAATTTATTTCAATGAACATGAATGATTTTTGTTCTTTGAGGTAAAAGTTTATTTCATCTTAGTCAATATTTGTCTGTTGAGTCAATAACCCTTGTTTTTCATGTCAGTAGACATTTACATGTGCTTATAAATTCATTATATTTCACAGATGTTTTGTCCCGGCACCCCACAAAATGAAGGCTGAGTAGCACAGTTCCACAGTGACCTCAGAAGGGAGCATTCAGTCCTGGAAATGTCATCTAAATATTAAACATGCTTATCATGATTAAGCAAGTGCCAGAACTATTTGAAAGCTGCTTTCCAGAATTTTCCATTGGACTGACACATTTCTAGACTTAAAAGTGACATCACTTTTCAACAAGCTGTTCCCTACTTCCTTAGACTTTGAAAGATCAATTTTAAAATTCCTGGGTGGCAAGAGTTTAAGAGCCAATTTCCATCCTTTGGAGTACATTCACAGAGCTCCTACTGAGTTCAACAGATGGTGTAGTTATGCATCTAAGGGCAGAATTTGCCTCAGAGACTGTTAGACTGAGCAACATGGGTGCAATTTTCCTTGAAAATAATTGGTGCACATACTGGTGGTTGTGATTCTCTGGTGGGAACTGAGTTGTGTAATCTGCACATGCATAAAATTTTTACAATGCACCTAAGTGCAATATGTTGCTTCCCAAACATATCTGCTGTGCTGGTCATCCCCAGGATTAGAGCAGGGAGCTAGAGTTAAGAATGCCAATATGTCATTCCCAGATATACCATACAGTGGCTTGCTATATGACTTCAGATAGTCACTTAACCAATTTTCGCCTCAATATCCCTATCTTGAATAGAGGAAATAATGCTGTTCTGTCTCCAGAGGGGCAGCCACGTTAGTCTGTGTAGAGCAAAAATAATGAGAGTCCTGTCACACCTTAAGGACTAACAGATTTCTTCAGGCATAACCTTTTGTGGGCTCAAACCCCCTTTGTCAGATGCATGAGGTGGAACTACAGTTGAGAGGTGTATATATACACATGCCAGGATGGAGGAGGGCAAGTCAATTCAGAGGAGAGATGGGGCCTATTCATACCAGTTGATTAAAGGGAGAGAATGTGTGAACAGGGACAATCACTTTTTGTAATGTGCTAACTGTTCCAAGTCCCTATTCTGACCCAGTCTGATTGTGTTAAACTTGCAGATTAGCTCCAGCTCTACAGTGTCACCCTGAAGTCAATCTCCAAAGTGTTTTGATTGAAGCTGTTCGTGACTCATTGAATTGATTTGATGGCCGCCCCTCCCGGGCCATCACTTAAGTGTGTAAAGAATGTTAAGGGGAGCAGATGGCCCCTTCAACTTAACTAGATGGCCGTTGTCACCCCATTGTCTCCATTGGGCTTGGCATAGGTGGGCACTGCCTAACTGCAAGGTCCTTTGTAATACTGAAGACATGACACATCACCTTTGTTTCCCACATTCCCTGTAATCAGGGAACTGGTGGAAAAACAGCTTAAAAGCTCAGAGTTTGGGGTGATCAGGCAGGACAGTTCCTGACACCCTGCCTGGCCTGATCACCCAGACGCTGACCTCCTCCACTCACGAGTTCTTCCCCGAGCGTACCACGATTGAACTGCCGGCCGAGTAACAAGTCTCTCTCTCCTGCCTGTAATGCTTCTGTTGCTGCTGGTGGTATTGGTAAGAGCCTGCCCCTGCGGCCTTCCTCAGTAAAGTTACTTTCTTTTCATGTTGCTGCCTTGCCACTGCTCTCTCCTTAGCTTTACCAAGCCCTAGCTCTTAAAAGCAGGCTTGTTGTGCTTTTTCTCTACCCTCCTTACTTGTCTCCGACTACTGCATCTCTTTTCCCACTGCTCTAAAAGTTCCCGGGTCCTCAGTTGTTTACCACTGCCTTATATTGAGTTGTTATCTTCTTCTCCATTGCTGTATCTCTCTTCTCTTATTGTTTTAGAAGTGCCATTATAAGTTGCAACATTGTTTAAGTATAATTTCTACACCCTAGAAGTGTTAATATAGCACGCAACATTGTATCATTTGGTCTGGTGCCTTAGGGTTGTGTTAAGTTTGTTTGCTAATTTGAAAGACTGTTCCCTTTGATTGCTGATTGTGAGATGGTTTCCTGTGCCTGTGACCCTTAAAGTTGTATAGTTGTATTGAGTTGCCTTGCCTTCCCCTTTTGCAATCCCCCTAAATAAACTGTTCCTACCCAATTTTATTTACTTGTCCCCCTGCCGCCGCTTTTCCCTGTGCCCCCCCTCTGCCTCTGCACTCCCACCACCGCTTTTCCCCACGGCTCCCCTCTCTGCCTCTGCACCCTTGCTGCTGCTTTTCCCCGCAACCCCCTCTCTGCCTCTGCACCCCCGTTGCCGCTTTTCCCTGTGGCTTCCCTCTCTGCCTCTGCACTCCTGCCACCGCTTTTGCCCCCGCTTCCCCAGCCACCACTTCTGCCCCCACTTCCCCAACCGCCGCTTTTCCCCGCGGCTTTCCCGTTGCCTTCGTTCCCCAGCCACTGCTTTCCCCCCATTCACTAGCCACCGCTTCCGCCTCCGCTTCTCCAGCCATCGCTTTTCCCTGCGACCATCCCCTGTTGCCTCCACTCCTGCCTCTGCCTTTTTCCCCCTCTCTCTCCGGTTCGCTGCCGCCGCAGCTCCGTCCTTTCCCCACCACGGCTCAGCTCCCCTCTGCCTCCCTCTCAACCCCCATTACCCCCCCCCACGCTCTAGCTTTGAAACCTTCGGCTTTCCCACTTGTTGTCACCGACCCTACCCCCCCCCCCGCTCCTGCATAGTGTTGAGACACCCTTTAAGTTGTTATAAGTTGATTAAGTCAGCTGAGAACCCCCACTGCCTCCCAACTCGTTGCACCCCACAGAGTTGAGCACTCCCCAACACCCCCAATGCAGAAACACTGTGACACACACACCACACGTACACCCCACTGCTCACCTTACTCCCGTACCTGATTTAATAAAGATTACCCCACACCCCACTGGTGCAGTAATTGCCCCCTAGGGTCCCCACATTTTCGAACCTGCTGGCAGGGTCAGAAGCATGGCAACTTTCAAGTCTGCTACTGAGTGTCTGGGGAAATTGAAGTGTTCTCGTACTTGTTTATGGATGTTGCCATTTTTGATGGCTGATTTGTGTCCATTTATCCTTTTATGTAAGAACAGTCCGGTTTGGCCAATGTACATGGCAGAGGGGCATTGCTGGTGCTTGATGGCATATGCCACATTAATGGATGTGCGGATGAATTAGCCCCTGCTGGTGTGACTAATGTGGTTGAGACCTGTGACAGTATCACTGGGGTCGATGTGCGGGCAGAGTTGACAATGGGGTTTGTTTCAGGAATAGCTTTCTGGATTGGTGTTCCTGTTGTACTGTGTTAGGTTGCTGGTGATTATTTGCTTCAGGCTGGGGGGGCTGCCTGGAAGCAAGGATAGGCCTGCCTCCCAAGGCACAAAAGGATAAATGGACACAAATTGGACATCAAAAACAGCAACATCCATAACCCCGTAGGAGAACACTTCAACCTCCTTGGACACTCAGCAGGGCCATAACTAGCAATATCGGTGCCCAAGGCAAGCAGCCCCAAAGGCAACCCCCACACTTGGGCCCCGATCCAGTGCACATCCATCCCCTTCCCCCAGTGGCTAGAACCGGGCAGGATTTTCCCTGTCCTGCTGCGGCCAGCGAGCCGTGGGGGGAACCCCTTGCCTGCTGTGGCCAAAGCCAAGCAGGGGTTCCATTGCCCTGTCACGGCTGAAACTGTGCTGGGAGCCCATTCCCTCATCACGGTGGGAGACAGGTGGGGTTTCCCCTTCCCTGCTGTGGCCAGAGCTGGGCAGGGAACCCTTTTCCCTGCTGCAGCTGTAGAGCTGAGCAGGGATTCCCTATCCCCGCCACAGCTGGAGGTGGGTGAGGAGCACCTTCCTCTACTCCCTGAGGAATGTGCCTTGAAGGCACATTCCTCTTTGGGGCCAGGAAGGGGTCTGGCTCCCTTTCAAATTGGCACCCAGAGCCTTGCTCCTTTCGCCGTGCCATAGTTATGGCCCTGAAACTCAGCAACAGACTTGAAAATTGCCATATTTGAACAAAAAACTTCAAAGACAGATTTCAGGGTGATGTTGCACAGCTGGAGCTGGTTTGCAAGATTGACACAATGGCTATGTCTATATTAGCCCGAGTTAGTTCAGACTTGTAAGTCTGAACTAAAACGCCTGAGGGTAGCCCAAACTAACCTCAAACTAGTTTGAACTAACCGAGCATTCTAGTTTGAACTAACGTATTAGTTCAAACTAGAAAGTGCGGCTAGTTCAAGCTAATGGCTTAGTTTGGGTCTTGCCCACATTTAGTTCAAAAGTTCTTAGTTCAAACTAGGCAAAGCCTGGTGTAGCCAAGGGTTAAATTAGTCTGGACTAAGCTTCCTTAGTCCAGACTAATTTGCCAGTGTAGACATAGCCAATCAGACTGGGTCTGAATAGGGATGTGGAATGGTTAGCACATTACAAAAAGTAATTGTCCCTGTTCACACATTGTCTCCCTTTAATCAACTGGCGTGAATAGGCCCCATCTGCCCTCTGAACTGACTTTGCTAACACCTGACCTCCTCTATCCTGACAAGTGTATATATACCTTTCAACTGTAGTTTCCACTTCATGCATCTGACGAAGTAGGTTGGAGCCCATGAAAGCTTATGCCTGAAGAAATGTTAGTCTTTAAGGTGCCATAGGACTCTCGTTGTTTATAACCTTCAGTGGTGATGTGAATTTTAATGAAGTAAATGGCATAAAATGCTCTGTGATCATCAGTTTTATCTGCATGTTTTATCTAATATTTTATCATTGATACAACAGACTACTTTTTTCTATTTTAACAGATGCAATTGTCATAGCCTTTTGGGTTGGGCTTGCTGCCTTCGTGATATTTCTGTTCCTTATATTGCTCTATATGTCCCGATCTGGTTCATCACCAGTAAAGTAAGTAAGGCTGTTATGCTGCAGATGAGGTACTAACTGATCTGTTTAATACACATCATCATCCTGTAATATGTGTTCACAGCTTCAAGGTAACTTCATTTGTATTCCCAATCCATTGTGTACTTCAGGGCTGCTCAGCCAAGTTTCAGGGCTTCAGCTGTCACTTCTGCCTGAGTGGGGACTCTTGTGTTCCCTGACATTCTCTGATATCCCCAGCAAATCAGTCTGCCTACAGGCTAGCACCTGGTCTGCACTTTCTCTCTGAGGACAATAGCCAATGTGTACCAGCAGTTACAAGTACCAGACAGCTCTTCCAAAGTAAAGTACACTTATTCACAGGACAAAACTGTTACAGAGACAACCTATAAAAAAAAACATGGTTACTAAATTAATTGAAAATCACCCACCTGCCACACAGGGTGTCTGATAGGCCAACATCCCTCCCAACCTTTCAGCAAGGATCAAGGTCACCTAAGGGCTTAAGGTTCTGTCTGTTTGTTGAATCAAAAGGAAGACCCTGATTCTGTTTAACCTCAGCCTTTGTATATCTTTGGTTTCTGAAAGGCCAGTTGAATCAGTATGTATCGCCATCCTGGGGGTGGTACTGCTTGGGTTGTTTGTAGTTTTAGTGGTTCACCTGAAACACTCCCCCATTGTTTTTAGTTGCTGAAGAGGTGGTAATCCTCCTCCATAGAGCAGAACACTATCATACATAAATCATTCATAAATTTAAAACAATGGTTCCCAAAGATACTGCATGGGATTGTAGTATCTGTCACGATCCTGACTCACCTCAAAATGACAGAATGACTACATTCTTAATGATGTACATAGCACATGACTCTCTTTTATTAGCTGGCCTATGGAAAGGATCAATTCTAAACTCAGTGTTGTTCAATATTTCAGCAATGATCTGGAAAAAAATGTAAAGCACTATCGATTAAGTTTGCAGATGACACAAAGATTGGGAAATAATGAAGAGCCTAGGTCATATGGATTGCTCGATTAGCACGATGTTTCCACACAGTCTGAATTCTAATAAAGCCATATATCATGGCAACAAAGTAAGTTTATGTTGGCTGGATTAGGGGTGACCATTTATTGCAAAATCACAGTCATTTGTATGAGCTATACCATGTCAGAAACCACTGGAAAGCATATAATTTGCTAAATGTGGTAATATTGTTTATGTGTATGTGTCATATTTGTATTGTATGTTATGGAAATGTATAATATAGCCATATATACCTATACCCCCATGTCTGTATCCAAATACTTTTGCTATGGTAGTGGAACACATACCCTAGGCAGATTAGTGTCAGCATTCATGATTCTTTGAGGGCCATTACCTTTAGATTACAATGAGCCCCGGGAGAGATGTCAAAATGGAACCTATGAGTTATCAGGATATGTAAGGACATGCCTGTAATTAAGGGGGACTCCTGGTGCCTTCACCCAGCCATGTATTGTGACCTTGTTGGTTGAGCCAAACCATGCACATGGCAGACTAAAGACTATAAAATGCAGCAGCACCCTCTCCATCTTATCTTATCTTACCTCCTGCATCTCACCTCTGGCTCAACTCATCCACAACTGAAGCTGTGAAATAAAGAACTGAAAGCCATCCAGGTACTGAATGTACACCAGAAGAACTGTACAAACCTGCAAACTGCACAATGCTGCTAAGAATCTGATATATATGGACTTCAAAGTCATTTGTATCTGAAAACCTTTTTCACCAGGAGACTCATGAAGGACGGGAATGAGTTACCTAGGGAAGTGGTGGAGTCTCTTTCCTTCGAGGTTTTTTAAGGTGCAGCTTGACAAATCACTGGCTGGGAAGATTTAGTCATGGTGGGTCCTACTTTGAGCAAGGGAGTTGGACTCGATGACCTCCTGAAGTGCTTTCCAACTCTAATCTTCTATGTTTCTATGAACTGATTAATATGAGCATTTAATAATTTTCTTATTTATTTTATTTTATAAAAACCCTTCAGTATTAATTACTAAAGGATTGGTTGGCAGCATGATATTTTGAGTCAGATCCAAACTTATAATGATATGATAATGTGGCTGACTCTTTGGGGATCAGGAGAACATTTATAGGAAAGGGAATAGAGTTTTAATAAACTATCACTTTACTGGACCTAGTTGCTAACTGGGTGCCAGAGACTGAAATCTAATAATCTGTGTATTTCTTTTTTGTGGTTTCTTGATAACCAGTATGGGGAATCAGGAGCACTGTTTGGGACTAGGTGGGAAATCTAATTGTAGTGTTAGCCTCCAGTTTGGGAGAATCTGCTCTCCTTTTGCAGACTGCTCTGACCTTGCCATTTTCCAGTGGGCTACCCTAGACACGGACAGGCCACAGTAGGTCATGCATATGGGGGAATGGAGGACTTTATCCTGGAAAGCATGTCTCTGAGAAGGATTTAGGAGTCATAGTGGACAAACAACTAAACATAAACTCCTAGTGTGATACTGTGGTTAAATATTTAAGATAACTGAATATATAAAACAGGAGAATACTGAATGGGTATATATAGCACTGCTTAGCCCACTGCTAGAACACTGCACCACTTAAAAAGGATGTTGCAAATTTGGGAAAGGTTCAAAAAAGAGCTACATGAATCACTTCATGTCTGGAAAACATGTCATACTATCAGAAATTAACAAACCTTAATCCATTTAGTTTATCTGTAGAAGGCTAAGAGGCAACTTGATGATTTATACACACACAGTGAAAAGATTTCTACTAGATTAAAGAGCCCTCTTGTATAAATTAAAACCATCACAAAATCTAGCAGCTGAACGCTGAAGCTAGGCATGCAAAGTGGAAAATGGTGCACCTGTTTTGAAGGGAGGTTAATTAATCCTGGAACAATTTACCAAGGGATGTGGTAAATTTCTCATCATTTGTACTAGTTCCCAACTGGGACTTATTAGAACTTAACCACATCTTATTGGGCTCAGTTCTGGAAACTGGGTGAAATTTTATGAACTGTTTTATGCAGGTGGTCAGACTAAATAATCATAATAGTTCTCCTGGCTTTAAATATATGAATGTGCCACAACTTCAGCTGGTTTAAATCACTGCAGCTGTACTGAAATCCATGGCACTCAATTCTCAGTTAGGATCTGGCCCAGATTCTGTTGTTTTGGGGAAGATGTCTTCCACATCCTTGCACAGACCTGAAAACTCTATTTCCCATACTTTAACCTCCCCAATCTCAAAGCATGCATCTCAGCTATTATCCTACAGCAGGAGTTGGCAAACCAAAAGATAAGAAGAGACATTTTTTACAAATTCTTTCAAACATGAAGTGTTTTGAGAGCCACAATGAGTCTAGCCTCCTGGTGGGGGCTGGGTCAGGGCATTTGCCACAGGATCCCATGGCTGGGGAGAGGGAGCCTGGAACCAGGAATGGCCCCCCCCACAGGGTCCTCCAGTGGTAGTGGGGAGCCTGGAACCAGGTGTGGGACTCCCATAAGGTCCTCTGGTGGCAAGGTGGGCCCAGAGCCAGAACTGAACAGCTAAAGAACTGCATGCATCTCCAGCGTTGCAAGTTACAGACCCCTGGTCTACAGGCTGAGCATGCTTGAATAGGTCTCCTTCTTGAGGCAGTCAAAGATTATCTGTGTTAAGTTACTGATTGCTATGAAATGTCTTAAAGCTCTTGACCACCACAGGTAAAGCTATGTTGCTTCTGTCTTATGCACAGGCCTGGCCAGCCTGGGGAGCAAGAGGCTACATTTGAAATTGGGCTTTTTTGCAAAAGAGTGTAGAAAATTAAATTTTAAATCAACTCATTAACAACTTCTAATGCTTGAAGGCTTGTTTGTGTCACCCTTACTCAGTTTGGGTAATTCCTTACTTTCAGTGGGACTACTCACAGAATAAGGCATTATTGGATGTAAGAGAGGCAGAGTCAGGTTCTGAGTTAGTAAGTGACACAGCAGAGCATAGCAGCTTTTTCAGCCTCATGAGTCTGCATGACATGGAAATATATATTGAGCAAGATCACAAATTGATTCATATTAGTTTTACACAGTTTATCATTAAAGTCATTTAAAGCCAGGCTTGACCAAGTAGAGGACAACTCTCCAGCAAAAAGAAGGTGGATTAGGTTATCTAGCCATTCATTTCCATCTCTTAGCTCTGTGACTGTGACAGACTAACAAGAAACTGTCTTACACAATTTTCTGAAATAACACTAAACTATACACTGTGAAAAATGACATGGCAACTTTTCTTTACAACTGTCTACTGACCATTCTAAAGAAAGAGTCTGATTAAAAGAAAGTAAAACCCATTGATACATGACCCCAATTTGCTTAGTGGGTTCATAGATCGATTACTGGAGATTTTGAACTTTGCCTAAGGGTTTTGTTTGATGCAGTCCACATTTAGTTTACTTTGCTTGCTGCTGGTTTCTTTGGGCAAACAACTTTGTGCAAACATAGATGAATTTGAAAGGCTGTGCCCACTGCTTTTCATAAACTGATCAGTAGGCAAAACATTCAGCCCAGCAATCAGGCAGAGAAAGGTTGAATCAAGATTAGCTAACCAACAAAGCAGGAGGTTAGCAATAGACAAACAATAGTATTATATAGGAGTAAAAGGGAGTAATAATACAGTGTAATATATCAGCACCCTAAGGTCTTTGGCACATTAACAAAAGGTAGCAACAGTACAAAAAGGCAGCTTTTGCAAAGAAACTGCAAAGCAGGAGGCAAACTAATTTCTAAACAAGGCACAGATACTACAAGAAACACATTGAAGTCAACATAAAATTACACAGTTACAGAGGTTAGTTAGTTCCCCTGTACCTAAAGACATGGCAGGAGAAACGTGTATACTTGTAATAGTTTTCAGGAAGGAGACATTCCTCATTGTAAACAAAGCACTTGCAAGACTTAAACAAAAAATACTAAACATGGTGAGTTTTTATATGGTGCCATTGAGAACACATAGGACATGTAATCATGCAGTATTACAATACTGTAGTAGTCTAAATATTTCCATATTAATTTTGTGTAACTAGTTATGTGTGATATAATCCTCTGAAAGTGCTATGGTAACCAGTTAAACCCCAGGCATATTATGTACAAACTATGTGTGTTAGTAACTGAAAGGAACACAGCATGATGTATTGTTTATTTAGAGTTTGAAGTTCATTTTGTCGATTGTTTTTCTAGATGTTAGAACATATCATTAGGAATAGGAGAGGCTATCCAGTGCAATATACTTGCCCTTTTTTGATTTATCTTCTACCTGCTTTCAGGCTGTTTCACCATATGCTCTGTTTTTTTCCTTATCCAGAAGTAAAATTAAATGGGTCTCTTAGACCTATTCTAACTATAATACATCCCCAAACAATGTATATTACATCTGCCCCATTACCTTTATCAACCAAATTTATAATTTCATGAAACAATGAAATCAGGTTTGTTTTGAATATTGGCACATTAGCAGTTTTCTGCAATTTCCTCAGTATTCCAAGATTTAGCTAACATCAGCAAGCCAAAGACTTCTTTAGCCAACACTTTTAGGACTCTTGGGTGCAAGTGATATACGGCTGCTGATTTTAAAATGTTTATCCCTAGTAGCTGTTGTTTAACATCCTCCTTTTGTTACTAATGGATTGGAGGATCCTTCATCATTCTTGTGTGATATGAATACATCACCTTGCTTCTTTCCAAATACTTAACAAATATTTATTGAAAACTTCTTCCTCATTACTAACAATTTTATTGTATTTTCCTAGTAATAGATCTACACTGTTGCTTCTTTTGTTCCTAACTAATGTACTTAGTTCTTCCTGCCATGGACTTCTCTGTGCTGTCTTTAACTTCTCATTGACTTTTTACACTTTCTAACTTCTAATTTGTATCTCCTGATATCTATTTTCTCTTTTTACATCTGTTATATGCCCTTTTTTATTTCTAACTGCTGCCTTCACTTGGCCATTGAGCTACAGTTGGATGAGCTTTCAGCTAAAGTAGTAGTCTTGATTCTTGAATCATGGTGTTTTGGCCAACTAATAAATTCTTAAAGACCTCCCAGCTTTCAACAGTTTTTCTAAAATTTTCCTCCCAATCAATTTTCCTTTTAGAAGCCCCTAGTGTATATACTAGTGGTTGGTACTGTCCTCTGTTTGACCATATTGAATGTAATCAGACCATGACCTCTTGTTCCTAGATAAATCCACACTTCCAGCCCAGTAATTAATTTGATTTTATCCATCATGAGGTCCAAAACAGAGTCACTTCATGTTGGGTGCAATATCTTTTCTGTTAGAATATAATCATCTATCATTTTTAGAAATTAATGATATGAGACCTGCAGCATGTGTGAAGTCCTCTAGTCTATACCAAGTCATTTTTTTTCTTTCCACACATTACAGACAGGTACTTGCAGGTAACCAGACACATCTGCAAGGAAGTCACTCCAATGGTGAACGGCCTCATTGCAATGATCTCAGTGGTCCAGACTCAGACTTGATTGCTACTGAAATACCTAATTCGCGTTCAGATGAAACTGGCGTCCATGGAGCTATTTCAGCTTGAGTTAGAACTGGAAACGGATCCCTTAAAAACCAACCACAGTGATTCTGATGGGGGAAGACCAAAGACTATCTTACCTCTTAACAGCTGTATGAAATTAAAGGGAATTAGACCTTAAAAGAGAACAAAAATTAAAAATGTTCAAATCTAGGTGCCTAAATGATTTAAGGCTCTTCAAGCCGTCTAAGCATCTAGCTAGACTTACCTGATTATTAAGGGCACTGACTAATCTTATATCTTGCAAATGACAACCACTGTCAAATTATGAATGTATTAGATGTAAGAACAACTTTAAAAAAATCAGTGACAGAGTCTGTTCTGTTATATGGTTGTAAATCTGAAGCTATTCTTCTGTGAAGTATATTACTATGATTTACACCAATAGAGTTGGAACCAAGGTAGGTCCCTGCAAGTGGAGGTGTAGTGTATCTAATTAGAGTCCAGTCCCATGAAATATTATGTATTGTCCTAACTTTTATGCACAAGATATTGTCTTCAGTTGGTCTGTACATGTGCCTAGAGATAAGATGGTTAAATCTTTGAAGGATTTGGATTTTTTTTAATTGAAAAAGAATCCCTTTGATTGTATTGGACAGCTTAAGTATTTTTCTTGCAATATTTATTCCTTATGAGCTCTGTCATCACCATAGTCCTCAAGCTTATTTCCTCAGGCTCTAGTCCTCAGCTCATCCTGTCATTGCCAATTTCAGCTTAGCAATCCTTACATTTTCTTCTGGCCACTTTGCTGGAGACAATTTTAGAACAATGTGAAGTTTAAAAGCCTTATGATTGCAGAGCAGAAAATTGAATATGATTCTATCAGTTGAAATCTCAGCTATTGGTTTAAGTATAGCAGAATATTTTATTTGTTATTGAAAAATGTGCTTATTTAAAAAGAAACAACAAAAACAAAAAACCAGAACAAGTGCACCTTCTTTGTTTAGCCAAATGGTTCAAAAGGTCAAAAGCAGCATTTCTTACCATAAGCAAACTGAAGTGTGTTTTGTTAGTAAAACCAGGTAGTGATACTAATCATGACCCAATAGTTGGGGGTTTGCCCTTTACTGGATTGTATAAACCAATTTCTATTCTGCTGTAATATCAAATCAGTGATCAGAGGGAAATGTTAACAATGAAACACAGCCATTATTTGATTGCTACACTGGTGTTAAAGCAGGATGGACACTTTGCAGTGTTTTACTTCTAACTTCCATTGTCAGTGCAACAAATCCCACACAAACATTGAGGATGGACAAAGGTAGTTAACAAACAAACAAACAAACAAACAAACAAAAAACCAGACCAGACAATGTAATCTTAAAAAAAAAAATCATGATATTTCAGTTTGGGGGATTTGTGGTACTGCGAAGAATACGTTAGAGTACTTTTTAACAGCACCAGCACTAGAGTTTCTAGTGCCCCCCTGCAGCGCAGCAGATTGATTATGGCCAGGCAGATAAGTGATGTCAGCAGTGCAGGGCATTTTGGCACCCCTCAAACGTTGGCACCTCACTGCAATGCTTATTGTATTGTGCTCGCCCTGCTTTTTAAAGCAAGTCTACCAACCAGCAATATGAAAATTTCCAAAGGGGGTATGTTAGTCTGTTGTATAGTAAAAATAATAAAAGTCCTATGGCACGTTAAAGACTAAAAGATTTCTTCGGGCATAAGCTTTCATGAGCTCCAACCCACTTCATCGGATGCTTATGCCCGAAAAAATCTGTTAGTCTTTAAGGTGCTACAGGATTCTCATTACTTTTACTACCAGCAATAGGCTCTGAGACAGCAGGGGTTAAAGTGAGTTAAATCAGAGTGCATCATGGACCCCAGGTAGGGGTGTGTGGAAATGACTGCAGGAATTCAGAGTAGGTTGTTAGCCAGGAAACTTGAAAGCATCCCAATTTCTAATAGGCAAATGGCCACAGCAGCCTTCCCCATTTTTCTCAAATGTGCTTCTCTTTTGTTGGATTAAAAAGTACTGCATCAGCTACTTGGCAGGTTTCGTGGCTGACATAAATAAGTATTTGGGGTGAAATCCTGACAAAATTCCATTGTCTTGACCAAGGCTAAGATTTTACTCTGGATGCTTTTCTGCTTACGTGGTGCAAACAGATCATTGCACCAGTTGTCCTGCTTGGGCCTTCAGTCTGAAATGAAGTACATCCTCCTCATTGAGTAATACAGCCTATCATAGACATCTACCTGGTATCAAGAATTATTTGCAATGGGTGGAGTCCAAAGAAAGTTCAGAAGTATGTTAAAGCTCACATTCTTAATCATGCCTTGATCATTGGTAGTCTTATTTTTTCCAATGTAGCAAGATTCAAGCACATTTGCATTGAAGTTACTTATACTCCTTTTTTATTCCCTTGAAATTATATACCCAATGCTGCATATGGAAACCAAAAATGGATTTTTTAAATAAAATTCAAAGAACAAGGAAATAAAAATGTGCTTTAAATTACTTTAAATAAAAGACTTGTACATAGAATAAACCACACCAGGAAAACATTACCAACTACTATTAAATATGTTGAAATGACATGCACCCTTTAAAAAACTCAAAATAATTCTGGGGAAGAATAACTCCTTCTGATGACATTGCTCTTTACACCAACTTCTGGATATTTAAAGTTTATTAATCCTCTCAGCAGGTACTGTACTTCACAATGTTTTCTTCACTATGCCCCTCCTTGTGGCTTGCCAGGTTTCTTGGTTTGCTGTAATTCTACCCCTCTGTACAAGTTCCACAGTGGTAGGACTCAAATCCAGTCCCATTATGTGCTTCAAAATCACGCTTAGCTCCCTAAAAAACATACCCTCAAATGCCATCAGCTCACTTACATGATCATGAGCTTTCTTCTTGTTAATAAAAAAAGCAAGGAGTCTTGTGGCACTTAAAGACTAACGGATTTATTTATCGCATGAGCTTTCGTGGGAGAAAATCCTACTTTGTCAGATGGTTTAAAGATTTTTCTCCCACGAAAGCTCATGTGATAAATAAATCTGTTAGTCTTTAAGTGCCACAAGACTCCTTGCTTTTTTTGCTTTACTAGACTAACACAGCTGCCCCTTTGGAACTTGCTTCTTGTTAATGTTTTTGAGACCATCATTTAAAAAAAAAATGTATACGCTCTCCCTTTCCAGACTGTTTCAGTGAAAAAAAGGAAGGTTTCTCATCTGTAACAGATGTTCAAGAGGTATGCTCATGTCCTTTTCAATCCAAGTGTGCACACACCTTGTCCAAAACCTTCAAAGACATTTCACCAGTGGTACCCATCTGGTGGAAGCAGGCACCCCTTGGAGTGGTACTTTCATGGCACCGCATAAATAGGCCTGCTGACCCTGTGCTTCTCCAGTTCCTTCTTGCCTACTCTCTGACAAGAGGGGAAGGTGGGTGGGCTTTGGAATGGGCATGAGCACACCTCTCAAAGAATACCTCTTACAGGTGAGAAACCTTCCTTTCGTCTTTGAGTGTGTTCATGCCGATTCCAATCCAAGTGAATCACTAGCTGGCCTATGGATGGAGGCGTCAGAGCCATCTATACTACAGTCTGAAGAACTGCCCTCCCCATCACCACATCCTTTCTGCTTTGATGCATGGTGATGTAGAGGGACATAAAAGTATGTACTGAGGACCAGGTGGCTGTCCTACAGATTTCTATGGTGGGAACGTGCTGGGAATGCAGCAGAAGATGCCTGTGCTTGTGTGGAATTCACTGTGAATGTGGGGGGAGGGCAATTCGTCAACTCATAGCACATCTTAATGCATGAGGAGATCCAGGATGAAATCTTTGGGGAGGACACTGACATCCCATTCATCCTTTCTATAAAGGCCACGAAAAGTTGGGAGGATTTGCGGAAGAGTCTACTCTTATCTATGTAGAAGGCCAAGGCCCTATGAACATCTAATATATGATGAATCCTTTCCCTCTTATTAGTGTGAGGCTTAGGGAAGAACAATGGAAGGAATATCTCCTGACCACAGTGGAATTCTGAAATCACCTTCCAGAGGAAGGCAGGGTGAAGGCATAAGTGGACTTTGTCCCTGTGGAAAATCATGTAAGAGAGTTCAGACGTTAGGGCCTTTAATTCTGACACCCTGTGTGCCAAGGTGACTGCAAGTAGGAAGGCAACCTTCCAGGATAACAGAAGTAACAATCAGGATGTCATAGGTTCAAGAAAGGGAGGTCCCATTAGTTTTGAGAGTAAAAGATTCAGGTCCCATGTGGGTGCTGGGTGGCATGCCAGAGGGTACAGCCTTTCTAGGCCTTTAAGAAAACAGATCTGTGACTTATCCCCCTCCCCTGGGTGGAAGGCCAAGGTGGCCACTAGGTGTACTTTTATTGATGCTACAGTCAAGTGTGATTGTTTCAAGTGAAGCAAGTGATCTAAAATGCGAGGGATGGAGGCCTGTCTTGGGGACAGTCCTTTCTAAAGTGCCCAGCTTGAGAACCAGGACCACTTGGCAGTATAAGATGCCCTAGTGGAAGGCTTTCTGCTCTCAGGAAGGACCTTTTGGACCTGACCTGAACACCGCCTTTTTGTCTCATCCAGCCACAAAGTTTCCATGATGTCAGATGCAGGGACTCCATATTGGGGTGATAAAGCTGTCCATGGCCCCACGAGATCAGATCTGGCCATATTCTATGAGAAAGATTCTGTACAACATTTCCCCCACACTTCAAAAAATGTATCCCAAATTTTTAATGGCTGTCAACCAAGTGTAACCCTTCTGCCAGGGCAGGCAGGAAGAACAAAGGCCAGGTTCTATATCTAGGGGTTTCCCAATAATGTAACACCACCAACCAGCTCAAGCCCCCCCTCAGATTTCTGGGGAATCCTGCACTTTTCCCTGGGCACTACAAAGGGGTAAGGCTTCCCCACTTGCAAGCACGAGTCTGAGTGTAGTAAACAGAACTTTGAATAGAAGTAAAATGTAATGTAAAAGGCCAAATACCAGAGATCAGCTCTGATCTAGAAAATCAATACAGAGCAAAGTTCCCAACCACCCACACCGAATAACAGCACATACAAGATTTAATGGTAAAAACCTGCACTGATCTGGGGAGTCAGTGCTAACCAGGCTCCCAACCGACCCTAGGGTACATAGGGAGTGTCTTTCACACCAGCTGTCCGCCAGCGCCACCCGCCCATCACTCACTCCATTCACTAGCACTGTCCCTTGGCACTGCCCGCTGTCCTCCAGCTCCGCCCACCGGTTACTTAGTAGAATTACAGATATTGACAGATTTGTAATCAAATTAACCCCAAATACCATTACCCGCTATGCCCTGCACCCACAATGCTAATACCTAACTGCGTTCTTTGTGTTCATGCTAATACAGGACCCATGCAGATTAGTTGCCCCTTCAGAAGCTGTTAGGCACAGCTTCTAAGCCTGCCTTACACAAGTCTCTCTCTATATGTCATTTTCAAATGTACTGATGTAATATCATAAAACAGGAGAGCAATTGTTTTTCTGCACCTCCCTTATTTGCATGTTTTTCCTTTCCATACAAAGGTAGGAGATGACAAGCTGTCTTTCTTCTTCAAGTGATGGTCTCTGTGTATTCAGCATACGGACATGCATGCACACTATGTGCCCAAGCCTGGCAGTTCTCTGAAAGCAGTATCCATGGACCCACACATGCACAGTGCATCTCCTCATGTTTGCGACTGATAGCATAAGAGACAGTATGGCTCAATGTCACTCTGGTTCTCTCTTGCTGCCGCATGGCTTGAGTTCAAACCGTTATTTCTCCTTCTCTCTTAATAAGATAATAATGAGAAGAAAGTTGAATACTTGTATAAGTAGTTCTGTCATGGCTTTATAGCTCAGGTAAAATAGTTCGGTTTAAGGTGAAACTCCCTGGTTTGGGGAGGCAACCCCCTCACGCATCTGTGGACTTTTATTTGGCCCAGAGGATGCCAACAGAGGGTGGGGTTGGTGGATTTCCAGGGTGGGCTGTTGGAGAGGACGTGTCTCACAGCGGACCCTTCCTGCCCCGTCTGTGGCCACTAATGCAGTCCATGCACTACTTATCAGCGGGATGAGATGGGGGGATGTTTGGCTGCTCTCTCTGGCAGCCAGGCAAGGACATTTCCAAGCCAGCCCCCCACTCGTGGCCACTGCTCCACTGCACAGGTGCGAGAGAGCCTGGCTAAGCTTGCCCTCCTTGACTGAGCTGGTTGCTGGATGGATGGGAGTGGGGTGGGACAAGTGAACCAGACATATGCTGGCAGGATGGAGGAGGTAGGGAAGGAGACTCCAGCTAACTCAGCCCTGCCCCTGGCAGCCAGCCTGTTACAGCTCTCTGTAAGAGGGCACAGGCCACCTCCTTGAGTTCGTTAGCATACATTTCATGGCAGGGTATTTGCAAAGCTGCAATGTGGTATCTGTCCACACATTTACAGCACACACTGCTTTGACTCAAGTGGCCAAAGATGAGCTGCAATGAACACAGAATGAGCTGTCTTACCAGTGGCCCTGCAATCAGCCTCCTTGCACCTACCTCCACACTGGTCACAACTTGCAAGTCATCCATGTGTGGAATACGCATAGGGACCATCTCTTGAAGAAGAGGCAGCAATTACTTACTGCAACTAGAGGTTCTTCGAGGTTTGTGAGCCTTATTTGCCTGCCCTCCTTCCCCTCTGCTTTGGACTTCATTGCTTTGCAGAAGGGGTGCTGCTACACATGAAGATTAACTGGGGCCCAGGCCCCAACTAGATTCGAGCTCCACCTCCTGCCTCCAGCTGGCTGCCCGAGCCCCAATCTGTTCCCTATTCCCCCCCTGCACTGGTTCCCCAAGCCCTTCCCTAACCCCCCCCAGTCCCACTGCTGGTCCCCGCTGCCCCAGGCTGACCCCCTCCCCTGTGCCCTTTCCCTGCCAGGCCAGCGTGCCTGTTCCTGAACCTCCCAGCCCCTTTAACTGGCTACCAGAAGAGAGTGTGACTGTGGCACAGGCTGAGGTTCAGGCCAGGGCAAGAGATTTAAAAACTCCCAGGCCTAGCCTGGGGCAGTTCCCTACCAGACAGAAGACTGTGCCTTCCTGCTGGGTAGAGGCTGCAGCTGCTGGCTGTACACGGCTGGCAGCATTCCCTGCATGGAGAAGTGACGGTGTGCCCCCACACAGTTTAGAGGGTGTGCTGTTCAGGGGCTAGTCCTGAGTTTCAGGGGGGCTGACATCCCCCATGCTCCACTGCAGTAATGCCTCTGCTTTGCAGTAAGGGGAAGCACTGGAGTTGGGAGCATGAGGAGACACACAATGCCAGTGTGGGTCAGTGAGAAAACTTTGGACCCAGATGCACAGTGCCCATGTGCTGACTATAGCTTGGGACCACACAGCCCAAAGAACTTCCAGTTACAGTAACATCCACTTCTGCTTTGCTCACTCTCTCTGCCTGAGCACAAGCAACAGCAATGGGTTAGCAACAGTAAAGATCAGAAAATGAAGTTTGCTCTTGGTTGCTGCCTGCAGCTCACACTTTTTTAAAACAACCAACAAAAATGGCAACAGTGGTAGATGATGATGATGAGGATTAAAGAAAATGCTTGTTTTTTAATTAAAAAGAACATTCCCTGATATATATATTTTAAGGAGTGAGGTGTCAAATTTTAGGCCTAATTTGCCTGATAGTACAGTCTTTGATGGGCCCTTTGGAATAAATACATTTTCCACTAAAAATGCCAAGAGAATGTTTTTGTATTTTTTTTTAAAAAGTCATCTTTAAATAAACTAATACTGTGAATACAAACTACATAAAATAAATTATATCTCATGATATATTAACATACAGAATATATTTCTATACTATGATGTGAAAGTGAGATATTACACTTGTATTAAAAACAGATTATATAAATGTTAAATGGAGTGTGTATCTCTGACTTCACTTCCACTTAGAAATTTGTACAAAGTACCTGTGCACTGCAGATATAAGGCAATATAAGAAACCTGTTTTACATTTCAAAGCTTGAAATGCAGTATCTGCCTGTTTGCAAAGCTGAAATGGTACATTAAACTACACTGTTCAAGTCCTGTTTAAGAAATCTTAAATTAGATTTCATGGACAACAGGCAACAGAATACAATCTTACCTGATGAGAAACAATTATTCATTCATGTCTTGTTGTGGTCAATTATACTATTTCTCAGTCTTAATTTGAAGAAAGCAACCCACAGATTTAACATAAGTGAAGTAGTACCACAGAGCTGTAGTTTTACTGAGAGAGTAGGCGGAAGGATCAATCATTATCCTGTTGAAACACGGGTCTTCAAATTGGCCCAGCCAGCAGTAACCTAGTGCACGTCATGTCTACACAGGAAATTCAGTTTCACATTTTTCCCTCTAGATTGCAGACACTGGGTCTGCTTCAAAGACAACTATCCCCACTGTCTGGAAAACCAGGGAGCAGAGCACATATAAGCACGTAGAAGACGATCCCTCTTCTCTTCAGATGTGTGAGAAGACAGGTCCTTGCCATAGCTAGGTCTCCTCTTTGGTTATGATTGATAGGAGCTGTATTCTCTGGCAAGTGGATAAATGAAAGTGAGTTTGGAGGCACTGCAGTAATCAGCCATTTTTCTTTTTAATATTTTTAGAAGCAAAAATGGCTGTAGTATAAGTTATGTAATAGCTCCAGTGTCCCACACTTTGTCATTGTCTGAAAAAGAAAGAGTAAATACTGCTTGAATAGCCTTGGCTGGATTCTCTGTGTATAGACTTCTTTTAAATTTTGCTTTCTTGTTTGGAGCTTGTACACGTGTGGAAAACAAGTTAGATCTGTACATAGTACAATTCAAAAAGGATTTCATGGTTACCAGCAATGATGACATAGCATTTGACATTTAAGAATATGAGTCAGTACAGAGAATTAATGCCCCGAAATAGCTAAATAAATCTCTTTGCAAAGAGACACTATGGCTTCTTCCGCTTGTTTGTGCCTTTTCTTGTCATCACCATTTAATTTACCATCTGTACCACCACAGATCAATTTGATATGGCTTATAAACATATCTGGTTCCTGTGCTCCAAGCCAAATGTCCCCAATGTAAACAGAAGCCAAGAATACACAAGCAGCTGTGAAAGAAAAGTGAGAAAAAAAGGCATTAGAATAAATACTCTTCTATTTCAAAACAGTAACACGAAAAAATCTAGTTTACCGAAATTCTTCATTCAAATAGTGTTATAAACTAGAATTTGCCCACCTTTAAAAGAAAATACTGTCTTTTTAGTGCATGCATGACATAAACTTAGCACTAACTTTTGTTAACAAATGGCCAGAACAAGTGTCATGCAAACCAAAATTTGTAATGTGACTTTTAGTGCAAGAATATTTTCCCCACATAACTACAGACAGAGATGTAACTACAGCAGGGTGAATGAGGCTTTGTCCCAGGCATGCTGGACCAGCTCAACAGAGCTGCTCTATTAAAAGGTGCATTTTGCGGCGCCGGCCCCAAGCACCCCTAACTGCAAGGGCCACGTTACAGCTCTGATTACAGATACCCCATGTATATAATTCAGCAAGCCACATTTTCCTCCAAGAAGACAGCTTCTTTTGATGACAGAGACTAACCTTAAATCAACTATATCTATGATAATAAATGGCCAGTAGGCTACCTTCATGGGAATGACTTAACTTTCTGAAATAATAATCATTCATTTTAGTGACGACAGATTTCAAAAACATTTGATGAATGAAAAATACTTAACTCTACAGCTACTGTCATTTACTCCTAAGCCTTGTTACTGAGTATAAATGGGAAACAGGACAAATTACCTTTCCTGATCTCATCTTTCTCTTCCATAGCTGACAGGCAGAATGATTTCACCTCCTCATGAAAACTGGTATTAGTCAGCCCCTGAGCATCCAGAAGGCGAACCATGATTGTACAAAATAAAACAAGATCTTCAGTGTTTGACAATTTCCCTTCATTTGCTTCACAGATTCTGTTGTAGAGCTTAAAGATACTGCTTTTCAGAATGGCATCCTTAAGAATCTCCTGAACTACTGGAGGGTGTGGTAAAATGCTATTGTTTAGCCACTTCAGAGTTAAAAATACATTTTGTATGTTGAGGCTGTGATCAACCATGGACTTCACTAGCCATTTAGTTACCACATACGCGACTGCACCTGAAAGACTGACAGTTTCATTCTCCAGATCAATAGATCCAAGCCGTTCCTCTGGAAATTTAGCAAATTGCGCTGGATAAGCAGGCTCCCAGTGAAGCAGTATGGACTCCAGATGGTCTCTGCATTTCTCTAAGTTTGAGACCTTCAGTTCTGAGTCAGCTTCTTCCTCTCTTTCAAGCTCCTTCTTCTTCCAAACACGGCGAGATGACTGCCAAAATGGGACTTGAGCTTTGTTCTTTTCTTTAATGTTTTCTGTAAATGGGAAAAATAAAAACAGCTCAAGCCCTCAAAAAATGCTCTTTGATACTATAAAGCGCTACTGCAGGGAGGATGACCTCATATAATTACAGCAGCTGGGAGGTTGTGAGGTACATGCTTCCAGACTGATTCGGTAACCTACCTAAGCATATGCCTAATTTGAAGTAAATAGAATTATCTGTGTACTTTACGTTAATTACAGGCTCAACTATCTTGCTGAATTAGTGCTCCAGCTTCAGAGGATGCATTTATTTCACTAGGGCCCTGACCCAGAACTCAATGAAGCCAAAAGCAGTGTTCCATTGACTTTAGTGAGCTCTGGCCCCAGGGTCCACAGGATGCACTTTGTCATTCATATTATAAAAACTTGTATTTTTTGTAAGGTTATGTAAAACTTTCAGTTCAGTTCAATGCTACCCATATTACCAGTGCAAGCCACCTTGGAAACAGCAGCAATGTATTTATTCCACTGCACTGGTAGTGAACCGAGTTTTGTCAGAAATGCTAATTTTGAAAACCATGGAAAGTCATCAGACTTTTGTTTGTAAGGGAAAACTGATGACTAAGCCTTCACACACTTGATTTATTAAAACTGTGATTTTTTTAAAAACTTACTTTCATGTGAAATGACAATAAAATATACATTTTTAAAGCAACAATGCTTGGTTTATTTATTATATTTTCTCATTTTAAGAATGGTTTCTTTGGAAACATGGCTTCCAAAAAGCTCTCAGAATCCCTTTTATTTGTTTAAACAGAGCTAAAAATCATGGCAACCAATGCCACTTTTAAACCAACTTTTTCAATACTTACTAAGCAATTCTTTGACTTGGTATTTTTGAGCAGTTGTTTGCACATCTTCTTGGAGCTGCAGATTTCTTTCAATGATGCTCCACTTATGCAAGAGCATCAGGACATCTTTGTTTGAAAGGACACACTCATTCACTGTAAATCTGCCCATTTGTCTGAAGACCTCAACAACAGTAGTTCGGTATCCTAGCACAGAACTGAATGTACTGAAAAACTGAGTCAGTGTGGCAAAATCTAAGTTGGTCCTGTTATAAAAAGAAAAGGGAAATTTAAGATGTTCATAAAAATATATACCTGTTAACCAAAAGGAAAAAGCTAAATACATGGCTACATCAAGTCCCCTGATTCTTTAACATTTACTTTCTTAGGATGCAAGAGATGCTTCATCTCTCTCTCAGTGAACTTCTGCTGTTTGTCTCCACTGGTGCCTGATAGAACAGATGGACAAAAAACACACCACCAGCATTCTACAACACAGATTACCCACTGCCTGGATAAAGTAACCACAAAAATCAGACAGCACACAGTAGTGTGGGTTCTTCATCTAGAAGTACTTATTTTAAAAGAATCTTCAAACTTCAAGAGGGAAGAACAACAGATTTGTTTGTCATGACTGAGCAAACATCCATCTGGATTAATGACTATGGTGGAATAAGACCACTGCTTATTTTACCAACATCACCATGTCCTTCTCTTGTCCTATTGCTAACCACTACACTGCTTTGTCTGCTCTCTCAGTAGCTGTTAAAAGACAAGAGATGAAGACTGTAAATGCCTTGGGGAAGGAGCTGTCTTTTAATTACACCTGATTTCTACACCTCACAAGATTACTTCTGTTCTTGACTAAGCCTTTCCAAGGCACCAGGGGAGTGAGGTACACTACTCTCACTGAAGCTATTAGGAGTTACAGCACTTTCTCTCCTAGACAGCTTTACAAAGCTTAACCATTAACAAGGTAATAGTTACACTAAGGCAGCAATGAGAAGCTTCCACTGAGATCTGTGCCCTCCCCCCACCCCACCCCCACTATACAAATAGAAACAGTCCCTGCCCCTAAGGCCTCATGCTCAACAGAGAAGGTAAGTAATAGTAATAAATCCTCTGCATCTGCCAATCAGGCAGATGGTAGTCAGTCCAGACTCAAGAAAATTTGCACCTGATCCCCCCCTTAAAGCTGCCAGGACATAGGTAGTCTTCCCCAAGGAAGAACTGCCAGAGCTAGAGAAAAATTCTGAGTAACAATTTCAAAAGTGTTTACCGTGACTCAGGCACCTGAAACACTTAAGTCATTTTGGAAAATTGTACCTTGTTGGCCTACACCCCATACCACTTTGTCTGAGCCTGATTCGCCCGCACAGACATGCTGGGCAGGTGTCCATATTGGAAAAAAATTAGAAAGGTAGAAAGAGAATTTGCTTTCACTGAATGTGCTGACTAGCAAGGACCAATGTTAAGAGATGAAAAAACTACGAGGGGCTTAGACTAATGAAATGCAGATTGAAGGGGGCAGAAGTAGACGAGCCAGTGGCTATTGAGAGAAGCAGACCTGCCCCACAAGGCAGCAGCTCTGGAAATACTATGGAAATAACCCTTCAAGAACTCACTTAGGCCCCAATCAGTTGATGCACACAAACCAAGCCAGTAGTGTTTTGAGAAGGTATGGACCAACCTCCAGATCCTTAGGGGTCTTTAGACGCCTAGCTCCCATTGATTTTAGTGGGAATTAGGTGCCTACACCTTTGAGGATCTGGGCTTAAGCATTAAGTAGGACCCAGTAGAACCCATCCACAGAGAATGCTCCTTGCTCTGTCCAGGCTATGGTCATTGCACAGGCAAAGTAAGTTTGAAACTTTTCAGGGACAAGACCAGCCAGAGATGAAGTGTTAGATGCAAACTCTGATCGAGCAGGTAAAAGGAAAAATTGCACAATGCTGCCTTTTAAAAACTATTGGGCATTTAGAATATAAGCCACTTTAGAGCAGAATTCCTCAAACTGTGAGGCCCCCCCCCACCAGGGAAGAGGGAAGTGGTGGTTGGATGCAGGCCAGCTCCCATGGGAGGCAAGGAGAGAGTACAACCCCATGCCACTCTTCCCTAAACCTGCCTCCCACCTATGGCTCTGGCCTCATCTCAACTCCCAGTTCAGCATCCACAGGTCTGCCCAGGCCACTGTTCCCTGCTCAGCCCTTTGCTGCCACAGTCCTGTTTACAGCCTCAGCCCTTGGCTGTCATGGCCCCACTCCCAGGATCAGCTGAGGCCATAGCCTCAGCCCCTGGCCACTCTTCCCGACTTGGCCCCCAGCCGTGGCCCTGCTCTTGATGAGGGCCCCAAACCCAGCCTTAGTTCCTGAACCTGACTGTGGCCCTGCTCCCAGCCTCAGCTGTGAGGAGCCAGAGGCATGGATGAGGTAAAAGGAGACCACTAAAAAGTTTGGGGACCACTGCCTTAGAGTTATCACTTCACTGTTAATGTATTTAAAAGCAAAATCTTTCTGCACAAGTATGTCCATCAAGACTCATGTATAACCATTTAAAATCAAGGGGCAAGAGGTAATTCATCGAGGATTAAATGAATTCATATTGGCC
Organism: Podocnemis expansa; assembly: GCA_007922195.1. Classification (NCBI taxonomy): domain Eukaryota; kingdom Metazoa; phylum Chordata; order Testudines; family Podocnemididae; genus Podocnemis; species Podocnemis expansa. Next base: position 9,818,224 of record ML682069.1, read on the forward strand.
TAACATATTTCAAACTGGATAACGAAGTGATCTCATAAGCCTAGAAATCTGATTAGAAAAAAACTTACCGAATGTGTTTAATAAGCGTGATCAAAACATACAGAAACTCATTTATAAACTGAAGAGGAAGGAACTTCTGGTTCTCTTGAGGCTCTTTTTCACAAGGAGTTTGAAGAGACATCACCTTTCCTTTGTTTCCTAAATTCGTTACCCACAGAGTGTGGATTAAGGAGATGACACGAGTTAACACCTTGTTTTCCAGAAATCTAAAAAACAAACAAAAATGCCTTTATGGAAGTCAGAAATAGACCTGGTCAGCATCCAATCCACCTCCTCTAAGGAGTCACATGTTAGCATTGGGTCCCTGAACTCCCAGGCCAACCTGCTGTCAATGGAGCCACAAGCAGGTGCAGGATTCTACCCAAGCAGAATTCATTGCAGGATTGAGGCCTTGTTTAGCAGATTTCAACCTTAATTTGGGAATGTCCAATGTTTCCTGCCTAGGTACCATTTAATAAAAAACACATTTCTATGGACAGCAATACGCTCTAGTGGATCCAACATTGTTCTTGGACTCTGGGGACATCTAATCCTTGCTCTGCCACTGGCCTGCAGAGTGATCTCAGGCAAGTCACTTTGCATCTCGGTACCTGGGTTTCCTCATTTGCACTGACCTCCTTTGTAACGCTTTATAAAAAGTAGGTATTATTATTATGGGGTGTTGACAGAGCTTTCCAGTAAAGGCCAATAAACAAAATTAATGACTTTTTACTTAACTACATCCTTCATTAAAGCTGAATAATTTTCCTAAGCAATTCCATAATAAACTAGGCAGCGATGACTATTCATTCCAGATCACTATTTAAAACAGGAGTTTCCTTTTTAGTTTGGATTAAGGATTTTTCACTTGCAGATGACGCCAAGATGGGACGTTTGCAAGCACTTTGGAGTACAAGTTTAAAATTCAAAATGACCATGACCAACTGAAGAACTGGTCTAAATTTAGTGAGATGAAATTCGATAAGAACAAGTGCAAAGTACTTCACTTATGAAGGAAAAATCAGATGTACAACTACAAAATGGGAAATAACTATAGACAATAGTACTGCTGAAAAGAATCTGAGAGTTAAAATGGACTACAAACTGAACATGAGTCATAAATGTGATGCAGCTACAAAAACAGATAATATGATCTGGAGTAACAGGAATATTGCACATAAGACAAAGGAGGTAGTTGTCCCACTCACTGGTGAGGCCTGAATTCGAGTACCGTGTTGAGTTCTGGGCACCACAACTTAGAAGAGAGTTCAGAGGAGAGCAACAAAAATGATAAAAGGGTTAGGAAACCTGACCTATGAGGAAAGGTTAAAAAAACTGGATGTGTTTCATCTTCAGAAAAGAAGACTTAGTAGAGAGCTGATAAGGACTGTTATAAAAAGGTCTATGTTCAACTGTTCTCCATGTTCACTGAGGGCAGGACAAGCAATAACGGCTTCAATCAAGGAAGTTTTAGGTTAGATATGTGGAAAAACTTTTTAACTATAAGGGTAGTGTAGCTCTGGAACATGATTCCGAGGGAGGTTGTGGAGTCCTCGTCATTGGAGACTTTCAAAAACAAGTTGAAGGGATAGTCTAAGTCAGGGGTTCTCACAACAAAAATTTTGGTGGCATGCAAGCTGGCACCAAATTAAATATGAACATATATAAAAATCCACAACATTGTAATTTATTTATGGAGCTCTTTTTTGCGTATGAACTCAATAAATAAATAAATATGTCCAGGGGCTTGCTGAGAAAAAGTATATTAACAAACATGCAACTATCACTTTTCAGAGCATCACTAGTAGCTAGCTGAGAAGCTGTGAAAAGTAAAAAGAGACATTAAAAAACATACAAGTATCACTTTTCAGTCTCCCATCACACAGCTGGACGCCAGGTACCTGGCACACGGCTGGAAACACAGCTTGGCATCCAACACTGCACACAGCTGGGGGGTTAGAGCTGGAGACTGTAGCCCCAGGCCGTGCAGTCAGGCTCCTGAAGCCTCACTGACAACCACACCTGGGCTGAAGCTTGAGACCCACTTTCCTCATGGGTTGAGCAGAGAACTCACCTTGTGGTGCATGGTGGCACACAGGAGCAACAAGGAGGGAGAGGGAGTGGCTGATGGTTCTCCCCCAACCCTATCACCACCCAGGAGGCTGCTGTGGCCACACAAAAGCCCCTGGTGGGTGCATGCGGCCATGGCGGCCCCATTTGAGAAACACTGGTCTGAGCTTACTTGGTCTGGCCACAGCACAGGAGTCTAGACTTGATGACTGAGCTCCCTTCCAGCTCTACATTTCTATGATTCAGGAGTAGCAGTTCTCTGCAGTATGGCACAAGAGCCCAGGTTATTTTAATGAAAAGAAAAATCAATCACCCCTTCTTCCAAAACCAAGGAATGCCCCTCAGAAATCCCTTCGTTATACCAAGCTAATGGACAACATCTGACTGAAGAAGGGCAATTTATCTTCAGTTTCATCCAAACAGAAAAGTCCTTAAGTGAGTTAATGTTCCTTAGGAGGACAGGTCATCAATCTTGCTTTTGCCACAAAAAGATCTCTTATGGGTGGTCAGCACTTTCATCAGTCGATAGTCTGCATTTTATTAACACAGCAAATGCTATTCTTATGCCAATTACTCATCCCTTGGAGGTCAGTGTCCTATTCCACATACATAATTAGAAACAATGCCCCGGCAGCTCGATCATAAGCAAGGAAGATGCTTTCTAATTTAATCACAAAATCAGAATTGTACATAGTGAGCCAAATCCATGCATCCTCTTCCAAATATGTATGAAGAGAGGTACCTTACAGGTGCATCTGTTCCAAGTTCCAAAGGGGCAGCCATGGTAATGTAGTTCAGTAAAACAAACAAGGAGCCCTGTGACAAAGTGGGATCATCTCCCATCAAAGCTCATCCAATAAATAAATTTGTTAGTCTAAGTGCTACAGGACCCCTTGTTTAATCTATTCCGAAGGGGGGGCTGGGAGCATCAGTCTGTTTTTAACACACATGATCCTGATTCCTTACCTGGTAAGAAATAAATGTGCAAAAGGACTGTATGTGTGTGCATGCGAGCAGTGGGGGTTACAGCCTGTTCAGGAAACAGGATCAAATTACCAGTCATATGGAGGTTATTGCAGTATGGGGTGCCTAAGGCAATATCGAATAAGTGAACAGGTAATGCGTCTCCTAATATCTCATCTTGATAATACTTTTGAGAGACACTTTAAGAACCACCTCCAATTTTAAACAACACTAGGAAAGGTTTAGGGTTCAACAAGTTCTTTCACCCTAAGGACGGCATTTTCAACTGCACACAGAGTACAGTTATGTCTCAATACACCATCATTCCCATTCTATGTACCTTTTCTCCAGAATAAACAATATCCAGGTTAAGAGGCTATGGTCTCGTATCAGTTCATAGGCAGCTTTAGTGATACATGCAGCATTCTGCAGCATTTCCAGAATGCGACTCTGAAGCAGAAAACAAAATACACATTTACTGTAATGGACTACAAGCTGTGGACTGGTTTGCCGGTGTAAACATTGAGGGATGACAGAATAGTAACCTAAGTGTTTCAAGTAGTATGATGAACTTTTATTCACATGAAAACAACATGAAGATAGGGAGAATGACAGATTGCACTGCATAACTTTCTACACAAACATCAGTTGAAGCCCTTATGTTTTGATGATTATGTCAGAGATGGAGGCCCCAGTTTCTCACCGAATTTAAACAGGTAAGCAGCCTTAAAGCACATGAGTCAAAGGGACTACTCAAGGTGAGGTACATGCTTAAGTACTTTACTGCACAGGGCTGTAGAGAAGATGTATATCTAGAAGTTAGAGCACAGAATCAGAAAACACAGCTTCTATGTTTAGCTTCTGCTATGTAAACAGAGGCAAGCTACTTAACCTCAGTACACCTCAGGTTTCCCCATCTGTATAATGGGAACAATGATATATCACTTCCCAGGGTGTTCCGAAGCATAACAAGTCAATTTTGGTACAGTGTTTTCAGATTTTCTGAAGCGCCTGGAATGCAGTGTTGTAGGAGATCAAAGTATTTATTGTTCCTGCATCACTCCAGACATTTCTCTTCTGGGACTGCCAACTCTTACACATTTTGTGAGGTTAGTAAACAAAACTGTTTTTAATTTTTTTTTTGGAGCAATAGCAAATAGTGGCAGCTATCAAAACATACTCCTACAGAAGTAAATAGGATACAGTTAAAAAAAGCTGATGGACAGCATCTAATCACATGAAGGCAAATACTGTAACAAAACATTTCCAGTTCTTAAGAACTTCCAAAGGACAGAAGTTTTTCTTGTTCTGAGAATGTTTATTAGACACAATAAAAAGAAGTGCCCAAGCAGCAAGATAATTTCTTACTTTCAGGCCAAGATTTTCAAAGACAACAAGTGATTTTAGATACCTCAATTTTTGAATGCCCAACTCAAGACACTGTAAAGCAGGGGTTCCCAACCTTTATGACTCAAGGGTCATAGATATCATTGTTATAGCCCTTAAGGGCCACCAGTCTCTGCCAGCAGCCTTCCCTGCATCCCCCCACTGCAGCCTGACAGGAGTTCAACAAGGAGACTGCCTCCTTCCTCACTGATCTCCCACCCCCTAACTGCAGCAGAGAAACTGCACGTCTCCTGTAACTCCATGGATGCCACCTGGGTCCCTACGCATGCCCACCTTCTTCGGTCATGAGGGGCAGAAGATGAGGGCTCCCCCTCCCTCTGGCTTCAGCAAGGATACCAGTGCCTAAGGACCAACGTGAGGTTTAGCTGTGCCACCTGCTGCAGCCAAGGGAGGGGAGTGCTGATTTCCTGTCTACTTGGCTGCAGCAAGGACCCTGCACCTTTCCTACAGCTGTGTGGCAATGAACTCCACCTGGGCTCTAGGCAGCAGCTCTCTTCTGCAGTGAGTGGAAGGGGAGTGGTGGGCCACATTTGGTTCCCAGACCAAAGGTTGGGAACCTTTGCTATAAAAGGTCTGATTTTCTGAGGGTACAAGCCCCACATTTTCTGGAAGTTAGGCTTTTTTAGAAGATTCAAGTTGGGTACCCAAAACTGAGGGAACAAAATCACTAGTCAGTTTTAAAGATATTGACAGATGCCTCCACATTTCTCTGTTGTCAGGATGCCCCCCATGTTATTGGCCCAAATGTTCATTCACCAAAAGAATGTCCCCAAAATGCTTGTATTCTGAGAAGGGCAAAGTTAATAAACAAATTAAGTTAACCTCACTAAATCCACGTTGGCTAATTCTCTGGGATACAAAACCAATGCAGTATGTCAGCTGGTCACTCCACATCTATCCATACCTCTGAAGAATGATTCAATCAACTACAAAAATGAGCCCTTCACTTCTGACAAACTTACAAGCAGACTGCATTTCAAGAAAAATGACTCTATGACCAAAAAAAGCTATGATATTGAGACTGTGGCTGGTGTCTAGGGTACAGTGAATATGAAATGCTGGCTTATGAACCATCCAAGCAGTGGCAAAGGCCCAACTATGCAACTGAGAGCACCCAACTTGCAGTTTTGAATATTCGTTTCAGTGGTATAGATAAGGCCATTGACCATTATTGACAGCTGGCGAAAAATGGTGTAGGTCCATAATGAGAATGTGGCCCATACTCTTGAGGTAAGTGACTATTTTCCCACACACAACTGACCAATAGTAGGTTTTAAAGAAGAGCATCTACATGTCCCTTTTCAATTTGCTTCAATTTTTCATTTTTGTTCCCTTTTAAATTACCTGAGATGCTTCATCACACAATGGACTGTTAAAGAAGCACAAAATGACATGGAAAATCCTCTGATAGTTATACAGCTCATAGCAGTATTTATCTCTCAGTCCTTCTCCAAGAAGCCCAAGAACCCATTCACGTTCTGTTTTGTGCTGGAAACAAAAGTACCATAAATCATCATCTTCAAAGTAAAGCATGCTGGTAAAAGCAAAGCACAAACTACATGGTTTCCTACAAAGTGACAGTATCACATCTTCCTGACTTTTTTCAGTTTTTACCATCTTGCAATGTAACTAACAGATGGATTTCTTCAGGAATAATGAGTCCATGGTGCAAATCTGATCAGGCATTAACTTAAAAGCTTAATATTTCTAAAATATCTTCACTCAAGTCAACATTAATAACTGGGTTAGACTTCACTGTGAGCTCTTCAGGGTGGGACTAGGTCTTCATTGCGAGTTTGCACAGCACCTGGCCTAATGGGGCCTTGATCCCTGACTGGGCCAACCTGGTACTACCCCAATAGAAATAACAAATATGTATATGAAAATAAAAATGAAACAAAAAAGCCAGTACATAATTAGATACATTGCATAGAAAGTTTCTGGGATTTTTTGGTTGTTTACTATACACTGACACCTTTAACTTACAACACTAGCTAAGGCCAGACAACATACCACTCCCTGAAGGTTTATGAAAACATACAGGACATGAATTTCACATTACCTCTAAATCAAAGCTGTAGAAAAGCTGATAAAATCCTGGAACTTTCCTCAAGTCCAAATATTGATGTGACAGAAGGAATTTATTTATTTTTGTGTACATGTGCTCCTCTGTGAACAGAGTTAAGTGGTTACTGCTGAGGAGTGAAATTTAAGTGTGCACATACACAACTCACTGACAAAGTGTGATCTACACTTAAAATAAAAAAACCTGCAGCAAGACAATGCACCAAGCAGATGATCATATGAATGTTTAACTCCGATCAAGTCTCAATGTTTCCAAAGTTACTCTTCATTTAAAAATAAAATTCTACTCCAGAGTTATAAGCAAATCCCTCTGGAATATTCACAGATAAGCCTCAGAGAATCTCACAAAAAGTACAGGACACTAGGCACAGTGGAGAATGGTAAAAGAAAAGCAAATTCAAAATAATGGATAAATTCCAGGTCACACAATCATCATTTTCAGCTTACAGGAAAATATCAGTATCAAACAAACACATCAATGAAACACTATACAGCTATTCCATATTTTATGTATTTGATAAAAATAACCATTTAGGACATGGGTTCTCCAACATTTTCCAAAATGCGAACCACTGCTTAAAAGAGATAGTCTCATGGATCTGATCCAATGCTCCCTCTAAACAGATGATGCAGCTGAGCAAGTTCCCTGCGGTTATACGACCCACACTGGGCCCCTTCCCCGCTGCCTGCCGGCTCCCCGAGTGCACCCATAAACTTGCTCAGCTGCATCATCAGCTTAGAAAGAACATTGCTTGGCAATGTGTCTCACATGTGATACGTGAACATTTTAGCTCCAGCTTTAGCCTTAAAAAATCTAAAGGGATGGTCATCATTAAGTTACAAATCAATCATCAGCTGAACATAAATCTCGAGACAAGCATTTAACAAGGGGAATATTTGTTTTTTCAGTCTTCCAAACCTCCTAAAATGTTAGACAACTCCACCATATTCATTTTAACTGTAATACTCCCATGGCTTTGATTGTTTTCCCCAAATCCCTGATGAAATGCTAATTCCTATTTCAGAAAAATGGCTCTGTGCACTATTTCAGAAACCAACAACCTCCAAAAAAGTATACCGTTAACAATAAAAAATTGGCTTATTTTTGTTTTTGACAACACTGAGCACTAGTAAAGCAAAGCTGACAACTTCTCTAAGTACTTGTAGAACAGAGTCAGATTTTTAAAAAGAGATCACAGTTATTAATGTTGTAAACAAGTAAAACAGCTCATTTTCTATCCCCATGATCTTACCTCTTCCCTTTCAGAGAGCTCAGAAACTGCAAAGAGCCAACAATATAGTTCCTTGCATCTAACCAAAGGATAGCTTTACGTTTTGAGATTCCCATGTTTATACCCATCTTTCTGACTTAACATTATTGCTGCTTTCGACAGCTAAATGTTTAAGCTTAAAGGGTAATTTTGCCGTGAGGAAGGGGCAGAACAGACAATGGCCTACTCGTTGTCCAAGGCTGGAGGACAGGGCAGCATTCACAAAACAAACACTCAAAGCACAGAGGAGAGCAACACCCCACAAGTCCTCCATGGAGAGAAAGGCAAGTTGGGGCAGTGGGGGTGTAGTATACCCAACCCTAAAGGAGAGTAGCCCACAATCTCATTCTCCTGCCTGAAAAGGGGCAGCAACCTGCCCCCTGTCCATGCTCAACTCGAGAAGGGGGTGGATCCCAACCCCTGGGAGCCTCTCGTGACCCACCCAGCCACAGGTTCCCCCAACCCCTTTCCTGACCCAGCTGGCCGCCAGCTCCCCCAACCCCCTTCCCTAACCTACCCAGCTATGGGCTCCCCCAACCCCCTTCCTTAACCTCCACTCCTTTCCCTGCCAGCTCCCCGTCCCCAAGCCCCAGGGCCCCTACCTCCTTACCTGGCCAAAGCTGCTCCCTGGCCAGGCTGCTCCCACACTGAGCACACATCTGAGCATGCTCAGGGTGAGAGATCTGAAAACTCCCCCAGCCTGGCTTCAGCTCCCAGGCCATGCAGAAGCATCTGTGATGCCTGTGCAGGTGTGCACTTGCACAGCTTGCTAGGAACACAGATCTGATCTTATCTGCAATACCACAGAATACCCTGCCCCAACATTCATGATCATATAAACTTTCCTTTGGCAACTGTAGAAACTAATCAAACAAAAAAGTAATACAAGGGAAGTATTTTCCTACATTTTAAACTGTGAACAAGGAGAAAAGCCAGCACCACGCAATCTGCCAGTTCTCCATTGACTCACTTTTTTTTTTTAACTTTTGTATTATGGCCAAATCTTGAGATGTACACATTAATGCCCGGATTTAGGTGTGCAAACATCCCACTTGGCTTGCACAGAAATTGGGCTATTCACATGACTACTGTTGGCATGCACACACAGATTCTATGGCTTGAAAGAATCATTAAATCATCTTGCCTGATCTCCTGTATAACAAAGGCCATTAATTTTCACTGTTATTCTTGTATTGAGCCCCAAATTTGAAAAGAGAATAGCTACCTCCTCTACAACAGATTAGATGGGATCTGAACTGGCAATCGCTTGCACACAAAGGGTGACACTTTCCACCCCTCCAGCAAGAAAGCGCATGGGATTTATACTCTAATGAAGGTTTTTCCTGAAAACATTTGAAGACATGTTGGACAGGGCAAATAAACTCTGCCCCTGACTGGGAAGGTTTAAACAGCAATATGAGGGTTAATTAGTCAAACCTGCTACATCGGAGTTCGCTGTTAAGCCTATAAGGAGTTTTTAAAGGGGGAAGCCCAACAACAGAGGCTGGTGAGGAGGAAATACAGCAGACAGGCTGTCCTGGGGAAGGCAAAGTACCTGCTGACTAGAGACAGGAACCGTGATAAGTGGCAGTATACCTGAACCCAACTAAGGAGAAGAGTGTATGAGCCCCTGCACAGCGGGGTTGCTTGAGACACAGAGGCCTGTCCCTCAAATCCTACTGCAGCTGAGGCATGCCTTGGAGGAAATGGGCCGCTGAGCTTGGTTAGATTGAAGGTTTGGTTGTGTGTGCATTTTTGTTGATTTTTTGTCAAACTCCCTAAGGCCCTGGAAGGATCTGGTCTCTAAAGCCACAGAGCCAGGCCACTCCCATAGCCAGAGTAGGCCAAAGAACAGTGGGGGAAACTGAGGTAAAGTTGCAGCATCTGGTTTCCAGGGGAAATGCTGGAGTGGCAAATTGCCTAGCATGTCTCATGGTTGCTATGGCTACCAGTACCTTCTGATCCCTACAGAATCACTGAAACTAATCATTCTATGCATTGTTATTGTCTGCCCTGCTTCAAACCCAAGAAGTTAAACCAAGAAACGTACAATTTAATCTACAATACCTGGCTTCAGCATTTGCTGTGCCACTCGAGCAATGAAGAGGGTCAAAGAGAAAGTAAACCTGAGATTCGGTTGCCTGATTCCATTTTGCACGACATCCATAAGATAGAGCAGCTGTAGCATACGCACAAAGAAAAGAAATCTGTAGTATTACTCATCATCTGGTAATACAGCAGGACGTTCTTCAATGGGAGTGTGGGAAAATAGGTCTTAATTATATTTTACAAGTAACAAATCAAGCCATAATTCCAGAAGAATGACTGTTCTAAGAATTTCAAATAGGGTTTTGTTTTGTTTTTTTTAAAGCTCCCCAACTGTAATCATAATAAACACAGAAAGGAGAAAATAGAAGAGGGAAGGGAATAATAGATTTTGTACAAAATCATGATGCGAATTCAATAAACACTGAAGTATGCACTTCTATAGCTAGGGCTTACTAACTCTAGGACAAGTGGAAATGTGCAAGAAGCACAACCACATCTTAGACAACAGATTAATAATAGTATTAAACATTGAATCAGGGCCTGAAAAGCCTGTATGCCCACCCACCAGGAGCAAGTGAAAATTTGGGGCTCATGAACCAATCCCTTCCAGGAATTAATCTGCCCCAGTGTGCCTACCAACAGAGATTCTAATATCATCGCCAAGTTAAATCCAGTACATTCATACCTGTCTTTGTTCTCGAAAGCGAGCTCCTTCCAGATGAGAGCGAAAGGAACCCAGAATATAATATGCCGCTGCTCGCATATTGGAATCGTAGCTGCTAAGAGCAGCTACTGTTAGGCCCAAGGCATTCACCTCCACAAATTTATGGCAGGCTACTACATACTCTGTGGAAAGGAAAGAAGTTAAGATTTTTAAAAGTAACAGTTACAGAGGACAAGTAGCAATGCTGTTATATTTTAGTGTCTAAAAAGATGAACTACAAAACTAAAAACTATGAATTTAAACTGACAGCAGCGATGTGTGGTGTGGTGAACACCCCACTAGTCTGATGAGTGGGGATACTCTGCCAACGCACATCTAAACAGAACATTTTAGTTTCTGTGAAGTCACACTGGCCGGTTCCTGGTGTGCTGTAATGACCACCAAGAAGTCTGTCTGGTGCATGAAGCTGGCTGGGTCACTCAGGATGGCTTGTTCAACCCATGATCTTAGCTTGCCAATCAGCAACTGTTAAGAAGACTACAGAATGATTCAATGAATAGGGCATAATTTAACAAATAAACTGACTCTTGTCAAGCTTTTCAATCCATTGCTGCCTTTTCTCTTCTCTTGATCAACACTGGTTTCAGTGGATCTTAAACTGGGCCTCAGCTTTGAAGCTGGAATTTGTAGCCTACTCAAGTATACAGAATTAGGTAAAAACTGTGTCACTGCTTATGAAAACCTATCCATAAGAAGGCACCCCCAAAATCAAGAGATATTACAATTTCAAATGGCCTTATTTAGATTTTATTCCTTGCATTCTGCTGTCAAATTTGTCAATTTGGAATGATGTACTCAGACCATAGCACATTCAGAGCCCAGCTGTCCCTTTAAGACCCAGCTTCAAGTTAGAGATAGCATGGAACTGTCTTGCTCAAGGGGGAGTTCCAAGAAGCTCAGGTGATGTGGTGGGGATCGGAGGAAGACAGTCTGTGCCATGGCTCGGCTCTTTTGGGAGTGCCATGCACCTCAGAGCATACAGAGGGAGCAGTTCTGACCTTCCAGAGTCACAAATTAGGCATTAAGGCTGCATAAGGAGGGGAGGGCTTTCTCGCTTACAAAGCAGCAGAACACAACACAAGGGTATGCTATAAGTGGAAGGTCATGTGAAGTCATGCGTAAATTCTAGGACGACTTTATGGAGCTCACTGTTTAATTAATTTTAACTATAGGGAAAAACACGGGAAAAAATAAATCTCTCAGACATTCCATATCCCTTGTTAGAATGAAGAAACAGTAGGGTGAGTAAAAGCACCTCCAACATAAGCATCTTTTTACTGAAATGGATGCCAGAATAAGACATGGATCCTTCTTCTTAAGCCACTAGCCATGACAAGAGACTCTAGTTTACTAACTGGATTTTACTAAACAGGGAGATTGGTGACTTTAACATGTACAGCACTTTCTAATTTAAATCCAATGCACACCCTCTCTAGTTTTTTGAATAAATCTACTTTCTGCATGAAATTTATCTTGGGTGGTTCCTCTCTACACAGGCCTGAATTTTTTTAAAGGGATTCCAAAGTTAATCAAGCCATTTTAAATAAGTGTTTTTGAAAGCAACAGCATTTCCATCCATTCATAACTCAAAACTAACTTGATGTGTAATCACTCCAGGGCTTGTCGTGTATGCTAATCTTGAATGAGAAACAGACACATAAGCATATATTTTCCCAGCTGAATAACAAATATTTTTTACTTCGTGGCAACATCCACCTGTGTTATATAATCCCTACAAAAGCTTTAGTGAATGTTTATGTGCTCTGCTCCCCCTAAACCAAGATGTCTAAGTTCATATCTAGCCCTTTGGTTATTAAATGAATGTTTTGTCCTGGCAAGTCCTGCTTCTCTCACCCTCTCCCACCAAAAAAAGAAGTCACATATTATCTATATCTCTACCACAACAGCTGTGCTCATTCCCTACTCAGCTGTCAGAAGAATGTATGTGTCTCTCTCAGCTGGCATTTTCACACACAGCTCTCCTGATCATGGGACAGCCAGTGGTAGAATCTTCACCTCCCACATGGCACCTTGGCTAGCTTTGTTCCACTGACAGAGTGACACCCTGTGCAACTTCACCACTAGAAATGCTTTTAAAAATTATCTGCTGGAGAGATTTCCACCTGGCCTTAGCATTGATGATTCCTGTACCTTTCCCCACAAGCCTCCTAGCTAAGTTAGAGCCTCATGTTGAACTGCCAGTACTCAAAATGCCTCAGTCTTTCCCCTCAGCAGGGGCTCAGTCATAAGCCTGGATGCACAGCTTGGTAGGGGCTCATAAAAAGCCCCTAGCTCCTCAAAATGGGGCCCCTGCATTGCCAGAGCTGGAGCAGGGCAGAAATAGCAGCTGGTTTCACACAGGTAGGGACAGAGTTGGAGGCTCTTTGGCTCCGTCCCTCAGCTCCACAAACACCAGCAAATAGCTGGCAGCACTTCTTTCCCTGCTGGAGCAAAGGGGAAGCAGAGACCATGCTAAGAGTCGCAGCCGCAGTTTGTTCCCTGCCCTCTTCTTGGGGCACAGAGGTTAAGTGCCTCCCTTGCTGGGGCTGCAGGGTTCCACTACAGTCCAAAGAAAGGAACTTTTCCCGGCAAGTTTAATAGGAACTCACACTTCAGAAGAATGATCTGAAGACTAACAGACTGGGAAAGGTTCTCTACCCACCCCTTATTAGTTACTGATCAAGTGTTCTTGGCTGAAGTACAAATACAAGGCTGGAAGATACAGCAGGAACTGTGCTTTACTATATATGCCCATGCATAGCCAAGCACAACAGGGCTACAATTTCGAGTGGGGTCTCTGGGTACTACTGTCATATACTCGTAACAAATGATAATTTCCCATGTTTACATCCCATAATTTAATTCTGTTCCCTTATTTCATGGGTATAATGTATGTAGCTCAGAGGTGGATTTATCTAGAAAGTCCTCTTTCACAGAATGCTTGGCATGGAAACACTTTCAACCAAACTGCCCTTGGAAACTGCAAACACCAACTTAATGTAAAACAACAAGCTGGGGGGGGGGGGAGTTACATGTACATTTGACATCCAGTTTGTTTAAAGAACCTTGGGAACCATGGTGAGAAAGCTTTTGATAAGATGCTTATCAGATCTAAAGTTAGAGAGAACTGGGTATTTGCGCCTCAGCAAGCAGTAATCATCTGTAGATTTATAATTATGTCTTATATAAAAACTATGCACATGATCCAGTGCAGCAAGCGCAGAGAGCATGCACAAAACAGTAGGGTGAGATATTCAAAAGTGGCTTATGCGACTCAAGAACACACTGGAATGTGGGATCCTAGTTCACACAGGCACTTTTAAAAATCCCAACCTCAGTCAATAACAGCTAAAAATGCCACTGACAGCCAGCCCATCTAAGACTGATTCTGTTAGAATGCAAGGGACATTCTGTATATCTATAGCTTAATTTTTTTAATAAACACATGATGACAGACTATGTTTTTATTACTGTCAAAAGCATACTGGTCAATTTGAGACACCAGCATAAAGCAGCACCCCCCACCCCTTCCCACCTACACATACATGGTACTAAACAGGTTTACATTTCCTTTCTCTTCATTTGAACTTTTTATTTTACCTTTCAAAACACTTTTATTATCAGCTTGCCATTTGTTTGAGGAGATGCTATTGCTACAGCAAATAAAAGCCAGCTGTAGCAATCCACAGTTTACCCAGAAAAGAACATCATGATGGACATGGGAAAGAAGTGGTTGGCAAATTCGCTGTGATAAAAGTCTCACTTTGATCATTCAGCATTTTATAAACAAACAGACATTAAGTCCCTTGTGCTGTGTAGCAATTGGGAATAAAGGGAAACTGTCATAGTAAATTAGAAGAGCAATTTTGGTCTCTGTTAGGAAGGATTTTGCCAACAAGCAGGATGCCCAGGCCACTACCTATAACTAGAATGGAATATCAGTTATATTGCTTATTAACAGAAAGCAGTTAAGTTAACCATCAGGCAGGTGCAGGAGCCTTAGTACAACAAGATGAGCCAGAGGGAGGCAGATGAGTGGCCACAAGAGTTGAACATGACTCTGCCTGATTTCCTGTTAAAGCTTTCTTTGAAAGTGCTGAAGTTGCATCTTAAAAACAAACAAACATACACACACACACACACAACCAAGGAAGTCTAGCTATATTTTCACACTGAAGTTGTGTGGAAACACAGCTGCAGGACTAATGGCTTAACAAATTCTTGCTTAATGTGTTTTCTATAATCGATATGTTGTTGTCTGAGAAACTGGGATTTGACCTTCTGAATATCTCTTGGAATCCCCAGCAACAGGAGGATAGCTGGTCACTTGAACCTTTTCATTCAACCACACAAGACCCCTCTAGACTGTGGGCAACCTGTTTGGGAGTGTCTTAACCCTTCTGCATATCTATGTGAGCTTGAGATCTAAGCAAATAAGTTTAGATGAAAGTACTTAGGTTTTGCGCCAATCTTTAATCACATGGATGCACTGTGCCACCTTTTGATTTGTTCTTGATACTGCCTCATAAAAAATAGAGTAACTCCAAGCTCTGGATTCAGAGAATCCTGGGTAACAGTTAGCAGCACACACAGAGATATAATCAAAATTCTCCACTGACTGGGAATGAGGCATTACATGATGATGATGATTTTTTTTTTTTAAACATCCATTACTGATGAATTACTGGGCCAAAGTTACACTTAATACAAGACCACAACATAATTGACAAATAAACACATAATAGACTCTAAATCACAAATTGTGTATCCCAATAGGTGACAGTGCTAGGTAGGAGGTGACCAGTGGCAATTATTTGTTACTTATGCCCAATCATTGCTGAGTTTATGGATAGTCCTCTTTCCTTTCACATCGTTCACTTCCTTTTCTGTGAATTCTCAGTCTCTTTCATTTGATCTGAATATTAGAGGCTCTCACACATCCACATAGATGGATTTATTCACAGAAGCAGGTATCTGACTGAAGTTACCCTAAGACACATAAAGGGATGAAACTCTAATAGATGTAAATCGATTCCATCGTTAGAGATCGGTCTGTTCACACCAACTGAGGAGCTGGCTCCCCAAAAAAGCCGACTTACATTTTATATCTGGGTTCTCTGTACTTTCAAGTCTTTAAATCATGATTTGAGGACTTTAATAACTCAGTCATAAGTTAGAGATTTATTACAAGAGTGGATGGATGAGCTTTTGTGGCCTGCATTGTACAGGACAAGTACAAGTAGCTGTTTGCATGCAACAGCGGCCACACCCCAGCAAACCGCTTCGACTGACGGGCTAAACCAGGTGAGGGTAGCTGATGGGTCTTATACCCTCAGTATTCCCGGGCTTGCCTACCTTGTATGCGAAAACTGGACTCCGGCCGACTCTGCAGAAGTAACCTCTATCAGGTTTAATGGAGAGAAAGGCGGATACAGCAGTGAACTGTGGAGTGCAGAGAGCAAGATGAGGCACGTAGGTTATCTTGCTCATCCACTGCATCCGTCCCCATCCCCAGTCGTCTAGACTTGTTCCTGCCACTGGGAGTTGATGGTCTCGGACGAGAAAGTGAGGTTGACGCTGCACAACTCTTCCTCACTTTAATTAAGCAAGTCATCAGTCATCCTTTAGCCATTCCATTGTCCCCAAGTCCTGTGGCGATGGGCGCGCGACGTAGCGATAGGTGTGGGGACACTGGCAGTCATAGCCGCAAACCTGCACACAGGCAGTTCAGACCATAGGGTCGTTCCCCACTGAATGGAGCAACGGTGGAGTTCAGCAGCTGTCTGAGCGACTGAGCAGCCCTGTTTAGGACTGCACTGCTCACCTCCTTGGTATTGAGCAAGGGGCTAGAAAAGGTGCCCTAAAAATTGCCAGCTCCTTGTTATCCTAGCCGGTTTACCGCGGCCAGCAGGAACCCTACATATGCGGTCAAAACAAATCATCAAGGAAAAAAGCAAGGATTACAATTCTGAACCTTGCTACATGGAACGTTCGCACGCTTCTTGACAGAGACGGTTCAGATAGACCTCAGAGATGCACAGCACTTATTGCAAGTGAGCTTGCCAGATACAATATTGATATCGCTGCCTTAAGTGAGACCAGGCTGGCGGGAGAGGGCGAACTTTGTGAAGAAAGCGCAGGTTACACCTTCTTCTGGAGTGGACGAGGACCTGCAGAATGACGAGAAGCTGGAGTCGGCTTTGTAATAAAGAAAACACTTATTGGCAGGTTGGTTGGCCCACCTAGAGGTGTGAACGATCACCTAATGATGTTGGGACTCCCCCTTTTAGGAGGGCAGAAGTTTGCCTCCATTGTTAGTGCCTATGCTCCCACCATGACCAATTCGGATGTGATTAAAAACAAGTTTTATGAAGACTTGAATGATGTCATCACTGCTGTTCCCAATGCCGATAAACTCATCATTCTTGGTGATTTTAATGCAAGAGTTGGTTGTGACAGCACCTCTTGGGAAGGAGTGATTGGAATGCATGGTATTGGTAACTGCAACAGTAATGACCTGCTGCTCCTTCAGACCTGTGCAGAACATGGTCTTTTGATCACAAATACCGTCTTCCGTCTTCCCACTCGTAACAGGACATCATGGATGCACCCTCGCTCTAAGCATTGGCAACTCATTGACTTGTCATCATCAGGAGGAGGGACAGGCAGGTTGTACGAATCACAAAGGCCATGTGTGGTGCCGAGTGCTGGACTGACCACCGCCTTATTGTCTCCAAGCTTAAGCTTCATGTTCAGCCCAAGCGACGTCCAGAGGGTGTGAAAGTTTCAAAACGCCTGAATGTCAACAAGCTGATGGTCAGCGATATCAAGCAGCATTTTGTTGATACCCTAGACAAACGCTTGCAGTCCACCGTGTTGGACAATCAGGACGTGGAGGCAGCACGGGCCGCACTACATGAGACAGTGTATAACACGGCCATGGAGTGTCTTGGACCCTCTACCAGGAAGCATAAAGACTGGTTTGACGAGAATAGCACAGAGATAAAACAGCTACTAGAGGACAAACGCTGTGCCTACAAAAGCTCATCTGGATGACCCAAAGTCAACAGCGAAAAAAGATGCGCTGAGGAACATATGCAGCATTATTCAACATAAACTGCGTCAGATGCAGGATTCCTGGTTGAGCCACAAAGCTGATGAGATACAGGGCTTTGCAGACAGGAACGATATGAGGAACTTCTACAAAGGGCTAAAAGAAGTTTACGGCCCTACCACCTCGGGTTCATTTCCCATCCTCAGTGCTGATGGGTCTACATTGATCACCGATAAAGAGAAAATTCTCGAAAGATGGGCTGAACATTTTGACAGTGTACTGAATCGCCCTTCTTCCATCAATGATGATGCCATTGATCGACTGTCTCAAGATCCAGTTAATGAGACACTGGGCACTATACCCACTACGGAGGAGATATAGGAAGCAACTCGTATGTTATCCAATGGCAAAGCACCTGGCTCAGACTCCATTCCAGCTGAAGTCTACAAAGAAGGTGGCACTGCCCTAGCAGAGAAATTCCATCAGCTATTCGAGCACATCTGGCAGCACGAGACAGTCCCACAAGATTTCAAAGATGCTTCCAGAATACATCTCTACAAGCGTAAAGGAAATCATCAGGTCTGCGACAACCATCGTGGAATTTCTCTGCTATCCACTGCTGGCAAGATTCTGGCCAGAGTTCTACTCAACCGCCTCACTGCACACCTTGAGCAAGGTCTCCTGCCAGAGAGCCAGTGTGGCTTCCGTGAAGATAGTGGGACTATTGACATGGTGTTTGCTGCCAGACAGCTTCAAGAGAAGTGTCAGGAACAAAATGTTGACCTATACTCCATCTATGTCGATTTGACCAAGGCGTTTGACATAGGCAGCAGGGATGGCCTATGAAGGATCATGGCGAAATACGGATCTCCCAGAAAATTTACTGCCATTGTACGACAGCTACACAATGGCATGTTGGCCAGAGTATATGATAACGGAGAGACATCCGAACCATTCTCTGTCTCAAACTGAGTGAAGCAGGGCTGTGTTCTTGCTCCCAACTCTATTCAATCTCACGTTTTCCGCCATGTTGACAGATGCCTTCAGAGACGTGAAAATAGGCATCGGCATCAGATATCGTACTGATGGCTCACTCTTCACCCTCAGGAGGCTTCAAGCTAAAACTAAGATCACGACAGACACAGTTGTTGACTTCTTATTTGCCGACAACTGTGCCCTTAACACTGCCTCCGAAGCTGACATGCAATACGTTGCCAACAGCTTTTCTGCGGCCTGCACAAACTTCGGCTTTACTATCAATACAAAAAAGACTGAAGTAATGTATCAGCCTGCCCCAGGAAAGCATTACATTGAGCCCAACATCACTATCAATGGACAGCGTCTGAACGCGGTGGACAAGTTCACCTACCTTGGAAGCACACTATCCAGAAACATTGTCATCGACGACGAGGTGAATGCCAGACTTGCCAAAGCTAGTGCTGCCTTTGGCAGACTCCACAAGAATGTGTGGAATAGGAGAGGCATCACCCCAGTGACAAAGATCAAGGTGTACCATGCCATAGCTCTTTCCAAATTGCTCTATGGCTGTGAGACGTGGACAGTCTACCAATGTCATGCAAGAAAACTAAATCATTTCCATGTCACCTGCCTTAGAAAAATTCTTGGCATTAAATGGCAAGACAGGATCCCTGATACTGAGATCCTTGTCCATGCCGGCCTGCCCAGCATCTACACCATCTTGATGCAAGTACAACTTCGTTGGGCAGGTCATGTGGCTCGCATGCTAGATCATCGGCTACCAAAGAAACTGCTATATGGCGAACTCCAACAAGGCAAATGCTCCTAAGGGGGCCAGAAAAAGCGCTTGAAGGATACTTTAAAAGCATCACTAAAGGCCTTCAGTATCAGCCACTTTACATGGGAGCTGATAGCCCAGGACAGAGGAGAGTGGCATTCAGCTGTCCATCGGGGCATGGAAACATGTGAAGCCAACTGGATTGATGCAGCTGAGCAACGCAGACGAGCCAGGAAAGATAATGCCAGCAAACCACCATCAGCCACCACCATTCCCTGTCCGCACTGTCAGAGAACTTTCCGGGCACGGATTGGTCTGATTAGTCATTTGCGCACCCACGCACCCCTACCCTAACCCCTGGATGACTAGATGGTCTTCGTCGTTACCGACGGACGAATACGACAACGACGACAGGACATCAGACTAGATGATCATATTGGTTCCTTCTGACCTTAAGAGTCTAAGAGCTCCCTTCAAAACATTAGAGGAGATTTGCCACCACAGCCAAACTTGGCTTAGCTGCAGTGAAGAAAGCAGCTGAAAGACCATGGTTCCCTGATTCATAGCCACCCAACCCTGGTGCAAATTAGAGCTGTACTGGAGCAGCTCTACCTTACACCATGGGAGAATTATGGGGGAAATCTGTTCCAACCTGTGCCCTGCCATTTTATCTCTGCTTACATCCTGCCTTTATGCTGATATGGGGGGACAGAGCATAGTGGCTGACACAGGAGACAGCTCTGCCATCTCCACTACCTTTCCATTAGTTAAGAGTTTCCTATACTGGGGAATTCTCCATTGAACATCTTCAGCTATTTTATTTGTGCCTGTTAGGAAGTGCACAGTTACCTTACAGAATCTGACTCTACGAGCAGTAACTGTTGAGCCAGGGTTTACCACCTATGCTTCTTTGCCAAGCTGCTTCAAGTTGCAGTTTAAAATCATCCCACTACAAGCCCACACGCAGCCCCTCCTCCATATCCTCAGTAGAGCAGCAATACTTCTCCCACATGTATTTTCCCCTTTTCTTACCCAGCCCCACTTTAGTTCAAAGGGGATATGCATGGCACCTGGGTCTGCCTATCTACAGCAGCTTGCAGGAGCATGGCCTCAAACTAGAACTCTGTGTACGCATGTCTCTTATATGCCCCCAAACTTGTGCATGTGAGAACGGGAACTACATGAAAACTAACCACAATCTAGTTAGGGAATTACTTCTCTCGTTCTAGAGTTATTTTTTAAACCTTTTCTAATTATTCTGAAAAGTATTAAACAACACAATGGAATGGTTACCTAATACAAATAACCATTTTCTCAGTGTGGCCTGAAATATGACTTGAATATATGCTTTACCTGCTCTGGTCAGTTCACTGAAGAGCTGAAGTAGAAAACAGGGGTCGTAGAGATCCTCAAGATCCTGCACTCTGTCATCTCTGTACAATGGCACTTGTCTTTCCTGAAACAAAACCCAAAACAAAGGGAGACAACTTGAATTTTAACCAGCTTGATTTCAAACTGTCTTGACAACATCATTATGGGGTTTACATTAAAGCACTGCAAACACAAGGCATACAATCGTGCTAGCCACTGGTGTGTTTAAATACAGCTATTGCTGCCAGGGTTCCATCGTGTTTTTCCTTGACCAACGTGAGCAGACTTAGTAAACCATGTAACAGATTAAGAGAACGCAGTGCAATTGTACCAATGCACAGATGTGGTTTAGACAGTCAAACAAAGTGAGTCTCTAGATGTCAGATTCTGATTTCAGTCATACTTTGGCAATCTCCTTAAACTGAGTGACATTGCATGGCTTTAATTATAGGCAAGATGTGTCATAGACTGCAATTGTTCAGTTGGTAATATGGTAATAAAACAGTAAAAACCCTCTGTGAAGTGATACCAGCTAATCAATCTCAACTTCTGTTAAGCTAAAAGTATCTCTGAATGGAAACAAGGGACTATATTGCATTAATAACAGCATGATTAATTCCTAAAAGGAGAGGGGCTTTTCTGCATCCAAAGAGAATAACCATCAACTGATCCAAAGCACCTCTGGTGGCAGAAGTCTACGATGTTGAGGAAAATGTAGGATAGTCTTCATCATCTTCTCTTTATCTAGCAGGCACAAAATTTCCTCCATGCTTGGTTGCTGCCACAGTGACTTCCCCAGACTCTTGCAAGTCTTGTGATGTTCCACAGCTGCTGGTCCCCACAGCAGTATCCTCAAATATTGTAAAAGGGAATCCATTAGTTAACAGATAATTAGCATAGAGACAAAAGCAATTATAGAGATGGATTCAATTTATAAAGGATATAAATTAGTTTTTAAATTTTCCCCTCACTTGTGCTTATTATTCTGTGGGAACTTGAAACAAGAATGTTTCCCTGGCAACGTCTTTCTCACCCATCCAAAGGCTTTCAAAATTCAGCCTTCTAGTGTCCCTTTAGCCATTTCTTCTCCTATAAATCAAAGTCTGTACAAACCTCAGGAGACTGATTTATTATTACCCAAATCATACATGTAATCAAGAATGTCTGTGATAGTGCCCACCATCACATCTTCACACACTGACTGAGACCTGATCAAGCTCTACAAACTCCAGAATGTCTTGGAGTTCAATCAGTTTTTCAAACCAGCAACAGAATGCCTTCATGATCCCATAAACCAAGCCTTCACACCCTCCCCTTTCAAATTGATTTATTTTCCTAAGGTTTATTGTTTATTATTTGGATAGTGCCCACAATGTCGTTTTATGAAGTAGTAGGATGACAAGGAAAATTCCACTTATCACTTACAAGCTAAACAGGCTTCCATCAATGACTGACTATGACTCTTCCTAGTCTCAATCTCATGCACATTCCTTGGATTTGTCCACATGCACACTCCTTGGATTAGTCTGTATTTTCTGCAGTCTGGGGCAGGGACCATATCTAGCTAAGTGTCTGGTTACTAATTTATTTCAGAATACAGTGAAAAGTTGTTGTTTCTCTCCTACAAAAACCTAGATGGTTTAGGGTACTAGATATCTCAGAGGCCACTCTATTCAGCTATGATAATCCAACAATGGAGAGGTTGGAGAAGATGAGTGAAAGGATCCTTGATGCTGGAGTTAACTTGCACCCTTATTTCACCAGAATTCAAATATGCCTACCTTCAGGACAAGGTTACAAGCCCTACCTGTTCCCACAGTCTTTTCCATGGGTGGGGTTGAGTTGGTGAAAAAAAGAAAAATCTTCAGCCTGGTCTGCACTAAAAAGTTAGGTTGACCCAGATATGTCACTCTGAAAAATCCACACCCCCGAATGTGGTAGTTAAACCGACCCGACACCACTAGGTTGGTTGACAGAAGAACTCTTCCATCGAACTAGCTACTGTCTTTTAGCAAAGTGGATTAACTATGAAAACAGGACAATCGTCCTGTCCAAATGAATTTAAATTCCCATTTTGAGTTTTGGTTCTGAATTAAAAAATAAGGTTCAAGGGGTATGTGAATGTGCTGATTGCTTATATGGCACAAAAGTTGGCAACCAACTTACCTAAAGTTTATAAGACTCAGATCATTCTTTTCATATAACTGAAGAAGCAGTAATATTTTCTGATCTAAAAAACAATCAGTAACACACATATTAAGAATCTTAGAAACAGATCCAATGGGAAATATTCCTAACATGCCAAAACACTTACCAGCAACACCCAGCGTTGCACCGTAGGCTCCTAGTAACACAGCAAAGTGGCTGCTCTCACACACTGAGGGACAGAGTTTCACTATTGTTGTCAATACATCCACTAATGCCTCTGAAACCAATATGAAAACATATTTTTACATTCTCTATCAGATGGCAGCCAGAAAGAGAACATTTAAACAAACACATTAAGATTCATAGAATCATAGGGTTAGAAGGGACCTCATGAGATCACCTAGTCCAGCCCCCTGCTAAAAACAGCACCACTCCCACTAAATCATCCCAGCCAGGGATTTGTCTAACCAGGCCTTAAATGTTTCCAAAGATGGAGACTCCACCACTTCCCTAGGTAACCTATTCTAATGCTTCACTAGTCTCCTAAGCTGTGTTCACACACACAGGGTTATTTCGAAACAAGTTGTGTCGAAACAACTTGTTTCGAAATAACATCTTATTTCGAAACAACATTCTTCGAATTAGCAAAATGTTATTTCAAAATAAGAGAGAAAGCCGGAAACGAAATAGCAGGTTCACACTGTGAACCTGCTATTTCGCTTCCTCTGGGGGCTGCAGGCACTGGCAGGCTGCAGCGCTGCCCAGCGCTGCTCCCCGCCGGTGCCTGCAAAGGGGGGCTGCAGGCACC
>ML682069.1:9842368-9916823 GCA_007922195.1 Podocnemis expansa
GCAGCAGCTTGAAATCATTGCTCCTTGTTCTGTCCTCTGTTACTACTGAGAACAGCCTACCTCCCTCCTCTTTAGGAGCAACCTCTTCAAGTAGTTGAAGGTTGCTATCAAATCCCTCCTCAGTCTTCTCTTCTGCAGACTAAATAAGCCTAGTTCCTTCAGTCTCTCCTGGTAAGTCATGTGCACCAACCCCCTAACAATTTTCTTTGCCCTCTGCTTGACTCTTCCTAATTTGTCAACATCCTTTCCGTAGTGTGGAGCCCAAAACTGGATGTAGTATTCCAGATGTGGCCTCAACAGTGCCAAACAGAGGGGATTGTGCATTAATATTTTCACTTGTGACAATAACACCAGCAAAACATTTCTGTATTAGTTCTGTAGGACAGCCTCAAGTGGGACAACCTTTTCTAGAAGCCAGCACAGTATTTACCATCTTATTGAGATATTTATGCAGACCACATAACACAGTATCTAATCACATACCAAACTTTAGCGAATGTATCCTATGACATATAGAAATGTTCCCATTCTCATCTTACAGATAGGGAGCTAAGGTCCAAATAAATTAGGGACAAACAGAAAGTCTGTGGCAACTGGCAATTGGAACTACATCTTTTGAGTTCCAGACCACTCCTTAAAGTAAAGACCCTCCTTTATCCCCTATCTGCTATGCCACATCATAAATAAAAATAAAACAGTGACAACTTCTCTATTAGAATTACAGAAAAATAGAGGTAAAGATGAATGAACTCCTGACAGTAAACTTCTGAAGTACTGAGGCTAATTTCTTTGAAACAGTCTGTCTCCTTGTCCTGGACTTACAGAAATGACAACTGACAAATGCATGGAATAACAGGCCTACTCTTGTCAGACACCTAAAAGCATTAAATAGATACATTTGTCATCAACTTGTTCCACTTAGAATTTCACCATCATCTCTTATAGCACTTCTTAATCAATAAATCCCAAGTGTTTTATAAAATGCAGCTAAATATTACCTCATTTTACAGATGAAGAAAGTTAAGCACAGAGTAGGTAAGCAATTTGCCCATAGTCACAGAGGAGATCAGTGGCAAAGACTAGAACTGAATTGAGGCCTCTTGACTCTCAGCCCAATACTCTACTCATTAGACCATGCTATGTCTTTCAGTTGAGGACTGAACTAGATTCCTCATTGGAGGATTGTTCTGTCTAATGCACAAGTTAAGAAATTAAAATTTTAAATACAACTAGCAAAGAGCAATATTAAATCCTCTATATCAACCCAAATACCTATTTTAAAATTAATGCATGTTATGTAAGTTCATTTTACAATAGACAATAATCCAAGTAATATTTCTAACTTCTTGATCTAATCTACAAAATTCATGTCTTGCTGAAATCAATGGCAAACTCCCCAATGAGTTCAGTAAAGCCGGGATTTCACCCCAAGTTTTTTAACAGCCTGAAACAAGAATCGTTTAAAAAGATATACAATGTTTACCACTGGCATTCAAGAGGAAGAATGCAATATTTAAATGCAAGTGAAAGAAAGCAGGCAGGATCTGAAAGGAAATGCTAATAAATAATAATAGGAATGCTAATTTGGGAGTTATTTTACTAGGCAACTCAATGGATGGAAACTAACACTAATAAGACACTATTGCTATATATAGCTGAAGAAAAGAGAGATACCTCTTGTCTGAATCTTTGTGTTATCTTCTTCTCTTGACCTCAGCATGGCTGACAAAAATAAAGAGTGCTGCGTGACCATCATGTAAAGCAAGGAGAGCTTGACTAATCTCTGACTAAGAGGGTTCTCTTTTGTGTACAACAATTGCACAGCAGCATTAAGAGTTTTCAGAAATCCATGATCTCTGTAGCGGTACCTTCAAAACAATAATAAGAGAAAACTCAGATTTCAGCCAAAGGCAAGTTTGCTGTTCAAAACAGTGAAACCCTGTATAAAAAGCAAATAACAACAACAAAAATAATAAACACCCGCAGCCCATTATTTTATTCAGTTTGTGAAATACCCATATTTTAAACTTCTGAAGAAAGGGCTTTTCACAGTCAGAACAGTTATCACCTGAATGGGCTTTACTGAAGTTTAGCATTTTAAATATGATAATAATCCCCAACATTTCTGTCTCTACACAAACTAAACCTCCCCCAATCTCTTCATTTCCTTTCATATCCTTTTTTCATTAGTACAGTGATAGTGACTGATCCTGACTTCACACCAAAGTAAAAGAAGAATATTTTTAAATAAAAATCACTGGGGTTACACTAGTTTTTAATTAAGAAAGTAAGAACAGTTCCAACAATTTGCTTCACTAACTAAAGGCCAAGTCTGCCCTCAGTTGTGCGTGAAGTCAAAGGAGATTGTGCCTGTCTATAGAGAAAAACCCTAAAGACAGATTGGCACTCCCAAGTACCACTGATCTCTGCAGAAGTTAAGGGCACTCAGTACCTTTTAGGATGCGCTGTGTACACTGAAGGATTGGACCTTAACTTGTAGATGTGGCCCAGCAAACATTACAGTGCGCCTACCCAGTTTCTGCTGCATCTCAACAGTAATACACATTTACTTACTTAAGTCCCATCTTCACAAGACTGTGCCAGTCAGCTGGAACCACTTCATTAACTAAATGCTGTGCAGGAAGTAAACAACAATGAGTACAGCTAGGTAACATTCAATATTAAGCAGAGTGAAGCTTCCATAGAACAAGCCACACAAGACCCCCATTTTCTGCAACATACTTGGGAACCAAGATATACAGAATCCAAAATTTCCAGAGTTAAAAAAGCATCAAAAGCAAAATATACCATTCTACTTATAGCAAGCCTTAATGCCTTTTTCACTACCTTGAATCTGCCTGTCTTTCCTTGTTTCTCAAGCAGCACTCTAACACATTTTAGATAAACACAGAATTTTGCAGATATACTATCAGAGTCAGGATTATTTCCTTGAGAAATGCAATAATGTGAAAACAAAGCATTTTTAGAGCAAAATTACAAATGTTAAGGTGGGATAACATAGCATGTGCAGCCAACTTCTGCCAGAAAGAAACTTGGCCTTGGAGGCCGTAAGGGAAGGCATCAGAGCATTCCATCTTCAGTGGCAATGAAATTTTCATACCCAAACACTTCAAATACTAATGACACCTCAGTTTTAAATTATATTTCCAAAGGTGTAGCCATGTTAGTCTGTGTACAGCAAAAACAACAAGAGTCCTGTTGCACCTTAAAGACTAACAGATTTTTTCGCACACAAGCTTTCGTGGGCTGCAACCTTTGTCAGATGCATCTGACAAAGTGGGTTAGAGCCCATGAAAGTTTATGCCTGAAGAAATCTCTTAGACTTTAAGGTGCCACAGGACTCTCATTGTTTTTGTTTTAAATTATGTTTTCTTGCCTTATTACATTGCAAGTATCGGAACCTCTCAAATATTCCTTCTCCCTGAGATCCAGAAGAATAAAGGGCTGATGCTGTAAGGTGCTATGTGCCCCCCTTTACCACTGAAAATTTGGGATCTGAAAGTGTTCATCACCTCTTTGGACTGGGTATTTCCCCCCCACAGCTCAGCAAGAAGGAATAGGTGAGAAGTTACAATCTTGCAATATAACTGGGCCCTAAAAACAGAAGTATAATCAAAATCACACTGGCTGACATGAGATAGCAGCAATTCTACACTCCTTAGCTTAGAAGTTTCTAGCCTGTGATAAGCTTAGCTCACCACTGTAATGCAGCACCCACATTTACTACTGATATGAAATGACACTTCAGTTTTCAGGGAGAAGAGGGAGCTTTGGTCAATTTAGATAAAAGAACATTGCAAGGATAAAGTATTTCTAAATTCATGAGTAGACCAGTTTTGGAAATCTTTAGGTGGCATCTACATGGAGCAGCTACTAATAATTTTATGGGTACCGTATGTGACTGCCACACAGCTAGAGTACAGATCTATACGGGGTTAGTAGAATGTCTATTATATGCCTATATTGCTCTAAGTCAGGGGTCTCAAACATGTGGCCTGTGGGCCGCATGCGGCCCGCAATGACATGATCATTATCAATATTTGCAATATCATTGTACGGAAAGGTTTCAGTGGTGCAGCCCTCGCCTACTGTACTAGTCCTCATGCCGCCCTCTACTAGTCCTCATGCGGCCCTCTACTAGTCCTCATGCGGCCCTCATGGTGATTTGAGTTTGAGACCCCCTGCTCTAAGTCAATGGGAGCTGTCTCCAGGAAGAAAGCAATAGCTCATGGATAAGAACATTCCAGTACACACTTGAAAGACAGTGGGGAAAGCTATTTGTTTCAGTGATGCTACATCCTACTTCCAACTGAGTTGCCAGCTTTGTCTTCCCTGTGTTGCTAGCTAACAGATCAAAAGGCTATGATCAGTTAAAAAGTTACATGGTGCCTGGGAAGAGGAAGTGATCAAAAACTTAACAGGATTTCAAGACTCTGTCCCCAAAGTACAATGATGGAACTGGTTTGTGAGTTGACTATAGCTTATGCCAGGGATAGACAAAATTGGCTTATAGCTAGGTGCCAGCACTTTTACTTTTGGTCAAGAGCAGGTGCTTCTCCATTACATTTCTACAGTGGAGCTAGGCAAAACACCACTAGAACTGGTTGCATGGTGACCAGAACCACTGATTTGTCAAGGTCTGGATTATGCCACCTGACCTTAGAGCTCAGTAGGACCCTAAAGCTGTTCATAGGAACCTTATACCTACCAGGACCCCAAGTGGAAGCTAGACAGCCACTTGATACGCTGATATGTATGCAGTTTATTTCTTGTTTTAAGATCTTCTTCTC
Organism: Podocnemis expansa; assembly: GCA_007922195.1. Lineage (NCBI taxonomy): Eukaryota > Metazoa > Chordata > Testudines > Podocnemididae > Podocnemis > Podocnemis expansa. Next base: position 9,847,180 of record ML682069.1, read on the forward strand.
TGAAATGCTTCAGTTCTAACTAATCAATATGTGGCTTTACAACCATGTCCAGCTGCTGGGTGGCATGGGTCATAGCTCCTAGAGAAAACTGCAGGTGGCAAACTCAAGTTGAGGATTACCCGTCAGTACCAAGCCTTGTCCAAGAGTGGAAGAACTGTGTGATTAGATGTGACAGCCTGAGAGGAAAGACTGTCAAAAAGGCCAACAGCAGTCAGAGGGGCAGTTAGCCCAGCATCTGTAAAAGCATCTTTTGACTCTACTACTGAACACCTGATCCTGTATTCCCTGCATACATAAAGAAAATTTGACATGCACAAGAAAGGCACGACTAGGAACATACGGTATTGACCACACTACCACTGAAATCAACTGGATGAGTGTCATTAACTTCAGTGAAAGCAGATCCATGGACTCTCTAAGAATCCTTCTACTTTTCCTCCATTTTTTTTTCTCTCTCTTATAAACTACAATGGTAACTACAGGTGCCTACAACCTCTCACAACAGGGGGCCAAAATAGCTCTTATATTAGCATCTTGCAAGCCCGGTTACATACTGCACAAGCTACTCACAAAAAGAAAACAAAACAAGTCAAACAACTTCAGTTAAACAATACAAACATATAAAGGCACAACAACCATTCTATGGCAGTAAGAAAAGTCTACGTAATCAAGGTTTAAATTAAAGCAAATGGAAGAGTCTCACCAGTAACTCTTCTAGCCTCAAAAGCATGGAACTCTCTGTTCCGTGGTTGAGTTCTTGTTCTTTACTAATGTTGTATGTAGTGATTAACCACTTCATACAGGCTGCCAAGAGGCTTTTTTTCCAGGAATGCAATTCCTCAGGAGAACTCTCCAGAACTCTTGATATGGAATCTGCCAAAATCCAACTGCAGAAAATTTAACAGTTAGAAGAATGTGGTTTTTTGTGCTAATTTTCCCCTGATTTTCCCCACACATTTGTAATTGTTTGATTTTACAAATAGGACACCTAAGCCCCAGGTGATCGAAGCATCACTGTCTTCTAGAGCAGTGTTTCCCAACCAGTGTGCCACAGCACACAGGTATGCTGTCAGGTCTGAAGCAGGTGTGCCACAAAATTTTTTGAAAAACCGCTCAAAGAGCTCTGGCTTGGCTCATTGGTCCATGAACATTCATGAGTTCATTTGGAAACTATATGGTGGTGTGCCTCAAATTAATTAGAGGTAGCAAGGTGTGCCATGGCAGAGAAGAGGTTGGGAACCACTGTTCTAGAGGTCACAATAAACTTGATATAGGTTAGTCATTCAGCAATTTACATAACCAGTCCTTCCCACATGGTTGCCCAAAAAAAAAAAGTAATGTCATATCTGTTATAAAGCCAGCCACCATCAGCTTAGCAAGGAGATTGAAAATGTTTTTGTTACGTGCCCAAAAACAGAGCTTATGAAAGTATGCTCGTCAGAAGAGTATTTTTGTGGGTCTCAGCCAAGTACTTCTAGATCTTAAAGCATAAATCCTTACACTATTTTTTCAGTATGTTTATTAATTTTACACCAACTCAAAAGTTCCACCATGTTTAAACAAAACTTAATATGAGTATCTTTGCTGTGGCCCTCTTCCCCAGCAAGACATGCAAGGCTGTTACAGCCTTATTCTGCTGTGCTACCAACAGTTTATTCCTCTTGGTTCAAGAGGAGCTAAAGCACACCAAGGGTTATGTCTGCATCTGAAAGCTTAGTTCAGACTTGCTTAGTCCAAACTAAGCAGTTCCCAGTTAGTCTGAACTAGCATGAAGTTAGTTTGAACTAACTGCAGCTTTTTGGTTCAAACTAGCCACATTTTTTATTTCGAACTAACTTGTTTAGTTTGAACTCGCACAGCTACATCACCTTAGTTCAACCTAAAAATTTATTTTAGATCAAACTAGGCAAAGCCTACTATAGACAGAGACCAAATTAGTTTGGATTAAGCCTCCTTAATCTGGACTAATTTTCTAGTGTAGACATAGCCAATGAAACTAAATGGAGAAAACATCAGACTTCCAATTCCTGATATTTTCTCATGCACACGTAATTTCACTGAACATATTCACGGCTGAGGAATGTTACATTTTTGAGAACTACTAACATTTTACAAATATTTTTACATAACATTCATAAATGAAAGAACACCCATGCTTAAAAATACTATACTTTATAATATACATTTAGACTGTAGTTTCTTTGAAACATGGTCTATCATTGTAGACACTGACAAACTGTGTATATGTACAGTGTCTAGATTCCAACTATGTTTTATGCAACAATATGGTAATTCCATGCATTATATTAATTAAACAGCAAAAGAAAGAACTTGCCCACCTCTCTTGATTTTCTGCTCTCTCAAGAGTTCCAGGTAACTGGTCAATTAGATTAGTTAGCGCTTCTATTTTTGAAGACTGTATCAGTTTGGAAAGAACTTGCAACTTCACAGCTATGAGTTCTTGAGATGCTTCTGTATCTAGAATTTTATTTGACAGTTCTTTCCACAGAGCTTCTCTCAAGACAGGTACAACACCTGAGGAAACTGTAGAAGAAAAGGACCAAAGAGACCCAGGATTGTCATTATCAGTTCTCTGGCAGTGCACTCAACTCAAACTTCTTCATGGAATGATATAACAGAGATGGTGGGCCAATCATGAGAAGGTGTGGCCTGCATGGGATTGTAACCAATCTGTAAAGTGTTTGAAAGATAAATGTTCTCTGAAGTGTCTGGCATATCTTTCAAACACCTACTACCCAGAGGACTGAAATGACTAATTACACGCAAATACCACAGACCTCCAAAGAACAGGGAAGGGGTAGTCAATAATTTTTTTGTTAAGATCCAGATTTCTTGGTCAATGTATAGTCAAGGGCCAGACTATAGAGAAACATTTTTTTAACACTGCAATAATAATAATGATAATAGTAAGTAAACGAAAGATTTTGTGGTCTGTTCAAAAGCATCTGATTGTCTAGATTTGGCCCACAGTCTACCTATTAACTACCCTTTGTACAGGGGCAACATCCTGATGAAAAGCACAACTTTGTTTTGCTAGACAAAGGTGGTGGTAAATGTGGGATTCTTACCAGGGTGCTGACCCTGCACACTGATCAGAGGCTTCTTGCATATCAGCTCTCAGCTAGGAGGTATCTGATAAATCTGAAGCTACCACCACTCTCAATGGAATGAAGAAAGTGTTTTCTTCTGCTGGCCCTTCACCAAGCAATACTACTCTTTGAACCTCCTGTTTGCTAGGTGTGCTACTCTATCCCTCCCAGATTCTACTGGCTGCTGCTGAGGATTCTCCACTATTTTATACCTCTTCCAGACAAGGGTGCACCTTCCCCATCAAAAGCTATAGTGTACCAGCCAGTGCTGCTACTTGCTATATTCCTGAGCAGTATGAGAATGAAACAGGCATGATCCTCACCAGTTTTAATTGCAGCACATTATCTTCTGAAATGTTATGGTGCAACTGACCAGACTTTTGTTAATTTAATTCTGCTGTTGATTGGGAAAGCTTAGAAGCAGCACAGATACTGGAGCTGTCTGAGGTTCAGAAAGGCAACACTATTGATTTATATTTGGAAATTTATTTTTCCTGTCATTAGAACCAATACCGTTTTTTTCCTTTTTTTTTTTAAACCACCAGGAAATTTTGCTGAAATGGGTAGTTTACAACATTCTATTCACCTGGTAAAATATTCTCTTTTCAACTGAAAGTCATTTTTGCATACCCAAGCACTAGTTAGACAGGCTTTATTCTAAACTGAGTAAATAATTATCTAGACAAATTTTAAGATGCGTTACGACTGGAAGAGTTGTACAGAGCTCAAGAACAGCAACTACAACTAAGGCACCAACCAGTATCAGAGCACTTCATTTAACTCAATTTGACCCAATGTGGTTGAGGCCCTTTAATGCTAAAAATGCAGTAGTGTTTAAAGAATAAACATAAAATATTATCATCAGCTGCTCCATTCATGGAACAGACAAACAGATTCACAGATTTTAAGTTCAGAAAGGGAACAATGATCACCCCTGTACAAGGTCCTGAATAACAAACATCTCAGAATTTCACTAAAAATCATCTGCATGATGTCCACATTCTGGTTGAACTAGACCATGCTGAGTGTTATGGGTCATGTTATGGCATTCAGGATGTGGGCAAATGACTCAGCTGCTGCTGGGATTCCTGCTCATTTATGGTAGTCACCCACATGCTTATTATTTCTGTGTTAAGTTATCATTTAATTTATTAAGTTTCCTTTGGGAAATTACAGCTAGTGTATGAGGTTAACTCTGCCAGGAAAATGAGAGCACAAAAAGGGGGAGACCCACTTTGACAACAAAAAGAACAGTAGAAACCCACAAAACGATCAGAATGATCAATGTTACTGATTTGCCTTGTCAAGGAACACATTTCTCACATAATGAAGCAGCATCAAGATGCAAAAATGACAATCAAATGTCATGCCTACAATGAACTGATTTAATCAAAGTGATTTAAATCACTGATTTTGACCATTATTTAAATCAGCAACCAGGAAACCTTGATTTAAATAATTTTAACTGTGTTTTGCATTTGGACTTTTTTAATTTCCCAAAGAAAAGTTGATTCTCATTAGTCAGCAAACATTAAAACATCCTGATTTGCAACTCAACATACTTTTTGTAATAAATTTGGTACTACTTTTTGCTAACCAGGGCAATGCACTTTATGTACACACATAATGGGAATTCAAGTAAAAATGTCAAAAATGGAATTTTCATTTTTATTTTATTAATTAAATAAAATTAGCTTAAAAACCCTGGACATAGTGAAAAATAAGTTAAGCTTATCAAAACATGTTTTGCATTTAAAATTAGATGATTTATTAAACAAAAGAATATTTCAATATTAAAGTATCATCTGTAATTTGGAAGCTGAAGACACTGCTTCTGGTCACCATGTCATTCAGGATTTTAGAACTAGTAGGTGTCATCCTCTCACATCTTCTTTTTATTCACGCATTGGAAGATTCCTGATTTTTCAACTCCCAATTCATTTTTTTAACTCTGAATGAACTAGTCATTGAACTAAACTAGTTGAATGAAACGAAAGGAATACTTCCTCTACACCTGCAGCAGAAGCAACTGCTGTCAAAAGCTAGTTTAGTTCTTCAAAACCTCTGGTTCCAGAAGCCCAGCCAATGACTTCCACCAGTTCAGTGGTTTGACTTTCATTAAAATTTTGACAACAAACCTGCACTGCTTAATTTTTTTTTAATTTTAAATAAATTTTAATAGATTATAATATGTTTAGGCCTTAATACAAATTGTCAATTCCAAATTCAATTTTAAGGAAGTGTATTTTTAAAACAAAAATGCATTTAATTTAAATTTTTAAAAGTGTAAGTAAAAATATTTTTACATTTCTTTTTAAAGTCACTGATTTTTATCCATCCTGTTCATTACTGACATTACTTTGTAGCACACTAATACTCCATTCAGCATAATATTTTCTCCCCCTTTCTTTGTCTGATCAGAGAGAGGCTGCTTCTCTTTCTTGTCCACCTATTCCTATGAGATAGGAGCAACGAAAAGGTTTCTCCTCTCTCACTCCTACCTGTCACCTTGAAGAAACAGGGTGAGAGCTCTGGGTCATCTCCTTAGAACAGTGGTTCTCAAACCACAGGTCAGGACCCAGTAGTGGGTCACAGACTCTCAGGTATTGGGTCACGGAGCCCTTGCTGCCACCACTGATACACTGGAGTGCACTGCTGAGAGACTGTTGGATCAAGGGTGTAAATGATTTTTCTGTGACTGAGTGCTGAGAAAAAAAGTTTGCAAGCCACTGGCTGAGAACACCTATGTCCATGCTGCTTCTTGCATCCAGCCAGGAAGGCCTGCTCCTGTTTATCACTGCTTTACTTGGTCTGCATGAGATTAAGCAGAACAAGAAGTGTGCCAATCAAAGCTTTGGATTCAATAAGAGTCACAGCAGTGCTCTAACTTAAGAGTCCTGAGACAAAAGTATCACTCAGAACAAATAAAACATGCCTTGTTACTTTGTATCAATACACCTTTGGCGCCATCATGGTCCAGCAAACATTACATGTTTTTAAACGGAGTTTAAATTTGTATTTACATGACAAGCAGCAATATTCATAGCACTCTGGTATAAGTGCTGATTAGTCAGTTAAATATCTAACGGGGAAGAAAAGTTTTCTTCCTTGTAAAATATGGCAACAGATGCCTTGCCCTGGACAGCTCAGTGAGGGCCACATGTCAAACTCTAAGCTACGGAAATACAGAGGCAGACAAAACTAGACAGAAAAGAGCAATTCTTGCAACTGATTAATGAAGCTGAGAATCAGCTTTCTAGTGGACAACAAATATTGATGTTAGCTCTAAAGAGTCACACAATAATGGACTTCTAAACTATCACTGGTCCTCAAGTCCAACACTGCCTTCTGGGAGCTGGTCTGGCACTGAACACAGCATGTCCCAGACCTCAGGCCAGTGTAATTTTCATCCCCTGAAAATGCTCTTCCCAACACACACAGTAAAAGACACATCGTTTTATTTGAACACGCTAGTAAGAATAGCTAAAATCCTCCCAAAAATATTTAAATCATTAATATTTATCAGGTGATGGTTTTACCTTTTGATGGCCGGGTAAAGTCATATTGTTCTCTACTCTGCAAATATATGTTGATGAGTGGAAGAAAGAGGTCCATATTTTTTCTTAGATACTTTACAGTTGCACAATTCAGACACCAGAGCTCAAACTGCAGCAGGTGAGTCCTACAATGCTGGATCAGTAAAGTCACAATGGCAAGGGATGTTTCAGTCATGCGGTTCAGGCAGTAAACATGCACATCCACACCAACTGCACGGGCAAAGAGGGGCTCTTGAGAGAGAGCATGCAGAAAGACTTTTTCCAGATCCTCACTGGTTGATGTAGACACCAGAGTCCCCATTCCTTTAATGTGCTTTGTTGACAATAGCAGTGCTTCTTGAGCAGACTGTCTTTGGTAGCCTTCTGTGAGGAGCTGTACCAGTACCTGCCCATAGAGGCTCAAATGTTTTTCTTTTTTAGGGGAATTTTCAGATTTTTGAATGATCAGGCTTGCCTCAGGAAGCTGGAGCATAGTTAGCGTAACTTCTTTTAACTGAGCCACATCCATATAGACATGTAACTGCTGCAGAGCCTCCAATGGCTGGGAGGTTTTGAGAGATGTCCTGTTCTTTTCTTTTCTTCCAGCATTGAACTCTTTCAAGACACTGTTAGTGATGGCTTCAAAATACTCTGAGAGCACGTCTATGCGCTTCATATTTTGCAACACTGGTGCACTCACTCTGAGCAACTGAAGAATGCCATTGTTTAGATGAGTTGACAGAAGCTTCACCATGACAGGGTTTAAGTTATGTTGAGGAAGGGAATGCTGTTCTAAAGCTAAGAACCAAGTCTCCAATGTAGGGTGTCTGAAGATCAACGTAAGCATTTCTTCTAGTATCTGTAGCATACACAGTTATAAAAAGATCACAAAATAGATCATTTTAAATCATTTATCTATCTACTTCTATCTGCAGTGCATATCTACTGAAACCTCAATACCTATATAGTTCTGGACACGAAGCTGTGTATTAATTGCCAAAAGACAAGAAGATTACTGAAATACAGGTACACACTATTATGTTTGTCTCACCGCTTATGGTGTGGTAAAAAAAGTCACTGCTTTGTGGCTCATCCAATTAACCCTAATTTCTGTCCTGCTGCTTCTGGGCTAAAGCCATATACTTTCTCCATTTGCTCATTCAGACAAGCTTGACTCAATCTTTCAAACTCTGTGGCAAAAGTTTACACAGACATTAGAATGACTTAATCCTAACTCAGAGCTTCTCATATGAAGGAGAAACACCACTTTACCTATTACAATCACAGAATGCAACTTGGTACATGTCTGTATGTTTAACTATCTTCCAAGCGAGATACCAGAGATTTCATCAGCTAAATACAGGGCATTTTGATCTTGAATCCAGAAATCAGGTAAAACTAAAAAATCGGAGAAATTCACCCCTCCATCCACAAAACAAGGGCAACAGGGTTTTGTGCAAGGGTCTAAGTAAGGAATGGAGAACTAATATTCACTCTCCCAGTACACAGGTGGGCTGCAGTGCAGCCCTTACCACAGCCACTAATGAAAACTGATTGGTCACATACTGTGTAGTAGTTTTGAGACACTGGATGCATGTACTCAGATTCATTAGTGCCTCCCCCAGACCTTCTTCACTGGCACACCACTGTACTGATCTATCAGTGGCTGATGCTAAGACCCCTTTGTGGCATGCTGTGTCTGAAGGTCATGTCCCATAAAGCAACAACCTACCTTCATCCTTCCTGTTACTCTGAAGAAAATTGCAACAGTACTCCCATACTTAGCAGATCTTGCACAGGCCGTCAACAAGTGAGTACACGTTTCGCTACCTGAGAGGCATTGTCTTTAATCCTAATTAAACAACCTAACCCAACTAAATACTAGAAAGAGTCAAACCCTCACATTCCACAGCAGACTGAGGCACTCACTGAAGCCCTTTTTTTTCCCTTACTGATGCACACAGTGTAGAGGCTAAGAATGCAGGTTAGCTCCATGCCAGAACTCATTTCAACTGCCAGTGGACCAGTAAATATAGTTTACGCCCGAGAGCTGTTTATCTCAGGCAGACTGTTTTGCCTCAGCAAACAACTCCGTAAAACTGATGAGACTGCCTACAGCACAGTTTAATTGTGCTGACTAATACGAAAGCATTCATTGTGAGCGTACTGAGGGGTTTAGATGTACACTAAGAAGGATCAGATTGTCGCTACAAGTTGATTTCACCATGGACACAGAAATGGAGAAAAATATTTCCATTGGTAAGTGAAATTTAGAGATAGGAAAAGTGTGACAAAGTACTGCTTGAGAACTTTTTAAGAGTCTGATTTGAAGACCTTTTGTATATTTTGGCATGTCACATTGACTTTGTGTGTTAAGGGTTACAAAGCTTTAACTTTCTGAATCTCAATCTCTAACTCATTAAATAATCACCGCATGACTTCCCCCTCCACAATTTTGCACAATTGTGAAAATTTAAATCAAAAACATTGAAAAAATTATTTAAATATTAATATTATCCATCAAAATAAAAACTGAATTCTGCCAAGTCTGTTTATACCTTGTCATCTGCAGACTCCACTGTGGCCACAGACTCTAAATCCATAAAGAGATCTGATTCAGTTTGGGCTCCTTCTTGTTTCTTCTCGTTGCACAACTCCATCTGACCACATCGCCCCAACAAGCTGCTCAGCAGGTCCACATAGAGACTGAGAAGGCGAGGACCAGAACTTTTACTGAGCTGTGAAAATAAACACATTGTAGGATGAGGAGAAAATTAGAGGAGGCCTGGAAGAAAACTTTGCAAGAACAACAGGATTAAATTAATATCTTCTTAGTCTGTAAGCTTTTTGGAACAGGGACTCCATATAATGTTACCACAATAGGAGCCTAATGCAATATTTGTGGATTTCAAGGGCAAAAGAAGTCATTAGATCATCTGGTCTCCTTCCAGCATAACCAAAGACAAAGAACTGAATCAGAATGAAAACATATCCTCCAGACAGGTAGTTAGTGTTGATATCAAGACAACAAGAGACGGAAAGAAAGCTGCAATTCATTTGCAGTGTACGGAGCACACGTATTAGGGAAGAATCCTACTGTAAAAGCAGTCTGTCTCAAGAACATGGGACACAATTATACTTTTGTATTCTTCACTTGGTCCTGAACTCAAGTGGGGGTTGTGCTATGGAGAGGATACATCACCACACGGCACTTACACCACTTCAATTTACTGTACTTAAAATGCAATGATACGTGAATCTATTTCTTACGCTGCCGAAGCTCTCCACTGTAGTTTTTAGGTACAGTAGCACGTGCTTTCCTGCTAGCAAAAGCTGCTGAACCTGGAGCTGGGAAGCTGCCTCTCTCAGCTTTGCCTGAACACTCTCTTCTAAAAGGACAATGTCACCTCCCTCAAAGGCCTTCTTCAGCAAGGAAGCAAATGAAGAATCTGGTGGCAGGATGGGTTGCTTGCTGATGCACTCAGTTTGTTTAAGCTGTTTAAAACAGAAGTAACAAAAAGAGGGGAAAAAAGTCAGAATGAGTATTTCAAACTCATAGGGCCAAACCGTACACTGGCCTCGGATGGGAAATTGTCATTAAAATAAGACACACCACCAAGCACAGAACCATGTTATCAGGGCACAATCATGTCAACACAAGCACTGTGCAATATTGTTGTACTGTTATCAGAGCTGGCAGGAGACTTCTGTCAGAATGTCCTACATACAATCTCTGACCGGCTAAGGGAGCAATGCTGTAGCTTCTATGGTGGGTGGTCTATGTGCACCTAAAATTCTCCCATCTAGCCCTACATCACCTCAGTCACCACCACACCAGCCTTTCAGATTGGGAGGAGATGGGGAGCACCCATGACCATTCTCCATGCCCTTAAGGAGATGCTTCTCATCTACCTGCCTCCCCACCTGGGGAAGGGACATTCACCCTATTACTGCTTGCTCAAAAAGGAATCTGAAATAATTCAACATAATTACAAATTACAATTATAAATGTTACTTATTTACACCACTGTAACAACTATAATAGTTGTAAATAAAACAAAAATAAATCAATTTAAAAAGCAAAATGCAAAGATATGTTTTTAGCAGGATCTGACTTTCAGCACTCTGGCATTCCTGACTGACCCCACGTGGCTGCCTGGAATTTTAAGCACTCCTTTCACAGGGTCTTGTCTGACATGCTCAAGCCATGACAGGAGCTGCAGAAATGCTCTCACTGAAGAAGAAAGATTACCCAGCAGTTAGGGCATTAGCCTAGGACCCGAGAGAGCTAGCTTTATATCCCTGCTCCAACAAAGACCTTCTGTATGACTTTGGCAACTCCCTTACTTTCTCTGCACCTCAGTTCTCCATCTGTAAAATGGACAGTTCCCATCTTTCTCGGGACCTAACACAGACAAATACATTAAAGATTGTGAAGTGCTCAGATTCCACTGGAATGAGGGCCACCTAAGCCCCATAGGTAGATAAGCTCAGGCCACAGATCCATGTAAGTGATTTTCCTGCCATTTGCTAAAAATGATTCTGGCTATAAATCATTGCTGCAAGAATTTGCTGCGAATGTGAAAATAATTAAAGATTAAATTAACAGTTCAAGCACACGACAGCTAAAGAGTATTTGCACCTTATTTAAAGAGTCTCCAATATCCTTGAATTTAGCAAAGCTTACATAACTCTCTAGAAAGTAAGGATACCTCAACTCGGGTTCAGAAGATAAAAGCCTACATGTACTGCATAGTGGAAATGAAAGCCTTCTACAATCTACTTGTCTTTTACAACCCTAAAGGCAGCAATCCAATGACATTATGCATCCCTTACCAAGGTTTCCTTAGCTTGCTGTGGTATCCACAGGCTATAGTATTGGTTAAACTTGCAGAGTTGAGGATACTGAGATGGATTTAGTGACTGGAGTTCTTTATCGAAGAGCTGAAACATCAGACAGAGAGCCAGGGGATCTCGCTGAGCGTGCAGGAGATCAGTAAAAACAGCAACAAGATACTCTACAATACATCCTCCTACAAAAACAAAAAACACATTTGGGATGGAGGTTCAGTCCCTGTGTAAGCACACCCAGTAACTCTAGCCATACCGCCATTCTCACCCTCTTAACCTGAGCAGTATTTAGACAGCAATAAATTTGAGACTACCACATAAGACTTTCACAAGCCCCTAAACAGCCTAAACCCCACTGAATGCCAAATGGATTTGGGCTCCTAATTCTTTCAGGGATTTGTGAAAACCCCACAGACTAGTTTTTAGTAAGGTAAATGGTGTGGCAGAGCGCACTCAGACTTACTGCTGTGTTTCACCTCCAATCTGGCACAAAACTACCTGCTTTCATGGTTTTCTATTATAGCTGTATTCTGGCTGGGCACTAACCCCAGCCCAGCTGTGCATAGAAATGGCCATAATCTGCATGGAAGAATGCAGATCAGAAGGGGAAGTTGTGCACAAACACGCAGATCTCGGCTCATGAGTCACTCTGGACGCCTTAGTCTCTAAGCTGCTCAATGGTTAACCATGGACAAGAGCTGGAGAGTGCCAGTTTTGTTTCTTAGGGGCATGGGAAGAGAATCCTGCTCTGTGCACAGCTGTTCCCAGTAATTACTCATCTTGGCTCTTTCTTTTCTTATATTTATGACAGGGTATGTCAGAATATATACCTAAAGTTCCTAACTCTTTGAAGATTCACACAAGCTAAAGCATCTCTACCTTAAATCCACCATTTAACCTCATTTTTCCTTGATCTGTTCTGAAACTATACCCAGTGAAACTTTAATAAGTTCAAGTCCAAGCAGCACTTAGCCCATTTTGTCATTTGTTCTCCCAAACACACAAAAAGACAACGCTGTCAATCAATGATCAAAATGGAAGTTTTCTTTCAAAAATTATTAACTCCTTCCTCCATGGGCCCAATCTACCAGACCCAACTAATTGGTTTCAATAATAAGGCTGCCCTCTGTTTGTTAAACCAAACACAACCCTTTATACTAGTCAGCTCTATTTCACCTACAAACATCCCATTTCCAGTCACGGCTTTTATAACACTGTCATCATCAAGGGCAGGTCTACACTGTCTGTCCTTTTCAGCAGCAGTTGAACTAAGATACATAAGTTACATAAAATAACTTGTGTACCTTAGTTCAAATGCATAACTCCCAGCTTGTCCACTGTACTGAGTCGAAGGAAGAACGCCTCTCTTTGACTCAGCATTACCCAGTTGCCAGGGTGATATTCCAGGATCAAACTTCCTGATTGCTGAGAAAGTCTACAAAGACCTGAGCAGTCAATCAGGAAGTTCAAACTGATGGCAGTAAGGTGAATTTGCTTCTGTCAGTGAAGACTTGCCCTAAAGCAGTGATGCTTCTTAGAATGTGAATTTGCTGAATTCTTCTCCCAAATGAGCTTCTTCCAGGCCAGCAAATAAGGGGGGAGAGAGGAGGTTTGGTTTTCTACATTTTCCATAAAGCTACAAATAAATATGAGTGACAGTGATTCCTACATGGCTACACTGCATAAAAGGACAGAAACTCCAGGAGATTCCTCTGGCAGAAATTTGTACATGCTTTTCCCTCAGCAGCAAGAAAGCAAGGCATGCACTCCTCCCTCACAAATGAAAGAGTAAGGATTTATGTTGCAAGAATCTTGGAGGCCTCTCAAGCCAGGGCACTTTTCCTCTGCCCTGGTTTCCTACCCCTAGCCAGCAGAATTGTGTTTACAGGAAGTCCTTCTCTGGCTCTATCTCCATTCATTGCTTTGGGTTCCATATATCAAAAGAAAAGGCAACCTCTTTAATTCTGAAATGACTAAGGCAGCTTTCCTACAATGATATAAAGATCAGTCATCACCCTCATACTGCCCTTTTTCCTCAGGTTCTGAACACCATTCCTCTTTCTTAGGGTCAGTAGACAGTAGGGTCACTTTGCACCCCTTATGCTTCTCTGAGCCAAGATCTCTTGAATCTGTGTTCCCTCCACCTGTAAAGGCTAGGGGCACAATAGGGCTCTTTAATTTCAATACACAATAACCAAATTAATCACTGCATGAGAATATCAAAACATTCCTCCCCTCCACATACAGTGTAAATTATCTGTCTCAGGGACATATATAAATATAGCATGTACCTATTTCATTTTCAGACTGAAGCAACATCTTATTCCTGGCTTCTAATGCTGCAGGAACAACAGCACTGAATGGAAATGTTTGTAGAATCATGTCTTCATTCAAAGTGAATCCAATTTCTTCATCTAGGCCTTCGCTGCCCTCCACGAGGACATCAACCATATCCATGATATCTAGTTACAAATGACAAAGTGACAAGTTTCTGAGTTCAAGTAGACACTACTTTTAGGATGCAAGTAAACAAAAAAATAAGATGACATTTAAAGGCATGGGTAGTCCAAGAGAAAAGAAGGGAACACCCAATATTAGTGCTGTATGGAAGAGAAAGGAAACAATTTAATACAGGTTTAGGAATACAACTATTCAGCGACAACAAGAAGTCTCTGAATATATACAAACAGTATGAGTCAGAAAAAGGGAGAAAGACAATTAGGTCTGGCTGGTAATGATGGTAAAATAGATGATACTCATAGCATATGGTTACATTGCATGAGGTTTTCAAAGCTGATGCTCCACTAAGAGAAGTACAGGGAAAGAGGAATTAGTAGCAGTAGCAGCAGATAAAGGCACTGCATCAAAAATCTGCAGTTAGAACACTTCTGGAGGAGATAAAGGAATGTATGGGGAAGAGGGGGGCTGCTACACACTTAAAATAAAAAGTGCCATTTGCATTCTTCTGAGCCCTGAACTCCTAAACTGGAACTAACACTTCCATGCCCGTATAGTCAGAGAGCCAATTGCTGATCCCACTGAAGGCAGTAAGAATTCTAACCCAGGATTTAACTAAAGAACACAATTAGCAAAATTCCAGCTGCTCACTCTTCACCCAAGAGGTGAGAGTGGCTCTTGCACAATCCTTGCCCCTTGCTCTTACAAGCAAGGAGCTGGCCCTGGCCCTATGGTTTAAAAGGAAGCATTACTGCAGTGGATTTGACTTTGATTAAAAACTGGTGCTGTGGAACACTGAAAGCAGATCAAAAGCAACATTTTACTCGCGTTTTTAAAACTGTGAAGCTGTGTCACAGATTACTTTCTGGTGCAAGGAGACAACTTTGTCATTTAGCTTTTGCCTAGAGCTGAATACAGTGAGAAGGCACAATCCCATAATTCCTTACTCTGGCAAGATTTCCACAGATATCAACAGCAGGCTTGCCTGATTAAGGATTACAAGATTTAACCCGAAGCCATATGCCATGCTTTTAGGATCATCACATACCATCAATGTGAGAGATCGGTATACTGACACTATCCGAGTCTTGTTTAAACAAGCTGACTTGGAGAACACTGGCTTCCTGGACAAGATCTGCTGCTTTATCTGTGTATGGATAGGGGTTTGTCACCAACTTCATTAAAATCTGTGAACCAAGGATGAAAGATAAAAGTCAGCCACAGAACCATGAACAAGGAAGTTCATTGTAACTCTATCCATAAATGCTAGTTAGATGGATATTAAGTGAAACAGATGTAAGCACCTTGTAATTTAACATCTGGAAAAGGCAAGCAGGTAAAGAAATGGGGATAGATTTTTTTTATTGTTTGTTTTGGTTTTGATTTTTAAGAATAGATTTGCTGGGATTATTTAATTTTGTCTGGGATTTTTAAAGGAGCAGAAAAGAGTTGGATGCCTAATAACCTTTGGCTTTTTGGAAAATCCCACATTTTATTAGCAGCCTTTTCCTCTCATGTCAATGCTACATTTGTAACAATACATCCTACTGGAAGTCATTTCCTCCCAAACCTCTTTCATCTGCCCCTCAGAAAGGACAACAGATCCAAGTTCAGTGTAAATCACTGTCTTTCTCAGAATTCATTCATAATCTTTTGAAAGGTTTTTCCTCAATAGCAGCAAAGTAATTAGTTTCCGATTAATACTATTCTTAACATTGTTTTTCTAACTAATTTGAACAATTACCCTCTCCAAAAACTGAATCACTGCTTCCTTTCTGTCTTCTATTGTATTATCCAAGTGTTTCAGCCACAGCACAAGTTCCTTCCATGTGTGTTCAAATACTCCACTGTCATGCAAAACCTATCCAGAAAAGGAGCATGTGAAAGAAAAAAAAATATGGTAGAGAAAAATTTTTGTACAGCAGCTTTAATTTTTATTTCTTTTATTAAAGACAGAGTAGCAGCAGACTGATGAACAGAAACAATGAAACATCTTCTGCTTTTGCCTAAAGTTTCTTACATGTACCAAGGTTACTTTAGATTGCCTGAGTTCCAGAAAGGGACCTCGGACTGGATGTAAATATTATTTACTGCCACTTTAAGGTCTCTTTACATTGCCAAAGCTGTGTAAAGTGGCCTTGATACAGATAAGAATCAGACTTGATGTCTTTAATCATGCTGCCCTCTTTGCTGAAAGCAGCTGCCTTCTCCTCCAAAACATTTCCTAGCACACACTTTTTTTTTTGGCTAGCTTTATAGAGCACTCAAACGAACCATAATATGTTCCCAGTCTTTCATGTATAGTTTTGCATCCATGCATTTTATGCCCAGATCCTGTAAACAGCCACACACAATTAGTATTATGCACATGAGTAATCCAGTTGAACAATATGATGCTATTCATATCTGTAAAGTTTATTCATAAGGGTAACAGTTTGCAGGACTAGTATGTTTGTTACACCAGGGAAGCAGAGACCTGGCTAAACTACAGCTGGATTCCGATCTCACAGCAATATAAATCAGGAGTAACTTAGGCCTGCTCTAAACACAGTTATTGTGTAAATTAAACTATTTCAGTTATGGGTGTGACCTTTTTTTACCAGAATCATTAAAACTCATTAAATCAGTAAAACCCATAATGGGGATACAGCTTTACCACTGCAAAGGTGTTTTATACCTGTATAGATCACTCCTAAAAACTATGGGTAATAAGCTATAAGGAAAAGGTCCCTTTACAACTGCATCCACACTAGGGGTTGTACTACTGTCACTAGATCAGCTGCAAGCCAATATAGATAAAGCAGCAGGAAAACTGTGTAGACAAGTTCTAGCTCCACTGAAGCCAAAAAAAGTTAAACCAGTGTTAAGTGATATCAAAACAAGACCTTTAATGACTAAAATGGCAGCACAAGTAATCAAAATAATAAATAAACTGAAGTTACTGAAAAAAAGGACACAATTATCCTAACAAAAAAAAAAAAATCAAGTTTCTATATAATTTTACAAACTTTGTCTTTTAGAAAACCTATACTGAAAGCTGCTCTCTTTCAGGGCTCAGTCTGTTCAGCTTTTACTGCGTGCGCAATACCAACAGATACAAAAATAGCATCCCTGATGAATGTGACATGACAAGCATCAGAAAAAATGATTCACTTTTAAATAATTAACTACTTCTGGCAGATTCTCAAAAAAGAACAGTACTTTCAGCCCTCGTGAAAAAAGAGGCAGGAACGGAATGTAAAATTGGGGGGGGGGGGGGGCCCCCGCAATTTATTTTCCTATATTGGGGGGGGGGGGGGGCGGACATAAAAAAGGCTCATGCACAACTCTTTCTTTAAGGAAGTTAAAATTTTTTAAAAGCCCATTGGAACTGACACAACTGTCCTGGCCTCACTGCTTATGTCTCCCTTTCAAGGAAAATGGAATATACTGAAAGGAAAAGGTGAGTCAGACTGCCCATGCAGTTTTTAATTTAAGACACAGAGGCTCACACAAGAGGTCCCCCATTAAGGACTGTACATTTTGGAATCAGATTTTGCCTATGCAGTTGCCACGAGTAACTGTAATAAAAATTCCACTGGGCTGCAAATTTCAGCTCTTATTTTGAACCCTGCAGCACCTATGGGAGTTCTGTCATTGTCTTCAGTGGGAGCAGGTTCACTGTGTGCAAGTCTTACTCTCTACATTTGCACTGAATCCCACCAGCCCAGACATGGTATTATGAAAGCTTTAAAATCCAGAGCCCAATGAACTCAATGTAAAGACCCTCACTAGCTTCAGCAGGCTTTAGACTGTTGCTCAAGTCCTTAAAACTTCATCCTTGATCTGGGCCCTTGCTTCACTGATAGTGGCAACCAATCCTGGTGTCACAATGATGTCAATGGCGGCAGGAGGAGCACACTGGTACATCACAGACTCATCTGTATCTCAGTGACTGATATGAGCTATACACCAGTACTCTTTATGTGATTTTGCTGTTAAAAGTAGTTGTTTACGGTTTTCAAAATGAAACCTACGATTAAACCTGATGATAGAAATCGCATCTGATGTAATTTTTAAAATCCATATCATTTTTGTTTGTGAACAATGTTACAACTAGTCCAAATGGCAAACTGCTGGACCTGTGCAGAGATCACTAGTGTCACTGGGGCTATGCACAGGCCAAACAATCCACCTGCATGGCATTAACTACAGAATCAGGGCTTAGGAACACACAGGACAGAATTTTTTAATTTAGGTTCCTAAATCTACATTGTGGCACCTCACTAGAAGCAGGGGCATCGCTACCTCTGGGCCCAGAGGGCTTGTGCCCTGCATGACTCTGGCCCTGCGCCAAGTCAGAAGGGGGGCCACTGGCTGGCAGCAGCTGGAGTTGGATCAGGCCCGGACCCTTTTTTCGGGAAGCAACGCACCTGGCTACAAGTGACCTGATTTTCAGAGCCATCAAACTCCAGCAACTGCCACTGATTTCAAAGGAATCCAAGGGAGCTCAACACTTCTCGAAACCTGTGTTTGTTGTTTAAAGGGTAAATAATATGCATCACTACCCATGTAAGACTGTGACCAATGGGACTGTTTCATGTGAGCAGAACAAGCTGATTGTGAACCATGCTCCATGCAGGAAGGAGTGAATACTTACAGTCAAAATAAATCAGAGACTCTTTAAAATCAAAGCGCTTAAAAAAAAACCATAACCTTAGCGTGGTCAACATCAACACACTATTGTAGGTAGAAATGACCTAAATATGCTTATGTATTTAAGGCCAATGAAAACACTTACCTTGATGATCAATTTTTTTGTTGATGTTTTCAGCTGTGAATGGTTACTTGTTACAAACATTTTCATCAGTAAGTAAAATACTGATCTTTCACCATGAACCTTCTCTGCTTCAGGAACATCCTAAAAGGACATGGAATTAAAAACCACCTTGTGTGACAACAAGGGATAGGAATAAGTTATAGCAGGGGTCGGCAACTTTTGCCGGCCCCCGGTCCAGCTCCACTCACCGCACCCCCAGCAAGTGCCAGGCCCAGGGCCAAATGGAGTTGGAGCCAGGGACTCCAGGTTCGGAGGGGGAGAGGCTAGGGTCCCTTGGGGCAGGTGGCCTTGGTTCCTGGCTCCCACAGGCTGCACTTCCCCACTCCCCATTGTGCGGAGTGGAGGCTCCAGTCCAACTCCGCAACAAGTTAAAGTGGTGTAGGGGAGCCCCAGGGCGGGAGTTGGGCAGGTGTGAAGATGACCTGCAGTGCAGCATGGCCTGACTCTGGGGCTCAGCAGCCAGTGCAGCTTGGCAGCCAGCACAGTGGGTGGCTCAGGGGGCAGCATGGCCCAGCTCAACTGGGCTGCAGGCATGGCGCAGTGGATGGCTCAGGCCAGCACGGTGCAGTGCAACTTGGGGGCCGGCCTGACACTCGGCCGGCTGTGCCACCCGAGGTTCCAGCCAGTGTGGTGGGTGGCTCAGGGGCTGGCGCAGCGGCCAGCGCAACTCAGCTTGGCTGGGCTGGGCTGAACCTCAGGCGGTGGTGCCAGCCAAGCCCCAGGCTGCCCCAAGTTGCACTGAACCAGGCTGACCACTGAGCTGCACCGGCCTGAGTCACCTGCTGGGCTGCACCTGCAGTCCAGCCAAGCTGAGCCTTGCAGGCTGCCACGCCAGCCCCTGAGCAGACCACCACACCAGCTGCTGAGCTGTGCTGGCCGTTGAGCTCCCAAGTCAGGCCGCACTGCACTGTGAGTCACCTCTACCCCTGCCCAACTCCCGACCCTAGGCTCCTCCCACACCACTTAAACTTGTGGAGTCAAGGACTGGAGCCTCCACTCCAGACAGGAAAGAGCAAGGAAGTGCAGCCTGTGGGAGCCTGGAGCTGCCGCACGTGGCCCTTCTGGCCCCACCCTCCAGGCCATGGTTGGCGGAGGGGTAAGCAGGGGAGCCTGAGCAGCACTGTGTGCCACTCAGGATCAGCCCGTGTGCCAAGTCTGGCACATGTTCCAGGGGTTGCTGACCCCTGAGTTACAGTATGGCAGCAGGGTAGCAAAAAATGTTTTGCAGGCCAGCCCAAAAAGGCTAAGGCCAACTGAAAGCAGCATGAGTTAAACAAATTCTGCAATTAGCAAGTAGGCAAGATAAGTCTACCAGCCTTTCAGGGGTAGAAAGAGAATGTCTAACATGAAAACCAACTAACAGATGGCTCTAAGTAGAGCAGTCTCTTCACCGCACCATTTAACTTTCACTGACATTATCCCTAATAATCCTGATGTCATACTAATACTGACTTGGGAAAATGCATCCATTTATGGCAGGGCTGAATTTAGCCCCCAAAGAACAGCAAATCAGTGTAGTACACATCTGTTCTGACAGGTGCCAAATTATTCCAAATAGCACTACTTTACTGCTTATCCTGTTTTTCTGACCAATTTTCACCCAACGTGCAAAATACAAAAGCCCTTTATATCACTACTGAATGCGGCTTTCTAACTTTTCCTTTAAGCATTTGCCTATACTAGTAGGATGCAAAACAGAAAAATTACATTGCTGGTGAAACTGGCATGAAGGAATTTTTTTTTTTTCTTGTTTCAAAGATATTTCCTGCTCCCTCTTATGTCTCTTCCCTATCCTTTATGGTTGTCGGAATATGATGGAGCAACTGCTGTTATGGAGAGTTCCACCCGAGGCAGCCTTGAGTCACTTCCTTCCCCCACTGCCAATTCTCACAAAGTAGGTTCAATACCTTTCTCCAGTCAGCTGTAGGAAGCTCTATTCCTAAATGTGCCCATAGTAAATGAGAGGAGAGGGGAGTTTGCCTCCAGCTGCTATAAGCAAGGAGCCACCAAGGGTAAGGTTATTCTCTAGCTGGGGTTTAGAAACAGCATCCTAGCATCATGCTCATCTCCTTTATTTGCAGCTACAATCTTTCCATGCCAAGACATCCAGCACTCTCACTTTTGCCTCTGGGAGCAGCAGATTCTAGGATGCACCTTCTAACTCTTCCTAGGAAGGGAGGAAATTTCTATTCCCACAGACAAAGGGCCTTAGGCTGGGACCTTGCATATCTGATATTCCGCCAATAAAGAGGGGCTCTTGCTGAATTAAAACAAACATTGAAACAATAAGACTGGCACTAAAGATGTGCAACACCACAGACAAAGACACTGGCAAAAGCACACCTGGGATTCTCTTACCTGTGCTCTGAACCAGGCAAATTTATTTGCAGGCAGCTCCAGGGCCACCTTTAGTATGTGATGCTGTAGAACAGGAGGGATCTCCTCTCGGAGTCCCTTCTCAGTGACGATACCTGGAGTTGGGAAACAATGAGTAATATTAATATTTTGTGTTTCTAGAGCTTTCATCCAAGGACCTCAGAGAGCTTCACGAACATTCATTATTTAACCCTCAGAACTCTCTCATGAAGTAAGCAAGCAATAAATTCATAGACTTTGAAGACAAAAGGGATCATTATTAATATCTAATCTGACCCCCTGCATAACACAATCCAAAGGCCCTCACCCAGTTTACACTTTAGGAATCATTCCACTCACTCCTGAAAACACAGCCACCGCTGGTTTACTGTGCAGCAAATCCAAACTATAGTTTTATATAGTAAGTGAAAAAGGATACCCATTTGCAGTTCAGATGGCAGTAAGAAATTCAGCAAGAACCAGAATATGGAATTTGACCTGAGTATCAGGACTCATGCCCATAATGTCATAAAGCAGACTGCTGGATATTTAGTGACCGCAAAAAAACTCTGGGCATATTTCTCACTAAAATCATACGTTTGCAATAACTTATTTATTTTTTCATCTAAAGCAAAAAATGGACTAAGGATCGATACTTTATAATTCTAAATTCATCCAAGATCAAATTCTACCCATATAATTCCCATTGGTTACTGAGCAGACATACTGGCGAAGTACTCCGCACTGTGGAAACTGACTCATATTTTAAACTCTGCTCTGGTATCCACTCCATAATTTCATTTTCTATGGGGAGAGCTCAGTGCACTCTTTTCTTGTACTGTGTAATTTGAATATTGGAAAACAAGCAAGGAATCCTGTGGTGCTTTTAAAGACTAATAAATTTATTTATTATATCTATTTATATTTATTTTATTTTAATTTTAATTTATTTATCTTATTTATTTATTATTTATTGTATATGGGACAGCACTTTGCCAGAACTAACAAAACTCCAAAGTTCCATCAGCAGCAAAACCAAACAACTAAGTGAGGTCAGCTGTTTAACACACTGATTGTCACAAGGAAAAACTAGGCTGCTTGTTCTCAAGTCTCAGGGGCAGAGTGCTCAATTCTGTGCAAGAAAACGGAAGATTTGTGATTAATTTTCAATGTATGTGGCTGTTCCAAATGTGTGAGGCTAAAATTTTATTCCTTTTGTCACATTGTAACAAACACTAAACCACAGGATCATTGTCTTATCAAGATACAAGTCCCTGCTTTTTTTTTTTTTTTTTTAAATCAATCTTTTATGATGCAAGAAATAACTCAGACACACACGACACATGATTTAGTGAGTCACAGAATAAACTAACCACTACAATATACTCTGAAGGGAGGAGAGGAAACCCATGCATTAAAACATAAGAATGGTCAGACCAATGGTCCATCTAGCCCAGTATTCTGTCTTCCAACAGTGGACAATGCCACATACTTCAGGGGGAATGAACAGAATGGGTAATCATCATGTGATCCATCCAGTTGGCTATTGCTAGCTTTTGACAAACAGAAATCCCTGCCTATCCTGGCTAATAGCCAATGATAGACCTATCTTTAATGAACTTATCTAGGTTTTTTTTTAAATCCTATTTTAGTCTTCTCCTTCACAACCTCCTCTGGCAAAGAGTTCCACAGGTTGACTGTGCATCGTGTGAAGAAATACTTCTTTCTGTTCATTTTAAATCTGCTACCTATTAATTTAATTTGGTGACCCCTAGTTTTCACATGAGGAGGAGTAAATAACACTTCCTTATTTACTTTCTCCACATCAATTATAATTTTATAAACCTCTGTCATATCCACTTCCTCCTCATCCCCTTTGTCCTCTCTTTTCCAAGCTGAAAAATCCCAGGCTTATTAATCTCTCCTCATATGGAAATTTTTCCATATCCCGAAATCTTTTTAACTGCCCTTGTCTGTATCTTTTGAGATGGGGAGACCAGATCAGCACAAACTATTCAAGATGTGGGCGTACCATGAACTTATAAGCCAATACAACATTTTCAGTCACTTTACCTAACCCTTTCTTAATGACTACCAATATTTTTGACTGCCATTGTAAACTGAGTGGACATTTTCAGAGAACTATCCACAATGACTCCAAGAGCAATTTCTTGAGAGGTTACAGATGATTTAGACACCGTCTCATCTGTTTGTTTTAAGATTTTGGTTCTCCTTCTCCTGAAAAATTTTTAATTCATGTAACTCCTGCTCTTACATACCTTACAGGGGACTGTATACAATACAGATAATTGTTCTAGCTCTATAGGGAAACAGAAAATTTACATGCTTCTCTATTCAGTTTTGTTGCTCAAAAAAACTCATTGGGCAACTATTTTACGTAGGAGGCAAACTAAAATCATCTCATATTACTGTTAATAATTCTACAATTATTGTCTTCCCACAGAAGGAACCCCATGTAGAGTTCCATTCCTCTTCTCTTCATTGCAGGAAATGTGATTGAAAAACACACAGGAGAAATGTGATTGAAAAACACACAGGTTTACTTTGACAAATTCCAGAAGAGACCACTGCATTGGTAAGTGATTTTTTAAAAACTTCTGATGAATTAAGAGGTTGCAAAGCTGTTGCAAATCTGAAGAGTTCTAAAATAATGTATTTAGAGAGACCATCAGAGGAGCCTGAGGGAGTTAGGCACCAATATCCAATTGAAAGTCATTGGAAGTTGGGCATGTAAGTCCCTTACAGCCAGAGATCCCTTTAAATTCCAGATTTTTGCAAACTCCATCAAGATATAGATTGGAAGATTATTTTTAAAATTGAAATAGGAGTAGTTATGATAAAACAAAAAATGGAATTAAAGAAAAAATGTCTTTTTTTGTTGTGATGCTGACAGACCAGTACCAAGTTTGCAGGCATCAGCTGAGCACTGACAAATTCATAGCTAGAAACCAGTCCAGTTTATCTATCTATTAGCATTGTTCAAGAGAGGTGCTAGACTTGCCAGAATGTGTTCTGTACTTACACACTGTAAAATGCCTGCAAATTGCTCCATGCATTATCCTTACTGTCTGTATCCCAGGCAGTCAGGTAATATGGAAATTATGCTTTCTCATGTTAATGCCTGCTCTGAACTGGTGAGCCTCAGCAGGAAAAGAGCTTCCCGCCACCCACCTAATTTTTTTTTTTTTTTAAGTAACCATTTATCACTAAATCCAGCTTGCCAGAGTGCCAAGATAGACTGGTGTGCGCCTGTGTTTTAAAGTGCAGTCCTTGGGGAAGAGATCTTACTTTACATTTAGTTCCATGTCCTGCACAAACAGCCAAAAAAAAAAAAAGTCAATGTAATGGAGAATCTAAAACAAGTTACTCTTTTGAGAACATTTCTGTCCCTTCTACTGAGTAGAAAAGCAATTAGCCTCTCACGTTAGAGACTTTTAATGCTTTCATTACCCAACCACAGAAAATGTAAATATCCTTAACGTACCTTTTAGCAGTTTGCTGAAATCAAAGTTGCTCTGAGCTACCAAATGGGGAACAACCTTCTGATAAAGACATATGACCTGAAGTAACACAGCTTTCAGAAGAGTGGTCTCTGCATCATCTGAGTCTGAACAAAGATAAGGAATTAATGTATTTAGAATTAGTTTATTTTTCCTTCAGGCAAAGGAAATACAATGTTGCAATGGTCTAACTCTGCAACACTCAGACAGTGGTTCTCAAGCCACTACTGGTTCTTTGATGAGTCTCCTACAGCACTTTGCTGCACAATAATAAAACACTGTGTGATTTAATTATTAACCAATTTAAGTTTTTAACCAACCCGGATGCTTTTATTCTGTTATTAACCAATTAATTTATCAACTTGCACTAAGTAACTCCTTTGCTGAGAGAATAAAATATATATAAAATAAATATTTGCCCTGTCATTCACACTACTGTGGATCTTTTGAGTAAAGCTGATTTCTAATTTGGCACCTGAACCATTGAGGTCTGAGTATCGCTTCTCTAACCCAAATTGTGAATTCTTTGTATTATCAGTAGCATCCACCATGAGCAAGGCTCTGTCCAGTTGACTAAAACAAGCAGAAGATGCAACAAAGTAATATAAAATTACACATACACACACCTTTTCTGTATTAATATTTATACTTTTAAATTTGGATTAATTTATCAAATTCTTACATTTTTAAATGCACCTGTAAAGTGTTCCATGCATATAAAGAAACAACATTTTCTCCTAAAAAACATACAACGTACACAATCAATCAGTACCTATAGCTGAAAGGCAGAAAGAAATGGGAAAGCAAAGAATCTAGCTAAAAAAATTGTTACTTTTTTAATCAATGACATTGGATATACCGGTGTTGAATGTACAATATATACTGGAAATTTATCAGTATTTCAGCTAAGTTTTCTCTCTCTCCAGCTTCTGTTTTTTACATAATAATCTCCAAATACAAAGCCTCAGGCCTGGTCTACACTAATTTCAAAATCTGGCAGCAGTCAGCAGAAGATACGCAAGCTATATAAAGTAGCTTACATATCTCCCATCAACTTCCTAACCTCTAATTACTGTGATGTCCTCTGTATGCTATGCCAATGGGAAACGCTTCCCTCCACCCCCACCCCTCAATCAATGCAGCATTATTCTTTTAGCTAGGGTGGATTTATTGAGCTGACTTCTGGGTCAACTGAACAGGTCTGCAGTCTTGCTCAATCAATCTTGAGGAATCAATCCTGTGGCACAGAATGTGCCAGAATCATTGTGCCACCATCATTGTGCACATAGCCTTACAAGGAGGAGACACTGAGCGTCTGTAAGATGTGCAGCAGCTACGACAGAAACACTGTCACTTACGTAGTGCTGTAGCCATCCACTTGCAAGCAAATGGCATTTCAGCAGCCTAAGCCATTCTTCTGGTTAATTCACAACTTAACAAATATGATGTGAGACTGCATAGAGGCACACTGCCATACAGCTGCTAGTGGAAGTAAATAAATATGGAGTAAAGATAGACAAATAATTCTTCAGTGCTTTTTTTTCCTGTTGGTCAGTGTTTCCCAAAGTGTGGAACATCCCCCCATTTTCTAACCAGACGTGAAAGACTAGATGGAGGATGATGACAAATCTCTTAACCATTCTCCAACCCTCAGCTTTCAATTAAAAAAATCTCTAGTTTTTATGGCTGCAAAAAAGCACTGAAAACACAACCTGAGAGTAACTGGCGCAGCAGAGCTGGCCTGAGTTTGCAGATAGCCTGAAACAACTGATCTTTAGGGATGAACTGCCCTGGTTGTTTCAACAGGTGCTAAATCAGAGGCCAATGATGACAACTTAAGTGCCAATATTATCGACTATTGCATTGCTCACAAAACTTATATGAAAGGAGAGAAAATATCACACTGTGAAGAGTTACATCACTGTTCTTCTCACAGCATGGGACATGCCACCCTGGGAGGACACAAAGTAAGAGTATGTTCACAGAAGAAGCATCAATTAAGACAGACAGGGCCGTGACTCTCAACCAGGTGTATGTGTACCCGTGGGGGTAAACAGAAGTCACCCAAGGGATGCATCAACTCCTCTGGATATTTGCCTTGTTTTACAACTGGCTGCATAAAAAGCACTACTGAAGTCAGTATAAACTACAATTTCATATGGACAATGACATGTTTTATACTACAAGGAGCCTTGTTGTTTTTTTTACTGGACTAGACTAACACAGCTATCCCTTTTGAAATTGACAATGTTTTATACTACTCTACATGCTGAAATGGAAGTACAATATATTTATATTCCAATCATTTTATTTTGTAATTATGTGGTAAAAATGAGAAAGTAAGCAATTTTGCAGTATTAGTGTGGTACTTTTGCATTTTTATGTCTGATTTTGTAGACAAGTAGTTTTTAAGCGAGGTGAAACTTGGGGGTATACAAGACAAATCAGACTCCTGAAAAGGGGACACTAGCCTGAAAAGGCTAAGACCCACTCATGTAGGCCATTATCAATATTTGACTGGGCTGCAGGGGACACAACTGGTTTCATTTGCTTGTAGAGGGACTTTTTAAAAACTGTTGGAAATACAGCTGTAGACAATGGTCCTGTGCTTGTCTGATTAGGCCAAACTGACCGAATACCAAGGATAAAATCTGGGTTCCAATGAAATAGTGGCAAAACTTCCAATGACTTCAATGGGAGCCAGGATTTCACAACTGTTTATACGTGATGCCTATAAATATTTTCCCACCGTGCTGTCCATCAGTTTCTGTGCCTTCAGTCATTTCCTCCACAGTGGAAATGGTGTCTTCCCTTCTCTCCCCATCATGCTGTTCTCTCTCTCGTTTTAGAAGTGACTGCCAGACTGCCACTATGCTGTTCATGTCAGGTAAAAGCTAAAGGTAAAATATACATGAGGGGGGGAAAAAAAAAATCAACAGATCTTCAGTGCTGGACAATTGCTACAATGATGCAAATATTCCTAAAAGAGACAAGGAGAATTGCTTATCCGATGCAATTTGAATACAAACTGATATCCATTTTTTGTTTTCAGCTCTGCAAAGCATAAACATAGGAAAGAACACTGTATTAAAAGCAAAAATGAAAAGTTAACAAGTGCTCAGCACTTTTCAGCTGTTTGGACTTCCAAGTAATGAACATTTGCAAACCAAGAGCCAGTTTCTACTATGGGTTACCTGGGTGTCAATCTGGATAAATGCCACTATGATTTACTTAAAATGAGAGCAGAATTTGGCCCCAAATTATTAAAAAGCTGCTCTTAATTTTAATAATTTTCCTCAGTACTAGCACACCAACTGCCAATGTTATGAATTCAACTCAGAACAGGATTTTATGAGCATTTTCACTATCCGGATTTATTAGCTACAATTCTGTACTACATCACCAGTTATTAACACTTAATAAAAAAGCCTATAAAAATACACAGGGACTTTGATCTGCTCGGATCCCAGGATACAATAAATCAGGGGAAGCATCCTCTCTTGCACTGAAGCAGTTATCTGCTGCAAATATGTAATTCAAGGCCCTTGCTGTTTTATAAAATCTTCTTTTATTTTGTACCTTGCTGAGAGCCTCTCGGTACAGTTGTACAAATTCCTGCATCATCAATGGAGTGTAGATTTCTGACTTTTGCCATACTTCCTCATTCAAACAGTGCTCAATATTTTTCAGAGCTCTTCTCAAAA
This sequence comes from Podocnemis expansa, assembly GCA_007922195.1. Classification (NCBI taxonomy): domain Eukaryota; kingdom Metazoa; phylum Chordata; order Testudines; family Podocnemididae; genus Podocnemis; species Podocnemis expansa. The sequence goes on from ML682069.1 coordinate 9,875,533, forward strand.
TAGTTGACATAAGAGACAAGATGGTGTGTTTCACTGTTTTGCTGGGCAACTAAAAGAAACAGAAGCTGAATTAACAATAAAGTTACAGCGCTTCTTCCCTATCCCCTGTATTTAAACTATATGTTGAAACTTGCGAACAAGATCATTTTTCTTAAAAAGTGGGTTCTTATAAAGAAACTGCATTCTCATTGCATGCAGGACAAGAAAACATTAGCCAGTGAGCATTTGCAGAGTGTGCTTACAGGATATTAATAGGAGCCAGAGTCAGCAGGGCTTAAACATACCTTTAACTGCTTTCTTGAACTGGGGTCATTACTTAAAGCATTATATACAGACAATTATATGATAATTATCTGATATATGATCCAATTCTATAATTCATTATATGATAATCAAATTTATATTAAAAATTACTTGGATGACCACCTTTCACACATTAACCCTAGGAGGATGTTTGGGGAAAACCCCGCTGAGACAATAAAACATTCTTACGTTTAATCCTGGGGTAAACATAGTTTTATTGCACACCACAGGAACTGTTGTTACCATCACCATAGAAAGCAATCTAGGAAGAGGAATAAACTCAGTGGTTTTAAAAGAGTTGGAAATCTCTGGTTGAGCCTCATAGATCTGAAATAAAAAATAGAATTTAACCACGACTTATTTAATCGTGCAGATTGCAGCCAATTCTATAAAGCACATTATAAACAAGATATTATTTATTAGAGGTTACTAAGAACAATACTAAAATGTCAAATTCAACATACAGAGACTACATGCTTAAAAGAGTCATTCTACAATGATGATCATTAATGAGTAGTGCATCCTGCAGAGCATACATCAATCTTAAATTCAGTTTTCTGGGAAACCCACAGAAAATTTGCCTCTTATCTAATCATGGAAGCTCTGCTCAGTTCAAAAGGTTGCACTGTATACAAATTGCACATAGTTTTTAAGACCAAAACAAAATAAGCCACAAAATAAAACAGAGGAGTATACAGAAAGGACAAAAGAACTCTCTAGTCATTTGTTGTTGTGACTTGAAAACCAAAATCCTCACTGGGATATTTCTCAGACTGTAATACCAACTCCTTCATTCCTAATTTAGGTAAATGTTTATACCTTTTTCTACTTCCAGCATGGCCTTTTACCAAATGACCTCACTCACTCAACATCCACATTGCTCAAAGTTGACATGGCTCTGAGCCACAACTCATTTTAGTGAGCATTCACAGAAAACAGGATGCTCCTTTTTTCTTTTCCATCTTCAACATTTATTCTACAGCATCCTGCCTCTTCTTTCCTAACATAACATCAATTACCTAAGGTATTTCAGAACCATTATATCCTTCCTGTTTAGGTCATTTAAACCACAACCATTTAACTTCTCTGTAGCTAGGCCTTTGGATCAGGTCTGACTTTTAAAATCAATTAATTAAAGCAACTACCTTGCTAACTTTTTGGTGAAGGACAATACTTAATTCACTGGCCAGTGTGTGTACACAATTTGGAACATACTACATCTTTCTCCACAGGAGCCTCAGCTAAGGCACCTTCTTTTCTGATGCCAAACTACTGTTTTGTTCAAATAAGATGACAGATTCTCAGCTGGTGTAAATCCATTTAGTTCTAGTGAAGTCAACAAAGCATGTTCAATTTGCACCAGCTGAGGATCTGTTTCAAGATCTTCCATTTGAAATCAAATTTAAAAAATTATTTCCACAATATAATCCACTGGGCCAATGCATTCCACGGCACCTCAAGAACAGTAGATTTTTCACAAACTAACAGAACTCAATGTGCTGCAATACCCAGCTTTAACAGGTAAAGTTAAGGGCAAATAGTTGAATATAGTATTGAATTTCCTTGGGAAACAGCTTCAGCTAGGCCATGAGAGTTAGATTTTTGAGTCATTTCTATCACACAAATTAACAGAACTTGTTTTGAACAAAAAATGTTGATCTTTTAAAACAAAGCGCCAGAATTGGGGTTTTCCACCAACAGAAAGCATGCATTTTTCATATTCTTCTTACCTTTCTTAGCAGTTTGATATTGTCTAACCAGGTTGACTTCAGTCTGGGAAGGAAAGAATACTGGGTTTCCTTAAAGTATTTATTCAGTAAATCTGGGCACACTTTAAGAATATTCACCACAATATCAGCAACCATCTCATCCTCTGTGGCAGTTTTCAAACTCAGCAGAAAGCGCAGAAGCACCAAATTTCCTCCTCTGTTAAAAAAAAAAAGAAATGGGGTGGGGGCAGAAAAAAATCACTATTTTAATATTTTTCAGTACTTCACCAGTTCAGTCAATCCAGTATTAATGATCAGGTCAGCAGGCCAAATTCTACTCTACTCTACTCTCACTTTTCCGCTGCCACTGATTTATGTTGGTGTAACTGAGAACAGAATAAAGCCAAAGGTCTTTGACATAATGTACTTAAGTTAAAATGGAACCCTCATCGACACAGAACCACTGACATGTTCCAAAAATATTTTAACCATATTTTATAGCTTGAAAACCTAGAGTTATAGTACTGTATTAAACTGGGGGGGGGGGTCTGTGGTCCCCTTGTTAAGATAGCTTCTTTTTACATCTGGTTTTAATTTTAAAATCTGTTCAGTCATGGAACTGCAGATGACTTCTTCTAAACAGCCCTGAGCAAAAGTGAAAATGTTGTAGATGCCAAGGGAACAACCCTTCAACTTTACTCCAAAGCAAGAAAACAGCCTGCACAAATAAGAGTCATAAGTGAACCTCAGCCAACTGGTCTGTCTAACAAAGGAGCATTTCATTGCCATACCCACCTCCCTCCATGGAAACACAAAAGTTTAGATTATTCCCCTGTTGGTCATGAACTGGGTCCGTAAGTGTTTTATCCAGTACACCAACAGTGACTATAAGATAAATTAATGTCTTGGTTATCAAATGCTGGTGACACTGAAGTCAACAGCAAAATTCACATTAAATATAGGGGGCCAAGTATACATATACGTACATCTATGAGCAGTAAGTTAACCCAGACATTTGGGCCTGGCAAGGTCTACATTAGCAATTTCAGCTGTGTTACTTTATGTTAACATAAATGATTAAGGTCTGGAAAAGACAACTTACAGCAAAAGACTTAAAGAACTTAATGTATGTTGCTTCTCAAATACCTGACAGTTAAGATGCAACTTAATCATAGCTTCTAAAAGCGCCTACACAGGGAAAAGCTACTTGATTCCAGAAGGATCACTAATCTAGAAGAGAAAGGTATGCTGAGATCCAGCACCTGGAAACTGAAGCTTAAAAAGTTCAAACAGAAAATAAGACATTTTTAAACAGGGAGGGTAATTACCTATTGGAACAAATGCCAAAGGGCTGCAGTGGATTCTCCATTACCTGAAATCTTTTAATTAAAGTCAGATGACTTTCTATAACAAATGCCTTCATTCAAAACAACGTTTGAGCCCAATTCAGGCAATACTGAGTGAAATTTTACGGCCTCTGTTATTTGGGTAGTCAGACTAGATGATCAGGCCTTATAAATCTATGAAACACAGTCAGGAAACCCAGCAGCCTGATAAAAACTATATATATAGACACACAAGCCCTGGTAGTTTACCTGCCAGACGTGCCAAGACTTCGATCATAGAAGTTAATGCCATGTTTCAGAGAACAACAGAGGTCCATTAAGAAGTTATGAACCAGTTCTCTTACCATGACCTTTCCTGCCTCTTCAGGATCTTGAGTAACCTATGAAGTAAAAGAAAATTGTGAAGAAATAAACATTCAGTTGTTAATTAAAAAAAAAAACCCTTACCTCAAATTCACTTTTATCTGTCTTTTATACAGTCAAATTAATACAAAGACAATCTCTATACTATTCACTTTTAGTTTTGGTTAAGTTAACAAGGCAAGCTGTAACCCATGTATATTCCATAATATAGAATTCCTTCTATTCACAGGAATCAAATTCCCTAGCGTGGGAGTGTATTTCTTAATTACGGGGCACTGTCACTTAAGGCTTTCTGGCAAGAAAGAAGGATAGTAAAAAGAACAAGGCCAGATGAACAAAGAGACAAATTAAACTAAATAGAGATGTAAGTATGTCACTTTCATAACGCAGTTATGGCCAAACATTGTACTGGCACTATAAAAATTAAGATTTAAAAATTATTTTGAAATGTCCATTTTTCAGCATTATGACTAAAACTCAGCGCAAGAAAATTATCATGGACTTCCTAGAATCTATCAGCATGAAGCATATAAAACTAACAACATGATCCCTCCTTGGCCCAAATTTGAATCATAATTTTAGTTACATAGAGAATGATTTTAATACAGTACATAAAATATGTATAGTTAACAATGCACTGTACACATACCTCTTCAAGAGCGAAAAATTAATGAATGCCCATTACAGATACAGCACAAAAATGAGAGTACAAACCAGCAATATGTATAAGGTCAAAGACTGGATACTTTAACTTTTTAAACATGCTAAAGTTTAAGATTTCTGAAAATGCACAATCCATTGGCAAATCATTGTTGTGAAATCTCAAAATCTGCTGATAAAGCTGCAGTTTGATCCACACTGCAACAATGTGAATAATTCACAGATAAAACACATGTAATGTTATACTTATGGACGGTTCTGCACAAAACACTTAATAAAAACAGATGGTTGCTAAGACTTTACAACTCCTTATAATCTCAATTGCATATATAGGAGGTAAAAGGATAGGAGCTTACTAACAGACAGCCATTAATAGTAAAAATTTTCATGAAGAGAGTTTGTCTTTTAAAAATCTATGGATAATGACAAAGTTTGACACAAAGCCCATTAAAAGCAATGGGAGTCTTTCATTCCATTCTACAGGCACTGCATGAGGCTCTAAAGTGATTTAGAAATATACACCTCTGATAGCTGCATTATGTAAATATAACACATAAAATTCTGCTTATATAGAGTAAACACAAAGTAGCAATACAGTGCTAGAGGGTACTAGGTATCACAGGAATAATTCTTAACTCATTAAGGACAGTTCTATAAAGTGTGCTTTCATTTGCTGGTGGGAGCAAAAGCAAAATCAGTCTGAAAAGTGACGCTGCTCTTTATTCTGGGGCATTAGTTCACAAAGTCAGCCCAGTCTGATGTATCAAAACTGAGTACCTAGGAAGGACACAGAGAGGCACTGCACATTCTACTCTTTACCTTCTCCTATTCCACCATGTCCTAATGCAGAGAGCAAGATCTTCCTGGCAGTCAAGCGGGGAAGAATGCTGAAGGGTCAACATGCCCAAAAGACATCACTTCTCCCTGGCTAACAGCTCTGCTCTGAAGTGCCAGAAATTGCAGGAGGGAAATGAGAGCTCCTGAAAGTTACAGGAAAATAGAAGTCTCTCCACACCTTTCAGCCCTACTGTCACTCTTCCTAGAGTGAAGCACTAGTCCTCTCCAGCCCAGGCCAGTCATTCATTGGCTTCTTTAAAGCGTGTATGGCATGACTCTCTCCTCCTCCTGGGATCATAAATGGAGATAGCTCTAGCCCTCCCAGTCTACAACACCTGTTTATGAGCTGCACAGACTCAAGCAAGGTAAAGAAAAACATACAGGACAGGGAGTTATGAAAAATATCTTATGAAAGAAATGACCAGACCTTGACATCCTCAGTGCTGACATCAGTAATCCCATTCCAACGGTAAAGGGAAGCAATGTGATTTAACACTTCTGCAGTAAAAAAACGCACCTTCTGTGTCTTACTGATATTTTTATTTTGAACCACCTGAAACCAATAAAAAGAAAGGCTTTAGTTTATTGCAAAGGACAACGAAATGGAAAATAATAGTCTCCATCACACTTTGCACTTGTATTGCTTTTGCATAGCTCCCTCTCCTCTACTAAAACAGAAGCATTTTCCCTTTTCTCTTTGGCTTGGGGAAGCAATGCATTCCCAGAGCTCCCTTTTCCTTCCTGGCTAATGTACAGGGAGCAACCTCTCCTGTTTCACTATAATTTAGACCAGGCGTGGCCAAACTGCAGCTCGGGAGCCACATGCGGCTCTTGAATGAAAAAGTGTGGCTCACGGAAGAACATCAGCAAATCAATTTAGTAGGTAAAAGTATATGGCTATATGCCTCAGTGCAGCTCTTGAAGGTTTAATAATCAACTTATGCGTCTCTTGAATTCCATAAGTTTGGCCACCCCTGATTTAGACACTGAGCATACAAAGTGTTTGCAGGACTAACACCCCAGTTTGGACTAAGAAGCTTACAGCACTTCTGGAATAGCACAACCCCATTAGATTCAGACTAAGAACTTGAAAGCTGCTAGAAAAATTGGCAGAGTTTCCTAGATGTGGAATCTGAAGATGAGGTACTGTTAGACATACACTGAGTCCATGTATGTTGGAAGTTTTCCTCTTAATACAGGAACTGACAAAGCTGGCAAGAGCTGTTATCCAAGTAACCTCACCATTCCATATAGCAGATGTTAGCAACGGCAGCTAGATAGTTCCAAACTAAGACAACAGCTTTGCAGAATCCAAGTCTTCTGCAACTCTGCAGGACCTGGGTTTCAAACAGACTTTCAGGGGACATGCCTGACTTTTGGAGAATCAAGAGCTTTGGATTGCTGTGGCTTCTTTGAAGATGCAGTTCAAGTAATTTACAAGAAAAAAATCTGTGGAGCATATAAATTTCACACAACAAACTGTTCCAGATGTCTCCTCCTCACCACAAATATAAAAAACAAAACTATGCAGCAAAAATAAATGTAAAAATCTACTGTGAATATAGCGTTAACCTTGTAACATCCACAGCTGAAAGTATGGCAATTCAAAAAATTAATGTTTTCCCTATAATGTTGTCTCATCTTCATTTTTTAAGTCCAGTTTTCTTTGTTAAATTTTAAACCCAATGTACTATGTTACAAAAGCAACCATGATACACACCAGAAATAGATATGCAACACAGGCAACCTAACAACGCAGGAGAAAACTTCATTTCTAAAGCTTCCTGATTTTGCAATCCCAATGCTAGCTTTTTTAAAGTTTAAATTAAAGTAAACTAAAAGCACTTTTATTTTAAATTGTCAGTTACCGTTTCCTGTTAGGTTTCGTCCATAGAGAAAAGGGACAGAAGGAGTAAAGCAGCTCAAAATGTGGAAGAGCTGATATGCAAGAGGATATGGCCAAAGCAGCTGAAGATATCTGATTCTACAGCAAATGCCAATGAACTCTTGTTATCAGGCTTCCACAGCAGCCTTGATATAACTTAAATCTGCTCTCCCCATTCCATAATAGAAAGAGAAAACACAAGACCTCATGACAGAACCAACATCTAAGAGGAACAAATCTCCCCTTTCTTTCTATGGGTTCATGTGGCATGTGCAAAGTAGCCATCCTTGCAGCAGCATCCCTGGATGTAGCCCTGGGTTTTTTCTGGAACGCTTCATTCTAAAACCAATTTCCTCTTTGCTTGGCAGACTGTATCACTAGCCCCGAAGCAGGAGACTCCATGTCTCAACTGCAAGCAAATATTGACCACAACAGCAATCTCCAGTAAGAAGGACAGAACGAGGTCTCCTACTCAACCCTATCAAGACTACAGTAATGGAGCTTTACCCACCAGACAAAAACAATTCTCTGCACCCCATTTGCCCCACCAGCCCCCAAGCTGAAAGCATCAAATCTCTGCTCCTTCTACAAGTGAGGCAGTGTGTTCCTCAGCTAGTTTTTCAAAGTAACTATGATAACTTATCATGGATATAGTACTCCACTTCTCCAGGAGGTAAATGAGATGGGATGTCTGTGCAAAGTTACAAACAAGCAGTAAGTAGCTTTTAAGTTCAGCACCCTGGTCATTTCATTTAAAAGCTCTACTTAAAAAATATCACATTACAAGCTACAGCCGTGAGACAATTCTTCAGCCCACTTATAAACCCCTGATGAACAAGCTCAGCAACAGAAATGCTAACAACCCTTTGCAGCACAATGCCAAAGTAATAAATAGCCGTATATTCTTTGGGAAGGAACTGCAAAGTTGCCTTCAGCGGCAAAAGGGACAGAAAGCAAAGGACAAAGCCATTTCAAGGGCACGCTGTACCTTTGTTCTGAGTGTGGAAAGCAGAAGATTGATAGTAGAAACTTTATCTTCCTTTAATCCAGTCCTAAGAATATCTGGAATGAAATCTAAGAACACATTTCAAATGTTAGAGTCGTGATCTGAAGACAAGCAGCATTTGAAATATGAAATTAATTTCAGGAAATTTGTACTTGTTTGTCTTCAATGTCATGTCACTCATCTCTGTGTTGTAGTTAAAGATGAACAAAAATACCAGTATTAGCATGCATGATGAACAGATAATACAGTGATAAACAGAATGCTGTGATGCTGCCTTCTATGAAATAACTGTTGTTACAATAATTAGTCAGTTAGTAGGCTCAGCTATTATTATTCAACATTTATATTGAGCTAACACCTACAAACCTCAGGCAGGTCAGAGCCCCGTTGTGCTAGGCTCTGTGAAAACATATAGCTAATGACTGCCTCAGCTCTGAAAGCCTGACAATTATTTAAGTCAATGGGACTAATTATAGGCCTGATTCAAAGCCCACTGATGCTGACAGGAATATTCCCACTAACTACAAAGAGCACTGGATCCGGTCCTTAGCCTGTCATGTCAAGTGTGTAGATAAGCCTTTTCAGGAATGTAGCCTAAACTAGCTAAAAATCCTGATTCCTTCTTTATTGCAGTCCTGTGAACTATTCACCACCAGGCAAGTACAGCTACCCATTCTTCAGAATACAGGGCTGTGCAAACATGCTCTAATGGCACACCCCCGTAGAGCACCAGTGAAGGGCTTAAGTGGTATAACAGCCAGAGACAGTGACCCTTTGACCAACAGACAATCTATTCTAAGGGTTTACATGGGCTTTGCACAGGGTATCTGCTCAGAGATGAATTTCACTGTGGTCAAAGGCTAGATCTTGCCTGATTTTTAAATATTTCGCTTTAAGAAGCAGGCAGCCCATGCAATGTTCAGAACATACATTTTAAAGCTATAGAGTCTCCTCTGTCTTCTGATCTTCGGGGTTTTGAAGGTACTATAAGATTATTTATCTTAAATTGAGTCATCTAGGCCTGCTATTAACCCTGAAGTCACAGTAAGCAATACCATCCATGTTACTTTTAGCTAGTACAGACAAGTGTTTTGGAAAGCACAAGTTTATTTAAAATCAATTTTTAAAAATTAATTTCCTTTCTGTCTTGTCAATGTTGTTTAATTAGTTCATATTTTTAAACATTTCCTTTAAAAGATACTCTGAACGAAAGCAGTAATTGTGAGGTACCTTTTAACTCCAGCACTTGTACTAGGATTGTGTTGTCCCCAGCAATTAAAAAGGAGAGAGCAAACTGAATATATGCCATACGAACATCTGGTTTCCCCTAAAAGAAAATTAGAAGCCACTTTCAGCATATATTCTGCACACAATTGCAAAATTATTGAAGCAGCAGTGGGCTATCATTATAAAATATGCAGTAAGATGTAAAGACGAATTTTATACAAACAAATCCCCAGTATATAATTTGAAAAACTACACAAGTTTGTCCATGACAGTCTATTAACCCGTGGAGATTACTTTCATATTTTAGCATCTAGTTAGGAAAGTTGGCTGGTTGACTCATTATTCAATTCTGAATACCTTGACTAGGTCACAAATGATACTTGGTATAATAGTCACACTCTAATCCTCATTTGCACTCATCACCAAACCATCACAGATTGTTGCACTATTCAGGACAACTGGCTGTCTTATAAGAAAAACCAAGAACCAGAGCAACAAGGGTACTGTTAGTCAGGACCAAGGTGTACTGGCAATGCTCACTGACAAGGACTGGAGTTCTGTCTGAATAAAAAGCCAAAGATTACTTTTAAATGACTACTTAATTTCCACCTGGAAAATGACATCCCCAGCTCATTGGTGCATGTTAAATGATGGGCAAAAATCCCCCAAATGAACTGTACTTATTGAGATACAATACAAAGCAACTTTCCTTTTAAAAGTGACCTGTAAAAGGGGAAAACCAGCTTTCAGGATCTCCTTTATCAGCAGAAAAGACACAAACCTAATCTTTTAAAAGAAACCTTTTGTCATCACTAAATAACCCAATTAAATCTTCCCTCTCTCATTATGGAGCCTTGACCTCAATCAATACCTAATCTATCCAATAGTTTCCCATCTTCAAGCATCTGAGCAAGTGAGATTTTCTTCCATGAAAGCTCATGCAATAAATGAATTTGTTAGTCTTTTAAGTGTTACCAGACTCCTTGTTTGTAACCTAACCATGTGAATTAGAAAATCACATCAGCATATCATATGCACTATGTATTGAGCATGTAAAGTATATATATTTTTTCCAATATTGGCTTGATTTGCCCAAGCTCTCCCCTGGGGAGAGGCACACCAAGGACTCTCCCCAAGGGAGAAGAGCTAGTGTTTACACTGCCTGACCTCCATAAGGACACCTGACAAAGGATGTGGATGGGACTATGCAAGAACAGAGGTTGAATCAGCACATCCTTTGTTTATTCCTTCTCAACTCCCTCTCAGGCAGGTAAAGCCTATTTTGGGGATAGTCTTGGCCTAGCACACGTCTCTTGGAGGAGTGGAGGCCTTGCTCCCCAGCAGCTCTGGGAACATGTACAGGGGAGGTTCTTGAAGACAACTAGATTTTCTGCATGGATGTAGGATGTTCAGCTGCCACATCAGCAACATTGCCTAATATATTTTAAGCTGCATTATGGTTTGTCACCAGGTTTGCAGGTCTCTACAAGAGCTCTCCAGGCATAGCTGTAGCCACTGGTGGTCTGGGAGCCTTAACCAGCTAGGCTACATGCCAGGTCTCACTCAAGCCCACCACTGATTACAATTTCTAAAGCAGAGTGTAGTTCTTCATAAGTTTCTCACATGAAAACTGAGGGCAAAACTCCCATTGACTTCTATGGGGCCAGGATTTAGCGAGTTAATTTTAGAACTAAACTATTTCCATCCACCTAAAGCCTTAAAACACTGCCTTTGCTTTCATTCCATTCTAGTTTTAAAATGTCTTGTCTAATGGCAGTTCTGTCCTACGGCTATCAAACCACATAATAGGCCATGATGCAGTTCCAAAACAGACTAGGCCACCTGATACTATGACAACAAAATTCCACAATGCCACAGGAAAAAAACTGGTTATCTCCAGGCGTTCTGCTCCATCAGAGTGGCAAAGATCAAGCACAGCATCGAAATGAATTGAGCAACTCCTTTAGGTGCCAGCAGTATGTTACACAAGATCTCCCATAATAACAGATGCTTAGAAACATCCTTAACCCCCTGGGTGTTTACCATTTAAGTGGACGCGAAACTCTTCACAGATCAGCACTAGTGCCTGTGACAATCAGATAGAAGGGGAAGGAAGGGATAGGAAAGTAGTAATGGATAAAAATACATTGGAGTAGCACTAGCAAGTTTACTTTAAAAATCAGCAAAAGTAAATGGAAGTTAAAATGAGATACCTATGCCAGCTCACCTTACCCCAGCAGGTACTTTGCTTACTTTACCTTCTTATCTCTTTTCTTCACTAACCCAGGCAGGAATTTATTATTAAAATCGAAATGACTATAGACATCCCTTGCAGAATCTGGTCCCTGTGCCACCATGGCTGAAAGCAAGGTGAGGCATACTCGAGTCATCCTACAAGAATGGGTGGAAGAGGGAATGCACATTATTACAGGAATGATGCTCACGCAGAACCCTTGCCAATCCTGTGTCAGCTTCTACCGTATGCAAAATTCTTTAAATCCTACTTCGTACTGTATACAAAACTCCTGCAATCCATGGGAGCCTCTTCTCAATAAGGAATGCAAGATCCAGCATCTTTACAAAGCAACAATTGTTATTAATTTAGGCAAAGGGCTAATTAATTTCCCTAATTAACACAGAATTCTGACCAATCTTACTTTGATATCACCTATTTTTAAAAAACAGGTTGCTCAGATCAAGGCCCCGAGCCTGCAAACTCTTACGCACGTGATTAAATTTAGCATGGGGAGCGGTGCCCATTAGAACTATCCCTGGCAGTAAAGCTAAACACCAATGTAAGTATTTATAAGATTGGGGCCTTACTTCATTCTTGCAGAAATTAATTTATTATTATTATTATTATTATTATTATTATTTTCTTTGTTGAGGATCACAGAAAAAGAACTGTGTTCCTATCACTGGACCAATTTTCACTGAAGTTTTATACTCCATCCTTACTCACTAACTGAAGGGGAACAAAAGGAAAAAATACCAATGAAGCATGAGAAGCTACAAGGAAATTTATGTTTGCATTGCTCCCATCAACTTAGCTTAAATACACAAATGTGTTGGGAAGCTCGATGTTGTTTTTCCTGGACAAGAAAAAAGAGAGCTGGAAATGAAGGCTCCAATCCCTGCACCCACTTACATTAACAGGATTTTCCCATTAACTTCAAAACTGGATCCATAAGGGCCATAATCTGCAGGCCTTACTCATGTGCATAGAAATGCCTTTATTAATGACTGCAGGATCAAGCCCTAAAGTTCCAATATTGAAATGATATCATTCATAAAAAATCCTGAGGAAGAGAAGCATATGAGAGCAGAGATCCTAACTGCATATGCCACAACATGACTGTTTTATACTTCAGCTGGACTACATACATCTCAACAAAGAATCCTTTTCACATTATAACAGGTAATTTGACTTCACCCTCCCTCTGTATACTGTTTCCTAAAGTTTGAATCCTTACAAATGCTCTGATGTGCTGTTACAGTATGACCTGATCCCATGTCTTATACTCCCCTGCATTTATTTTCATCCAATTCTGCAAGTTCTCCCTCTTCAAAGCATCTGATGAAGTGGGATATTCTCCCATGAAAGCTCATGTGATAAATAAATCTGTTAGTCTTTTAAGTGGCACAAGACTCCTTGCTTTTTTTGCTTTACTAAACTGACACAGCTGCCCCTTTGGAACTTAACAAATTTATGCACAGCATGAGCATCTGTGGGAGAAAATCCCACTTTGTCAGACGCTTGAAAATGGGGAACCATCTTCAAGCATCTGACAAAGTGGGATTTTCTCCCACACCAGCTCATACATAAATAAATTAGTTAGTCTTTAAAAATGCCACAGGACTCCTTGTTGTTTTGCTAGACTAACTACACTAACCTGACAACACGTTTGGAACTTCTCTCATCCAAATGACACATGGGGGTGAAAAGTGAGAACAACCCACCAAGCCTCAACCACCATGGAGAGACAAAGCAGTAGAAATGATTTTTAAAATACTCTCTTTGGACATAGGTCATAAATAAATTAAGAAATAAATTCCATGAAAAAAATTAGTTGTCATATTTAAAATACAGGAAAAGATGCTGAGGAAAAGTTGGGCTAGTGGCGAAATTCCATAACACCCATGACAATACTTTGTGAAAAGAAAAGGAAAAACAAGTAACAATCAAACTCAACAGTTCTTGTCATCACCATGGTATTCTGCTCTACTTCTGTGAGCACTGGAAAAGGAAACCTCTCTCTGTGCCTCTGGGGCACCTACAGCAGGTTTCACATCACAGAGTTGGGCAAACACAGCAAGCAGAGGAAGAGAAAGTGCACAATTCCTTCCTGTAGCATTCCACCACCCCAATCCTGCAAAAACTTCTGCATGTGCCTAGGTTTATGCGCCGTGCGGAGGCACGCTAAAGTAAGTGAGACAATAAGTCAGGTCATACCTAAGTGCATGCTTAGGTCTTTGCAGGATGGTGGCCCACGGCGGCATAATGGGACTATGTCAAAGCAACCAACACTGGTTCTCACTCTAGTATGCAGGAGATTTACCTGTGACTTTCAGAATATAAAGCAGCATAGATTAACTTCATATAGCTATTAATCAACTTCTTTACTATGTTCATCCCCACGACAGAAAAATGAGACAGGTCACTTGCTGTTCGCAACAAGATTGCTTCCAAGGCTTGAAAGATTAACAGCATCTGCAAAGATCAAAGATATTTTAAAATAATGTATCCATTACTTTCCTGAAATATCCCCATACAAGGAAATATAACTAAGAAGATCAGATCAGTTAACATCATAAATAATGAGTAACTGGGCAACAAGAGGCAATGCTTTAAGCATGAAACTCAAGGTAACACTCTGTTTCTCTTACAGACTTCTAACACTGAATAATAGATTTGGGCAAAAGCTTCCATACTGTGATCTATCCATCACTACTGCTCAGCAGAGAGGTTGCTAGTCACATGGTGCCAATTCTTCTCCTTGTTTCCTGCTGCAAAAGTCATGGGATTCAGTGTTGATAAAGGCAAGATAAAGCACATCAGAAGGAACCATTTGAACTGCTCATACACTTACTGTATTCTAGAGTAGCTGTAACCAGTAAAGATGAAGACCTAGACCTCAATATGGAGAGCACAATTAAAACATTTGCTTATTGTGCAGAAGTATTCAAAAAGGAAACAAGACAGTAGGATGGGACAAGACAGGGTTGGAATGGGAAATAATATTCAAATATAACAGAATAGAGTAAAATCATAGGGTCGAAAGGGACCTCATGAGATCATCTAATCCAAGCCCCTGGGGGTTTGAACCGAGGACCTTCTGTCTGTAAAGCAGATGTACTAGCTGCTACACTATTTGCTATTACATACAGGACTCTAAAACTATACCTATCCCCACCCTCTTCCAATCCCACACTGAGTCCTCAAAGTGAAAACCCACAAACCCCAACTGCAGTATCAGAATCTTACAAATTACAAAGTCTGTGTTTTATCAGCAGGTGCAAAAATATCTACACAGCAAGCAGTTGACAAAAATAGTCTTGTTACGTAGACAGAGAGGATGATTTAGTAAAAAGGACGTTCACTGGAAGTTAAAAGGGACAGTGTCAACTTTTAAGTTCCAAAGGGGCAGCCGTGTTAGTCTAGTTCAGTAAAACAAACAAGGAGTCCTGTGGCACATAAAGACTAGCAGATTGATTTATTGCATGAGCTGTCCTGGGGCAAAAATCCCACTTTGTCAGACACTTTGAAGATGGGGCAACTTACAGGATGGGAGGAGGGGACAAAAATCTGACATCAGAAATCACAACATTCTAAAACCAGTGGGTCAGCATTTCAATATTCCTGATCACTCCATTGACAATTTACTAATTGCTGTGCTCAGCCAGATGAATACCAGCTCAAGGCTTCAAAGAGAAGCTGCTGGGATTGAATTTATTTGTAAATTCGATTGCATTGCTTCAGGGCTTAACAGGGACTCTCATTACAACAGGTGATTTGAGCTCATCTTCCTCTGTATGCTGTTCCTCAGTGTTTAAATCTTTACAATTGCTTTGATTTGCTGTTACAGCGTGACCCGTTCCCATGACTTATGCTTCCCTGCATTTACCTCCTCCCATCCTGCAAGTTCCCTCATCTTCAGAGTGTCTGACGAACTGGGATTTTCTCCCATGAAAGTTCATGCTATAGATAAATTTGTTAGTCTTTAAGCATCTTAGGACTCCTGTTTTGTCAACTTTAACAGTATGTTGTAAGCAAGCATTTCTTTATCTGTGAAGAACCACTTAGGCAATCGGGAAGTCCACATGCAGTCCTGGGGCAAGGGAGAGCCTCATGCTGGGATGGAGAGGTGCAAGGGGCAAGTCGAGGATGCCCCTCTCCCCCAAGCATGAATCACTAAGACTGCCCATGGGGAAGTCAGTTGCTGAAGACCACCCCAGCAACTGGGATAGCACTGAGCCAAAGGGAGGGTCTCCCTTCAACTCAGCAATGGATGTGCCAAGCATAACAGAGTTGAAGGGAGATACGCAAATTATTCTAAGTAACTTGCATATCTCCCTTCAACTGCTGCTGAAAACAGCAGGCAGCATAGACCTGCCCTAAATTACTAATAACTCCTTAGATTATTAATGGAAAAGGAATTCCATAAATCCAGTTTACTGGTCACTATTTACACTTTGTTTATGTTTTGCATTTTTCTCTGCTCAAACAATTCTGGTTCTTAGTGCTGCAATAGCTGGATACCAAATAATGCAAAGACATTCTTATTTATTGAAAAAAACCTGTTTTTATATTGTGCATGTGTATGCAAACATTTCTATTGGTCTTGGGTTTTAGAAAAGCTTTTCTTAACAAAATTAAAGGTTCCAGTATTACAGAGCTTGCCTTCAGTCAGACTATTCGGACTAAATTAGGTTTAGCATAAGTGAATCTGTGCAGGATACCTTTAAATTTTAGATCAAATGTAAAAGGACTCTGCCAACTTAACAATCGATTTTTCTTCCTCTCGGATCTCCAAGTAAATTCTTGTATTCTGCATTCACACTGAAATTATTTGTAATATGAATTAAGCGTTCTATTCAGTGCACACCAGAGTGTCCATTACGAATGCAATTCACGGGGACAACTTACTTCACTTTCAGGCCTTCTTTCACCATCCAAAAGCCTGAAAATTTCAGCACACTCCACAGAAATTTTTATATATCCCTCCACCACATCGTATAGTTCAGTAGATGGTAATGTCTTAGCTATGGCAACAAAGTCTTCTAAACCTGGAAGAAGAAAAAAAAAAAAGCAAGCATTTACATCTGTAATCAAAAGCATGCTCTCCAAATGTCAGATATAACCTTTATTACAAACTCAGCATACTGTATCATAAATTGTCAGGGTTCATAAGAGAAGTGTCCGGTCTTTAGTATATGACAATGAGTGTGGGAAGAAACTTAGACCAACATCATCCACTTGTTAATGTTTTCTTTTTTGACATATACTCATCTGAGTGCTAGTGATATTATTGCCAATCCAAAGGTACATCCACTAATACAAGATGAGAAAGTTGCAAATGTAGAGTGCTATCTATCATCTACCCTCCACTGAATAAATACCGACACAGGACTGCATTTATCCAAGCATATTTCTACCTTAAGCACTAAATTAATTATTTCATAGCCTTTCAATATGCAAAAATTGCCCATGGTTTTAGAGCAGTGGTTCCCAATCAGTCTGCCATGGCACACAGGTGTGCCATCAGGCCTGAGCAGGTGTTGTGCCACAAAATTTTTTGAAAAACTACTCAAAGAGCTCTGGGTTGGCTCAATGGCTCATGAACATTCATGAGTTCATTTGGAAACTATATTGTGGTGTGCCTCAAATTAATTAAAGGTAGCAAGGCACGCCATGGCAGAGAAAATGTTGGGAACCACTGTTTTAGAGAACAATAAAAGTGCCCTTTTTCCTTTTGCATAAGATACAGGAATACTTGCTAAAGAAAATGCACATGAAGCGCCCAACTACACCCAAGGGGGCTTTGTGAAAAATAGAGACAAAATGCAAAATGTTTGTGAACAGTAATGGTGAGTAACCCACGTGCAACAGTAATTCATCTAACACTGGGGCACCTGCACTAAACAGCGCCTAGCTGTAGGCTTCTATCCCAGCTCTCCTCTCTGACAGCACGGGATATAAATACGCAACACGATTATTACCAAAAAAGCAAGAAGTCTTGTGGCACTTAAAGACCAACAGATTTATTTATTGCGTGAGCTTTTGTGGGAGAAAATCCCACTTCGTCAGGTGCTTTGAAGAGTCTGGCAAAGTGGGATTTCCTCCCACAAAAGCTCATGTGATAAATAAATCTGTTGGTCTTTAAGTGCCACAAGACCCCTTGCTTTTTTAGCTTTATTAGACTAACAGGGCTGCCCCTTTGGAAGGTGATGACTACTGCAGTCAGGGATGGCTCTACTGTCAGGCAAGAGACAGACGTGGCTTCAGGTGACAATTCGTAGGGGCGCCTAGCCCCCCTGAAGATCAGGCTGGCTCTCGCCTCTTCAACTCTTCCTAGCAGCTCAGGCACTGTCAGTTCCCCCATCTTCAAAGCATCTGAGGAAGTGGGATCTTCTCCCACGAAAGCTCATGCAAAAAATAAATCTGTTAGTCTTAAAGTGCCACACAACTCCTTGTTGTTATGACCTGATCCTATGTTTTACACCCCCTTGCATTTAGTTTCATTCCTTTCTGTAAGTTCACCCATCTTCGAAGCATCTGAGGAAGTGGGATCTTGTCCCACGAAAGCTCATGCAAAAAATAAATCTGTTAAAGTGCCACACAACTCCTTGTTGTTATGACCTGATCCTATGTTTTACACCCCCTTGCATTTAGTTTCATTCCTTTCTGTAAGTTCACCCATCTTCGAAGCATCTGAGGAAGTGGGATCTTCTCCCATGAAAGCTCATGCAAAAAATAAATCTGTTAGTTTTCAAGTGCCACACGACTCCTTGTTGTTTTTTCACTGGACTAGACTAAGACGGCTATCCCTTTTTTACTGTTACCCAACCTGCAGCTTAAGTCATGTAGGCAGAGTGCACTTGAAATCCCTCTGCAGGCAGACACTGGAGATTTACACACTTTGGCAAACCATTTGCAATTTTAAAATGGATAGCCGTGTTAGTCTAGTCCAGTGAAAAAACAACAAGGAGTTGTGTGGCACTCGAAGACTAACAGATTTATTTTTTGCATGAGCCTTCGTGGGAGAAGATCCCACTTCCTCAGATGCTTCGAACCATTTTCAACCTCCACGGATGAGATGGGCGGCCGTCAATCTGAATCTGGCTTGGGGCGCCACAACCCCTTGAGCGGGCCCGGACCGGGGCGCACCGTGTGGTGACAACTGGGAGGTCTGGGAAATGCTTCAGGCCACTTGAGGCAAGAGGAAAAACTCAGAGGCGGCAGCTCAGAGAGAAAAACAACAAGGACTTGTGTGGCACTTTAAGACTAACAGATTTATTAAAAGTTGCGTGGCAGTTTAAGATTTATTAAAGTGCCACACAACTCCTTGTTGTTTTTTTACCGGCCTAGACTAACACGGCTCTCCCTTTTGAAATGAGCTTAGCGGAGGCGCAAAGAGCCCGGCTGGGAGGCGCGATGCCCGGCGCCTGAAGGCCAGCCGCCGGGGGTGAGGGGGCGCTGATGGCCGGCAAAGCCCCGCAGCTTCCCCAGGCGACGCACGTGCAGAGCGGGCCCGGCTCACCCTGCATGGCGGCGGCGGGGTCCCGCAGCTGAGATTTGAAGCGGCTGCCCGTGAACTCCCCCTCCGCGCCGCGGGCCTTCTTGGGCGCCGCCGCCGCCCGGGCGGCCGCCGGGCTCCTGCGCTTCTGGGCGCCCATGGCGGCCTCGCCTCGCCTCGCGCCGCGCCGCGCGCTGCCGGAAGCCGGCGGCCGGGTCCGCTTCCCGCCCGCTCCTCTGGAAACTGCAGCCCGCGCCCGCCGCCTCTCCGCGCTGGCTGGGGGCCCCGCCTGCCCAGGCCCGGAAAGGAGGCGAGGGGAGTAGGAAAAGGAGGCCAGATGGAGCAAAGGCAGCAATCCTGGCAGGTTCTTCTGGTTTGAGGCGGCCCCCTAAAAATAAGGGCTTCCGTGTGGTTGCAGCATCCTTTAACCCCTGTCAGTAAAACGCCAGGCACAATCCTGTCTTTTTAAATGCTTGCTGGACAGAAGACACGAAGGTCAAAAGGAGGACGTGGCCTCCTTTTGCCTGACATCTGGCAACCCTAGCCTTACCAGCTGTCAGGCAAAAGGAGGACGTCTCTTTTTTTTACCTTCACATCCTCCATCCAGCAGGCATTTTAAAAAGACAGGATTGCCTCTGGCTTTTTACTGACAAGGGTTAAAGGATGCTGGAAGGCCCCCAAACACACTCTTTTGAGGGCGAAGCGTTCCACGGTCGCCTAAAAACAGAAGAACATGCCATGAATGCTACATTTTCCCCCTGTTCTCCTTTTTGTACTCCCCTCTCCTCCTTTCCATGCTTTGATATCTGGTCACCAGTGTTCCCTCTGATTTTTCATAGGCTGTGTGCGCAAAAAAGTTCTTTTTTGGAACCAGTGTCCAAATTTGTGCGCACTCCAGTGAGTGTGCTCAAACTGGGGAGTGCAATGAAGTAAGTCTGTATGATGCAAATAATGTCTAAATTTTATTTGGATACAGTGATGGAAATGATTTTTATAATTACAAAACCTGATTTGAAACTTGCTACTTGAGATTGCCTTCTTCAAAGTAGCATGCAAATATTAGCACCGTTGAATTTTTTTGTGCACACTTTATTTTGTTGTGTGCGCAGGTTTCACAACCTGCGTGTGCACGCGCACACACAGCTTAGAGGGAACATAGCCGGTAATCACTGTTCCCTCTAAGCTGTGTGCATGTGCACACGCACACAGGTCATGAAACCTGTGCACACAACAAAATAAAGTGCACACAAAAAAATTCAGTAGTGCTAATATTGGTGCTCACAAAGAAATGTTCTTGCGCACACAAAGAAATTGTTTGCGCACACAGTCTATGAGCAATTAGAGGGAACATTGCTGGTAACCCTAGTGCTGGCTGAAACAATCCCTGGGGAAAGAAGCATGGCCCCCCTGCCCTCCCAAAGCCAGCCCCATGCCCTGCACCACACCTGAGCCCCTCTAAACTAACTCCCTCATGCCCCAGCCCCCACAGCCCAGCACCTCTATTCACCTAGGCCTGGAGGGGGCAGGTAATTAGCTCCCCTCGCCCCTGTAGTTAGGCCATCAGTGTCTGTTCCAGCAGCCTCACAGCAAGGGGAGCCCTTCTGTGCCCCCCCATCCCCTTGCTCAGCACAGCTCTCATTGACAGGCACCATGTTAAAGGAGTAGGGGGGGCTGGCTTCACTAAGGCTCCCTGCATTGCACTGCTCACACAGGTGTCAGCTGTACCTAGGGCTACCAGATACCAAAGCCTGGAAAGGAGGACAGGGAAGTCCAAAAAGGAGGATGCTAGAGGACATATAGAGAAAATGTGGTATTAATGTAATAGTCGTCTGTTTTTAGGGGGCCCTGGAACACTTTCCCCTAAAAATAAGGTATTCTGTGGCATTCCAGCATACTTTGAACCCCTATAAGTAAAAAGCCAGACAAAATCATTTATTTTAAAATGCCTGCCAGACGGAGGACATGAAGGTGAAAAGGACATGTCCTCCTTTTGTCTGACATCTGTTAACCCTAGACATAGCTAGAACTACCAGATACCAAAGCCTGGAAAGGAGGAGAGGGAAGTATGAAAAGGAGGACATTGGAGGACACATGGAGAAAATGTAGCATTAAGATAATATTCTCTTGTTTTTAGGGGACCCTGGAATGCTTCTCCCTAAAAATAGGGAGTTCCAGCATACTTTAACCCCTGTAAGTAAAAAGCCAGACAAAATCATGTATTTTTAAAATGCCTGTTGGATGGAGGATGTGAAGGTAAACAGGAGGACACGTCCTTTTGCCTGACAGCTGGTAACCCCAGCCACAGCAGAAGGAACAAGGAGTCCTATGGTCAGGGGCATCACTGGTGCTGGGCACTCCGGGGCACATGCCCTGAATGCCAGCACCAGAGCCCCGGATGTCTGGCCCAATTGGGCCGGAGATCTGGGGCCCGGCCGCTGGCCGCCATGGCGGCCCCGTCCCCAGCCAGGGATGCAGGGCCTGGCTGCCCATGGCGGCGCGGCGGCGCCTGGCCCTGTCCCCAGCCAGGCAGCAGGGCCTGCTGGCCGGGGGCGGGGCCTGGGCCCATGCCCTGGGTCCCTCCCCAGCCAGCGATGCCCCTGCCTATGGTACTTCTAAAGACTAACAAATTCATTTATCACATGAGGTTTTGTGGCAGAAAAGCATTTTAGAAGGAGTTCCCCAGAACTGCATCTGACAAAGTGGGTTGGAGCCCACAAAAGCTTATGCTTGAAGAAATCTGTTAGTCTTTAAGGTGCTATAGGCCTCTCATTTTTGCTGTACACAGACTAACATGGCTACAGGGCCATCCCTAGGGGAAGCTGGGCCCAAGGTGAATCAGTTTGTGCCCCCCCCCTTAACACTTTGCCCTAATGTTCCCTCTACGCTGATGATGCAGCTGAGCAAGTTATAAATGTAGCTGAGCATGTTCCCCACTGGTTCTCTGAGCCCCACCAGAAGCCCTTTCCCACTGCCTGCTGGCTCCCCGAGTGCATCCATAACTTCTTCAGCTGCATCATCAGCTTAGAGGAAATATTGGTGGCCATGTCATAATTTTCTTTAATAAGATAAATAAATAATTTTCTAGCCCTCAGGCTAAAAAGTCCTGAGTTTTCATGGGAGAAAATCCCACTTCATCAGATGCTTTGAAGACAGGGAGTTCTTCAAAGCATCTGACAAAGTGGGATTTTCTCTCACAAAAGTTAATGCAAAAAATTTTTTTTGTTAGTCTTTAAGTGCCACAGGACTTCTTGTTTGTTTGTTTTACAGAGCTAGACTAACACAGCTACCCTCTGGACTGAGGGGAAGATGTCCTTATTTCTTTGAAAGGGGATTAGTCCTTTGCAGTTGGAAACCTGGTGCTATTACTGATACATAGCATGTTGACAAGTTCCAAAGGGGTGCCTGTATGCAGGGCTGGCTCAAGGAGCTGTTGTGCCCCAAGCCAAATTTTGATTTGGTGCCCCCCCCCCCATCTCATTCATGGAGGTTCAAAACAGTTTTCTAAAGTACATAAATCTCCAGCATCTGCCTGCAGAGGGATTTAAAGTGCACTCTGTCTACATGAGTTAAGTTGACTAACAGTGCCTGAGCTTCTAGGAAAGAGTTGAAGTGGCGGGAGCCAGCCAGATCTTCAGGGGGGGTAGGCTCCCCTAAGAACTGTCACCTGAAGCCATGTCTGTCTCTTGCCTCACAGTAGAGCTGGCCCTGCCTGTATGGGTCTAGTTTAGCAAAACAAAATCCCACTTCGTCAGATGCTTTGAAGAACTCCCCATCTTCAAAGTGTCTGATGAAGTGGGATTTTCTCCCACGAAAGCATGGAAAAAAATAAATTTGTTAGTCTTTCAGTGCCACAGGACTCCTTGTTCATTTGTTTCCCCTCAGTGTTCTCCAGGCTGCTTTTCTCTTTGCCATGCTTTTGGAAGTGCTGGGCTGACTGCAATCAGTGACAAAGGGGCAAATTTACAATGCAGAAGGAAGGAAGAAAGACTTTTTTAATGTGTTGACTGATGACCATTAACCCTAAAAACACAGCATTTCCATGTAAGTATTAGCCTGGAGTCTTTTTTCTCACCTGTAATGGATCATTATCTACACAGAAAAGTCAGCTCAAAAAACGTATCAGTGAAGGCTGAATACACAGCTTCACCAGGATGATCCCCCACCCCCCACCCCTAAAGCACGGGACCAGGAGAGGCGGCCCCCTCACCCCCCTTAAGGATGGCCCTGCATGGCTACCCCTCTGGAAAAAGTTCCCTAGAAGCAGGCACAGCTTCTGAGAACTCATGGGAAACTCCCTAAAGGTCCTTCCTGCTCTCTGGGTATTGGCTAATCCAAAAAAAAAAAAAAAAAAAAAAGCTGGAATTCAGTGGGTGTCTGTTTCATTCTTCAGTGAGATGTGCTGGGCCCTCCTTGTACGAAAGGTTTCCGGCAAAAAGGCACTACTTGCATTGCAGAATGATTTCTCAAAAAATTGCAACAGTATTACAGACAAGCCATTATTACCATTCTATGATTATCCAACTATTGGATTCCTGGAACTGACCTGAGCTGATAGTAGTCAGAGGCAGGGCTCCTCCTGTCAGCCCCACATATGGTAAGAATCCCACTGTCAAAATCACAGTATAAGCCTAATATTGTGTAAACAGTGATTTCTGCAATATTGCAAGTTAAGTAGGGCCCTAGTCACAACAATATCTGTCTGTTGTTTCTTAAGAGAGACATAATGTTCAGGCTTCTTTAACCTTGATCCCTAAAGGCAGGCCTAATATTACCATCCCTAGACATGCTGTGTACTGTCTTACTCCTCAAGGAGTCTCACGGATTTCAGCTGGACAACTCAGCAAGAGTAAAGGTAGCAGAATAGGCCCCTATCAGGGAATTGGAACCTCTCTTGCTCATAATAAATACAACCATTAGGAAACTGAAGGGGGCATCGTCCATCTGTCACAACTTCACTGTTCTGTAAATATCTATCTATTTTAATAACCCTCATCCTCATGGCATGTGAGTCTCTAAAAAGACTGAAAGGATTTAGGCAGGGCCAGTTTTAGAGGCAAGCTTCAGAGGTGATGGCCTTGGGCTGCTCTTTTTGTTTTAAGTGACAAAAAATAAAAACAGAATGTTAGAAGTATAATGCCTGGGCTGCAAATTCAATAAAAATAAGATATTCCAAAGTTTAACAAAAGCAGGAGTGGGACACCATTAGGTCTAGGACTGGATTTAGGCCCTGGACTTAGGCACTTCCACTCCTGGTTCCCATCATTTCAATTTATTGTACATGGCTGTATTTTTACAGGTCTTTTTCCCCCCTTGCGATTTCTTCTCCTCCAATTGTTGGCTCTCCCCCTTCATTACCCGTCTTCCCTAGTGGGTCTCCTAAATCTCACTCTCACTCCCCTTTCTCTCTGAAACAAGGATCCGCAACCTTTGCCAGCCCCATGCCAGCTCTGCCCATCACACCCTCAGTGGGTGCCAGGGGTAGGGCCAAAAGGGGGAGGGGCCAGGCTTCAGGGGCAGGGCTGGCACCCACCCCGGCCATGTAAAGCGGCCTCTGGGGGTCAGGGCCAGCTGGCACCTGCCCCAAGCAGCAGTGGGTGGCCTCCTGGGGTCAGGGCTGGGGCCGACCAGCACTGGCCCCAAGAAGCAGCAGCTCCACACTGGCCAACCCTCCCTGCTTCCCTCTAGCCCTGCCCAGCAGGGGGCAGGGCTAGCAGTGGCTAGGAGCTGCGTGCCACAGCTTCCTTGTCCCTGCTGGCCACGCTCCCCAGTGGGGAAGCACAGCCAGCGGGGTACTGGGAGAGTGGGGGGGCTTAAGCGGCACCACATGCTGCTCAGACTCAGCCCCCGTGCCATTTTTGGCACAGGTGCTCTGGGCTGCCAACCCCTGCTCTAAATTATCTGTTCCTTTGGTCTTCTTCCTCTCCTTCCATGTCCCATATCCTTGGATCGTCAATCCCTCTTCTTTTATTTTTAGGATTTTCACCCCTGGACTTCCCCGATATAGGAATCCTACTTCCACCTCCCAGTTAGGTGTCCACGCTTTGTGATGCCACCAGTGGTTAAAGTATAAGTTGACAGGCCCCAGAACCCTCCTAATCTCTCGGCCCCCTCCCCATATTGTCCGGGCCCCCTTCATGCATGTGCAGGCCCCAGCCCAGGTAGGCATTTGAAACCACTTCTCAATACCATGTGCATTGGTTATTGTTCCATAAAAATCCTGGCCTCAATCCTGGCCTCACATGCTGCTCTTTCCACCCCTCTGCACCTCCCCATGTTGAAGGGCACATAATGGCTACTGTGTTTTCTTACAGGCACTCCAATGCTAAGAATTAATTATGCTACAAAGCACTTTAGTGTATCTTGAAATCGGAAGACAGTTCTGTATAACCAAATTCTGTTATTCTGAATCCAGATCAGATTACGAGATTTTTGTGTAACCCTTCTGCCAGGGGAAGGCAGCAGAGCTAGGGTTGGGTTCTATATCTAGAGGTTTCCAAATAATGTTACAACATCAACTGGCTCGAGCCCCTGCCCAGTCTCCTGGGAAATTATGCACTGTTCCCAGGGCACCCTAAAAGGGTAATGCTTCCCCACTCGTAAGCACAAGTCTGATTGTAGTACATAGAACTTTTAAAGGCAACATAAAAGAATGTATAGAGGCAATATTGAGAATCAGTGCAGGACAAGATTCCCACAAGACACAATACAGCATTCACTCCACCCCAGTGTATGTAGAGAATGTCCCTCATGCCCACTGTCTGCCAGCACCACACACACACACCTTGGCCCTCTACTGGCCACTCGTGCTGGCTGCCGGCTTTGCCCCTGGTCACTCACACTCTTCGGCCCTCTGCTGGCTGCTCACACTGTCTGCTGGCTCTACCCTCTGTTCACCAGCTCCACCCACTGGTGACTCATGCTCCCGGCCCTCTGCTTGCCATTTGCACCATCTGCTGGCTCCGCCTGCTAGTCAATCACACTTTCCAACCCTCTGCTGGCCACTTGCATTGTCTGCTGGCTCCACTCACTGTCCACCAACACTGGCTGGTGGTCACTCTTCAGTGATTTCATCCCTAAGAGAGGATCTCAGCCCTCAGTGATTTCAACTCTTAAGAGAGCGTCTCAGCTCTCAGTGATTTCAGCTCTTGGGATCGCAGTCCGCAATGATTTCAGCTCCTATCTTCAGGATACCACAGACAGCTCCTGTAATCAAAATAACAAAGAAGACTCAAAAGGAGTCATCAAGTCTATCTTTTAACAATGGGGCAGGGCAGTGCCTCACACATGGCTCTTCATCAGAACTATGCTACCCCCACTCTTTTGCCTCTCTTCACCCACTGAAACACAGAGTTGCTCAGTCTTTCAAGCTCTGTGTTGCTAATGGTGACTTTTCCACCAAATAAGCTAAACAGAGTTTATACCAGGCGTGGCCAAACGGCAGCTTGTGAGCCGCATGCGGCTCTCGAATGAAAATGTGTGGGTCACGGTGGGGAGAAATGTGGCATGGTCAGGGACGGTGGGGAAGTGGCAGCATGGTCAGGAACAGCGAGAAGTGCGGTATGGTCGGAGGTGACAAAGAGAAGCATGGCATGGTTGGAGATGATGAGGAGAAGC
The DNA here is from genome assembly GCA_007922195.1 of Podocnemis expansa. Lineage (NCBI taxonomy): Eukaryota > Metazoa > Chordata > Testudines > Podocnemididae > Podocnemis > Podocnemis expansa. The sequence continues at coordinate 9,902,220 of ML682069.1, forward strand.
ATGGCCTGGTCAGAGACAGCGGGGAGAAGTGTGGCATGGTTGGGGACTGCACGGAAATGGTGGCAGGGTTGGGGACGTTGGTGAGAGGTGATGGCATGGTCGGGGCAGTGGGGAGATGAGCGGCATGGTCAGAGATGGTGAGGAGAAGCACGGCATGTTTAGATTTTCTCATAAGCCCTAAAGCAGTTTACTCATTGTTAAAAAAAATTATGTTTTACAAGTCCTTCTAAACATGACATCAAATAATAAGAAAAAAAGTACAAAGAAGAAAATAGATTGTTTAAAACTGAACATAGATTACATTCAATTTTTACACAACTTATTAATGTGAACCATTGTATTCCACAATGAAATTGTGAAAGCGAAACATCATGCAATACCTACAGATCAGCACCTGAGTTTTTACATTCTGTGTTGACAAATTACTGCCCAGCTTTTAAAAAACTCACCACTAGCCTGGAGTCTTCTACATTGAGGACAGCAAAGTTTTTACTGTACAAGGCCTAGTTTTCACGGTAACCTTAAGTAATTATTAGAATATGACATTAGTAAGATCAATATTTGCCCTCTTTTTATGATAAAATTAAAGTGTGCAATGAATTTTAAATGTAGTAATTTTGGAGTGGGTAACAGCATATGGCTATATGCCTCAGTGAGGCTCTCAAAGGTTTAATAATCAACTTGTGTGGCTTTTGAGTTCCCTAAGTTTGGTTGCCCGTGGTTTATACAATCAAAGGATAGTATATTACGAAAAAGACAATATTTCATGTCTTTCCTCAGGTATTGACAGATCTGTGATCAAATCAACCCACATACAATTTGCCATCATGCCCTGCATCTACATAGTGAGATGATGCTAATACCTAACTGTGATCATGCAAATACAAAGACCATGAAGGTTATTTGCTTCCCTTTCTGGCTGTTAGGCACAAGCGGTGCCCAGCCTCTACACCTGCCTCACATTTGTTTTTTCCTTTCTCTTCAGAAGACATGAACAAGTAGAGAATAGCTTAATGAAATGTCTACACGCCCCCCAGTTGTAAAATGAGGGCACATCTTTCTGGCAGGCTATTTTATCCAAGAAAATTACTTAAAGGACAAAAAATAGGTGTTCTACCCTCTTACTCCAGAAGTATCTCATATTCATGGGTTTATAGCATCTGGAAGATGACAATCCACTGCTCCAGTGACAGCCACCATGGTTAGTAATTAGGAACAAAGTTCTGCTAAAAAATTAGAAGTAAATTTTAGGAAGTGTTGCAAATTTTGTAACCTCCTACCTGACACATTTCACCACCAATTCCAAAGAAGTAGCCATGTTAGTCTAGTTCAGTAAAATAAGCAAGGCGTCCTGTGGCACTTAAACACTAACAAATTTATCGCACAAGCTTTTGTGGAAGAAAATCCCATTTCACCAGACGCTGACGAAGCCAGACTTTTCTCCCATGAAAACTCATGTGATAAATAAATGGTAGTCTTTGAAAGTGCCACAAGATTTCTTTTTTGTGATTGTGTATGGCATCTTTGATTTTGCTACAAGCAAAAAGACAGCATATGAAGTGCCAGGAGCTTTTGTAGAAACAGTAGAAGCTTGTTTAATTTTAAACTGGCAAGGCTGGAACTCAGCTGTCTTTCAAAAATTTCTGCCAACTCTGTTGGCTTCCCTGCATGTGTAACCTTTGGGTGGGCTAGAATTCATTCAACAGCACCTCTCCAGTGCCTAACAGAGATAAACCCCTGGAGAAAGCAGCTTGAGAGCCGGAATTCAGTTCTAAAGGGACTCACAGCCAAGATTGCTCAGAGTTACCATCCCACAACAAATCCTACTTAGAATAAATATAATGATAAACTTTATTAACTACTAACTTAAATCTTACCCTAAGAAAACAAAATTAATCTAAACAGAACATTAAGAAACCTAAGAGTTCCAAAGCTCAGGTGGAGTCACCCTTATCTCAGTTGCAATCTTTTGTTCAAGTCCTTGAGGCTTGAGCGGAAAGCAGTAGCAATCCTCTTCTCTGGCTGCAAGAATCTTCAGGCAAATTCCATGCAGGCTTTTCTTTCTCCTCTGCAACCAGCACTATGCAGTCTGTTTACTGGTTAACCAGCTCTCAGTCCCATTAAGGAACACTCCCCTGCAAAATACTCCATAGCAGGGAGAAAACATCTTGCAGTCCACTCTTGGCTCAGCTCCTCTCACTCAAGCACCAACCACATGGACTCTGCAGCTCTCAGGGCTGCTGCTCTCAGGTCTGACCACACCAATAACAATAGAAAAACTTGTGGAGCCTGCTCAAAAGGCTGCCACTCCCTGTTTCCAGAAACTTCTGGTTGCTGGGCCGCTAATTTGCCCAGCAACAGTAACCCACGGTGAAGAGGTCTCATAAAGAGATGGCCTGTTTTAGGCGTATGGATTATACATTCATAGGGTGTTTTGTCTTCAAATCACTTTGTTGGCTTCATACTATTATTTGATATAAAAACAAACAAGCAATTCCATGGCACTTTGGCTATGTCTATGGTAGCAAATCAGTTCAAATTAAGGAGCCTTAATTCAAACTAATATGAGCCCTGTCTGCACTAGGTTTTGCCTAGTTTGAACTAAATGCATTTTTTCAGTTCAAAGTAACTGCACTTTTTTAGTTCAAACTAATTAGTTTGAACTGAAAAATCATGCTTAGTTTGAACTAACTTCGAATTACTTGGTTCAGGCTAACCAAGTCCGAAGATTTTAAGTGCCTTTGAGGCTATGCATGCACAGGGTGTTTTGTCTTCAAATGTCTTTGTTGGCTTCATACTGTTATTTGATGTATAAACAAACAAGCAATCCTGTGTTTTGATATAAAAAGAAACAAGCATATCCTTTGAGGCTATGTCTACACTTACAATTTTAGTTGGGACTTGGTTAGTTTGAACTAACTTTCAGTTTTCTTAGTCCTTAAAGGTATCACAGGACTTTTGTTTTTTGTTTGTTTGTTTGTTTGTGGGGTTTTTTTGTTTTTGTTTTGTTTTGGTTTTTTTTGCTAAACTAGACTAAGGTGGCTACCACTTTCAAACTTATTTGATATAGTTACTCTGCGAAGGAAACACAGCTTCAGGTGGATCACTATTTGCAGATGTAAATGCAAAGCAACATATATTCCTCTCAGTACTGATTCTCTTTTTTTTTTGTCATTTTCAATTTCTTAGAGCTTCTACTATGCCCGCTATTGCTGTTTTCAGCACCTCATATTAAAAATCTGTTTTTCACATGACACATTCCCCCTCAGCAATGTGCTTGAATGCATCACGAAATGATATACAATTCCCCTCTATTAGCTATATGTGGTGGTTATGATAAGGTACATATTACAATACACTTAAAATGTAGTGGTTATCTGTACAATAGTCTTAGAACAGGATTTCTCAAGGGAGAGTGAGAGCATCCCAAGGTTGCTGAGAGCTGGAGGCCTAGGCGCAAGACTGAGAACCAGAAGCAAGTCTGGGGTGGGAGCACTGCAGCCAGGTGCCCCAGCCCTGGGGGAGGTGGTGCAGAAGCTGGGTCCCCAAGCCCTGATGTTGAGGCTGAAGCCCCAATGAGGCACTGAGGCACTGTGGCAGCCAGACACCTGGAGGCAGAGCTTATAGCTGTTATTGAGCCCCCCCCCCAGTGACCCCAGATCCCACTGTGCTGTATGACTGACCCACCCTGCAGCTCCACAAGCTCCTTGCTGGGCCAGGCCTGACCTCCGTTTGGGCAGGCCCAGGGACAGCACCAGGCTGGGCCGCCCATCGCTAGGCAATGGGGGGGCAACATGGGCCCAGCAACAGGTGACGGGCCTGAAATCACAGCACCTTAGCATGGCAGAGCCGTAGGGCCCTGGCCCAGGGGTATGGGGTGTGTGATCGGTATGGGGGAGGGGCCAGATGGGGGGCCTGGCATGGTAGGGCTGAGTGGTATGGGGGGAATTGGGAGGGGGACCTGGCCTGGTGTGGGGGCATATGATTGGCTCCCTGATCCTGACCACCCCCCACCTCACCTGACCCCCAAGGCCCCACTTGACCTGACTTCAGCTGCTCCCTGGCCAAGCTACTCCTGCCCTGAGCATGCATCTGAGCATGCTCAGGGTGGGTGGGAGATTTGAAAACTCCCCCAGCCTGGCCACAGCTCCCAGACCAGGACAGGGTGGAACAAGAATCCACCCAATTTTTTTATTTTTGGGGACCCCAGAACCTGGCTCCTCAAATCTGTGGGCCCCAGAATGGTGTTCTGGTATGTTCTCCCTTACTTTTGCCCCTGGATGCCACTGCTGTCCTTGTCATCTTGTTACTAACATTCCCCCTGCAGTACAGTTGGATATACTGATTACATCCTTATCTACTGCATGAGCTTTCATGGGAGAAAATCCCACTTCATCAGATGTTTTGAAGATGGGGAGCAAGGCCTGCAGGGGCCAGGCTGTGCCCCTTCTCCCCAGTGGGGAGCAGGGCCAGCAGAGGGGAGAAGCCAGTCCTGTGTGCTGCTGTCAGTAGGTGCACATGCCAGCTTTGGCATGCATGCTGGGGGTTGCTGACCCCTGCCCTAGGATTATGCACCATACAAAAGCATGTGATAGCATGTCGCTCTTTGCAAAAAAGACTTCTTCTCACTCATAAATAAATGCTTCACTTTTCTCTGAACACAACTTTAGTTCATCTGATGTAGTGAGATGTCTGAGGTCTGATGCATCTGATGAAGTGGGTTGTGGGCCACAAAAGGTTATGCCCAAAGAAATTTGTTAGTCTTAAATGTGCCAGAGGACTTTCATTGCTTTTGCTACATAGACTAACAGATTAACCCAGCTATTCCCTCTGGAACTTTTCATTTGTTCATGTTCTGTTCATACAACCTGTTTGTAGGCACACTACATATATACTGTACACCAAATGTTACTTTAAAGAATATAAAAGCTACTGAGCTTTTAAAAGTAAGACAAACAAGGAGTCTAGTGTCACTTAAAGAGTAACAAATTTATTTATTGCATGAGTTTTTGTGGGAGAAAATCCCATGTCATTAGATCCTTGAAAATGTAGAACTACAGGTGAATGGGATGAAAATAAATGCAGGAAAGTGTAAGCCATAGAATCAAGTCAGACTGTTACAGCAAATCAGTGTAGTTGTTTAGATTCAAACCCCATTTGCAAACTATGCCCACATATCTATACAAAGGACACCATCATAGGACCTAATCAAAGCAGCTACTCCATCAAGGGCTCATTCACCTGTTCATCCACCAATGCGATTTATGCCATCATGTGCCAGAATTGCCCCTCTGCCTTTACACATTGGACAAAAAGTACAGTCTCTGCACAAAAGAATAAATGGACACAAATCTGAGATCAGATATAACAACATAAAAAACCAATAGGGGAATACTTCAGTCTTCCTGATCACTCCATTGACAATCTGTTAATAGCCGTACTTGGGCACATGGACTACAAATCAAAAGCTTCAAAGAAAAACTTCAGAATTGGAATTCAAATTCAGATTTGACACTGTTAATTTAGGATTGAATAAGGACTATGGTTTATTTTCTCATTACAACAGGTAGTTTTGCTTTCCTTTTTCACTCAGCTCCCACTAATATGCTAAGTTCCAAAGGGGGCAGCCATGTTAGTCTAGTTCAACAAAAGAAGCAAGGAGTCCTGTGGCACTTAAAGACTAACAAATTTATTTATCACATGAGCTTTCATGGGAGAAAATCCCACTTTATCAAACACTTTGAAGATGGGGAACTTATTGAATGGGAGGCAAATTAATGCAGGGGACTGTAAGACGGGATCGGGTCACACTGTAACAGCAAATCAAAGCAATTGTTGAGATTCAAACACTGGGAAACAGCACATAGAGGAAGGTGAAATCAAATCAGTTGTTGTAATGGGAAAAGAATTCACAGTCACGATTGAATCCTGCTTTCACATAATTGAACCTGCAAATCAATTCTTTGAACCAGAATAGATTTGTAGGTTCAATTGTGTGAAAGCAGGATTAAATCATAACTGTGGATTCTTTTCCCATTACAACAACTGATTTGTTTTCACCTTCCTCTATGTGCTGTTTCCCAGTGTTTGAATCTCAACAATTGCTTTGATTTGCTGTTACAGTATGACCCGATCCCGTCTTACAGTCCCCTGCATTAATTTGCCTCCCATTTGATAAGTTCCCCATCTTCAAAGTATTTGATAAAGTGGGATTTTCTCCCATGAAAGCTCATGTGATAAATAAATTTGTTAGTCTTTAAGTGCCACAGGACTCCTTGCCTCTAATATGCTGTTCTCCGCTGTTTGAATCTAAACAACCACATTGATTTGCTCTAATTGTCTGAGCTCGTTCTTTGACTTAAATTTCCCTGCATTTATTTTTCTCCCATTCATCTGTAATTCTCCCATGAAAGCTCATACAATAAGTAAATTTGTTAGTCTTTGAGTGCCGCTAGACTCCTTTGTTTTGCTGAATTGGACATATGCTACGCCTTTGGAATTTAAAAATAAAATTATCCTATTAAAATGAATGAACTATTTCTCTTTCCCTTCCCCCTCCACTTTTTTTTTTTTTAAGTTTGGGGGTGGGATGCTCCAAGGGCAGCACCTGATATTTCCAGTGCTAGATTATCACCCAAAGATGATTTTTGAACTGCTAGGATTTGGAACTTGGAAACTCTGCAAGGAATAGAATGAAAGTGCCAGGAAAGTAATCAGCATATGTCCAGGATTCAGAAACATACAAGATCTGATGATAAAAATGTACTTTTGTCTGTTATGAAGGAGAGGTAAGGATGCATCCTTAAAACTTTGTTGCAATTTGCAGGAAGTGTTCTAGATTAAAATACTACTGTGGATCATGCTGACTAATATTGCTTCATTGTTTCCTTGTACTTCCCTCTCTAACTGTCTGAACTGATCTATTATCTCTTGTTTTATAGGTAGATGGTAACCTCTTCAGGACAGGGATCACCTTTTGGCTTTATATGTGTACCTAACACAATGGAGTCCTGGCCCAAGACTTGGGCTCATGGACGGTAAGATAATAAAACAATAGTAAATGTAATGTCAATTTTTAAAAATAATCCAGATTCAGTCTGAACACAAAGGAACATTTTTAAAGTTTGTTCCTAGATGTTTTATAAAGGCAGACACAGTGGCAGAACTACATACAGTTCCCAGAATACAGCATAAGTGTTCATTCATTAAAAATAGCCACCACACCATATTAAAAACTTGGGATATTGCACTCAGCTTTAGAAACCTGTTGTAAAAGGTATGATTTTACAATCCTGAAAAGTCTTTGAAGGATTATCTGTTTCATTCACACTGTGAATCAGGTAGGAATACCCCTTTCAACATTCCTTCTTCTACAGTTAATCTCAAAAATGGGCAATGTGTTTTTGGTAGAAATGTTCTTTGTAAAAGTATTCTATAAAGAATCTTAACACATGTAAACAGCACATTGTCACATACAGAATACATGTCCTTAAAGTTCCTTCCATGGTGCATTGGCAGAACTAAACCACAATTAAAAGCAATGGATTACTCCAAAAAATATATCCAGGGGAGCCTTTTGCCATTTTGGCACAAACTTTAATCTCTTTAATGGCAAACCTTTTCCCCTGAGATTTATTGAGGTTGAAAAGGTTAAATTATCATCTGTGCATGGTGTTCAGAACGCAAAATGACTTCAAAGGAAGGCTTTATTCCTACTATGTCTGCAATACTTAAGAATATAGAAATATAGAATGTGGGTTTATCTATAAATACAAGTCAATTCACTCTTTGCTTCTCTACTTTGCTTCCCATCCCTTTGGAGACTTGATTACCCATACATACTTGCTTCAGCAATACCTCAAGCAAAATGGCAGTATTTTTACTTCTTTGTTCTCTATGGGTTCCAACTGTGCTCCAGCTGAGGTTAATTCAAGTCCCATTGACTTCAGCAAGTACAGGACTAAGATTTTGACTAAAGTAATTGTAACATTCTTCCAGTATTCTGGTTTTGAGTAATGATTAAGAGGCTGATCTTGTAATGCGGAAGTAGTCACAGCCCCTGTTTGAGGCCCCAGCTATGAAAATGCACATTAACTCCCGTCATGTCAGTAAATCCCACTAAATACTAGTGCTTGAAGTTAAGCATACCTTTGTTTGAAGGCTCTGTGACTGTTCAGTAGGTGTTATGACTGTCTAAGACTAGAGGTGTAGGCCCAAAAGATTTGTAATAGATGTTAGGTTGCAATGTATGGGAATGAAATTATCCTTTAATTGAAACAATACAAAAAAAAATTTAAGAAAGAGCTTATTTCTTAAGTATTAAAGATGGTGGAAATAATGAGAGTTTGGTTTGTGCAGTCGGTGATCATTCATGTTATCTCCTTACTAACTTACCAGTAATATTGTTTAATAGAGATGTAGCCAGATTTTGCTTACTGTTTTCAGTCTTAGACTTCAGGGGGACTCCTGGTGTGAGTGAAGTGACCAAAGTTTGTGACTCTATATATAATGGTTGTTAAATAAAGTATAGTACTGTTTGTATACAGACTACAACTATGCAGCTTTGGCCTTATTGTAAAAGACATTTGTTCTTAAATAATTTTTTAACTTTCCTGTTCTGGGCATTTGTTATTTTTTTAAATCATACCATATGTAGGGATATATTTCTATTTTTCTCACATTGGCATTCCCTTTTAGTTGCTCTTACTTCTGCTAAGTGAGCTTTTGTTATTGTACTCCCGTTTTACAGAAAGATCTACTTCAGTATGCTGTAGATATAAATCATAAGGAGATGAGCCAGGGCTGGGATGTATAGAAACATTTGCTTTATGATTATGCCAGAAACAAATATTAAGTTACATTTCTCTCCCAAACTGATTTTTAAATATATAAAAAGGTAATTAAAACCAAAAGTCACTAACATTCATTGATTTCTGTGCTAGGTGTGTCATCCTTGGATAATTCCAAAATGTACATATTTGGTTGAGGAGAGGGCAATGTCAACAGCTCCTTTGGTGAAATTTAGTTTTAGGATGGATACAGGTTAACTTCAACAGAAGATAGCCTGGCAACATTTTGAAAAATGTTTTTTGGGGAAAAATAAGAAGGCTCAAATTGGAATGAGAAGAGGAGAAGAAAGAAGAGGAGGAAAAAAGGAAAGGTTTGTGATGGGAAAAGAAAGTGAAATATGAAGTGGAATAAGAAATTGAAATATATTAGATCCATGTGTTTTTTAAAAAAGGAACTGAAAAAAAAAAACAATCCTAAAGTGTCATCCTTCATTCTTGGTTACCTCCGCTCAAATTCTATTCTCATAACTGATAATAATACCAGAAACAGCACTCCCCCCCGCCTCGCACCTCACCCCTCTCGAGCCTGAAGCTCTTGGTTGCCTCTCTTTCTGTTTGTTTTTAAAAACTATTTAGCAGTGTTATTCAGGATTGGAAGCCCCAGACCAGATGTTTACTTGAAGTTATATTTTTCACTTTCAGTCTTGAGTAAAACAGCTGCTGCTTATGCCTTCTTCGGGATGGCTACAACCTTAATTCAACCATAATGTTGTACTGTAAGTTAATTCAAAGTATATTTTTAAAAAATATGTTTTTAATTCAAAAAAGCTTTTGTGGTATATAATGTAGAAGTTAAATAACACTCTTTTAACAGTATTTTGGATGACACAAAAGACTCCACTTTACCTATACATTTACAATTGTCTGAGGAGGGCTCAAATCCTACATATCTACAATATCTGCCAAAAAAAAGCTCACCTTATACAACAACTATTAACCCTCAACACTAGATCACTGCACAATTTTACAAAATTTCTGCTATTGAGTGCCATTTTATAAAATATATTAGTTTAAATGGTTTTAATTCAGCTAATCTTTCCCTTGAGTAGCTGCTGCAGTCATGGACAAAGAGAACATGGCAGATCCTGTTAACAGAGTGGTTTTTAACCCAGACCTCCTTTTCCTTTACTGCTGTCTTGTTCTTCCATCACTGCATTTGTGCATTTGAAACCACACTGTCCTCTTTCCACCACTCTCACCTGCTCTTTTGGGAATGGACAGAGATTGTGGGGGAAGACATGTATGGGTGTTGTCCCTCCAAACTGTGTACCAGAGGTTTTCAGATGTGGGGCATGTGGAGAACCATTGGGGGGAGGGGGGGTTAAGGCAGCTCAGACTTGCCCCACATTGTAGGACACTGGGAAGGAGTGCCACATCCACCCCTGACTAACTTCAGTGGGCCAGTCATCCTGTGGGTTAATACTCGCGTCCACTGCAGCAGCCATGCTGATTTCTGTTCTGGGCAGCCTCCATACCTAGTGCTGGTTCTGCCCCCCCATCGCCTCCCCCCCACACTACTTGTCACACATGCCTTCCTGCATCCCGAAAGCTTGAGGGGTAAGAGGAAGGTATGGAGATGGACCACAAATCACAAATATAAAAGTCAAAGTACTCCCATGCTTTTATTTAAGCTCTCCAGCTCCTGAAGAATGCGGGGTGAAATTCACCCTCCTGAGGAGGCCTACAAAAGGGCCCATGCAGCAATTAAGTCCAGCATTAAAGCTGACGTATTTAAAAGCGCCCACTAGTTTGGATGCCCACCATTAGTAACTTTAGTGCACATTTTCAGAGGTATCAAGCATCTACAATTCCAAAAGAGCTGTAGATGCTCAGCGCTTCTGAGGATCACGCCTGAGATGATTTTATCTGATGCCTCTAGAAATCATTTCTGAACGCATTGGCCTTGACACAAGACTTAAGAGTGCATAAGTAGAGCCCTACAAATATGAGGATATCCGCGGAAGTCCGCATTATATCCGGATCCGTGGATACAACATGGATATCCCTGGACCATTTCTTGAGAATGCAGATCGGATACAGATCCACGTATTTGTATTCGTGCAGGGCTCTATGCATAAGACTTTACATGGCCCCTGGAAGTGGGGTAAATGTCAACCTTTCAGAGTGTCATCCTGAAAGTACCACCTTAATGTGTCTCTACTGCTGCCCCAATGTAGCCAGGCTGGGCCTTCTGATATTGACAAGGATTAGCAGCTGCAGCAGTTCAGGTAAACCACCATGTTCTTTAGTCTTAAAAAAAAAAAAAATCAGTTTCTAGGTGTTTCAAATGAAGCAGCACTTTTCTAAATAATTAAAACCTGTATTTTAAAACATGAATTATTGGGGTTTATCTTTCATGCTTTTACATTTGAGGCATATCAATATCAAAGGAACCAGGCTGGCTGTGGTATCAGCAGCAATGGACAGGCATTAGCATTAGGTCTCTAGGGTTTCAAGCCAGAACTCAGAATGGTTTGGGAATTGGACTGCTTGCCCAGAAAACAAAAATGGGGGGAACACCCACAGTGCCACTGGCCTGGGAAAAGACCCTAGGCTCGGCACGCTGGGACTTGGGGCTTGCAGGCCACCGCCGCGGATGGCCCAGTAGTGGACCTGAGGCTCATGCGCTAGGGCTCAGGGCTCAAGCCCATAAGCGCGGCGCCAGCGATGACCTTAGGGAACACCAGGACAGGAGAGGAAAATGATGAGATGAGCAGGTGAATGAACAAAGGAAAGAGCAAGGAAAGGTAGTAGCTGAAAGAACTATAATGACTTGTCATTAAATTAATAAGATCCTCTGTCCACTGGCACAGTGGTTGGGTTATAAAGGAATAAGAGACAAAGTAGCTTACACAAATATGGAAATCTCACCTACTTTATTTTAATAGTATAGTATTCAATAGCCATTCAGCCTTAACTACTTTGAGCTTACAGGCTGAATTAATCAGAATTAATCATTGAAGCCCAGAGAGAAAAAGCCTTGGTGCTTGTCCGAGCAATGATAAAAGGTGCATCAACAGGTAAGCTGATTTTCAAAGATTCTGGATCTCCAAGAGCTCCTCCTTGATGTCCTTCCATAGCTGTTCTACAAGGTACATACTCTCCCTGCCTTCTGATCCCTCCCAAGTGCCCACTGGTGTGATGACACAAAAAATTATTTGACTAAGAATGCCTAGACTGAGAAACAACTGGGGATGAGCTACACTATCAATGCTCTGAATGTACAAAGAAATGGACAATCAAAACTTTGGCCTCTCTTTTTTGTGTGTGTTTTACCCCTTTCCTTCTTCCCTTTTGCTTTGTTTTGTTCTTTTTGATTCTAAGCTCTTTCGAAAAGCAAATGTGCCGTTCGCTGTGTTTGTACAGCACTTTGCATGCTGTGGGTCCTATCAGGAAAAAAAACCGAATTACAGGAGAGCTGTCTATGATATTGCCTGCATGATGGGGGTGGAGAGGTGAATTTTGTGTCCCCCTATGATGTGGGAGCAAAGATGGAATTTAGGGGGGAATCAGAAAGAAGGTGGTTGGTTTAACTGACGGATAGGAATAGACACCCTGTTCTGTCTTATAGCTCTCTTACAGAATGGGCATGTTCATAGGATGTTATGATTAGCTGGCCAAGAAGATGACAGGGCAGAGAACTGCTTTAACCACAAAGCACAGAACTTGGCTTTCAATCTTTATTTACTTTGCAGGTCCCTATCCCTAAACAATTTCAAATGAAGGTGCTGGCCCCTTTGGAAATCTTAGCCATGGTCTGCAGACCCTCAGGGGTTCACGGACCACGGGTTGAAAACCATTATGCTAGACAACTTTGTTTTCTCTCACATCAGTCAGATCACTACTCCTGTGAATGGGGATGGTGGGAAGATAGTAAGATGTTTTCCCTGCTTTTAAACATGCTGGACCAACTCACAATGAAGTCAATAAGATTTTTTCTAGAGTGAAGTATGCAAGATTTGGCCAGTTGTTTTTAAAGTCAGTTTATTGCAGACCTGAAGACCCTGTTAGATCTTATATGAAAAGCAAAACTTCTAGCATTCAGTAAACACACTGCTGAAACATACATGAGAGAGTTCTTTATTACTTGGTACTGCTTTTATTCTTGTTTCCATAGAAATGGAGGTTGAATCAGCAAAAATGGGGCAAGTTATTTTAAATAACCACCATATAGTAATTATTTTGAAGCTCTTACTTTGTTTTAACTGGTCTGACATTCATTCCCATAGAAACCCAGCTGAGAATGACAGACCCATTGTTAGAACTCTCTTGTAGATTTCATCTGTGTCAGAGTGCAAGAAAATAGTGTTTAAAAATGTCCTAAGAGGTGGGAAATGCTTGTTTTTTTCATTCTCGTAATTTTCTAAAATAATCAAACAGAACTTTACCTAGGATTTCAAAAATCGCACTTTTGCAACTGAGAAGAAGCTGCAAAAATATTTTTTAGTTTGAGCAGAGATGACTTGCATGTGCTGGAAAAATAGGGACTTTAGAATTAAAATATCTCCCATGCAGTAAGTATGGTGTCACTATCAGATGCTGTAAATCTGCCTAGTTGTGAACTTTTTACTAAAAGCCTAATACTTACTGACTCAAGTTTCTTCTATTATTCCACACTACACTCCTTCTTTTCTAATTGACAGCACTAATTTTATTTGAGTTTCCATACAGTAAGCTATGATATGAGTTTCAAACTGGCAGCCTGGCAGTGGTTCAGAGAACAGGAATACAATATACATATAGTATAGTATGTTTCTTGTCTCGCCTCTCTGAGAGTTCCAAAGGTATCTTCAAGCAAACAGTAAGACTCCAGCATTTCTGACGTAATGAAATGATTTCTGTTCTCCCAGTGAACAAAAGAGTAAATTGATCTGAGCAATGAGAATATCCAGCTCAGATACTAACTTCTGTCCTCATGAATAAAAGAACTCAAGTGTGGCTGTTCCTATGGAATCACTTAGAGATCAAAAGTTGATGTCATTCCACTTGTTGGGTAGGTCTAGATTACAGCAACAGGTATTTGGGAGGTGTTTAAATGAACACATAAACTGTGTTATCCCTCTGACTAGAGAGCTTTATCAGGTAGCAAAAACTACTTTTGTAGGCATAGGGTTTACCAGAAGTGAAAGGAAAAAAAAACATTCTGTAAATATCATATTCTAGATATCTGTGTTTGAGTTCTAGATTGCCACTCACTGCAATATCTCCACCCCTTCAACATAAAATCAGTAATGATAATGAAGTCCAACTAAAAAGATTAGAACTAAACGCTAATAAACTATGCCCTTTTTCAGGAAAGATACTTAAATGCATGCTTAAGTCCCATTGACTCCAAGGTCCTTCAAAGCTTTAAAAAAATGGATGCTTGCCTGAACTGGGCTTATATATACATATGCGTATCTGTCTGTCCAGACAGATAGTCAGGTAGGTCCCACAAACATTTGGTGATAAATCCACCTGATAAATTGCACAGCTATATAACATATGAGGTTCTCATACACCTTTGACTACCTCACCTGGCCCTCTGCCCACTGTCCATCTTTCCTGGCTACGTCTACACTTAGGCTGTGTTCACACACACATGGTTATTTCGAAACACGTTGTGTCGAAACAACTTGTTTCGAAATAATGCCTTATTTCGAAATGACTTAATTCGAATTAGCAAAAAGTCATTTCGAAATAGGCTAAAAAGCGGGAAACGAAATAGCATGTTCACATTGTGAACTTGCTATTTCGTTTCCCGCTTTTTAGCCTA
>ML682069.1:9917223-9991142 GCA_007922195.1 Podocnemis expansa
AAAGCGAGTGTGTCCATGCACTTAACAGAATTTGAATTGATGACAATCAATTCAAATTCGGCTATTAAGTGTAGACATACCCCCTGAGATTACTCACAATATTTCAGAACCCTCTCAGCATTTTCAAACAGCTGCCATTTTAAAAAAAGCAACCTGCCAGAGAAATGCTTCAACATGTGGATCTTCTCCCCAAAATTTCATCTGTCTGAAGGCTAAGGTGCACCAGATTAATTCCTGAACCACTGATAGATTTAAGGTCCTTTTACTCATAACCTTATAGTTATAGTGCTCAAAACATGAGCTTTATCTCATAGGAAAGTGAAGATTCCCAGCCCTGGAAGGTCCATAGATATTAAACCATAAAAATGTGAGTTGTTAGATATGTTAAAGCTATTTTAGGTTATTTTACAGGTTTTTATGTCTCCCTCTGAGTCCTGTACATTGGACTCACGGTCACTGAAGCACCTGGCTTAACAGGCACACAAACAAAAAAAATACAATACAGTACTTAAAACATTAGTGCCCACTTGTGTCTCGCCTATATATCACTCCGTTCATTGATACCACCATCTGAGCTGAACTAGCGCTATCCACATTAGGAAAAAAATCCCAATGTAAGCAAGGTTGTCAGTCAGTCAACTGAGAGAAAGGCAGGGAGTCGGGCAAATTCCACAACACACTGGGATGGGTCTGCAACCTGTGACCTCAGAGCCACATGCAGCTCTTTGGCTGCCTCCTTGTGGCTCCTGGCCCCAACCCCCCACCACTGGAGGACCCTCTGGGTGGTCCACTCCTGACTCTGGCTCCCATCACTACCACCAGGGAGCCTGCAGGTGACCAATGCCAGGCTCCAGGCTGCCTCCAGGGGACCCTGCAGAGGGCCCACTCCTGGTTCCAGACTCCTTCCCCCTGCCAGGGTACCCTGCGGCAGGTGCCCTGGCCCAGCCCCCCCCCCGATCCCCACCAGGAGGTTACACCCATTGTGGCTCCCAAAACACTTAGTTATTGGTGGGATTTTAAAAAATGGCTCTTCTTATCTTTTGGGTTGCCGACCTGTGAACCAGTTCACTTACAGGTAGTTTCTTCAGAGCAACAACCACCGTAAATGCCTTTTGTGCAAAGCTAGCACTTAACATATTTTATCTCATTTTTGTGAATTCAGTAAAAATTAATGAACTGCACACAGCCTCAGGTAGGTTAATGTGAAATTTAATTCGCTTTTATCTAAGATCAGGGAAGCATAAATATAATGTATGTGGTAATCAACTGTTGTGCTCGCTTTCTTACTCACTCACTCTCTCTCTCTCTCGCTCTCTCTAAGTGTAAAAGAAAGATCTGAAATGTGAAATTAGGGTATGTATACAAAACTGGTCAGATATGGTGTTTCAGTTTGACCCACCACATTAGAGATAATGCCAGAACTCTATAACTTAGATCTAGAGCACTGTTCCCTCTAATCTGTGCATGTGTGTGCATGCACACAGGTCATGAAGCCTGCGCACAGAACAAAATAAAGTGTGCACAAAAAATTCAATAGTGCTAATGTTGGTGCTCACAAGGAAATGTTTTTGAACTCACAAAGAAATTGTTTGTGCACACAGCCTACGAGTAATTAGAGGGGACATTGATCTAGACTGAATCCAAATTCCTGCAAAGATTGAGGTGTGGAACTGGGATACGATCTGCAGCACTAGTTTGGTTCTGCCACTTATTCCCATCCATACTCACCAATGTCACCTAACAAATACTATAATCTGACTGTGTAAATGAAGCTCCATAGTATTAGAAAAACAATGTCTTCTCATTTTCATGTTGATCTCTCAACTGGTGGTTTCCAACCTTTCTCTGCTGTGGCACACCTTGATACTTTTAATTTTTTTGAGGCACACTGCCATATAGTTGCCGAATGAACTCATGAATATTCATGAGTTGATTCAGAACTCAGAGTAGTTTTTAAAAAAATTCCACTGCACAACTGTGGGCCGTGGCACACTGGTTGGGATACACTGCTCTAAACACACTCCCAGTGCAGGGAGCTGATTGCAGATGCTTCCTTGCCATATTTCCAGTGTTCCTTCTATTCTTCTTCAGGGTGGCAAGCCTTAAAGTGGCTGGGGGAGTAGCATTCTAGCTTAATTATTACTTAAGTCGTCCCAATAATGTCAAAAAGGGATGCAAACATGCCTAGTCAGCAAGGCCATGGTGATGAACTTAAAAGAGCTGGAAAGAACATTTGAAGGCTTTATAGAACTTGGGAGGGGCATTTTTGGATCCATTACTTTACACTAGTTTTTTTATTCTTTTTTATTCTAGCAAAAGAGACTGCAGTCCTTATGATTTGTTTTTCGGGACGCATTTAAAACTTGAATAGGATGAAATGGGGGAAAAACTCATCTGGACATTAAATGAAGCACTGGAATATTTGCTAAGAGAAGATGTGGGAATTGAAATTTAAAAGAAAAATCAAGGGAAAAAGTTAATTTTGATACACATGATAGTGCTTGCTGTGTCTTAAAACAGATACACTTCAGTTGAACTCCTCACACCCTGAATTTGGATCTTCAGAGGAAAACTAGATTGGTTGGGTTTTCCTCACAGACCCATAAAAACATGCTAAAAAGCAGTAATCTGCTGGGTTAGACCAGTGGTTCTCAGCCAGGGGTACACATACTGCTTTATGCACAACACATGTAAATATAAGTCCAATATTTATATTTCAGTTGATTTGTTCTATAAGTCTATGGTAAAAATGAGAAAGGAAGCAATTTTTCAGGAGGAGCATGCTGTAACAATTTCACTTTTATGTCTCATTTTGGAAGCAAGAGCCAAAGGGGTAGCTGTGTTAATCTCGTTAAGTAAAACAAACAAACAAGGGGTCCTGTGGCACTTAGACTAACAGATGTATTTAAATAAATCTAAATGAATAAATTGATTGGTGGCACTTAGACTAACAGATGTATTTAAATAAATAAATCTAAATGAATAAATCGATTGGTTAGGACACTTTGTTTGTTTCTTTTGTAAGCAAGCCATTTTTAAGTGTGGTGAAACTTGGGGTACACAAGAATAGACAAGTCCCAAAGAATAGAATAGAAGCAGAGGGTTGGACGGGACCTCATTGACTCTAACCCCCTGGGGCCTGAACCCAGGACCTTCTGCATATTAAGCCCTCCACTACATGTTTACAAAAGAGGAGCCCTATTCCCATTCTGTAAACTGTCCTATGCCACAGCAGAGGGGCTACCCACTACACTATTAGCAAAGGAGCAGCCCTATTCCCACTCTGTAAACTCTCCCATCTCCACAGCATCCGAGGAAGCGGGCTTTTTCTCCCAAGAAAGCTCAGGCAATCAATAAATGCGTTAGTCCTGAAGTGCCGCAGGACTCCTTGCTTGTTTTGCAAGACGAGACCCATCCCACTCCTGAAAGGCCTGCCGTGGCCTGGGTCAGGCCAGCACATTTGGCACTCTCTGCTACCGATCAGGTGGCAATCCTGACACACAGAAGGCAAGTTTGCGCCTGGCTCCAGCAGCGAGGGGGCGGAGGCAGCGTTGTCCCCACGGTGTTGGGGGCTGCTGGCTAAATTGGTGCGCACTGTCCGTAGCTGACAACTGGGGGGAGGCTGACTGCTCTGTAAGGAAGTTCCCCCACCTTCGAAGCGTCTGAGGAAGTGGGATCTTCTCCCACGAAAGCGCATGCAAAAAATAAATCTGTTCGTCTTCAAGTGCCACACACCCGCTTGTTGTTTTTTGACTGCTCTGTGCCAGAGGACCCACCTGTGGCGGTGTGTGCGCGCGGAGGCGGCTCGCCCGCCCGCCCGCCCGCCAGCAGCGCTGCGCCCTCCCCACCCACGCTGGGACTCGCACAGCGCCCTGAGCTCGGCGCCCCGTCTTAATCCGGAGGGAGGCGCCGGGGGTGGAGGCATTTGGGGACCGGCTCGGGGGAAGGCTCTTCCCTTCCCTCTGTGTCTCCCTCACCGCGAGGCAAAGCGCCCTGCCCGGGGCCGCGACTTCCTCTGGGGAAAGGGCCTCGCGGAGCCCGCCTCGGCTGCAGGCGGGCGCGCGGCTCCCGGGGCGGAGGGTCGCGCGGGCGCGGGGAGGATGCGCTGCCGGCGGGGGGCCGGGCCGGTCATGTGACTCCGCCGGGCGAGACCCCCGCCCCGCCTCCGCACCATGAGCGAGCGGGATGCCGGGCAGCCGCCGAGCCGCAGACAGGTAGAGCCCGGGCTGCTCCTCCTCAACCTCCTCTCCTGCGTCTTCCTGCTGGGGACCAAGGAAATCGGGGCTCTGACCGACTTCTCAGGTAAGGCAGGCGGGATTTTGCTTGACACCCCTCCCGGATTTCCCAGCACCCCCAGTTGTCAGCTAGTGGCAGGGTTGTGCCAAATGAGTGAGCACCTCCCCTCCTTTCAAGGCCTGGGGAGCGTGCTGCACCACCCGCCTGCAGCTTGTGTCTCAGCAACATGTGGGCACCGCTGCTGCACCCCAGGGTGTTGGCCTTTCCGCACAGCGAGCGGGGTGATGGAGAGGTGCCTGGCGTTGGGCTCTGCTTGGCTGTTCCTGTGTGACCCGATGCTGTGTTTTAGGCTCCCTTGCATTTATTTTCGTTCCATTCTGCAAGCATCTGACAAAGTGGGGTTTTCTCCCACGAAAGCGTGTGGGAAAAATAAAGCTGTTGGTTGTTGTGAGATTTGTATGAGGCCACAAACTTGTGAGCATAAGTGACTCCATCTTAGCACTGTGCCCTTAATATTATTTTAACCTCTAGCCTGACTAACAAAAGTACAGAGCCCCTCTCATCCTTGAACAGTCTGTAAGCAGGAGATAGGGGAAACTGCACCAGTCTCGAGGTCACCTATTAATCAACAATTTCTCCTGTTTATTACATTCCCAGGCTCCGAGGAGCCAGCCTGACCTTCTTTACTATTTCTCCTATCTTATATGAATATGTATGAAAACTATCCCTATATGGTACTAATAAATGTATTAATCTTGTTTACCTTGAATATATTAACCATTTTTAGATTTCCTTGAATTAAGTTTTGTACCTGGGTATAAAACCCTTTTAGCACCGGTCCTTCGGGGCCAGCCGCACTCAGTAGCTCTGAGTGTCAATAAACTGGTGATTCTTCCTCCTGTTGTCCGGCTCCATCATTGACCAGAGCAGAGAACGGGCTTTTCTCTCAACATGGTCTATAAGTGCCGCACGACGCCTGCTGCTCAGAAGTGCCTCCCAGCATGGGCGCCTCGGCAGGATGCGTGCCCAGCTCTCAACAGGTTACAGGCATTGGGCAAGGGCAAGGGAAATGCCCTGCAAAGGCTCCTTGCAGGATTGAGGTGCACATCTAGGAGCAGTTAAGCATGAGGGTACATCAGCCATAGGGGCATCCAGCCAGGTGAGTATCTGGGAGGGGCTCATAAGTACGATGTGGTGTCTCCTGGAGTGGTTCCTCACTAGGGTGCAGGCTCTTGTATAATAGACAGACAGCTGAAAAGATTGGGGCATTTTACTTTGGCTATATTGTCAGGTTTGCATTTTCCATATGAGCTATTGAGGTCATGAAGGATGACTTTGGAATCAGTGAAACTTCTAAAACTAACAAGGAGTCCTGTGGCATTTTTAAAGACTCACCAATTTATTTATCACATGAGCTTTCACGGGGGAAAAAAATCCCACTTCATCAGTGGGATTTTCTCCCACAAAAGCTCATGTAATAAATAAATTGGTTAGCCTTTAAAAGTGTTGCCAGACTCCTTGTTTGTTTTGCTGAACTAGACTTATACAGCTAGCCTTCTGGAACTCCTAAAACTGTTACAGTTCCTTTGGAAATCCCATTAAGAAGTTCAGTTTTATCCTGTGGGCCTGCATTAGGCACAAAAAGTAGGCACAAAGTTTACAAAGCCCAGATTTAGGCAGAGGGCAAAGATCGGTAAAAGGGAGAACATTAGCTACCTCACCAGCCCACATTATATAAAAAGAGAGACTCATTAAGCCTATAGCCTGGTGCAGGATCATGCCCATCTTGATGGGCTGTTAGGCCTATACTAAAAAGTTAATAAGAGCATGAGTCAGACCTCCTAGTGCTGTAGAACTATGTAAAGAGGAGGAGTTATGAAGTGGTTCCACGGAAGTGGTCTGGGAAGCAGTGTGGTCAGTTCAACAGTGCCATCAATCTCTTTTCAAATAAAACTGTGAGAACACAATTTGGCCTGTGCACGTGAGAATGAGCCTGCACCAAAGTCCATGGAAGTCAACAGGAGGATTCCCACTAACTTCCATGAACTTTGGATCAGGCCCTAAGTGACGGGATCATAACAGGTCAGTTCTGAGACCAGTAGACACACCAGCCCCCCATCAAAAGGACATATGTCTGATAATGCAAGGGAGCCTATTTCATATTGCAAATATTAAATAGCTTTGGAAATTGTCCTGATGATGCCACTTACTTTCAGCAGAAAAAAGACAACATTTTTCTTTTGAAAATTACTATTTCTGTAATATCTTTTGTAACCTGACATAGCACATTTCACTGTTATTAAGAAAGTACTGTGAAGATCAGTTGCTCGTCTTTGCAAAATTAATAATATGATTGGTATTCCCCTCGGACAGTTCTTGCAGACTGACCAAACTGCCAGCCCCTAAAGCAAACCTTGCAGTAAAAAAGCAGAGTGTAACTTTCCAAAAGCTAATGTATTGGACAAATTGAATCCATTATAAATAATATTAATACATTTTTATAAATATTAATATATTTAATGTTAACACTGTTTAAAATGGTGGTGGGTGGTTGGGCAGAGGCTAGATAGGTTTGTTTTCTCAAATATAGAAAAAATAGTTTGTACTATTGTTTCAAAATTGAATCCAATGGAAAATCCTATTGCTTCATAAGCATACCTAAACTGTAAAGAACAAAAGGACAGATTTCGATTAGTTTAATTTCTTTCACATGTAAAAGTCTTTTAAATACTTGCTATCTCGTTCATAGGTGTTTTGAGGTTTGACTCCCTGTTATTGGTAATAATAGTGGAGTTACTAATGTAACTGTCTATAAGTAACTAAAAAAAATGAGGTCCACATTTTCCATTTCTAGTGGCAACTGAGTTTAAAAAAAAAAATCCCTAGATCCTCTCACAAAAGACTACTCAAACTTGAAATAAAGTTATTTAGATAAGGAAATTCAAAATAAATCTCAAAAGTACCCATGTGTTTAGTATTTCATTGTTCATAGAACTGTCCAAATAAATGCAAATGAACCAAGACAATTCTCCACCTAAGCCCAGAATCCACCATTAAAAACATGCCCAGCAGACAACTTTGTAAGTAAAATGTAGAAGAGACTCTTAAATTACAACCTGTTGCCAGCAGGAACTAGTGAAAGTTCTAGACCTTACAATCTGCTCACATTTTTTTTCTTAATTCAGAGATGTCACCTGTAGTGGTCAAGAAAATATAATCAATGTGTTACTGATCACTTTAAGGGAGAAAATAAACCTACCCAGAACAATACAAGCAGGTATTTAACTACTTCCAAACTACAGGCCAAAAGCTGTCAGAAAAAGCTCAAGAAGATGAAACCTTTAAATGCCATCCTGAGTCTCCTTAAAAACTAATATACAATTAAGGAGTTGCAGGCTGTACAACAGCAAACACAAGTACTGAGATTCTAAAGTTGCTGACTTTCCTTATACATTCTCTTCCTTCCTCAACAAAAGCACACGGTTGAATTTCATAAGCCTTGCTGAGTTTATGTGAAAACAAATCTGCCTCTTTTAAAGAGAAAGTACACTACTGCCACAAGAACTCATAATAAACAAAACAGTCTCTCTCAGGGATACATTTAAAAAGACACCGTGCTGGTTTACATCAGCTGAAGAGCTGGCTCTCATTCTTTTTTGGAGAAGGGACAATTATAAAGTTGAATCTAAGAGCAAAATCTCCATGTGGTATGGTGCACATTTCCTTGTGAAAACCATGTCACGGCAAAAGAAACTGAAAGTGTCAAGGGGTCATTTTAGCATTCTGTATGGTAGCATCCAGTAGTGAGAGATTAGTGATGCACATGGAGTTGGAAGGAAAGTTTATTAAGATTTTTCTCCTCTTCACAGATCTTGAGCTTTTATACAAAGATTATTAGCCGGCATACTTTCTTGGTTCACTGATTTTTTCGCTCTGTGTGATTCTAGCATCAGATCTTTACCTCAGTTGCCCCAAACTGAGCTGTCTCTCTCTTCCCCTTCTCCTGGATTTCTGATGGTTTCCTCTAATCACTTCCCGGCCTGCTGTGAGAGCCTGCATGAAACAACAGTGCACTGATCCTTTCTTGTTCCCTTTTTAAATGCATTAAATTGTGCTGTCAGTACTAACCTGGAAATTGTTCAAGCTTTTGTTAGTCACTGGACCTAATTCTCCCCTTGTTTGCAAAATGAATTTGTTCGGAGCATGGAGTTGGGCTTATACAATGGAAAGATATACCAAAGAACAATGACATTTTAGGCAGTGCAGGAAGGGTAGGAGTTGCTTTAAAAAAAAAATCCCCATGTTTGACTTTTAGCAGTCTCCACCGGTGACACTGGGCAGCACAGTATTCAAGATCAGCTATGGGTTCAGGGGGCCCTGCCCGTTTGCCCTTGTTAAGCATGCACCACTGGGATGTGAGGTTTAAAAGGGAACTGGTTGGTTGGATCAGTTTGTGGCTGACATGCCAGGGAGAAGGATCTCTTTGAGAGCTACAGAGGAGAACGTAGTCAGATCCAGAGAGGGAGAAGGTGCACCAGTGAGCAGCAGCTCTGATGGGTCAGAGATGGGTAGGCAACCATCGAGGTAGCACTTTCAGGAACAAACTGCAACACACTTTGGAAAAGAAGGAAATCGGATGTAGCCCAGGGAGGCTGAACTGAGGCACCCCAAGGTGAAAGAGGCTGGGCAGGCCTCACAGGGCCACGGGTTGGAACCTGATAAAGTAGGAGGTTCCCCCATCCTTCATACTGCAACCACTAGGCAGGGCTGACAGCAGCAGGTGTCAGACAGTGGATATGTTCAAACCCCTGTTTTCTTACATTCTGTTCTTTTGACATTCTAATCTAAACACTCATGTAACATGTTTCCTGGATCATCTCACAGTCTAAAGACTACATAATTTATTCAGGATTCGTCCCTTGCTTTTTCATAAGAACTGCATTGGCGTCTATGGCTGTCGGTGGCAATCTTCACACATTTTGGCTATGTTAACACACACAGTGCTTGTTTTAAAACAAGACGTTTCGAAATAAAGGGTTATTTTGAAACACCTTATTTCGAAACACAAAAAAAGCGTTTTTGAAATAAGGGAGCGAAATAGCATGCCTACAGTGTGAACATGCTATTTCACTTGGGGAGGGGACTGCAGGCACCTGCGGGGTGAAGCGCAGCCACGCCTCACCCCACGGGTGTCTGCAGAGGGCTGCAGGCACCCACGGGGTGAAGCGCAGCCAGGCACTTCACCCTGCGGGTGCCTGCACAGCGCTGTGCTTCACCCCGCAGGTGCCTGCACAGCGCTGCGCTTCACCCCGCGAGTGCCTGCAGTCCCCCTCTGCCGGCCAGGGCACACCCCTCAGCACCCTGGCCAGGGTGCTGAGGGGGCAGCCCTTTCTCCCAGGGTGCTTAGCACCCTGGGAGGAAGGGTCAAATGTTGTTTCGGAACAAGTTGTTCCGAAACAACATGTTCACACAGGGTTGTTTCGAAACAACCTTGTTTCGAAAGGGAAGTAGGTTTAAGCCCTTTCGAAAGAACAGCTCCCATTTTGAACCAAGGGGTTTCCTTGTTTCGAAATGGCCATACGTCATGTGAACATGGCATTTCTTATTTCGAAACAACCTCCGTTGTTTTGAAATAAGAATGCTGTGTGAACATACCCTTTGTTATCAGAAATCAAATGTAATCATGGCACTTCCAGAGTTACACAGTCATAGGTCCTTGTTCCTACAGTATTCCTTGGTGTGGTTTTTAAATGCAGAAATAGGGTTTCTCAAGGCATCTCTTCATTTTGCAATTGATTCGTTCTCTGAATAGGGTTCAATGAATAATACATGTTCTGAAAATCCACACCCCTATGTCACGGTTCCAAACCACTTAATTAGGTAGAAAAGAAAGACTGGGTAGCAGTTAGAAAAATCAATGTCTATGGGGATATGTACCCGTACCATAGGAGGCAAGTGCAGCTAATGAGAGGTGAACTTTGAGGAAAGCATTGGTCACAGTAACCCCTGTACTGGCTTATCCTGTGATTCTGGGTCAAGACCCGGAAAATTACCTAAGGATTTTAGAATCTCCTTGTAATGAATCTCTGTGGGAAGAAGACCCCTGGGGAGGGAAACTTACTGTGAGTCAGAGATAAACAGGATCCCAGAAAGGGCCTGTCTCAATAGGAGCCACTGTCACAGAAACAGAAAACTCCTCAATCTCAAAACTAGAACAAGTGTGCAGAAAGAGGAGCTGAGACTGAACCACGCTTATAAGCAGCTTACAGGCATGAATGGGGAAGTGACAGACCCAGCATTGCTGAAACTATTGCCCCACTTTGAGCTAAGAGAGTGGAGGCCGTACCAGATGGCGAAGAATGCCCAAACACAAGAAATATGGACTCAGCTTCTGGTCACAAAGAAGTTCCAGTGATGGGTGCTGCAGTTGACACATACTGTCGGTGCACACAAGGTGAGAGAGGATCCTCTGTTAGATAATCCGTAGGCTTTACCCACTGGGGATATATGGCCCAATCAAGGACTAGTGCACATTGTGTCCTGCGTGCCAACTGACTGGGGTCAACAAAACCCGAGAAACCCTGGTCATCCCCTCCTGGTGGTTGGGACCCCCTTCAAAAGAATCGGCATGGACGGAGTGAGGCCTTTTGAGAAGACAAAAACTGGGTACCAGTACCTTTTAGTTGGCTATGTCACCCATTATCCCAAGTCCATCCCCCTTTAAGCCAGAACAGCCATTCGGATCATTCCTGAGCTGCTGAAGCTATTTGCCTGGCTCTGGGTTCCAAAGGAGATCTTTACCAATCAGGGAACCAACAACACTGAAATTGATGAAGGAGCTAAGTGACCTCTTAAAGACTTGCAGATCTCAGTGTATTACACTCAGATGGATAGGCTAGTTGAGCACTTCAGTACTAAAAGGGATGCTAAGGAAGTTCAGCTGCCTGGACATTGGGATCAGTTACTCCCAGTTCTGTTTTTCACTAGCCACAAGATACCTCAACCCTCCATGATGAGGTCTAATCATTTGAGCTTTTGTATGGAAGACAACTGTGGTGTCCTGGACTAGCTATGGCCATTGGGGTTGTCATAGTGATAAATGGGAGGGTGGTTTCATTGTTAGGGAAACCTGTCTGTCTAGCTCCCTCTGCTCTCAGTTCTCTTTCAATAAAGATTTCCTACACACCTCTGAATATGCTGCCTCTCATTATTGGACTATAGTTCACCTAAAATATAACAACAACCTCCTGGGGTGCTGGACCTCCTTTGGAAGACATCAAAAGAGCAGCCATCCCTGTAGTCCAATACATAATCCATCTGCAAAAGGATTTGGAGAGAACAGGCCCAATAGGATCAACAACAAGCTTGCAAACAGGGGCCAGGATGAGAGAGTTCTGACTGAGGGATATGGTCCCGTTGCTCTTTCTGACCTTAAGAGTCGAAACTGATAATTCAATGGCAAGACCCATTCAAGGTAGTAAGAAAGGTAAGGGCAGTCATTTATGAGATATGCTAGCATAGAGAATGATCAGAGAGACAAATTTACCATGACAACCTGCTAAAAGCCTTGTGGGAACAGGAAGGCCTCCTCATAGTGCCATTTCTACCTGAGCTGGAACTTGGCCCACACATAATCTGAGGATAAAATTCCAGACCAATTCCACTGGGACAGGGGTTGGCAACCCCAATGTTCCCTCTAATTACTCGTAAACTGTGTGCACAAACAATTTCTTTGTGTGCGCAAAAACATTTCTTCGTGAGCACCAATATTAGCACTATTGAATTTTTTGTGCACACTTTATTTTTTTGTGTGCGCAGGATTCATGACCTGTGTGCGCGCGCACACGCGCACAGCTTAGAGGGAACAGTGCCTGGCACCCATGCCAAAAATGGCACAGGGGCCGAGCCTGAGCAGCATGTGGCACCGCTCAGGCTCCCCGCTGGCCCTGCTTCCCCAGTGCTGTGCGGCCATCAAGAGCCACGTGCTACGGTTCAAGGTCCCTGCAGGCTGCACTTCTCGGCTGGGACAAAGAAACTGTGGCTTATGGCTCGTGGCCCCCTGCTGCCCCCCCCCCCGCTAGGCAGGGCTTGAGGGGAGAGGGATGGGTCAGCCTGCGTGCTTCCAGCTCCAACCCTGCCGGTGGGGGCAGGAGCCAGCCCCAGCTGGGACCCAGAGGCTGCCTGTCATCAGGGGCTACTGTCGGCCCCCAGAGGTCATCCACTGGTGGGGGCAAGTGCTGACCCTGGCTGGGATCTGCAGGCTGCCCGCCAATGGGGGTGGGAGCTGGCCACTGCCTTCACCCCGAGGCCTAGCCCTGCCCCCTTTTAGCCCCGTCCTAGCACCTATTGAGGATGTGGTGGGCAGGGCTGGCATGGGGGCCAGCAAAGGTGGCTGACCCCTGCACTGGGAGAAGACTTTCAGCTGGAGCAAGAGCACCAGCTGTGGCAGTTGATAGAAGCCTTTTCCTTGGTATTTGTTGTGCTACTGAGGTGTATGCACCTGGTGCAATATCACATAGACACCAAGCAAGGGGAAAAGGTCAGGGAGAGCCCCTGGCTCCTGCCAAAGAAGATGTGACAGGCAGTCTACTACTAAGCATTGCAGACCGTGTTGAGGTTGGAGTGGTCAAGGAGTCCCACAGCGAGTGGAGGAGACCCATCATGACAGTACTGAAGGCTGACAGGTCTATCTGCATCTGCATCAATTTCCAGAGCATGAACACTATACCAAAGCATAATATACACCCTATGACCCAACTTGATGTGCTGCTGGATAGACTGGGTGCAGCCAAATACATATCTGCACCTGACCTAACAAAGGGTCACTGGCAGATTGCCCTAACTGCCAAATCACAAGAGAAGATTACCTTTTTCATGCTGCTTGGGCTATACCAACTTAAGACTATGCCCTTTGGCTTACATGGGACTGTTGCCACCTTTCAATGCCTAACTGGATTGAGTGCTCTGCATGCGTGGGCAACATGCTGCTGCGTACATTGGCAATATTGTCATTTATAGTCAGGACTGGAATGACCATCTAAGGCATGTGCTGGCAATGTTGCAGACTCTTTAGGAGGCAGGGCTAACAGATAAACCAGCGAACATAGGCCATAAAGCAATGTGCCATACCATCTGCACAAAAAGTAGGTGCAGCATTTCCTAGGTCTTCCCAGGTACTACAGATGCTTTGTGTCCAATTTTGCCACCACTGTGGCATCCTGACCAATTCAATAGAGGACACCAGCCTCAAAATCAAGGTCTGGGGCCTGACAGAAGGGATTCTGTGAGCTAAAACAACAACTGAGCTGAGAGCCAGAGCTTGCACATCCTGACTTCAGCTAGAAGTTCATGCTACAGACGTTTGCCTCCAGTGCAGCATTGCTTTCTTAGGACATTGATCGACAGGAGCACCCCATATTGAGTATCTGATCTGATGTCTTATACTCTGAGATTTATATAGTTATCTTTTCTATGCTCCTCAGGTCCCCAGCTACCTGTATTGCAAAAGTTCCAGAATTTCAGATACCTTGACTGATTTTAAACATGGATCTCTTTTATACAGTATCAAATCAATTTATACAATACATAAGCCTTGTTTGTAAGGGAACATGTCTTCTGAATCATAGAATCTTAATGATTAACATTCAAAGCTCAGTCCTGCAAGTCAGAAATATCACTGCATATTATCTGACTACATATCTGCCTGAGATACCCAGGGAATACCATTAATTTCATCTGAAAGTGAGGAAGAAATATAAGAATGACCTCCAAAACAGATCCTGGATTTGGATGGACACAATAGAACATAATCCCATTTCAGGTCTTTCAGCATTCTTTGGATGATTACTAACACCTACCTTTTTTCAACAGTGGGGGTAAATAATCTGGGTAAAATAACACTGTTGATCTTTTAGACCAGTGGTTCCCAACCAGTATGCTGGGGCACACCGGTGTGCCACGGGAACACCCAAAGTGCGCTGCAAGTATGCCCGAGAGCTGGAGTTAAAGTTCCCTGCCAGCTCAGCCCAGTCACGTGGGCTATGCAGGGCTGGAAAAAGGCAGGAGTTAAGGTGAGGGGGAAGGCACCTGAACACAATTCCAGGGCCCCCTATTTTTAGGCAGCCTTTTGACTCCCTAAAAATAGAGGGAGGCACCGGAATGTGGAGTTCCAGGGGTCCCCCTAAAAATAGCAGGAGCAGCCCAAATGCGCTGTTCAGGTAGCTTCACCTTAAACCTGGCTCCACCTTAAGCCGAGCCAGCAGAGAGCTGTGGGAGGCTGGGAGTGCGTGAATCTCCCCCTGCAGGGCAGAGCAGTTTGTGTCAGCCAGCCTGCAAACAGCTCAAGTAAGGGCTTGGGGGTTGGGGGGCTGCTGCTGAGGGTTTTGTGGGGCAGGTGTGTGTGTGTAGCAGAGGTGGGTGGGAGTGGATGTGTAGCAGAGGATATGTGGCTGGAGTTGTGGGGTGGCTGTGTGGGGGGGTGTAGCTGGGGGGCTGGAGGGTCAATCACAGGCAGCAGGGGGTGGAGGGAGGGGAGGACGGGACCCACTGGGGTGGGAGGGAGCACCAGTGGGGTGAGGATTTGCCCTGGATGGGAGGGAGCCACTGTGGAGAAGGGGGAAGTGGGTGCTGCGCCATGCTCCCCTGCCCTACCTTCCTGCTCCCCAGGTTCCCCTCTGCACCCCCCCCCCCATAAAGCCACATTTGTTCTCCTTTCCTTTCTCTTCTCTTCCCACCCTTGTGCTATTCCCCACATGGCTGCCCTTGTCCTCTTTTGCCACCCCTGCCCTGCTGTGCTCCCCACACTCACTCCTGCCACTGCACACGACTCGTGACCTCTCCTGTTTTGCCACCCCTGCCTTGCTACCCCTACTATCCCACATAGCAGCATTTCTGAAACACTGTGCCATGGTTCATGAATACTCATAAGTAATTTAATTTGAATATTCATGAGTTTTTAATTGTCATGTGCCTTGAAAAATTTGAAGGTCTCAAGGTGTGTCATGGCAGAGAAAAGGTTGGGAACCACTGTTCTAGACCAATTGCTACCCATGGCAGCTCTCAGATGATTACTTCATTGGTTGAAAGAAGGAAAGGTAGTAGAAGAAGAACTGGCACAGTTCTGTCTCTGTTTTCTTTTCAGGTATGCTTCTGTTTCCACTACCAATGTCTTACAATAATTCCAAAGGCCAAATTCAGTTCTACTTGCATATATTAGATTGGAAATTGGTATGTGAGATTAAAAATTAATTTAAAAACTTCAAATAACAAGATTTATGAGCAATAGTAGGTGGATTTGGGCTTTCAAGGATGTTACCAACAAACAAAAGGAGATCCAAAAATCAACCTTGTAAGAAATCAGAGACAGACAGCTGCCTCATGGCAGCTCTTTTCTACTTTTTCTTTCAGTTTTGATGCTTCATTTGTTTCATTCTGTTGCTCCTTTCTCCATGTCTTCTTCCCAGGTGACTTGTATATATGGAGTGACCTCCTTATCCTAGTTCACCAATTTAATGCTCTCTCTTCATCTAGATCTATTCTGAAAACCCATTACTTCTCCATAGTCTCAAAGATGTAAGTCCATAACAGAAAATCAATAGGACCTTAATGAAATCATCAAGATTTGCACACATCAAAAGGGAATATTTATGGGATTTCATATTGGGGTTGGAGAGTTATTCTGGGGGCTGGGGAGGCAGAAGAAGCTGTCTATAGTTTTGATTGCTCCAACCTCTTGTCTTAGTCCAGTTACAGAAACATCTCTTTTTTCAAGAAAAGTTCAGGCAGAAATAATCACTCCTTTTACACATTGGCTTGACCTTTTACCCCAACAACAGAAAGCAAATGGATTCAGGGAAAAGTAAACCCAAACACTCAAGAAACATCAGCTGAACCTACAGTTCTCCTGTGATAATGTTGCCATTGATTTCCATTAATTTAAACATTTCAGATTCTCCTAAATCCAAATAAAGCAAGTGAATGCCATTTTACTTGGGACTTTTAATAAAATGTTAGGAATTTTGATGACTAGGTTGATGCAGAATTTATTTTGTTGACTTACCGTGTTAGCAGCAGATATAATTATTTATAACTCCACTGAGTAAATTCTGTTGGTTCATTGTGTTAAGTGGTGCTTGGAATGCAACCAGAATATTAAGAGAGGTGGTAAAGAGAAGTATATCAATGATGTAGTTTCTTGATATTGGTTTGAAAAAGTTAGGTGCAAATATTAGTTGCTGAGTGAAAGAAAACATTTGTTCATGTCAATAAAAAAGGGGGACACGCTTCAAAGTTACAGTTTTAGGTGGTGTGTGAATCTGGAACCTGGTTCTGTGAACTATAGAGATATGCACCCAATGTGAGGGTTCAGTCAAATGTAGGTTTTCAAAGACAGGGTTTTGCGTCAGGCCCACCTCAATATTTTTAAATCTACTTTTTAGAGTGTTAACTTCCTGAGTCAGGAACTTACTGTATTTTTGTGTCTTCAATTGCATTGAGCATATTGTTGGCACATAAACTGTATATTCTCTAAATCAAAGGAAAAGCAAATTTCATCAAACAAATTTGTCAGGATTAGCTCCTCCTGCCTTATTACAATTCAAACTGACAAACTTTTCAGTGGGATAGGACTTTCAGGTGACCACAGCTTTCTTAAGAAAATGGGTACTAATTCCAAAGAAATACTAATCCTATTTCTTATGCAATATGTTTCACATGTATCAGTAATGTTCTCTAGGTTTATAACCAACTGCTGCCCAAGACAGAAAAGGCACTTTAATCAGTCACCAGTTATCAGACTTTTTCGTCTTCCAGCCAATCAACAACTATAATTAAAATATTTTTCTTTGTCACCAAATATAGAGAAAATTCTGTATTGTCTTAGTGAGAGCAAGAAAGGCACAAGTAGGCATATTTGTGCCTTATCTGTTTAGCATTGTGAGTCACTTCATCTGAATTTCTGTGCATTTTAAGAAAGTTGTCCAAAAGATCTACTGTGTAGGTTTTGGCAACAAAAAGAATACCAGTACTGTTTGGACACTCATTTAGAATTAATTTTAAAACATAAGTTGTAACATAAGGCCTGATACAAAGCCCATTCAAGTCAGTGGAACGATTCCCAGGGACTTCAGTGGACTTTGGATCAGGGCCCTGAAGAACTGAAGATTATTTATTTATTTGCCTTGGGTTTTTTTGTTCGCATGGTGGATGGCATGAGAGATTTTTCAGATTCACTTAGCATTTTTGGACCACAGTCTTCCAGTTTATCCAAGCTAAAGTTGAATTAAAGGGAAAAAGAATGTGAAGCCAGTTGCTGTGTTAATGAAAGTAATCCAGCCATGAAGATAGCTTTTCAACCTTGATCTAGAGAACTGTTAACTGACATCTCCACTGCTGGGGGACTGTAGACTGCTTTTACAGGGGATGGACTCAGTGATCCAAAAGGATTTTTTCCTCACTTCGAATTCATATAATCCTAGATCATGTGAATTTTAGAGAGCCAAATATAAAAAAGGAGTGTTGAAACCCTACAGGGTTTGGTTCACAATGTTGTGTGAAAACTAAACCCTGCGTTGTTTTTCTTGAGGGTTTGCCCCTGCAAAATTACATGGAGATTCAAGTTCACAAACCCAAATCTTCCCCTAATCCCTTGGGTTCACCTACTTTCTATTTGTAATGGTCTGCTGCTATCTCCTGGGCATGGCTGCTCCTTTCCTCAGTCTTCAGGAGATGATGTCACCAGCTGTGTATTTCCCTCATCTTCTATTTAGCAGGGTTCCAGGCAAACAACTACCTCATAAATTTGAGGGTAGGATTGAGATTTTGGGCCAACCTCCTTCCTGCTGTAATTCCATTTGATCTTCTTTTTGGCTTCACTAGAGTAACACCCAGGATGAATTTTGGACACATAAATTTAACAGAACAAACAAGGAGTCCTGTGGCACTTCTAAAAACTAACAAATTTATTAGTCTTTAAAAGTGCCACAGGACTCTTTGTTTTGCTGAATTAGACCAAGATGGCTACCCCTTTGGAACTTGTCATAAGTTTAACATGTAATCAGAGTTATGATGTGTCAGATAACTACGGCCTGCAAGACATGTTCATGAGATAAAGGGGGGAAAGTGGTTTCCTTAAGAAGAATGCATGTTGATAAAATATTTTACTATAACAATTGGCTATAGTCTTCATCACTAGAGTCTACTTGGATTGCTGCAACTATGGTAAAACACTGTCTACTCCTCAAGCTTTCATTAAGGTCACTGGCAAAACCCAGGATCTGATCCTATCAAAGCAACATAATAGGAAGATCTGGAACTAGCATTTTTTGGCTGCAACTCTGCTGAGCTTTGACCTAATCACTAGATGTATGAGAACAGAGAATTTTATGGTCACCAGTTTACCATTGAGCTTTCAAGGCAAACATCTGGCTATCACAAAGGGTTAAAATAACACCAAATGCTGGCAAAATGCCTAAAATCAAAAATAAGATGATTATACAAGCATTCTTTCCCTTGTGTGACAGCACAGCTTTTCATCCTACCACTGTGGGAATGGGAATCTCCAACCCACGCTGTACTGGGGGACTTCCATGGGGATTCCAGAAATGTTTGCAATCTACTGTGAAAACAAAAGGAAAAGAGTTAGCTCCTTGTTGCAAGGCTTGGACTGGAGAGAGAGAGGAGGGAGGAAGAGTCACAGATAAAATACATAGGAATTGGGAAAAATTAAGTAAAACTAGGGGGCACATGCAAAAATAAAAATTAGCAAAATGGACACTTTTGTATTTATTTGTTAAGCACTGACATTATGCTTAGTGCTGCACAGAATATGGAACAAACAAGGTCCCTCTCCAGAAGCAATACTACTGGATAAGACTGTTAGACTAAGACTTTTTATGGTGACTTGAACTACACATTCTGAGAAACTGCTTTTGGGGGAACTTGGGGGGAAACAAGAATCAAATTATGTAACAGAAGAATCAGAGTGTTCCGAATCCCTAGAAGTAACGTTTTTCATGGAGGACTTCCCTCTCTGACCTAAGCAGTAATACTAAAGAGGGACCCTCCATAGCTGTAGAAAGAGCTTAAAGAATACCAGAGTGATGGACTAATAGGAGTAACATTGACTTAGAGTAGTCAGTCAAGACTCACTGAGAAGCCCTTTTGTGAAGATTAGCTAACCTGTAGGCAATGGGAAGGAAGATCATTCACTACATACATCAAAATCAAGAGTTAATGTACAGATATAGACCCTGATTTTTGGCTAACTTTCTCACTTGTCCTAGAGTAAAAGTGACCTATACTGCTGTAAATGAGTGATAAATCATGCCCTTTAAGTCTGCCGCTACTAATTTTTTTTCCTTGGAAACAGCTGGTGAGAGGACCATTCCCATTTTACCTGCCAAACCTTTACTAGACAAAGATTTCTTTTACCCACTTGACACACTGTGACTGGCTCCAGGACTGTGTCCTTGAATAAAGCCTACTCCTTTAAACTGCTTCTTTTTCATTGTGGGGGGAGGTTTTACATTGCACATTCAGATTCTCTATGTGCCTGATTTATCATTCATTATCATTATTAATATTTATTATTTGTATTGCAGCAATGCCTATGTTCTATACTCTAAACAAATATGAAGACATCACTGCCCTTAACCAGAGCTTTAATTTTGCTTCAATGGGCAGAAATCTTAAAGCCATGATTTATCCCAAAAACTTTCATTCCTCTTGCTATTCAGACCAAGTTTGCATGCCAGTTTCAGCCTGTTCTGTTGCCACCTACTTTGTTTATGTTTGACAAGAGTATGCATGCACAAAGCAGAGATTTTCATGCCCACAGAGATGGCACCTATCCATATAGCTATCCCCTGCACACATTCAAATCTTTGACTTAAACAGGCATATGTGGTTGTGCCAGTGAACACACAATCTCAGTCTGAAAATCAGCCCTCTAATATTTTAAAAATGATAGATCCTTCTTCTTTACATTCTTCCTAAATGCTTTTCTTCAGACTTTGTGTCCAGAACTCATCAGCCAAATTTTTTTCTTACTCCAGGAAGCAGGAACACTGTGTAACAACCTCATCCTCCATCATTTTTTATGGCTTCATATTCTTTTCTAAATCCACTTCATACCCCTCTCCATGGATATATTTAATGCTACCTATCTATGTTTGCCTGTCTATTTTCTGTAAAATCACCCATCATCTCCACTGGTAGGGAATCAGTCTCATTTGTGCTGCCTTTTACATGGTTCTTATCTCTTATTCATCCCTTTGAATACCTTATCCACTTCAAATTTCACCTTTAATCCTTTTGCATTATGGTAATGAAGATTAACTTTATCTGAAAACTGCTTTGTAACATCATGATTGGAGATCACTATATACTACCACAGTACTGTACTGTAACACAGTTAAACCTAATAAACTGTAGCTACTTTCATTTCAGCAGTGTAAGGGGATGGAGTTGCAGTGCAAAGGGTGTGGTTTTAGCTAGCTAGAACCATCAAAATTGTCAAACAGCCTGTGACAGGGCATAGTTGCCCTGCAGTGGTTCTCCAAGGGTTACCACTACTCTTTGGACTGAGGAGGCCAAGTCCCCTCAACTCTGCCTGGTACGTTCCAGGTGCAGACTCTGTACGAGAGAAAGCTGAGCATGAAGCAGCTCAGTCGGGCAGGATGCTGAAGGTAGAGGAAGCCAACTGCCAGCTCTCTCCAGGAGCTGTGACAGGCTCCAGACCCCGAGCTAATGCACACAGAACCACAGAGGGATTCCAGGCTGTTGGATGAAGCCAAAGGGACAGAGCTCCCAGGAGCTGCACCAGCTGAGGGCCCTGGAGACCCCAGGGGATTATGGATCATTGCTACAGAAGACATGGTTGGAAGTAGCCAAGGGAACTTAAACACTGCTACAGTGGGGGTAAGCAGGGAACTGGTCACTGAGTAGATGGTGAGTACCCCTGTCACTGCCAGGGCTCTGAGCTGGGAACTTAGGTGAGCAGAGAGGGTCCAAGGCCCTCTACCCTCAGTACAACATGCCCCTGGGCAACGCTTCTCTTTCCCAGTGTGCCACATTATCCCACACAGGCGCATGCTTTGTGGACTCCACCCTTTAGGCCACGATGCCCTGATAAAAAAAAAAAAAGGCTGCTTTTTCACTTCCAGCCATTAGGCCACCCTGTCTGACCAAAAAGGGCTGTTTTCTTGAATCCAACTGTTAGGCCACCCTGTTCTGACCAAAAGGGCTGCTTTATTGACTCTAGTCCTTATGCCTTCTGGCCTTGCAAACCAGGGCTATCCTACTGACCCTGGCGGTTGGGCCACACTGCCCTGAGGAAAGGGGCAGCCATATTGAGCCTGGCCATTAGGCTATACAGTTCTGAGAGAGAACAGCCATGTCGACTTTTGCCATTAAAGTGGATGCCCTGATACTAAGGGTGTCAGAACACACAGCTGTGGGGCTATAGCAACCCCTTTCTGCCCAAAACAGGGATAGGCATGCTTGTCCCATGGCAACTTGGTGGAGAATGTGGGCATCACTCAGCACCTGTGAAAGAGGTCTATAGGAAAGAACTGTGAGTCACCTCTTTTTCCTTGTTTCTTGTTTGTCCTTCCTTCCTGATTTTCATTTGTTTGTTTGTTTGATTCAACTGTCCTAAGACCAAGTAAGATGGAATTAGGGAAGGTCCTGAAATGGCTGCTCGATAGCCAGCAGATGGTGCCCAACAGCAGCAGCAACTGGCCCAACTACAAGAAAAACAGCAGCAGTTGCTGTGGAAAGTGTCCTGGTGCAGCAGGGTCATGGCCGCGGCAGCCCCTATGCTCTGGCAGGGGCATGGGGCCACAGTGGCTCCCAGGCAGGAGCTGTGAACCATAGCTGCACGCTGCAGCCGCTACGGCCCCATTCTCCTGCTGAGAGTGGGGACTGCTGCAGCCATGGGTACTTGCCCAGGGGGACCCCGCTCCCCAGCAGGGGAATGGGGCTGCAGGCAGCTCCCAAGCAGGGGGCCATAGCCATGGCAGCCCCTACTCCTGGCAGGAGAATGGGGCCACGGCGGCTGCAGCGCATGGCAATGGCTCGTCACCCCTGCCCGGGAGCTGCCTGCAGCCCCATTCCAATGTCAGACAGCGGGGGCTGCTGCGGCCATGGCTCCCAGCCAGCCTCTGCAGGGGAGGGAGGCTGCGCCGCTTCCTGCTTTGGCAGCCGGCGAGCAGGGGCAGTGTCGCGCCCTCTGCGGTCCCCACCCCTCCAGGATCCAGCCCTGGCGGGAGCATTGGAGCCACAACTGAGTTCTGGCCTCAGGAGGGAGCAGCGCGGCGGACCCCCTGGAAGAGGCCCACAGACCCCTGGGGGTCCGCGGCCCACAAGTTGGGAACCACTGCTCTAAGCTATCTGCCTGGAGACTGACAGCTGCTGATTCCAGATCACACACTTCGTTACAAACCTCCCTCATTTGCAGGCAGAACCAGGTACCCCATGAGGAGCTTAAAAATCTTTGAACCTATAAATTTATTGATGATGCTGTGATTCAGGCTTAACTTTTGAGTAGGCTTTTTATTGTTTTTAGGTTACTTTGTACACAGTGTAGCCTGGATGATGACTCTAGTCATGTGCATTGAGCCAATGGGAGAAGTTCTAGTATAATAATGAAATACAGGTGTCCAAGGACTTTGAACTGTTGCCAACTCTTGCTAATTCATCCCAAGTTGCACACTAATTTTCATTTTACTTAAAGTCCTAGCTGCTGGAGTCGTGTTATTGCCTGGGAATCTCTACTTTTATTTGTGCGGGAAAAAAAGTTCCTAGCTCTCATATTTCAGGAAAAAAATCCCTTGAAAATGTGAACTCTGATGGTTTCAAAACCAGAAGACAAATAAAAAGAACCCAACATTTATTATTTTTTAAATCTTGATATTTTTAAGCAAATCTCATGATTCTGATGGCCTGATTTGTAAGTTTTTCATGTTTGGGTTTTGCAATATAGTCCCTGTCAGGTCAGCTATGGCTCCCAATTTAGTGGTGTCTTTAAAGTATACTTTTACAGAGCATATGACCAATAGAACTATTGCCATCATATTTAACAAAAAACAGACAGCATACAACATTCCCCTGTTAGTCTTTGTAATAATATAGGCAGCACTGTAGAGCTTGTTTGAGAACTCCAAGGAAAACTACATGACTGTACAGCTATGTGAAATTGACCAGTAGCTTATAGTCATTGCCTCAACCCCCAGAACTGCAGAAAAGTAAAGAAACATCAAAAATTGGCAAATCAATTAAATAGCTAAAATGGTCTCTCTGAATAGTTCCAGCTGTGATCAGTTAGAGAGATAAAGACGTTTTTTCTAACCTGACATTGCCATTTAGCTGGAGTAGCTGCCTTTAGGAAAACTGGTCTTTGCAGTCTGCACAGGATTATAGAAACAATATAGAAGGACACTGTGTCATTAAGGCACCAGCCTGCATGGGAGGTGTTGTGGATTCACAGTTCCTGGGGAAGTTGAAGGAAGCAATTGGAAACTGCTACCGTCTTCACAGCCTGCCTGGATCACCATTCCGAGCACAGGGTGGGAGAGAGCACCTTTCATGGGAATGTTATTCCCTTCCATGAACATGTAGATGGAAAGTGCACAGAGCCATGCTGCCCCAGGCAAAAGGCAGTGGAACTGAGTCAACATGAGGAGGAGGTACACTGCTCCTTCTTTGTAAAGGACTGCAGTGACTTATTTCCTTTTGGACCTAAGTAGATGTAGGGAAGCAATTGTGGTTCTCTGAGTCACCATCCCTTCCCAGGGCTGCTGTGCTCCACTCCTTACACAAGGCTAGACATTCCGTCTCTCTCCAATCCTGTAAGAGGAGCAAGGGTGTGTGTGTTTGTAGTACTCTGTGTAGTAATAAAAATGCACGTCTACACAGTCTGCCATGTGAGTGAAGTGATCCAGATGCTACTACGTCACCATTTTTCTTATCAAAGCTTAGCAGCCAATTTCCATGACTATTTTTATCCTTCATTGTGTGCAAATATACAAGCATTATAATGTCAGTTGCATTTCAAATGCCACTTGAAAGGCTGGAGAGCATGATTTCTTTCTGTGTCAGTCCTTCTAACATGATTTTTTCTGGAAAAAAGGCATCTGCTTATATAAAATCAGAAGAGGTTTTTTTAGAAAGCATTGTTAGAACTGAAGAGTTGCAGTTATT
The DNA here is from genome assembly GCA_007922195.1 of Podocnemis expansa. Lineage (NCBI taxonomy): Eukaryota > Metazoa > Chordata > Testudines > Podocnemididae > Podocnemis > Podocnemis expansa. Next base: position 9,941,659 of record ML682069.1, read on the forward strand.
GGCGAAATGTGCTTAGATACTGGATTAGGAATTTGCAGGATCAAAGTCACTGTTAAGATGCCAGGGAACTCATCCAAATCACACCATCACTGATATTCTTTAGGGAATAGTGGGCTGTTTTGTACACAGCACATTCAGTTCCAAGTAACTTAAAACCTAAAGGACGGAAATGATTACAGCTACAGAACCAAGTCTTTTATGGTGTTGAACACCCACAACTCATGTTGGGTCAAATACTCATTTAAATCATGGCCCCCTTTTTTCCCTCTTGTAGTGTAAAAAGATCTTAAAGTACCAGTAAATTACATTTAAGACCCCTTTACAATATTAGAATGGTGCAAAGACACCTCAGTGTAAATGAGAATGGGACCTATCCTCAGTACAAGCCCAGCACCACTCAGAAGGCCTCAGGGCCTTCTGGCATTGGGCCCACAGAGAAGTGTCTCTGGCAGGGAAGCTACTTTAGTCTGAGTAGAGGAACGCTCTTGTTTAAAAAGAATGTTTTAAAAGAGAATGTAGGGTCTGATCGTGAAAACATTTTAATGTGAGCAGACTCACTGAACTCAAGAGGACTACTCACCCAAGAAAGGGACTGCAAGGTTGAGGTAAAATCCTGCCCTTCCCAAAGCAAATGGCTAGTCTCCCATTGACTTCAACAGTGTCAGGATTTCTCCCCGTCTTTGGAGCTGTGGTACTGAGAAATGCCAGACTGACACCCTGGCAGACTCATGCCTTCTCTTTACCTTAAGAAAACACCATGGCTGTGCAAAATTCCCCTCCCCACCATGCCTCAGACTTTTTCTGAACTTACCAACTCTAGGCATGAGAGGACAGTTGAGTCTTCATGTCCATACAGCCCTTGCTCAGTATGCTGAGACTGCCAACAGAGGTGTCAGTTATGATGTCTGTCCATCAGGAACTAGATTAAGAATGCAAATCATGTCATATAAGCCACCAAACAGCCAGCATATACCAATGACTTTTGCTAGCTATTAAACTACATTAGATTTGATGCAATGACTTAGACGTGAAGCATTCCATCTATTTCTTCATGAAATCGGCTCCTAGGGCAATTAAATGTAGAGGTTTGATTTTATTTCTAGGCAAGGGTTTTGTACTGTGGGCATTGATTCTGATCCCCTTGAAGTCAATGGAGTTTTCAAAGGAAGCAAAATTGGGCCCTTAGAAAGGTCTAAGGGGCACAGGGAGTCAAAGGCTATGGCTACACTCCAGGGCTTGGTTAAGCCAGCTTAATAAAGTCTACTTTAAGCCAGCTTAAAGTAGACCTTATTAAGTTGCCTTAGAGCGTCCACACTCAAAAGGCCAGGAGACTGCCCATGTCCACACTGACAGCTGCTAGGTCGCCCTAGGAGTGGTGCATTGTGGGTACCTGGCCCACAGTGCACTACAGCAGAGGTGCCCCTCTCTCCCAGCCACACCTTTACTACAGGAAGTGAGTGACCACACCACCCTCCATGCTGTGTGTGGCAAAGGGAGCCCAGGGAGCCTGACTTGGTCCAGCAGTGTGTCAGCGCAGCACTCCACACACCCTCCCTGCATTGCCCAGACTCCTCTGGCTCTGGACCAGGTGCCGCAAGGCAACTGCCAGTGCAGGGGCAGGGCGCAGCAGTTGTTAAGACTCAGACACCGGGACACAGCACATAGAGGAAGGTGATGTCAAATCACCTGTTGTAACGGGGGGGGGGGGAATCCACAGTCACAATTTAATCCTGCTTTCACACAAGCTAATCTAAAAGAAATAGCAACTTTTTTTCTTTTGATGTGCTGTTTCCCAGTTTTTGAATCCTAACAACTGCTTTGATTTGCTGTTACAGTGTCACCTGATCCTATGTCTTACACTCCCCTACATTTATTTCCTATCATTCTGTAAGCTCCTCCATCTTCAAACCATCTGACAAAGTGGGATTTTCTCCCATGAAAGCTCATCCAATAAATAAATTTGTTAGTTTTAAACAGTGCCTTTGGACTCCTTGTTTGATTTACAACAATATCAGTGGGGTCTGTCTGAGAAGGGGAGACACATAGGGTTGGGCTGAGAGGGGGAGGGACAGGCAGGTTCTGGCTAAGAAGGGCAAGAGGAGAGGCAGGCAGGGTTGGGCTAAGAAGGGGGAGATGCATGGTTTTGGGCAGAGAAGGGGAAAGACAGGCAGGGTCAGGCTGAGAGGGGCGGGGGGAGAGACAGGCAGGGACCCACTGAGAAGGAGGAGAGATGTGAGATTGGGATAGAGAAGGGGAAAGGACACTGCATCATGTCAGGCTGCAGAAAGGGGATACATGCGATGTCAGGCAGAGAAGGGGGAGACATGCAGGGTCAGGCTGAGAACTGGAGAGATATGGGGTCGGGCTGGAGAACAGGGAAAGACGCTGCATCACATCAGGCTGGAGAAGGAGGAGACATGCGATGTTGAGCAGATAAGGGGGAGAGATGGGGTGGGGGTCCGAGTGAGAACAGTGAGAGATGTGAGGTCAGGCTGAGAATGGTAGATGTGCGAGGTGGGGCTGAGAAGGGGGAAAGACGCTGGATCAAGTCAGGCTGAAGGAGGGGGAGACATGCAATGTCAGGCAGAGCTGGGGGAGAGCTAGATGCAGGATCAGGCTGAGAATGGCGAGAGATGCTGGGTCAGGCTGAGAACAGGAGAAATGAGGGGTGGGCTGGAGAAGGGGGAAAGACACTGGATCAGGTCGGGCTGGAGAAGGGGGAGAGATGTGGGGTTGGGCTGAGAATGGGGGTGACATGCGGGGTTGGGCTGAGAATGGCGGCGACATGCGGGGCAGGCTGAGAATGGGGGAGACATGGGGTCAGACTGGGAACGGGGAGAGATGTGGGGTGGGGATGAGAAGGGGAGAGAGAGATGCATGGGGTTGGGCTGAGAAGGGGAGAGATGCTGGATTGGGTTGGGCTGAGAAGGGGGAGACAGTAGGGTTGGACTGAGAAGGGGAAATATGCCAGATCAGGTCAGGGGAAGGTGACCTGGGCTGTAGGCCTAGGATGCAGGGGTGCAGGGCTGGGGCTAAAACATGGGGAATTTGGATGCCCTGCACACACCTGGGAACTCCCCCAACTGTGTTGTGCCTTCTCTTCCACCCCCATTCCTGTATTTCAAATAGCTAGGAGGCCAATTACGGCGACTTATGTCAACTCCAGGCTGCATTGGCTTAAGTCGACTTGACTTAACTGCTAAGTCAACTTTACAAGTGAGAGTTATTAAGTCGACTTAATAGTTTGTCGGTGTGGCCAGGGCTTTGTTTAAGTGGACTTAATAGGCTTTAAGTCGACTTAAACTTACAGTGTAGATATCCCCAGTGAGTTTTAGGCTCCTTAGCCTATGTCTATAACAGGAAGCTTAGTTTGGACTTCCTTAGTTCAAACTAAAAAGCGTGGCTAGTTAGAACTAAAAGTTAGTTTGAACTAAAAATTGCAGCTAGTTTGAACTAACTGCTTAGTTCAAACTAGCACGGCTACATCGCGGTAGTTCAAACTAAAAATTTTTTTAGTTCGAACTAGGCAAAGCTTAGTGTAGACAGGGACCAAATTAGTCCAGATTAAGCCTCCGGACTAATTTGCTAGTGTAGACATAGCCACTGAAAGTTGGTGGGACTCTCATGGGCTTAGACCCTCCACAGCTTGGATGGACTCCTGTATTCAACCTTTCATCATCCAGGTCCAGGAGGCATGCCGTACAGCTCTGGGGATGGAAATTCAGGCCTCTGCGTGAAGACAGCCTAGTGTGGACAGGGATCAAATTAGTTCGGATTAAGCCTCCTTAATCTGAACTAATTTGCTAGTGTAGACGGAGCCTTAGATGCGGTGAGGCAGGACTGCTCAAACTCACAGCTATTCTTTACTCCCAGAGTTCGCAGGCCCCATCTCAAAGACCTAAGCTCTTAAATCTCTCTTTGAAAATGGGATTTAGGCTCCCACAGCACTTAGATGACTTTGAAAATTCCAGCAATATGAAAGCACGTTGTAATCCTTCCAAAGGTGACCTACATCATTGACATCAATTATTTAACAATATAAACAAATAAGTTATAAATTAGTTTGGTGAACTCAAATTCTGAAACATAGACATGAATAACTGTGATTTAGAAAGGGTTTAGCTATCGTGGGGTGACATGGCCTGTCAGTCTCAGGGGGACGTGATGCCACCTCACTGTGATAGAAGTAGACGTACTGCACAGGGAAGTTAGCAGTCTAGGGCAGTGGTTTTCAACCCTTTTTCCTTGGGACCCACTTGAAAAAATCATTTATGTCTGTGACCCGACAACTATATCTTTGAGCAACACATTCCAGGCTTTTGGCGCAAGCAGCAGGGGGTGTCGTGACCCAGTCCCTGAGGGTCTGCAATCCAGTACTGGGTCCTGACCCTAAGTTTGAAAACCACTGGTGTAGGGGTTTTGACACTCAGGGAGTGCAGAGTTAGCAAGCCGTCTAGAGCAGTGGGTCTCAATCAACATGTTATATGGGCTGCATCCAAAACAACCTGTATGGCCCTGAGGATGTCACATGAGCTTCAGCTGTGTGCTGACTTGGCTGCATATTGAAAACCATGGGTCTAGGGGCTCTGGCTCCTGGTCAGGAGAGAGCTAGCAATCAGTCTAAGTGGCTCTGGCTCTCAGGCAGGGTGTAGCTACTGCAGGCCCCGTGGCCTGGGGGTGGGGGGCAAGCTACCAGCCCAAGAGGGGGTTGGCAGCAGCGGGGAAGAGGACCCAGGCCAACCTTACTCCGTCAGATCCCAGCCCAAGGCCTAACAGTGGCACATAGTTCTGCCACTGGGTCAGCAGGGATCCAGCTGAAACATGCTGACATATTTTCAGGCAACCACACAACTCAAGTACTATCTGTTTTCCCTGAACTACTTCCTACACTCACCTTGGGTGTACATGTATCACATTCATCCTCCGTCTTCCCAGGGTATACCGAGCAGCTCCTCAGTATCCTGGCTGGCTGGCAGCTCTGGTGGTTTCAGCAAGGCCTCTGCTGCACTGTTGGGGTACATCTACGCTGGAGCCTTAGGTCGATTTAAGGAAGGTTAAGCTGACCTACAGACTTCTGCGGCCATATTGGACTTTTACTAAGTCAACTTAAGTGCTTACTAACTCAACTTAACACTTAAGTTGACCTTATTGAGTAGACTTAAGCCAATGTAGACAGAGAAAGCCCTTAAGTCAACCTGAGTGGCACTTCTCTGTGGGACAGCTACCCACAACGCACACTCCTCCATCGACCTAGCACCTCCCAGTGTGGATGCAGGCAGTTGACAGGAGTTTTCAGTGTGGACTCTCTAAGTCAATTAAACAAGGTCGACTTTAGACCTTATAAACAAAAAGGTTGTAAATTAGTTTGCTGAACTCAAATTCTGAAGTGTAGACATGAATAAATGTGATTTAGAAAGTGTTTGGCTATTGTGGGATGACATGCCCATCCCTCCCTGTCAGTCTCAGGGGACGGTTATGCCACTTCATTGTCGTGTTCCTAGACAATCTTCACATGGAAGTGCCTCCAGTGTAGACATACCTTTGGACTCTCCTGCAAGTTCTTGCTCTAGCAGTGGGTAGGAAGCGTCCATCTCCCTAGGCAGCTCGAGTTCCGCTGAACTCCTGGGCTCACCTTCTATACTTCCTGTCCTGCCCCTCTGCTTCTGGTGGGGGTGGGCACGGTTGCCCTGGCTCCAGCCATAAAATGGTGGGCAGTGTTTCCTCCCAGTCACTTTCAGATGGAGACATCACCCCCGTGCTACAACTACGATCAGTATTTATCTAGAAATGCATGAAACATTTTGAAATTTGATGAACAGGTGTGGTCCTGTCCTACTGTCTTGTATTTCACTTTTTAAATTTCTATCCCTATTTCACAGGTTGCAACAAAGCACAATACTGCAAAATTATGCCATATTTTAACGTTAGTATTATAACAATATAAAGTCAAGTGACATTTTGAATAACAGTTGTTCCATTCTCAAGTGTCCTTTTACTTGTTCTTTACCTTATTGGCTTGAGCTCAGTAGGCACTCTCCAAAGGCTCTGCAATGAAGCAAATATATGTCTGATTAAAAATGTTTTAGAATAATTCATGAACATTTTGAAAAATGTTTTAAAATAATTCATAAACATTTTGAAAAAAAAGGTCATGGAAATTCAAAAAGTTGATGAAAGTTTCACACCAAAAAAGAATATGGCTAGTGCAGAGCAGTTTTAAAAATACACCCCAAAATAAAAATTGCCCCCCCAATTTTTTTTACTTCAAATTTTGATGGAAAAGAGATCAAGAAATTAAAAACTGGTAAATATTCTTCAGCTCCATCTAATATGAAATTAGGGCCCACCTGCTCAAAGGTATTTAGGCATCTAGTTCCCATTGATTTCACTGGGAGTTACACACTTAAATACTTTTGAGGCTCTGGGTCATAACTGTAGGTTCCTATTTTTAAAAATCTTAGCCAGAATTATTTGGTTTACAGTAGCATTGACCCCACCTGGCCAACAATTACAATGGAAGTTTCTCTTTAGAACTATGACAAACGGCAAGCCACTGACCTGTCCCATTGCTCCTGTTTTCAGTCCATCATTGGACTTATTAGATGAAGACTTTCAAATATTTGAACACAGTTTGACTGTTCACTTGGTCTTAGAAAGGTAGTCACCATCACAAAGATTAGTTAAGCACAATTCAGGGGTAAAAGACCTTTAAAGACTGTTCTTGGGCTGGAGTGATGGCTCTGAAAGCCGAGCAGAGGAGCAGGTGAAGATTATCTCAGAGCCCAAGCTCCAGCTCGAATTTAGATAGCTACTATTTATAGCTCTGTGGTACAAGCCTGTGCCAGCTGAACCAAGCTCTGAGACATGCTTCCACGGATCCTTTTTCTGAGGTATAGATGTGCTCATACAGAGTACGGAAACTGGAATGTGGCTCTATAACTCTCACCTTTTCAGGATGTTTTCCAAAAGCAGCAGGTTGGTGAGAGTGGGTAGGTAACATCGTCTTCTGTTTGACTGACAGACACTGTATCAGATAAGGACTCAGTAGCTAACTTCAGACTGGAACTACTTGTGTGTTTCTAGTGAATGAGCATGTAGTAAATCCATGACAGTAGTAGCATTGTGCTCATACTGAAAATGAAGGGGAGTTGTGAATATTTTAGGGTTCTTTGAAAACCCTAGCTCAGGAGCTTACAGTAGCATCAGCCATGTCGATTTCACTGTTGTATTTTGATATTCAGCTGTTAATTAAAAATAATAATAAAACCCCATACAGTCTCTATGATTACTTGTTCCTTTTTGTCACTTTTCTTCTTTCTTATATATCACGGTGCATTATGTACCCTTTGATTGTTGACTTTTTCCTTCTTTTCCTCTTCCTTTCATTCCTTGCACTATTTCCAGAGGGATAGTCTGTGTACAGCAAAAACAATGAGAGTCCTGTGGCACCTTAAAGACTAACAGATTTCTTCGGGCATAAGCTTTCATGGGCTCCAGCCCACTTTGTCAGATTCCTTGCACTGTGTTTTTTCCCTCCTTGCTTTATGTTCATTTCTTTTTCTCCTCCCTCAATAACTTCTCATGCCTGACAGCACAAGCACATAAATTCGTTCTCTGCACATATCTTCCTTTCCCCAAACCCACTCTTTGTAATCACAAGCAGACACATACCCAAATCCACCTATCTGCTTAATCTCTTTAAAGAAGTGCAAGCAGGTTGATTTAGAGCTGGCATTAGCTGGTGTCACTAGCTAATAGGGCTATGTCTACCCTACAAACATCACAGTGGTAGAGCTCTGCAGTGTATGTAGACACTACAGCAATGGTAGAATTATCCCACTGACCTAGCTGCTTCTAAAGCAGGGCTTAAATTGCCCGAAATACATCACATGGAGCAGGAAATTTTTCACAGACCTGTGTAATGTAGCTAGGCTGACCTAAATTTTATGTATAGTCTGTTCCCCAGTTCCTTCTGTGGGATCCAGAAGTAGAAGATGTTTTTCTCCTGGCTCCATCAAAGGGAATTAGGCATCTTCTTTCCATCTTCTCTGGTGCTTCATCTCACCTTCCATTTCCTTGACAAGAGGGTCTAATTTTTAAACTAGAAAAAGAAAGAAAGAAAGAAACCTTTTTTGGTTAGTAACAAGAATGAAAATTTTCAACCCAAAAGGTAATTATTTCAAATTTATAAGCATGGGAAAAAATAAGCTGATAATTAAACTTTCTTCTTCTTACTCCAAACTTAACACTGCAAAGTGGAGTTCTGTAAAGGTTTAATCCTAAATGTATTGATGTGAATGTCCAAGCTCCAACAGACGTTAATGGTAGAGATTCAGAACTGTCATTGTTTTTTTGTAAATTACCTTCTGGCCTTCTCAAATTGCACAAATATGCCAGAACATAAAAAGTAGGGTTAGCTGCTAGATGTGGCCTAAACTTCAGCTTAGGATAGGAAATAAAAGAATACCTTATCTATTTGAAGCAGCAGGGGGAAGCAAGCCAGAGAACTGAAGGAAAACACACTGGATTTTTAAGAAACTGCCTTGGGGTATTTAATGACCACAAGTTGTCATGACTTACCTTCAGGCCTCATCTGAAAAATGGCATCTACAGCTGCAAAGAGCCTCCTACTGGAGCATCAGTTTAGTCCTGACTTAGTGGGAAGAGTAGCCCCTACTGGATCACAAACAAAATTGCTTATAGCAGGCAGATACTTTAAGGCCTGACCCTCATTAGGTTGTAAAGGCTGGGCTCAGAGTGCCTTGTGAAATAGCTGTGCTTACAGTCCCGGTTTTATGCCCTTTCCAGAGGATGACCACGGTTTTCATATTATCTAAAGAGTTTGTTATTGCCTGTACTAATTATAACATAGCTAAATATTTTCTAGGTTACTTAACCAAACTTCTGCAAAATCACACTGTGTATGCCTGCGATGGCGATCGTTTGAGTCTGCAGTGTCCTCGACATTCAACAATAAGTGTCCAATCAGCATTTTACGGACAAGATTACCAAATGTGTAGTACACGGCAGCCTGAAACCATGATGAAAGATCCCTTAAACTGTGTGGCATCTACCACTTTGCAGGTATCACATATTGTAGATGGTTTTTAAAAATGCAGAATTCTTCTAGATAAGATTTCAGTTTTGTGACCCAAATTCTATGGAAATGCCAAGAATACAAAATGTTAAGTAAATTCCACAATGTATCAACTGGTGTAGAACACAAAATGCCACATTTGGAAGCACTTGTTAGACCAGAAGACAGATCAGGTGATGAGGTAGTAGTGTTTCCATAGACTTGTAAAACATATTCAGGGTTTCTTCTATATTAACCCCCCATTTTTCCACACTTAACTCCTTTTTCTCAAGGTACCGCAACACCCATCATTAATCTAGCCAAACCTCCTCCTAAGGAGATCTAGTCAGAACAGTTTTAATCAGTCACAAGACCTCTAACATGAAGCATAGTCCTTACCCCAGCAGCTGAACATACAGAGTCAAATTAATCTTTGGTGCAAGTCCACTGACTTAGAGACCACTATACTGTGAATGAATTTGGTCCATTGCTTGTGTAACATGGTTCACTCTGAATGTCAGATAACGAATCTTAAACCCGGATCTTCAGGATGACTGCTGATGATGGAGCAGAACCATGCGGCCACAACAACTTACACTTTACTATAAATTTGACAGGAATCTTGAGGTTTACCAGAAATATTCTCATGTACATATTAAGTCTGACTACACTGTGGTTCATAAATTGTTACTTGCTGTCACAGAAATTTCTTTAAATAAGTCATGGAAGTCCACTCAGAGTGTATTTGAGTTTGTTTCACCACAGTAAATAGATCTAGAGTTCCTTTGTTAGACTCTGCTTCAGCAAAGCTTTGCCAACGGAAAATCAGTGGGATTCCAGGGCATAGCTAATGGTGGGCATGGGGGGGACAGGCCTGTCCATTCTTGCCAGCTGCAGCACCCTGCAGTGGTGTGCAAGATTGCTGCCACAGCCATGGACCAGTCAGCAGCTGGGGACCAAGGCTGCGAGCAGCAGCATTGTGGGTAGACAGGAGGGGGTGGGCTGCTCTCCGCCTGTGCAGCTCCAGCTCCAGGCAGCTGCTGTAGCCTTTATGCTGCAGGGGCTGGACTGCTTCTCCCCCTCCCTTCTCCTCCTGACACGCCAGTAGCTAGGCAACTGGAGCATCTCTGGAACAATTCCAGACATATGACTGGAAGCAAAACTGGGGTCCACCCTGGAGAGTGAGGGGCCCAGCCAGAAAATAGGGTCTGGCTCCACCCCAGAGGGATTTAAACATCTGCTTGAAGTAAAAATGTGTCTAAGTGCTTAACCAAACAGGGGTGCTTTGCTGAATCAGGGCCTCAGTGCTTATAGCTGGTACATTGCTTCAAGTCGTCAGGAATTGACATTTCAACCCATAATAATAATATTCATTCACAATATTAAAGGGTGATTTAGTTTAACATCCTTTTATTAAAAACAGTGTTGTGATGGAGAATTTTGAAAAACATGGCTTGTGCGTGCCATACTACAGCTAGCGTTTAAAGTTATTCTACGAATGACCTTTGGGCCATGTGAAAGTACAGCTATCCACTAAAAATATGTGGGGCCAAATGCATCCTGGATGTCATTTCATTGACTTCAGTAGAGTGACATCTGTGATTACTTTTGGTTCTTGAGTCATAAGGGCCTCTGAGAGGTTTCCATTGACAATTTTTCTTGAGTGCACTATACATCTCAGCTGACAACTGCATTGTAAAATAATAAACTTCTACTGGTATTTTGTTGCTCACTGTTCAAAACTACGGATATGAAAGATGAGTGTCTGGCTTTGCATTCCAGAAAGCACTGACTGTCAGATAGAAAAGACATACACTGTAAACTGAATTCTTGGAAAAGAACCCTAATGATCTCATTCTATCCCTCTCTTTGGAGCTGAGTCTGAGAGCTGCCTAATTGAGCATAGTATTATCTTACAGAGAGAAGAAAGAATAGCTGGTATTTTTTATACAGCAGTCTGTTATTGAAAGGATAAAAGCAAAGTTAGATCTGTCCCAATATGTTAATAAGCTGAGTAATAATGCTATCTAATTATGATAATATAAGTAGCTGGATATTTTGCACTGTTGAGTCAGTGCAGAATGTGAGCACTCTTTGTATCAAAGATATCACTATTAAGGGATTTGCTGATGATGGTTCAGCTCAGGTGTAAACAAATGAACTCATTGAATTCAATAGAAATCAGTTATGCTCACTTTTTCAAGAGCTAAATTTCTGCCGATTTGGTTTAAGTTGCTTTTCCTTGAACAATTCCAGTTAAGGTGTTCCGAGATGATAATGGGTATTTATTTGACTTGAAGCTTTTTCAAAGAAGAATTGCGTGATCAAACTAAATTCTCAGTCCTTTTGCTTCCCTTTTAAACAATTTAATGGGAATTTAATGCTTGTGTAAAGGGTTAGATTTAAGTCCTTTTTCTCCACCAAAAGAGGAACAAAGGGACTAGAACATTATAAGATCTTTCTGATGTGCTGCCAATGTGCATCATTTCTGTTCTGGAGGGTGAGATGAGGATAGATGAGTTGCTGGCATCTCTTCTGAAACTAGAAAGAGGACAGCAGGTTAGTAGTGTGGCTGTTGGCATTTGACCACCTGGGTTTAAACTCATCCCTAGTGTAACTCCACTGATGTTAGTAGATCTATAACAGGGATGAGTTTAGCCGCTTCTGCCTAGAAACTAGACAGAAGTGGTCAAAACATTTTCCATTGACACCTGTATCTATCAGACAGTAATGCTTTTCAGCTACTACTATCTTGGACTGGATTAAGACTGCTGATCTAAAGAGAATGTACCCAATATCACAATTTGCTATGTTTTTAAACAGAAGGAACCATGGAGATAATACAGATGACTCAGAAATCATGTTGAAAAATCTCTGCCTACACTTGTTTTTTTACAATGTTTGAAAATTGAGTTTTACCTCTAAATCCAGTTATACTTAAACAGTTTTCAGACATGATTTGGCTTGGCAGAATGACTGGATGGTTAGACAAAACAAATCCTGTGTCTTGGCATGGGGTAGACTAGATCAGGGACATGTGCAGAAATTTAAATGTGACCCCTCCCACCCTGGCAGGAGCTTGCTCTTTGCCCTGCCCTGATGAAAGCTTGCTCTTCTTCCCATCCCTGAGGCTTTGAGACTGAAGAAGTTCTGTGGCCCTGATGATTATTGGTGGGGCTTTGCCTCTGCTTGCCCTCCTTCATGCACATCTCTGAACTAGATGCAATCCTTTCTAGCCCTATGATTCCATAATTGTATTAAAATTGGACTCAAAACCATCTATGGCAGTTTTTACACTTTTTTTTACTTAAAATTTCTTGCCATTGCCCCTACTGGTACAGCTCTAGCAGGAGCAGAGTGGGACCACTGGTGGAAACATGCTTCTCGCATGCCAACTACCATGTTCTCTCATCCTGCTCAGATCATGTCTAATGACAACATGGCTATAAAATTGTAAGACTTTCTACTACACTCCTCTCACCCTTGCAGTTACTGATGGAACAACATAACAGGAAAAATAGTGGGATATTATTAGTAAAACAAATTGGTTTAGGTAAAGTTCTGAATTTTTTAAAAATAGGTTTAAAGTAGTTTGGTCACGTCTATACTGGCTAACCAAGTCATGTCTGAAATGGGTTTTGGTCGTGACTTAGGAACATACATAAATATGTGCCTAATGCCACAGACACAAGGAGCCTATTCCTGTGTTTAAAGTTCACTTTGTGCTTGAGAACCTTGTTGCAGGTCCTTAATTTGAACTGTGCTTAAACAAACTCACCTAGGAATTTCAACCACCAGTAAAAGCCCAGCATAGACATGGCCTTACCCCTGTCACATATTTCTTTTTAATGCATCTGTGACAAAAACCCAATGCCAGTGAATGATTTCTGTAATGTATAGAGCAAAACACAGCTGAGTTTTGGCTCCTGTATAGCTTCGTATCTTGTTTTCAAGACTATCCTTTTTGCCTGTTGTTCCAGAAAGTATTGGATGAATGCCAGAACCAGAGAGCCTGCCAACTCCTTGTCAATAGTCGGGTTTTTGGGCCTGATCTATGTCCAGGAACCACTAAATACCTCCTTGTCTCCTTTAAATGCAAACCTAGTAAGTAATTTCTACAACAAATGAGTTCATTTTTCGTGTGTTTCATTTGTTCTTGATATGATGCCAGTGCAGAAAGCTTTGCATAAATCCACATGAAGTTTTCAGATTTTAACATTAACAGCAAGTTGTATTTCTGCTTCATCTTAGCTTTCCATCCAGCTTGCAATATGTGTGTGCTTGCTACTAACATAACTGCTAGTTCAGTTTGTCAGAAGCTAAGACATAAGGTTAAATAAAAGATGGAGACATTAACACTTTAGAGTGGAAAATTATGACATTTTCACAGAAAGATGGAATAGACACCCAAAAAGTGGTTTGGATTAAACATACAAATATCAAAAGGCTAAACATCATGGTGATGAGTGGAGTTGAAAATGCCTAGATAGCTAGAACAAAACCTCCAAACCCTTTGAAGTTCAGCCATCACTAGTCCTTGTGTATAGCATAGTGATTTGTTGTCAGTGGACATCTGAAAATAAATATGCATGGTAAACTATTTATATCTCCCTAGAACACTAAGTGTGGGTTGATTCCGACAATAAATGTTTAAAGCCAGGCATGGCTGCAAAGGCCTGTACTCTATAGGGAAGAGAGAAAAACAGGAGGGATGGAGAATGTGGGGACAACAGACAATCACAGAGACTGTTGCTTTGGATCTGAGGGATTTTTTTTTGGTTGTATTAAATATAAGAGTGAGTTCCAGCTCCCTGGTACCCAGGTGGTATTTCTGGCTAATTTTTTGTATAGTGGAAATGGGTCTTCAAGAAGGCACTTGCATTTTAAGAGGAGAGTAACCATGCCACTCAGAGAAGATATTCCTTGCATATGGGAGCATCACAGAAGGACAAGGAGGGCTGTGGAAGAGGCAAGGAAATAGGGCATCAAGACAAGCAAGAAGGAATAGGCAGAGGGAATGACATGACAAGCTGCAAACAGGGGAAGAGAGACTGAATCATTTAGGATCTCAAACAAGGATGGGAAGCTCTTGATAAGGAATCACGAACTTTGAAAGAGCACCAACACATTGATCCTATCATCGATATTAATAAATGAGCTTCTCTTCAGAAAAATAAATGTGCCTGCTTGCTTACTTTCTAGAATTCCTATCTAGTTTTGGTCCTGCATTATGTGTTCTGGTTTATAGTTAGGTCTATGTCATTACAGAACTGTTTCATTTTATGGATCTCAGTGGACTGGGATTGTCTTCAGTTTTTAAAATCACATGGTATTTTTCATCTGTTGTAGCACAGGTATTTCATGTGTATGATGGACTTTGTGCTTTGACTTTTATTACAAAAGGTACCTAAAAGTATATTTAATGAAGTATCCTGTCCACAGAATTAAATTAAGTGATAGTCTTCAGTGAGTGCAAACTAATGTATCTGAAGAGAAGATTTGTTTCTCAGTATGATATTAACAGTCTTAGAGTACATCTACACTGGAGCCTTAGGTCAACTTAAGGAAGCTTAAGTCGACTTACGGACCCCCACGGCCCCACTGAGCTTTTATTCAAGTGCATCCGTAAGTCAACTTAACAATACTGCCTCTTAAGGTCAACTTAACACTTAGGTCGAATTTATTAAATCAACGTAAGCTAGTGTAGATGGAAATAGCCCTTAAATCAACTTAATTGGCTTCCAGGACCTCTCCCAGAGTTCCTGGCCACCAGGAAGTGTCAGCCTAGCACCTGCCAGCGTGGATGTAGGCAGTTGACAGGAGTTTTCAGTGTGGACACTCTAAGTCAACTTAATAAGGTCAACTTTAAGTCAATTTACGGCTGACCTTGTTAAGTTGACTTAACAGAGCCTCCAATACAGACATAGCCTTAGTTAGTCCTGATTCTGAAAAAATCCCTATATTTAAGGATGGACTTCAGCATATGCATAATTTCAAGCACATCTTTTGAGCCTTTTGGGTATGTCTGCACGGGGATAAAAACTCTTTAGCTGGTCCAGATCAACTGTCTCAGGCTTCAAGACTGAAAAATCTCTGTGTAGATGTTCAGGTCTGGGCTGTAGTCCAAGCTCTGGGACACTGCAAAGGTGGAGGGTCCCAGACCTCAGGTTCCAGCTAATGAATGAATGTCTGTACAGCAATTTTTAGCCTTGCAGCTTGCCTGACCTCTGCAAGCCCCCATCAGCTGATCTGGGACAGCCACGGTTATTCCACAGGTCTTATCTCTGAGTAGATGTAACCATTGTTGTCAAGCATGTGCTTAAGTACTTTCCCGAATTCTTAGATTTGAAAATTACATAGATTTATTCTCATTAGGAATGACTTGTTTTGTTAACATGGGATAGCTACAAAAGTCTTCATTACATTCTTGTCCTAGGCAATTGCCTTTGCTTGTCCCATACTGTTCAGCTTCTGGTTTCTTTGTTATTGGTATTGTGGTAGCATCTAGCAGTCTCAGTCATGGACCAGGACACCGTTGAGCTAGGTGCTGTAAAAAAACAGAGCAGTTTTAGATTGTTAACCCAACCAGGTCAGAACATATTTTGTTTGCTTACACAGCTTTCCTGTTGTGCAGCATTATTTGCACATCTACACAAACAATAATCAGTGACCCAGGGCAAAGAATTTTTGAAAGGAGCTATTTTCTGTCTGTAAATGTAATTGCTGAAAAGCTCTTATGTAAGGAGCTGGATTATTACCATAGAAGTCAAAGCCATTATGTGTCTCTGCTATTTCAGATGAAACAATTAAGTTTGTTTTATGAATAAATATAATATTTTCCTCTCTCCAGTCCCATCTTAGTATTTCACAGCAACAGCCCTGATAACAATAAGGGTTTTCCTTTGCCCTGTCTCAACTATATCACCCCTTTTCCTGTTTTCACGATCCATTTTGAAAGAATGAGCTAACCTCCACTCAGTCACACTTGTGCCAACCCATTGCCTTCACTGGAGTTAAATGGCTATGGCCGAGACCAACATTTGGCTCAGGAAATCTAACCATTCTTACGCCACTCTGTCTAGCATTCTCTGGCACTCACTTCAGCTGCGTGCTGTGGCACCAAGTGATGCAGACCATGTGTATTATTAACATATGGGCTGAGCCACTCAGCAATGAAGCAGGCATTTGAAACCAATGGAGAATGTGGCAGTCCTCTGGAGAAGGAAAAAGAAATTAGATTTACTGTCATTAATATTTTTATAAATAAGTGGACGTAGAGGATGATCCATGGAGAGAGGAGACTGGGAAAGTTATTTTTTAAAATTAATTGAAAAGAGGGACATGATGTTTTAGATGGAAATGATAGATCAGTCAAGGAGAAGTTAACTTTCCTCTTGGCTGTTGGTTGAGTTCCTCCTTGTAGATATGCCACATTTCATTAATTAACCATCATCAGTCCAAGTGCAACAGTTCACCTCATAATAAAACATTGTTATTGGCTTCTATTTTAGCTGAACACAAAATCAAATCAGCATGTGAAAATGAAGAACTGAAACTCCACTGTAAAGAGTCAAAGTTCCTTAATATCTATTCTGCCACCTATGGCAGATCAGCATACGAGAAGGACATCTGCTCTACAGAAGTGGGCCAAGCCCTTCAGTTTGGTGAGTTTTAGTGTACTTATATAGCCTTCTTAAAACAAATGTGGAAATTTGGAAAAAAAGTAGAAGAGTTTTTATTCAAGAGCCACTGTGCTTTGGAAATCATCTGGCTGAGCTGTTAATAAGAGCTAATTACTTTTAAAACACAATGTCCAGGCTGAAGGACAAAAAGTTAGATCAGAAATGTAGTTGACATACAACACTAGCAGTCTAGAAAATGTTCCAACAATAGTTTTAAAAGTTTTCCTCCTGATGTCTGTTGCAACTCTAATGAATGTGTATTAAATACCCCTATTTGCTTTGCCTCTTCCCCTAACCACTGTCTTATTTCTGACAGTGGTTAGGCAGCCAAAGTGCTGTGACAGTGGCTTATCATGCTTGTCTCATCCTTACTCTGGACTGGACTCCCTGTCTGTCAGTATTCACCTGTTGTCTCTTTTCTTATTCTTAGATTGTAAGATCTTCTGGGCCTTCTGTCTCTTTGTTCCGTGTTGGTACAGCTCAGCACAGCTAGGTCCTGGTTCATAGATACTAATGTAATACAAATAAATAAGACTTTTTTGTCCTTAGACTGTGAAGTCCATCAGGCAGGACTATATCTTTTCAAATGCACAGAAATAATCCAGCATGTCATGGGTGCTACGATAAATAACAATAAATAATAACCCATCAATAGCAAACTCAATCTCAGCTGATGCATGGCAGGAATTAAACTATTTAAACTGTATTACTGCAGTTGTCTTTAAGTTAGAATAACCTTAAACTGTAGCTGTAGGAGTGAATAAGGCTAGTACAAACCACTGAATAAATGAAAGCTACTTGGTGGCTGGCATTCAAGATATCTGATGAAGTTCTCTCCTGAGGACCAGCACAAGAGCTATGCACCACTCAGGTCCCACTGATGACTGAATCAGTGGAACTTAACTGATGTACAGAATTTGTGCTGGCCCTCTGCAGAGGTGAATTTCACCCTATACGGAAGTGGTTCTCAACCTGTTCACTATTATGGGCCACATATGCAGTTCTCTATGGCTATATCTCATCTAAAAGCTTAGTTCAGACTTGCTTAGTCTGAACCAAGCAGTACCCGCTTAGTTGGAACTAACCACGGCATTTCAGTTTCAACTATCTTTTTAGTTCAAACTAGCTGTGCTTTTTTTAGTTCGAACTAACTTTGCCTAGTTTGAACTAAAAGTTAGTTTGAACTAAAAAATGGAGTTAGTTCAAACTAACTGCTTAGTTCGAAATTTATTTAGTTTGAACTAGCATGGCTACATCATCCTAGTTCGAACTTTAGTTAACTGTAAGTTTGAACTGGCCATTCAAACTTACTAGCTCAAGCTAAGTTTTGCTTAGTTTGAACTAAAAAAATTTTTTAGTTCAAATTAGACAAAGCCTAGTGTGGGACAGGGACCAAATTAGTCCAGATTAAGCCTGCTTAATCTGGACTAATTTGCTGGTGTAGACATAGCCTATGTGTTATGTAGGCTGCATCCACACAATATATATACTACTTACATGGTACCAAGGATGTAATGTGGGCCACAGCTGTGTGCTGATTGGGCTGGAAGCGGCCCATCAGCAAAGAACCACTGTTCTAACAAGAAATATAATGCTTACAACATTAAGAGGACATCAATAATTATTCTACAAAACCATTTGTCTGCAAGTCAATATTTCTATTTAGCTTTATATGTAATATTTAAAAGTATGTTAGCTGTACATTATATTCGCTGCTAATTAAAAAAACTCATTAAAAAGATCAATACCAATAAAGCAGATAAAGTTTATGATTATTGTAATGCAAATGGTTCAGATCCTCTGGCAGTATAAATCAGCATAGGTCCATCAGCTCCACTGATTTACTCCACAAGAGGACCTGATCCTAAGGCTTTTTTGTTTTTCTTAGGTAGTTCTCTGTTCCATTTCTGAGAATTCTTGTTGTTTTGTGTGTTTAAGTCTTCTTGTCTTGCAGCCTAGACTCTCTAACTTCATCCTGCAGTGAAGTCAGAAAGCTGAATTTGTGACGTTATAATACAGTAACTTCCAAGGCAGTAGATCACAAGCTCGCAAATACAGGATACTTCTGACTCATGGATAATCATGTCACTCATCCTACTGTCCAGTAGGTCTCAGCATGGTGCCAAAATTGTATCAATTGCTGCATCATTCTATCACAGAATTTGCATTGCCAGTGTACCCTGAACATTGGCAAGTCAGTGCATCTCATTACCCATGTTCTCTGATTTTGTGAAGTCTTTCTTCATGAAAACTTTAGAGGGGTCACTCACATTCCATGGTGATGGAGCAGTACAAGAACCTGAAAAAAGCAGACTAAGCCCTAGTCTATACTAGAGGGCTTTTCAGCGGCAGTCACCCACCAGTTACGCAAGGAATGTAACATTTCTTGCGTAACTCAGCAACTTTGTAAGCTGCCAGTACAGATCAGGGAAAAGCCGATCACAGATTCCTTGCTATCAGCTTTCCCCCATGCCCCCTGACACCCAGGACTTGCAGTGCCAACTACTGGGAGCTGTGCAGTGAGTTCAGACTCACTGCAAACCAATCCCAGAATGCCGAGCCGTTATCAGTACAGACATACTCAAAGTCAGGTCTAGCTGAAAAAGGTTGTCACTATGTTTATTTCTTGTAGAATACACACCTTCAGAAATTATTCCAACACTTAATACGACCTGTATTTATAGTTTATCTTCTTACTGGATAGCACCTTGTCATTATTAACAATGTAACAATCACAGCATCAACAAACTGCTCTCACCCAGTTGCTGTTCTCCTAATTTCCAAAAAAGCACTCTACACCAAGCACAGTTTTTATATCCCAGGAGCCAGAGGCTCCCTGAAGTTTACTCGTGATCTTGTACTGCCTGTGTATCTGGAAAGTGCTCAGATAATGTGGACGTAAGTAGCAGTATAAAATGCTACGGCAGATAGAAAGATAGATCAGTTCTTACGTAGTTTCTATAACTCTTATCATGCTGAGCAGGTGAACAGGGATAACGAATAGAATTTTCAAAAGCGAGTGAGTGGGTAGGAGTGTAAGTTCAATTTCCAGTCTTGACTTGGGAAGCTAAATCCCATTGGCTTTCAGTGAGACTTAGGCTCCTGAGGGCCAGATATTTAAAGTATGTAAGCGTCTAAATAAGCAGACAGGTACATAGTGAGAGTTTCCAAAGTGCATACTGACTGTCTCCTGTTGAATTCAAGTTCCAAAGGGGTGGTTGTGTCAGTCTAGTTCAGCAAAACAAACACGGAGTCCTGTGGCACTTTTAAACACGAAAGCTCATGCGATAAACAATTTTCTTAGTCTTTAAAAGTGCCACAGGACTCCTTGTTTGGTCTATAGAAAGCAGTGGCAGTTAGGAACCCAGATGCATTTTGAAATCCCATGAAACACCTGTGTGCATCCACAGGCATATAGGACCATGTTTTAAAGATCCTTAAGACTCTAAGTCACTTTCCAAAATAAAAGTCAGGCTTCTAAATCACTTAATCTCTGATCTTTTACCATGAAAGGCAATGGAAGTTTTGCCACTGACATCAGTAATACGGGCCCAAGCCCTCAGGCACTTTTGAAAATTCTGCACCATCACAACACAGCTATGAATTAAACCATGAAGGGGAGGGAGTGGGACAGAGAGTTAGGAGTTTCTCTACACCAGCATACCCACATTGTTGGTCACGACCCCAAATGGGGTTGTGTCATAAGCACATGGGGTCATGATTCCCTATTGTGAAGAGGATGACATTTTGCTCTGCACAGCATGGCCTCAGCTGTGCTGTGCACAGGAGGTCATATTGTGGGGAAGATGTCAGTTTGCTCTTCAAAATGACATCCTCCTTGCTATCTGGGCTCCCAAGGGAAAATTAAAATAGGGTCATGCCACCAAAAGTCTGGGAGTTCTTTGTCAACACACAAACTTGAAGCAATGTAATGAAATCTATTTCATAACACTGGTTTTGTTGTTTCAGTGCACATCTGTGTGTGGACACACTAATGGCAGAACACAAATTGTCTAGTCAATTTATCTGAAGATGTTTTAGCTCCATTAATGTTAGCTGTTTTTATTCCAAAAAAAGACTGCTGCACACTGACTTGCACCACAATAATTAAATCAGTTTTAATTCACACCTGTTGTTATTTCTGTGTGAGATTATGTGCAGATCAGCCCTAAGAAGATGTTTGAATCCTATAATTACTTGTTTTGCCTCACAGTAGAGACATGGAAACTGTTCAACTTACACCAGGAAAGAAATTACATGAGGTAAAATTCTCACCCCACTGAAGTCAATGGCAAAACTCCAGTTGATTCCAAAGAAACCAGGACTTCACCTCTTCAGTACTGAGTCAAAGTGCCAGTGGTGCAGGGTACTGAATTCATTAGATTCTTTTCTGGGTTTTGGTGACCTTGCATCCCATGGAATAGAGTTGATAAGTAACTCATTACAAGAAGCAGCTTAGAACTGGGAGTGATGTATTCCACATTTGCCCTTTTTGATGAACAGTTTGTAAAGCCAATTGACTGGTTTTCAGAGGCTCGATTCAAAGAGGGCCCAGATAAAGTACATAAAACTTTAAAAATTAAAAACAGATGCAAAAAGTGTATTCTCTCATATGTAAATACAAGTTAAAAATCTTCTAGGCCATGCTGAATGTTTAGTTATTATTTAGTTTCCCCTGCCCTGAAAGATAACATCTGTTCTTGTTGCAAAGGTCTAAAATTTGAAGTGGTGTTGCCCTGAACCTTTGGACTGCTGAGCACTGAGCCCCCTTATTGCTTCTAAACTGCCACTACTGCTTCTGGGAATGAGCCCCACTGAGGGCCAACTCCTAAGGCACTACTTGTGCAGGAGTGGCAGGTGGTCAGGACCTCTGAGGATTTGATCCCCAGGTGAGTTGATGGAAATGCTTGAAGTCATGCTTACTAGTGCAGCTTAGTTTCCTATGTCTTTTATATGGGAATGTAGGAATCACCATATTGGATCAGAGCAATGGTCCAGTATTCTGGCTCCAGCATTGGCCTGCTTCAAAGTAAGTCACAAGAAACCTGTGCAGAAGGCCATTATAGAATACTATTCCCATAGGAAGATTTTCTACCTCACTCCCATTAATCAGATACTGGCTATGCATTGAAGCATGAGTGTTTATATCTCGGTATGTCCTGTTCATCTTCAGTGGGATGTCATGAGTACCAGGTATTGGCCTAATTCTGCACCTTGTGAAGTTCATGGTCCCACTGACTGCAACATGGGCAGAGTTAAGCTAATGCCAAGTGCTTTTGAAAATCCTACCCTTCATGTGTTCCAAGAGTAGAGTCAGTTCAAATGAGGGCAGGGGGATGGACAAAACCTCCAGAGATATTCACACATAGTATTCAGAAAAAAACAAAGATTTTCATTGCAAGCAGGACTATTCAAACATGACTGAAGCTTTAACTTAGACATTTAGGGACCACAGTGATAAGCATGGTACAAAAACTAGACAGGTATTTTGCTTCAGAAGTGTGTGTGAACATCTGTATCTATAAATGTACATGTGACTATATTTCTTGTGTTTACATCATCTGAGCTGATGGAAGAAAGGCAAGTCCTATTTTGTGAAGGGGTGGGGCATATGAGTTCATGAATCAACAGAATTAAAATCAAACCTTGGATAAAGTGTCTTTTTTGCTTACATTAACACCCCTAAAAGGCGAAAGGGAAAAGGTTGTGCCTCTTATGGTGTTTTCCCACTCTGCTTACAAACTCAAGAGAACACACAAACAATGGCTGAGGTGGTTACAGCTATATTTACAACAATCGGCCACTAATTTCAGACTTGCTTTCATTGAAATGAGTGTCCTGCCATGGATCTTGAGTGGAGCAATATTAGGCTTTAATTCTTGTTTTATTTTTTAGAAAAAACAAGACTACAGATATATAAAAAGAAGAATGCTTAGTACTTGTGGGCCCAGTCTTGCATTCCTAGCAAACCCAAAATTTCCATTGACTTCAAGAGGAGCTTTGGGGGGACAAAGAATGTAAGAGTGGGCCCTATATATGATGCATGTAACCGTGGGAAGAAAGGATGGTCTAATGGGTTGGACATTGTGACACAGGAGATGTATATTCAGGTCCTGTCTCAGGAATGCTATGGAACCTTGGGCAAATCATTGCTATTCCTCTGTTCCCTATTTGCAAAATTAAGCTAATACATCCTTACATTATGGCAGTATTATGAGAAGACAACACATTCACAACTGTGAGGATGTTCGATACTCCGATGACATAAGTGTCTAGACAGAAAAGAATGTCTGTGCAAATCCATTTTAATTACATTTAACATGTTTCCGCAATATAGAGCAAAAATATATAGAAGGTTATTTCCCTTTTGCACTAAGATTGCAAAATCATCATATTAGAAATAAGAACTTGTTGATCTCAATTTAGTGTGGCACAATTTTGCTTAAAATAATTCATTATGCCAGATATTTTTAAGTCACTCTAACAAGGCTCAGCCAATCCAGAAATGTGTAGCAGCTTGTTTCTGTGTACAGCATTGTCTTGTGTAATACATTCTACTATTTTCTTTCTCCCCCCTTCAATTCCCAGTAACATGTGAATGGGACTTAGATGTAATAGAGAAAATTTATTAGCGAGAGGAAAGTAAAGACTGTGCCAAAGATAGGTTACCATAGAGAGTACAAGGAAGCTGCAGGTCAACAAATACTCTTAAGTTCATAAATTACTCTTATTAATGCATGAAAGTACTTGAAAGAAAGGTTGGTGCATAATAGATAGCCCCAGCTGAAAAATTCAAGTTAAGATATTAAAATGTACTTTTATGCAGATCATATCTGTATTCTGCTTTATTGATCATACATGTACATTTCCTTAAGCACCAGTGTCTAGTTTATGCTTTTGGATGTGTGCACTCAATTCCCACTGAAGTACTTAGGAGTTGTGCACATGTTGTTAAGGGAGGAACTTGACTCTAAATTATTCATTCATTAATAATCATTAAAAAGCTTGTGGCTTACATATTAAGGGATATGTTGTCCTCTTGATTTCCTCAAGTAGCCCTTTGTACACTGAGATGAGAACACCCCTTAAGGAAGTAAAACTACAAATCGCTGCAGGCAGTTCTAGGAATGCACATACACAGCTGTAAATAGACCAATATTAATTATACACTTTTAATTACCATAAATCATGAACGGTTTAATACAGTCAGAATCCAGGAAATTGCTAGACATTTAAATACAAGCAATGCGGGGATCATTCAGTACATTAAAGGAAACCTTCAACCATTTTGCTGCATGTTCAAAAGGTAAGAAGAAAATCTTGTCAAGAGCTGATGTACAGAGCTATGTAAAGGGAAGTGGACTAAAGTATAAAAGTCTTATTGCTCCTGCAAAATCCAGGAACTATGCTACTTCCTCTTGAGTGCCATCAACTGGTAATTTATCTATTAACTAATTATTTATATATATACAGACACGGGGCTCTTTTGTAGCACTTCTCACTAAGAACAAAGGTGAAAAGTACTTAGAGCTCAGGGCCTAGTATTGAGATTGCTATGGAGTGCTGCATGCCCACAACCAGATTGTTTCATGGGAAGGCTGTAAAAAGGGGAAAAGGTGAGGCAAGTCTCGAGGAGAGAGCTGTCCAGCAGTACCAGAGGAAGATTAGTGAAGTTATATGAAGACAGGAAAAAAGCAACAGCCATTTTGGAATCCCTTCACTTCCCTCTCAGGCTATGTCTGTGCTGGGAATTTACTTCAAATTAAGGAGGATTAATTTGAACTAAGTCACTGCACATCCACACTGGTTTTCATCAGTTTGAACTAAGGAATTCTGTAGTTCAATCTAAGGAAAGCTTACTTCAAAATAGTAAAACTTGCCTTTAATTTGAACTAACGGTTAGTTTGAACATATTAGTTCAAACTAACCCAATGTAGATGCATTAGTTTGAACTAACCATTAGTTTGAATTAAACGTGGTTGGACCTTCTTCCTCCCAGGGTGCATGTCACCAGAGAGGAAGTGCTTCCTCTTTTTATGGACTTGGGTGGGGGGGTGGCCCTTCTTGGGTGCCATGTTGCCACACTTCAGATGATGTCCCCCTGCTAAGCCAAACTAGCAAGTCCTATGTATTCACATGTTAGTTCAATTTAGGTTTCTAGTGTGGACATGCTAATTCGAACTAAGTTAGTTTGAATTAATCAAAATTTGCACTAATTAATTTGAACTAAGTTTGAACTAGCATTCCTAAGTGTAGACATAGCCTCAGTGCTGTGAGTTGAAGAGGGAATGCATTGAGGAGTTTTTAACCAAACAGTTTGAAACTCAAAAACAGGTTGAGAGATGGGCAAAATTTGAGAGCCACTTTTCCTTTTACCTGAATCAGTCTGCACATCCCTTGTTTTCAGTTGGTTTATATGTGTGTTTCAGTATGTTTTCATTAAAAAACAAAACAAAAACCAAACTGTCATTGCAATCTAGGCAGCAGAGAGGAAGACAACAAATTCACACACTCACCTCGGTATTTTCCAGACAGTTCTTCACTGATCTGTTCTCTCTCTAAATTTAATTATAGTCAGGATTCATATTTTCTGAGCTGAGAGCACCTGGTTAACAACTCTTGCTGTAAACCCAGGTTACAAACTCAACTATATGTATGAAAGTTGTACAATAATGTGTTTCATTAACATATAAAGACTTTTACTAGGAGGACACCCCAGCTTGAGCTTTTGTGGGGTTACAACTGCTCATCATTTCCTCCCGCCAGTAACTAAAAATTTAAGAGTAGTTTCCTTCAGTGGCTTCCTGGACTAGCCTTGGTGCTTTAGTTTATGACTCCTCTAGAAGCAGGCAGATAGGAAAAGAACTTGTTTCCTGCATCAGCTCCATTGTTTGCTCTCTCCAGCAGATGGAATCAATCTTGATGCTAGTTTTGCTGTAGGCAGCTGGTGAAGGTTAATCCTAGAGACTGACACTAATCTGCACCACATCTCCGAGTGCTAGATTTTGCATATGAAGATGCTCCCTATTACCTGTGCTGCTTTGCGTGGCTCAGGCAGTGCATTCAATGTAGAAAGCAGAAGACGTTTTTGCTATGAGAAAGAGATCTCTCTCTGTCCCTTTGTCCTTTGACTACTGGAATTGCCATTAAATTTGGAAGTTATAGAGAAGGGGAATATATGTAATTGTTCACATGTCTCACCCAACAGTCATTTTTTACTCTATGGCACCTTGCCCACATGTCTGCTGCTACATCCAGCCCCTGTGGAGTTCTTGCTGATGTGGTTAGCAATTAAAGAGTTAACAATGAGACAACTTTCAACTTCTCACTAGCCTTCAGAGTTAACATACTGTTTAGATGAATAGTTGGATTGCATCCCTCAGAGTGATTGTTCCAAGTTTTCTGCAGACTGAGGCAGACATGGTTGTATCAGTTAATGGCCATACCTTGCAGCCATAAACATCTTGGGCTGTTTTGTTTTGTTTTTTTTTAAAGTGGAATCTTAGATTTCTGAACTAGTTGAAAATGTATTCTGGTACTGTAGTTTAAAATAAAATAAGAAAGCCTTTTAACCAATTTATATACACATGGAACTGAAAGTTGCAAAATGCACTGATAAGTATTTGAAAAGTTTGAAGCAAACAAATTCTAATTTGTCAGTACTCTGTTACCACCGCTCTTCTCCCCTCCCCACCCACCTTAACAAAAGTGAAGAACTTCCTGTGTCTCTCCTTCTACTAGCAAATTTCTATTTGTGTGAGAAGGAGTGTGAGTGTGTGACCTGATAAAATTTTTGCTAGGTATAGGGCTGGATTCTGAACTTGGAGCCACATGAACATAGGACCAACATATGAAAGGCTGTCAAAGGCTGATGCTGTCTACACAAACACATAAGCTGTTTCTCTGGAAAAAGATCAAGCTTTTAAAAAGTTTGGGTACTGTACTCACATCCAAGGAATGGCATGATTTGACTATAAGTGGTATTTTTAACCCCATTTATTGCTTTAATTACTCACATACTTGGATTTAAAAATGAAATGTATCAGGAACATGTTTCATTAAGATAATGTATCCCATGATATTTGCTTCAGTTAACAACACAATTGAATGTCTTCTGATGAACAAGCAGTGCCATGTGTTACATGCTCCTGCATAAATTGCCATTATTACACTTCTTTTTGAACTTCCAGCATTAATGCGCTCCAGAATTGCATTGTTTCCCCCTGTCAGTTCCTATCCCCAGAATGACCTTTGGGTCCTTGTTTGATAGTGTGAAATCTCTGCTTTCAGTTTATGTAAAAAGTAAGTCCCAACTAGTATATCCTTTTTGTTGAAGAAACAACCTTGAAAACATAAAGCTATGAACACCAATGATCAGGGATGAACAGAATAAGCATCTGGGCTCTACTTCTGCAGGAAGAAGTTGGTGAGAACCTCCCCTATACACACATAAATTATTATTTGTATTATCATAGTGCCTAGCAGCCCCAGTCATGAACTGAGAAAATACCGTGCAAGGGGCTGTACAAACACAGAACAAAAAAGTCAGTTCCTGCTCCCAGGAGATAAGATCTAAGTAAAATAGGTCTATGTTTGAGATGTATCCCAGGCAACCATCTCATTAACTCTCCCCCCTAATTATTAGACCAGCCCTCTGCAAGGCAATGGGATAGTACGAGACAACAATTAATAACATTTGGGTAAACACGGACAGAACATGAGCTCCCAGCCTTGGCTAAAATTGAAACTTGAGCCATCTCTGTCCATTCCATTGAAGTGCAAGTCATTTGTGTGAGGGGGATGAGAGAGTACAAGCTGAAATGTGAAATACTTTAAGAAATCAGAAGAAGAATTGCTACTAATTAAATCCTGAACGATTTATGACTACAGTGGCTAAGTGTAATTTGCATGCCAAAATATCCCAGACTAAAGCTAATTACATGCTGAAAGAGCCTTTCTTCCGGAAACAAGACTTTCTAATCTGTTAAATAACCAAGGTCAGATCTGGTATTTCACTGCTATGTTAAAAACCCTTTTTGAAGCCCCGGAGAACAGTTCCAATTGGCAAAATGTCCGTTTCAGAAAATCTACCACCAACACTCCTGGCACCTAGTGGCAATCTCAGCAGAGAGGCATGGAGAATGAACTGTCTTCTCTCAGGCCAGGGAGAATGAAGTACATTTGCAGTGTAGTATGATTATGCTGCCTCTTTCTACATTGTCCATGTTCCATGGATGGAAGACTTCAGCCTCCAGCTCAGTCAATCAGCCACCTTTCACAAACAATTCATTACAGACATTTAAGCACCAATTCAGCAAGCTAGGCATGCACAGGCCTAATTTAAGCATTAAGGCATTCAAGAATAATACTGAGTACTTACGTTCAACTCCTAATACATGCTCATACTCAAATCTGTTCAGGAAAGCTCTTACCACATGTACTTAGCCTTAAGCACACACTTTAGTTCCCTTGACTACATCTACATTAGAGGGCTCAGTTAAGTTGATTTAACAAGGTCGACTTAAAGTCAACTTTATTAAGTTGACTCAGAGTCAACATTTTTTTAAGTTGACTTTATTAAATTGACTCAAGCCAGGGTAGCCACTTAAATTGACTTAATAAAGTCTACTTTAAGTGTGTCCCCTGGCTTAAGTCAACCTTAAGGAAGTCAATGTAGGTGTCCACATTTCATTAAGTTGACTTAATAAAGTTGACTTAATGTTTAAAGTCGACTTTAAGGGCAGGAGTTATTAAGCTGACATAATAAATGTGAAATGTGGCCATGGAGTTACTTAAGTTGACTTAAGCCTCCAGTGTAGACATACCCAGTGAGTTTCATGGGCGTGTTTACTTAAATACTTAAAGTTAAGCATCTTTTTAAATCCCTTGCTGAACTGGATCTTCAAAGAAAAACTCATTTTAAAGCAGGGGCGTCGCTGGTGCTGGGCACTCCGGGGCATGTGCCCCGAACCCCAGTGCCAGTGCCCTGGCTCTCCAGCCCAATCAGGTCAGAGATCCAGGGCACGGCTGCCTGCGGCCATGGCGGCCCCATATAGGTAAGACTACCCAGATACAGCATGGCACATCGTGGAAGAAGAATAACTAGGCACCAAAAACTACATATTGGTGCTTCAGCCACAAAAAGGATGGACTCACTCACCTGGACCAAATTTTCAAAGATACCTTGAACCCAATCCTATAATTTTCACCTGGCATTGTGTGCTTTGAAAAACATGAATTTCAATGTAAGAATAGCAACTGCATGTGCAGATCTCCTGGTTAGGCATCTCTTTGAATGATCTGTATAATTTCTGCTTGGGGAGGCTTGCATGAGCTAAACAGTAGGGGCACATTTATATGCTGTTCTTGAAAATCTGGCCTTTAATGTTAAGTATACAGAGTTAACCACCAATTGAACCATGTGTTTGCCAGCATCCTAACTGTGTGGGAATTACTGGAAAGATAAGAAACACACACAAAAGGTATACACTTCAAACTGAATTAACTCTTAAACATTAGATAACCTACAGGGAACAATTAAATAGTTTTGTTTAGTAGTAACACTTTCAAGATAAGGCCTAGAAAAATTACACCTTCTTGCAAAAGAAAAAAGAACAAATAATTAGGTTGGCATGGAACCACCCAACATGAAACCAGGCAGACTGGAATTTTCTCCAGCAGGTCTGGCTGCCAGGAGCCTTTCCATCTATATGATGTGCCAAGAATGGCTCAGGTAGAGTATTCTAAACCAAAGTAAACATGAATGTGGATTTAAAAGTGATTAATTTGAATAGCAACATGAACCAACACCTGAAAACACTGAAATAAAACATATATTAATAATATCATTGTACTTGTATGAAACGAGCAGGCCAATGGCTTGATATAAGACACCACTTGAATAAATAAGATTAACAGCAGAGCAAGAAAAGTTGTATAAAATATAATTAAATGTATGAGAACAATATTATTATCATAAGCACTTCCTGTTTGGATCATCTGAAAGCTACGCTACAGAATATACTTTAGGTTCTTTCAGACTTGCCAAGATAAACTATTTTGCTGCCTATTGAGTCCTAAAAATGTCCTCCTCATCTACTCTGAGCCTTCTAAAGTCCAAGATCACCGAAAGAGATGACACTAGTTAAGAATTCCTCCTCTTTTTCAGCCCTGCCTTTTTAAATTCCACTGTGACAGATATAATATCAGTGGTGTACGGCGGGTCTACAGCACGCAGGGACCAAGTCTGCATTTTGCACACACACCCCCACCTGCGGAACAGGATGAGTCCTTGACTCACATCAGATTGTGCAGACCTCCAGCTGCCCAGAGAATTAGTGGGCTGTACCTGCAGTGGCTGGGGCAGGGGATAAGGGGGGGGATGACACACGCCACTTGCCTCTGCTAGGTTGGCGGACTTCCTGTGGCTCATTGGGGCAGTGGAGCCCAACTCAGGCTGGGCTCTGCCAAAACCCCACCTCTCCCCACCCCCAAATACCCACTATGTGGTGCCCACCTCTCTCACCACAGCCCAGTGCCAGCTCAAGTGGGGCAGCCTCACCCTCTAGCCTGATGGGAGGGTTGCCAGGCCAGCCCTTCATGATGTGCAGGGGTTGGGGGATTAAAAGAAGCTGTGTGGGTGGCCACCACCAGAGCCTACTGTTCCTCCACTCCCTGTGCATTATGAAGGGCTGGCCTAGCAATCCCGTGAGAACTTAATCCTCTCCCCTTGTTACATCACTGCATAATATGTAATGTGGTCAGAAGATCTTGCAAACTAAAGTATTTTGTTTCTTAGAGTTTTCTGACACACATCAAAAGTACAGTACTGGAGTTTCAAGAGGCACTAATTTTTTCTTATAGTTAAGAATTACTTTCAAGGGAGTGCGTGTCCCACAATTATCAGTCAAAAAAATGCAAGGAGTCTTGTGGCACTGAAAGACTAACAGATTTATTTAACACATGAGCTTTCATGGGAGAAAATCACAGTTCATCGGACGCTTTGAAGAGGGAGAACTCACAGAATTGGATGAGAATAAATGCAGGGGAGCATAAGACATGGAATCAGGTCATACTGCAACAGCAAATCAGAGCATTTGTAAGGATTCAAACTCTAGGAAATAGCACACAGAGGGAGGGTGAAGTCAAATTACCTGTAATGTGAAAAGAATCCAGAGTCATGATTCAGCCCTGCTTTCACACAATCTAATCTGCATATTATTTGAATTTCAGCTGTTTCTCTTTGAAGTCTTGATGTCTCATTGATTTTCTTGAGGATCATCCTTAACAAATCATCAATGGAGTGATTAGGAAGATGGAAGTGCTCAGAAACCATTTTCTTTTTTTGTGTGTGTGTTGTGATTTCTGATGTCAGTTTTGTGTACATTTATTCTTCTGCATAGAGATTGTCCTGTTTGTCCAATGTTTAAGGCGTGGGGGCATTTCCTGCACATGATGGCATAAATCACACTAGTGGATGAGCAGGTGAAGGACCTTTTGATGGAGCAGCTGGCTTGATTGGGTCCTATGATGGTGTCTTTATTGCAGATATGTGGACAAAGTTGGCAGCGTGGTTTGTTGCAGGAATATGTGTCTGCTTTAATGTTTCTGTTGTAAGGTCTGTAGTTGCTGGTGAGCATCTGTTTAAGGTTCAGGGGTTCTCTGTAGGTGAGGAGAGGTCTGTTTCCCAAGGCTAGAGAGAGTGACGGGTCATCTTTTAAAATAGGCTGGAGGTCCTTAATGATCCGTTGTAGAGGTCTGACTTGAGGGTTGTATGTGGTGACCAGTGGCGTTCTATTGTTTTCTTTTTTGGGCCTTTCTTGTAGGCTGTGTTCAGACGAGAGTTTTATTTTGAAACAACAGCCGTTGTTTTGAAATAAAATTTCTTATGTCCACACGACTTTCTGTTATTTCGAAACAATGGGACTCGTTTTGAAATAACGGCCGTTATTTCAAAACAGTAAAACCTAGCTTGAAATCAAAATAGCCATTGTTTTGAAACAACGGCGTTCTGACACGTTGTTTCAAAACAACACCATTGTTTCGAAACAACTGTTTCGAAACAACATGTCCAAACGGCCTTATTTCGAAATAACCATTTTGAAATAACAGCCGTTTCAGTAGTAGGCTTTCCCTTAATTCAAATTAACATTTTCTTAGTTCGAATTAACTTATTTCAAAATAAGGACTTTATTTAGAAATAACTCATTTTGAAATAACTTATTTCAAAATAACAGTTTATGTGTGAACATAGCCATAGTAGTTGACTGCACTGTACGCGTCTAGCTCTGTCATTCTGTTTCTTTACTTCTCCAGGTGGGTACCATAGCTTTAAGAAAGCTTGATAGAGATCCTGAAGATATCTGTCTCTATCTGAGGGATCAAAGCAAATGCAGTTATATCTTAGGGCTTGGCTGTAGACAATGGATCATGTGGTGTGTTTAGGATGGAAGCTCAAGCGATGTAGATAACTATACTGATCAGTAGGTTTTCGGTACTGAGTGGTGTTGATGTGTCCATCCCTAATTTATACTGTAGTGTCCAGAAAGTGGATCCCCTGTGTAGAGTGTTCCAGGCTCACTTTGATTGTGGAGTGGAAATTGTTGAAATCTCTGTGGAAATCTTCAAGAGCATCCCTGCCATGGGTCCAGATGATGATGATGTCATCAGTGTAGCATAAGTAGAGGAGAGATGCTTTGGGATGAGACTTGAGGAAACATTCTAAGTTGCCCATAAAAATGTTGGCATATTGTGGGGCCATGTGGATACCCATAGCAGTGCCACTGACTTGGAGGTATAAATTGTCCTCAAATTTGAAATGGTTGTGAGTGAGCACAAAGTCACAAAGTTCAGTCACAAGCTGTGCTGTGGCATAATCTGGGATGGTTCTTCTAATAGTTTGTAATCCATCCTTGTGTGGGATATTGGTGTAAAGAGCTTCTTTATCCATAGTGGCCAGGATGGTGTTTTCAGGAAGCCCACCGATGGATTAGATTTTCCTCAGGAAATCTGTGGTATCACAAAGACAGCTAGGGATGTTCATAACATAGAGTCTGAGGAGGGAGTCCACATAGCCAGATAAACCTGCTGTAAGAGTGCCAATGCCTGAGATGATGGGGCATCCAGGGTTTCCTTTTTTATGAATTTTAGGTAGTAGATAGAATATTCCTGGTTGGTGTTCTGGTGATGTGGTCTGTCTTTATCAGTCACTGTGTCATTTACTAAACAAACAAACAAGTGTGGTATCTTCAGACTGGCTACTCAGGTATACAAGTTGCTGATAGTCAGTGATCTAATTGTAATGAAAGACGTGTCAAGGCTCAAGCAATTTATAACTGATACGGCAAGTCCAGAGGTTCCAGGGCTATGAACTGCCAAGCCTGGAGGTGCCAAGGCTCAGCCCTGGCAAACCTGACACAAATTAAGCACTGCTTATAGTTGCTTAAAACTGGTCTGCGTTTAAGAGAATTAAATTGTTAAATTACAGATTTGTTCTTTCTCCAGACTTCAAATGTAGAAATTTAGCAAAATCTCCTTTTTTATTTCAAGGGTGATTGAGTCTTGCCTTGCATCAAATCTATTGTGACTCCTGCTTAAACTCTCTGTGCTCATTAGCACGATTCTTCTAATGAAGCACCACCCAACCTGGAAATAGAGAAAGAGGATAATGAGCTGCCATCTTTGTCTGATGTGTGGTCAAAGGGAGTGAAACAGATTTTTGTATATCTTGAAAGTTCCCAGATGGAGATTCCAATAAAGAAATCATCCATTATTCTTGGAAAGCCCGAAAGGAAATAAAATAACCTTATGTGGGAGCAGAGAGCTCCAGAAAGCAATGACCTTCTCCTGACTTGCAATTTCAGAAGGTTTTTATCTTAAAAAAAAAAAAAGACAAAAATGTATTTTTCTTTTGGTTTTATTGTTTAGAACATATGAGAAATTAATACCATTTAAAGAGGGTCTACATTTTCTGAATTAAATTAAATCAGATGGGTACAGTGCATAAACTTTCTTACTTGTTTACTGCCATCTTCAAAGTAGAATGCAGCTGGATGAGTTTATTTTTACAAAATTACTGCACAGGGCTTGAAAGTGAAACTGGGAGCACATTTTTGACCTGCAACATGAATATACAAAAATGCAAGGCAAATATAGAAGTTAGCAAGTTAGGTTTATATTCAGTGAACAAACCTAAGACCTAATTCTACAGTCCTACTCAGGGAAACATCTACTGAACTCAATTGGAGTTTTGACTTAATTTGGACAGCATGTTCAGGTTCATAAGTACACGTGTAGTTTGATAATGTAAGAATATGTATATAATCAACATTTCAGATTTTGTTTTCTTTCAGACTGTTTGTCCTACACAGCTTTAGAAGTATTATCAAAGAGGTGTTATGGGAAACAGAGGTGTAAAATTATTGTCAACAACAAGAATTTTGGAAGTCCATGCCTGTCTGGAGTGAAAAAATATCTTAATGTCAGCTATGCATGTGGTAAGAGTGAATATATGATAACTTTGAAGACCACATTCTATGTGAAAAACATAATAATGCAAAGTTGCGTGTGTGTATATGTATGTATATGTAAGACTATGTCGTCCAGCCAGCTGAGAGCTTCTCTGGAGCTGGAAGTTTTTAAAACTCCTGCCCAGAGAAGCTCTGACAGAGCATGCTCAGAAGTTGTGAGCATGCTCCGTCAGTGCTCCTCTGTCCTGAGGAGCCATGGCTTTGGCTGCACTGCTTCAGTGGCTGAGTAAGGGTGGGGGGGGGTGTTGGAGGTCTGGTTGGCTGGAGGGGTTACCAGCGGAACAGGTTAGGGTGGGAGGAGGGGATCAGGCTGGCTTGGGGCGCTGACTGGGAGAGCAGCAGGCAGGATTGGGCTGGCTGGGAGGGGTGTCTGGGAGAGCAGGGAGGGCAGGATCAGGCCTGCAGGGGGCCGGATTGGGCCCGTGGGGGGCCGGGACGGCCCGCGCAGTGAGCGTAAGTTGCTCAGCTGCCTCAGGGTCTTAGAAGGAACACTAATGGGCACACCTAAATTCCTTACCCTACAGAGGACTTACTTATTTCTGGACAAAGCCTCAGGTCAGGCCTATTCAGAGGTGTAAAAAATCCATGACCTCTGACCAACATAATTATTCCAACCTAACCCTGCTATAGACAGCACTATGTTGACAGGAGAGCTATCAAGTCTCTCCGAGCTGGATTAACTACACCGATGGAAGAAGATCTCCTATTGGTGCAGTAGCACTGTATATATAGACAGGCTCTCAATGAAGTAAGAGTCTGAGGTTATGGAGCCCTTTGCAGGATTAAAGCCTAATTAAGTTTATTCACTAGCCCAAAAAAAGGGAACAGCTTTTTCTCTTCTTTCTCAGTTTATTATATTTATACCCTATATAGGCTTTCCTGTGGCTCTCTTTAGTTAAAGAAAAGATCATTCACTGGATCTGTGATAATCAAGACTGCTCATGTCTAATCAGAGTGAAGACAGTGCAATAAATATAGCATTTGAATTTTAGTGTAATGCCTTGTGCAGACATTTTCAATATTTAATGGTTATTTTGCATTGTCTTATAGTCATTAAAACCTGAAATGATTTCTTCACGTCTATCTTCTGCCACTGGCAAGGCAGGGCAGGGTTGGAGAACTGATTGTCTCTTTTACCGCTCCCCCTAATCCTTGCAATATGCAGCAGTTTTATGGCTGCTGCTCCATTTTCCCCATTCCACAGTGGAGGTAGAGTTTGCACAGGTTTGGGGATTAGGAAAGAATTTTTCCCTCAGGATAATTTGACAGGGTTCATGGTGAATTTTTCCATCTTCTTTGTAGCACCCTAGAGGCCTGGATTTATGTAACTAGCAGATGCAGATCAGGGGTCACGGGGCCCCTGGGCCTCTCCAACTGGTGCTCACCCATCCACTGGTGAGCCTCCCCCTCTGGCAGCATGCCAGTGCTGGAGAGGGGCAGGCCAGAGCCTGGCCACTCCTGGCCAGGTGGCTCCTGGGGGTGGCAGAGCCAACCAGTGCCAGAAGGGCGGAGGGCCCCCACATCATGGTGGGCCCCTGGGCACAAGCCCCATTGGCTTGTGAAGTAATCTGCCCCTGGTAACTAGGGAACAAAGCCAGGATTTAAAAGGTAAAAGATTATAAATGCATTTGTAATTTTGGCACAGCTTGTGGCCAATGTCCTGTGTGGGTGGGAGGCTCAGAGGGAAAAGGGCCCAAAGTTGAACAAAAGTAAGAACCTATGAAATAACTGGGGGACCCTATTTGGCTGGCGAAAAATGAATAGAACTTAACCCTTCACAGACTGAAGTATCCCCATGTATACCCTCATTCCCCCTCACAAGGGGGAGGGCAAGAGAAATCAGAGGGCAGCTGAATCCTATGGGAGCAGCTGCAAAGGTCCAATCCTCAATATGCATATCTGGCGACTGGCGTGAGAGTCTTTTAACACCACACTGAACCCAAATACAGTTTTGGGATTGGGGCAGGGATATGTTAGCCCCCTCCATTAAAGTTTAAAATTAATAAGGTAGTACCCTTCCACTTTCAGGTCCATCCTTGTGTCTGTCTTCATTCTGCATTTCCTGATCAGTAATTGCTTTTTCCCTGTAGTGTGTTAGCTTCAGTGACTTCCAGCCATTGGTTGGTGTCCAGGGCAGAAAAGCCCACAGACCAGAGGGTCTAGGGCGCATGCTCTGCTGAGTCTGCTCCCTGGCAAAGCCTGCAAAAACCATTTCACCTGAACACTAAAAATTTGGGGCACTGCATTTTTGTCAGCCAGGGTGGCATCTAGCCAGAAGAGAGGTAGCTAGCTCCGGTAGGCAATTTATCTATAGCTAGTGGTTCTCCAGCTTATTTGACCAGGACCCACTTCTTTGTGTTGGTAGTTTATTTCTCCCCTCCCCGGCCGTACATATATCATCCCCCAGCACTGAAGGCAGAGCAAAAAACAGCAGTCACTGACCAAGCAACCAGCCCCAAAAGCAGCACTGCATCATCATCAGCAGCACAGAATTTAGAGGAGCAATGTGAAGTGTGATAATCTTCAATATCATTCTCCACAGCAGACTGAACAGCACTTTGCCACCCCTACCTCTATGCTGCTGCTACTGCCCCCAGGGCTGACAGCTAGATCCCCACTGCCTCCAGGTAATAGATGGAGTGGAGAAGAATAGTCTGATCTTAGGACACCTGCCAGTGAGGGATTGGGCGGGAGTGGAGGGTGGGAACCCAGTCCCGGCTTGAGGGGCTCTGGTGGTCAGCCCTGGGACAGCTGGCCTTCAGCTCTTCCTTTTATCCCTGCTTCCCTGCACAGACCTTCTGCGTAAGCCCCAGCCACCCTGGACTGACAGCCAGAGCTCTTAAAATAATAACCCACACAACTTGTGCCTCCTTTGACACATTCCCACATTGTCCTCAGGAGGCCAATGCCATAGTTTGCGAATCACTGCTATTGCCTGATTCCAAGTCAATGGGTATTTTTCCAATGACGTCTTCGGGTGTCTGTGGCTCAGGCCCCTACTGCTACATTACAGAAACTTAAACAGTATCATTAATTGCCATCATGCTGTGTTTCTTACCCTGGGGCTGGCACAGGGAGCTGTGGGGCAAACTCTCTCCCACTGGGCTGGCCCCGATCAGGGTTCCCCAGCCCCCTGCAGCTGCAGAGGGGCGCTCAGTGGGCAAGCAGCTCAGCATCCACTTCCCATATAGCTCCCGCTCCCCAACTCCCCTGCTCCAACCCTTCTCTGCCCCACCCCTTTAACCACCCTCACCTCCTACACCAGCACGCCATCTGCTGCCACCATCCACTCCTTCTCTGTCCCATCTCCTGCCCATGCCCTCCCTCACCACCCTGACAACTCCTGCCTCCCACCCTCCCCTTCTCTGCCCCATCTCCTGCCCCTGTCCCTAGCTGCCTCTTTAATAACCCCCCCAGGGCGCACAGCTATCAAGCCTATGATGCCCAAGGGTCTTGGCTGATATTACCAAGAGTTAACAACTCCCTTCTACTGGCAGCTCAGAATGCTGCTGTTGGCTTCACCTGTTATATCAGTGACCAAGCTCACTACTCAGCCCAGGGGCCTGCGCTGCAGAGCCAGAGCAGCCTTTGCCCCGCACTCCTGGCTCCCGCTTCTCCTCTGGGCCAGGCCTGCCCCCGGGCGCCTTTCTTGGCTGCTGGAGTGGAATGGCACCCCACAGGCTGCTCCTCCTGCCCTGAGCGAGCACTGACTGAGCACGCTCAGAGGCTCTGAGTATGCTCAGTGACAGCAGGCTCAGGGTGGGAGATTTATAATTTCCCAGCCCAAGGCAGCTCCCTGCCCTGCTGGAACATGCCAGAACAGCATTCCAGGGACTGCTATTTTGGGGCCTCAGTGTTCGGTGGACCCCTAAAAACAAAAAATTGAGCTGCTACACTGCATTCCGGTGCCCACTATTATTAAATGGTGGGCCCTGGAACACAGCGTTCTGGCTCCATTTTCTATTTTTAGGGGGCCTGGAACACTGAGCTCCTAAAAATAGTATGCCCTGGAATGCCATTCCACTGCGTTCCAGCTTACTTTAACCCCTGTGCACAGTTGCAGTCTCCTTGCTGCCCTGGGGGGAATATACTGAATTAACTCCATGGGGAAAGACTGTGGCGTTCTCTGACTCTACCCCTAAAAGTTCTTTAAATGGGAGAGGTCCAAACAAGCTGTATTCAGAGTTTATTTCTATGGTTGGCAATAAGTAGCCTTTTTGGAATTGAGTCTCATCTTGGCTGACAGCCATATGTCTGAAGATCAGATAAACCAATGATAAACTAAGGGATCTCTAGAAGACAAATTACTTTCAGGCACAGTAGGGCTATTTTAAAAATATATTAGTCTACCTTCGTATGCTGGTGTTCAGGCGAGAGGAATTACCAATGCTGGCATTTATTTTGATGATGAAGACACTCAAGGCTTGCTGTGGACAGTAAATTCTGTATTGTTGGTTCTATTTAAAAAGGGGTTATTGGAAATCCCTTTAACTACACTATCAATGATTAGGATACCCTGTTCTTTATCTGTGGGCTGAGGGTGCATGTGTGTGTGTGGGGGGGGGGGGGTAAGATAATTTATGCTATTAATCATTGTAGTGGTTTTGCAAAGACACATAAACCAGGTAGTAGATAACATTCTTCTGTGTGTTGCTGGCACATTTTGAAGGTTTTTTCTGCCAAATACTACTAAACTCTGCAATCTGAAGCATTAGTAAGTGATTTGCAGCTCTAATTATTTTACAGATCATTTAGTAGCCATGAGAAAAGAGTTTTGGAATTCCTGAAATTCCATAAGCAGGGTGGGAGCTCATGTTGATAAAAGACTCCCAATGGATAGGTGCAGTGATGAATTTTTAAAGCAACCTTCTCCATAGCAGTGTCTGATTATGGTAGTAATTCAAGTTTTACTTTGCTAAAGCAGTTTGTTGCAGCTGAACTGAACTGAATTCGTAGAATATTGCACTGATAACAGGAATGCCTACCTTTAGAAAAAGGCAACTTTCTCAATCATGAGTCCATTCAGGATGTACTTTGAGACCTGTTCCTTGTTTTGCTTCAGAATTTCATCTCACCTCCTCCTCTATGAGCTGGTGGTTTCCCTTCACTTGACATTCAGATTTTAACACAGAAAATATCTGTCCCAGTTACAAAGCTAGCTGCACCTCTGTCCTCTTTCAGATCTTTCTAAGAGAACCCACCACAGGGTTTGGGCCTTTAAGTCTCTTCCAGTCTCTGGGTAGAATTTTGTTATTTTTCTGCTCTTTGGCTGGAAACAGGTACGCTACTCTTTGTACCAACTTCTTATCATCCTAGAGAATTCTGAGCACTGGATTCTGAATGTACCATCCTTGCTGGGGTCTGAGCACTGGGTTTCTTCCTGTGGGGAACCTGTGACCTGTGTTAGTGATCAACAGTTTTCTAAAAAAAAGTACTTTTAATTAGCAATTGGAACAAATTACCTAAGAAAAAGGATTTTAAAAGAAGAAACAGGAGAAAAAGGAGAAAGCACAGCAAATGTGGAAGGCGCCCACTGTGGCTTAACAGAGAGCTCTGCACTGAGCTGAAGCATAAAAAGGATGCTTACAGGAAGTGGAAGCTAGGACAGATGACTAAGGAGGCATATAAAGACATTGCTCGGGACTGCAGGGATAAAATCAGAAAGGCCAAAGGACAAATGGAGTTGCGACTAGCAAGGGATGTGAAGGATAACAGGAAGGGGTTCTACAAGTATATCAATAACAAGAAGAGGATCAGGGATGGTGTAGGTCCCTTACTGAATGGGGCAGGCATCCTCGTGATAGAGGATGAGGAAAAAGCTGAAGTGCTCAATGCTTTTTTTACTTCAGTTTTCACAAGCAGGGTCAGCTCCCAGCCCACTACACTAGGTACGGTAGACTGGGGAGAAGAAGAGAGGCCCTTGGTGACAGAAGGTCAGGTTAGGGACTGCTTAAAGAAACTAGATGTGCACAAGTCCATGGGGCCGGATGAACTGCATCCGAGGGTGCTGAGGGAGCTGGCTGATGAGATAGCAGTACCGTTGGCCATTATCTTTGAAAACTCGTGGCGAACAGGGGAGGTGCCAGAGGACTGGAAAAAAGCAAATATAGTACCTATCTTCAAGAAAGGCAAAAAGGATGATCCTGGGAATTACAGACCTGTCAGCCTCACCTCAATCCCTGGAAAAATCATGGAGCAGCTTCTCAAAGAATCCATCCTGAAACACTTGGAGGAAAATAGAGTAATCAGGAACAGTCAGCATGGATTCACCAAGGGTAAATCATGCCTGACCAACCTCATCGCCTTCTATGATGAGATGACTGGATTTGTGGATGCGGGAAGAGCCGTTGATGTCATATACCTTGACTTTAGCAAGGCTTTTGATACGGTTTCCCACAGCATTCTCATTGGCAAATTAAGGAAGTATGGGTTAGATGCATGGACTGTAAGGTGGATAGAAAACTGGCTAGAACAACGGTTTCAGCGTGTAGGAATCAATGGCTCCATGTCAAGTTGGCAGGCAGTAACAAGTGGTGTGCCCCAGGGGTCGGTCCTGGGGCCAGTTCTGTTCAATGTTTTCATTAATGATCTGGATGATGGGATAGATTGCACACTTAGTAAGTTTGCAGATGATACCAAACTGGGGGGGAACGGTAGACACCCTAGAGGGCAGGGACAGGATTCAGGGAGACCTAGACAAATTGGAGCAGTGAGCCAAGAGGAATCTCATGAGGTTCAACAAGGATAAGTGTAAAATCCTGCACTTGGGACGAAAAAACCCCATGTACTGCTACAGGCTGGGGAGTGATCAGCTAAATAGCAGCACTGGAGAAAAGGACCTGGGAGTCATGGTGGATGGGAAGCTGGACATGAGTCAGCAGTGTGCTCTTGCTGCCAAAAAGGCCAATGGCATACTGGGCTGCATCAGAAGAAGTGTTACCAGCAGATCAAGGGATGTGATCATTCCCCTCTATTCTGCACTAGTGAGGCCACATCTGGAATACCGTGTCCAGTTTTGGGCTCCCCACTACAAAAAGGACATGGACAAATTAGAGAGAGTCCAGAGGAGAGCAACCAAAATGATCAAAGGGCTGGAGCACAAGCCCTATGAAGAAAGACTGAAGGAACTAGGCTTATTTAGCCTGCAGAAGAGAAGACTGAGGGGGGATTTGATAGCAACTTCAGCTACTTGAAGGGTTGCTCCAAGGAGGAGGGAGCTCGACTGTTCTCGGTAGTAACAGAGGGCAGAACGAGAAGCAATGGCTTCAAGTTACAGCTGGGGCGGTCCAGGCTGGATATTAGGAAAAACTTCCTTACTAGGCGAGTGGTGAAGCATTGGAATAAGCTGCCTAGGGAGGTGGTGGAATCTCCATCTCTGGAGGTGTTCAAGTCCCAGCTGGACAAAACACTGACTGGGATAATCTAATGGGAGTGGTCCTGCTTTTTTTGGCAGGGGGTTGGACTAGATGACCTCGTGGGGTCCCTTCCAACCCTATGATTCTATGTGCGTATTGGGGAGTTTGTTCTAACTGTATTGTTAGCGTGCACTATAACTCAAGTTTTGCGCCTATCTCGATGCCCGTCCACACACAAAAATCTCTTAACTTTGGATGTCTGAAGTTCATGGCTTAATGGCACCTGATCAGTAGTGCTGTGGAGGATGGCTTGAATTCTTCTTGATCAGATGATAGTCCAATTTTTCTTCTAATCCAATCACTCTGTGTCGCTACAGTGTCTTTTTTGCAGTGTGGTTACTCTCAGCCAAGCTAAACTAGCTCAAGTGGAGTAACTCATGGACTAACTTGAGCCAGGCCCACAGTTACACTACAGGGACTACAGTGCCATAGCTATGTCACCATAACTCCATAGCGTAGATGCAGCCTATAGTGAAAGGATCATTTCCATTGCTGCAGGAACATTACCTCCCTGCACAACAGTAGGTAGGTCTATGGAAGCTATGAATGCAGGGGGTGGGGCAGAATTGTGGTCAGGGGACTGGCCTGAGTGACAGCTGCTATTGCCTTGCCAACACTGTTATGCTGGGAAACACCCCCACAGCTGCAGTGTAGACAGGCAGTAATATATTGGTGAGCTGCTTTTAGGTACAAAGGAGGGAAGGTGGCATGAGGGCCATATTGTCAGGAGAACACTGAAAATGAGGGTTTTCAGTAGAAATGACTGCAAAAACAATGAGAGTGCTGTGGCACCTTATAGACTAACAGATTTCTTTGGGCATAAGCTTTTGTGGCCTCCAACCCACTTCAGCAGATGCAACCTAATGAAGTGGGATGGAGGCCACAGAAGCTTACGCCCAAAGAAATCTCTTAGTCTATACAGGGGTGGCCAAACTTACGGAACTCAAGAGCCACACAAGTTGATTATTAAACCTTCGAGAGCCGTACTGAGGCATATAGCCATATACTTTTACCTACTCCAAAATTACTAAGTTTAAAATTCATTGCACACTTTAACTTTATTATAAAGAGTGGACAAATATTGATCCTACTAATATCAGATTCTAATAATTACTTAAGGTTACCATCAAAACTAGGCCTATACAGTAAAAACTTAGCTGCTGCTTGATGTAGAAGACTGCGGGCTAGTGAAGAGGTTTTTAAAATCCTGACCATGCTGCACTTCTCCCTACCATCCCGACCCCCTCCTGAACTCCTAGGCTGGGGCTGTTTTCCTAAATTGATTTGCTGATATTATTCCAGGAGCCACAATTTTGCATTCAAGAGCCACATGTGGCTCCCAAGGCGCAATTTGGCCACGGCTCATCTATAAGGTGCCACAGGACGCTCATTGTTTTTCTTGTACACAGACTAACATAGATCCCCCCTACAGTAGAAATGACTGTTATTTAGTTACGGGACAAAGTAAAGGAATTGCTGGGAAGGGCAAGGTGAAGGAGAGAAGTTCTCTGCAGAGGGTTGAATCTTGCATGGAGACTTCATGAGGGTTCGAGCACCAGACTGAGTTAAGAGTTTGAGTAGAGAAGAACTCAGGGTTAATGTTGGAGACCTCTTTGTGGAAACAGGAACTATGAGAGAGCCTAGCTGTAGCTCCTTGTTTCTTAGGAAGCTCCGATAGAGCCAAGACTGAAGCTTGACTCTTGAGTGAGTTGGAGACATTTAGGAAACCATTAAGAAGAAACTACAGAAGTGATTTGTTGGGTGCTCAGCTAAGCAAAGGGAGCTTGATGGTCTTCTCAATTTTTGGAGCTGTTCTTTAACTGCAAGATTTACTGCAAGGGTGAACCCAACTTTTGATGTAGCACAGGCTTTATTGACACTGGTATGCTCAGCACTCCATTAAACAGAGAAGGATGAGAAAATTGACTTTTCTTCCATGTACATTTGTTGTAGTAATAATTTATATTTTTAAAGCACCTTTCAATGTCTACATCCGCTTTTTTAGTTCGGACTTGCCTCAGGCTAGTTCAGACTAGCCGCAGCTTTTTGGTTTGAACCAGCCATGCATCCTAGTTCGAACTAACTTTATAGTTAGAACACTGATGGATAGCTAGTTCAACCTTATGGCTTAGTTCAAACTTTTTTAGTTTGAACTAGCTATTAGTCCTGGTCTACATCGCACTTAGTTTGAACTAAGCACTTAGTCTGGACTAACCAGGTGAACTTATTAGTTCGGACTAAGCTTTGGCTAGTCTAAACTAAGAAATTTTTTAGTTCAGACTAGTCAAAGGCTATTGTAGACCTGGACCAAATTAGTTCAGATGAAGTAAGCTTAGTCCAGAATAGTTGGCTAGTGTAGACATAGCCTAATACTGTAAAGCATTTGTGCACGTGCTTGAAGTTAAGCATACGCATAATACTGTGCTGAATAAGGACAGACTTAAGCGAGTGCTTATAAATGTTTCTGAGTCAGGGCCAATTTATGTACTTTGCTGAATGAGGGCCACACTGCTTATGCTGACAAAATAATATCCTTCTTCCCTGATCAGAGAGAGACCAAAAGAGAGGTGGGACTCTGGCAGTGAATTACTTTGCTTATTTCAGAAAAGAGAAAGCTTTCCAAACTAGGGCAAACCAAAGATGGCTTATGGAGAGAACTTTAGTTTGTGATTTTTCGTTAGACAAGGCATCAAACAGTAATATTCATTGTCTTAGTTTTATAACTCACATTCTTCCCAAAGAATCCCAAAACAGATCTCCAAATTTTACAGAAAAATAGACTCGCTGCTTTTCTGACAACATGACTACTAAGAAGGAGAGCTTAACAGACCTTAAACTTTCAAGATAAATTATTCATGCTGTCGTAAAATCTTAATGACTGATGTCCAAAATGTAAATGTAATATACTGTAAGTTTTTTTTTTTCTGCCTGAGCAATGCTGGAGTTTTCCCTTTGACTATGGTCCATATTTTCTTTTTCTACCATCTGAGTGTCTTTCTAAAAGAAACATGTAAAAATACTCCCTAGAGATGCATCCTTTTTGATAATAGACACCACAAGGCTTTTTTGATCACAAATGCTATCCCAATAATATCTTTCCAGATTTCATTTAAAATGAAATTGTACTTTGGAAAGTGAATCTATAAATAGAGGATTGTGGCTTTTCTTATTTAGTATTTTTCAGTTGTTTCCAAACCAGCTATTACAAATGAGCACATAGATTCCCCCTCCCCCCCCAAACACCTGCTAGCCTTCCAAATTCAGCAAGCTAAAATATCAAACTCTTCATTTTCTCT
Organism: Podocnemis expansa; assembly: GCA_007922195.1. Taxonomy (NCBI): domain Eukaryota; kingdom Metazoa; phylum Chordata; order Testudines; family Podocnemididae; genus Podocnemis; species Podocnemis expansa. Next base: position 9,986,656 of record ML682069.1, read on the forward strand.
TGTATAACTGGAAGTCAGATAACAAATCTGGTGATCCACAAGTCAGAACAGAAGCCACATTACTGTCCCATAGCCCTCTTAGCTTTGCAGTATTTTAAGGTAAACAGTGCCAAAACTTACTTTAAAAACTTTTCAGGGACAGAAAACAGATACGAATATGAGCCCACAAACGGGGAGCATGACTGTTCAGTAAGAAATTGTTATTTGTCAGAGTAATACTGTACTTTAAGCTCTTGGCTTGAACCTCCCTTTGTTCTTGTCAATCTCCATTTACACAGTTTGCAGGTAAACATTTGGTTCATACCTGAATTTCTTCCATTTTCCAAATGGGTGTGAAACACTGTCAGTCTGTCTTCACATAGTACAGAGAATAGTGTCAAGATCAGGCTATCTGACAGATCCATTCATCTGACAAGGGATTTGTGAGCTCTTACGGGTCTGCACAATGTGCCTTCCTTTTAGACCTTTTTAACCCTGGTAAGAAGTGTGTGAAAGCTTGCAAGCTAAACCCTCTAAAATATATATATAAAAAAAGAGTTAATTGAAAGAAAAGTGTTCTTTAGCCAGGTAGACTATTGACCAAGCTGTATCACTCAGGTGAAAAATTCACAGTGCTGAGGCTGTAGTTATGCTGACATAGCCCCCCAATGTACATGTGGACAGGTCAACAGAAGAATTCTTCCTTCAACATAGCTACTGCTGCTCAGAGAGGTGGATTATTTACAATGGTGGAAAAATGCCTTCCATCACTGTATGAAGCATCGACACCAGTGGTTTTAAAACCACCATGTCAGCACACATTATTGCATTGCCACACCCGAGGGTAAATGTGTCACAGAGAACCGAATGAGGGGCTGGATTCGGCTTGGGGGCTGGTGAGGGGGGTTGGTGTGGTCTGTAGGGTCCTGCATGCTGCCAAGCGTGTCACAACTCACAAATGATTGAGAACTACCTAGCTAAACTATAGCAGCATGGTTGCAGAGCCATAGCTTCATACTGTAGACATGGCCTAAGAGCTCGTTCAATCTGGATCACTAGCTGGCTACTTTTCTTATGGTAACTGGAAGTTCTAGAGTCGTATATAGGTATTCTGCTGAGGGTGCTCAAGCACATGGATTATACATGCATGCACAATGGAGTACCTAGAGGGCCCACCAGTTGGAGTAGAACAAAAACTTCTAGTCAAGGAAGTTACAGAGTACATCTCTCAGAGATTCAAATATTGTTTAGAGCAGGGGTCTCAAATTCAAATCACCAGGAGGGCCGCATGAGGACTAGTAGAGGGCCGTATGAGGGCTAGTATGTTAACCCGAGGGCTGCACCACTGAAACCTTTTTGTACAACAATATTGCAAATATAGGTAAGAACAGTGTTGTTGTGTGGACCGCTGGAAATAGCTTTAGGGGCCGCGTGTGGCCCATGGGCTGCAAGTTTGAGACCCTCTGGGTTAGAGACTCATAGACCTGTAGGTGAAAAGGGACCAGTATGGTCATCTAGTCTGACCTCCTGTACAATGCAGGCCTCAAAACCTCACCTACCCACTCCAGCTCCACTGACAGTTACAGACTTGATCTATTTTCTGCATCAAAAGCAGTGGTGGCACAATTTAAGGTCTATCAAAAGTATGCCTCATTATTTGCTGTTCACTGGCTCTTCCTTATGGTCCAGAAAGCGGGATTTAGCAATTAGATTATTATGTCTTATGGAAACTATGCCCTGTGAGACAGTTCTCTGGCTGTAGTCCAAACTCTTGCTCTCACCTGGAGCTAAGGGATTTAACAAGGACTTGCTTCTTTTTCTATCTGTTGCTTTTGGCTACAAGTAGGAACAGACGTGGAGAAGCACAAAAAGCAAGATCTTGCCCTGAAAGAAAGAAAGAAAGAAATCTTTGCTCTCTATTTGATGCATCTTTTTTTATTAAGAAATTTAGCTCTTTAGATAACTGTGGCTCTGGGTGCACAAACTCTGGCCCTGTTCCTTCAGTCCACTCCTGAAGAGCACACCCCAGTACCCTAATTCAGCCACATTGACTCCATTTGAGCTGTGCGCAGACATGAGGGCCTGCCTTTGAGCAGGGCCAGATTAACTGGCCCAAGGGCCATGGGCTGCCCTGAACTGCCCCCCTCCGCAGAGGGCCCTATCTCCCCAGCATGGCAGCCTGCCAATGGGTCATCACTGGCGGTACGGCCCTGGGGCCAAAGGGTGCTCCCACCCCAGCCCTGCTCTGGCCAGTCTGCCCCCAGGGGGCCAGATGGCACATGGCACGGCCCCCAAGAGCAGCCCTCCGCCAGTGCCAAAGGCCCTGGAATGCTTCACCAGCATGGATGCTACACCATGTACCAGACACCTCTCCTTTTCCCCTGGGCAGAGTGAAAAGGCACTGGACCTCCCTGCCCCACCCCTGGAGGCAGACCAGCTGGCCCATGGGCAGACCCCGGCCAAGGCCCCAAGGCTCCACCTTCCACCCCCAGCACCAGCAGGGCAGGAGTGCTACTCATACCCTGCCAGTCCTGAAATGCCTTTAGCCCCTGTGATAATCCAGCCCTGCCTGGGAGACTCCATTTGCTAGACTGGAGTTTTTGTATGAATGTGCTTTAGTTGACAGTACCAGCAGCAAATTACAACAGTGGTGTTTGTGGTACAATGATCATGAAGATGTTGATTGTGCACGTTTAAAATGTACTAATAATGGGTTTGACTCTTATTCTGGGCCACAGTTTATAGAGATTTTTTCATACTTTCAATGTGATTAAGATAACATCTCAGTGTAGCATTCTTAAAATTGACATTATACAATTTCTTTTTTCTTTTTAGTTCCCAAAATCATACTTACAGCAGTTGATCCAATGATTTCTAATCTAAAACCTACTTTGAAGCAGAAAGATGGTGAATATGGTAATTTTTATGGTTTATTACCATAATTTTGTCTTTAAATACAAATAGGAAATATGATTGATCACCTATGAACATAATTTTGTTAGAATAGGGAAGGGAAGTAGTGAACTCATGTGGTAAAAACGGATGCTGACCACTGAATATAGCACCAAAAAAAAAGGTGTTTTATCATTATCATCATTAAGAATGACTTCTACACAATAAAAGTTCAGATGATACTGTGTATGGGGCCCTCCAAAAGAGACTACCATTCAGAAACCAATGCAAGATTTTAGAACCTGATACTAAATAAGTTATTTCAGTCCAAATTCAGCTGTTCTTTTCTCTGTTGAAGGCCTCTAAAAATAGATTAGATACTGAGTTGAGCAAGGATTGCAAGATTTGGTCCTATATGTGAGAAGCAAAGCTATTACATTTGCGGCTAAGGGGTGCTGGCATGCTTTCCTCACCTGTTCAGCACCAGAACCTGTTGACTCAGTAGCATCTGCTGAGTGGCTCTGGGACCCTAGTATGCCAATCACTGCATGTTATGAATCTGACCAACTTTTACAGATGTACAACCTAGAACTCTACATCTACTCTAGAATACATACACCCAACTCGCAGTGCGGTTCACTGCTGGCACATCTGGATATTTAAAGTGGTACCTTAAAGTGCAGAGAATTCATTTGCCTGAAAATGCATGTTCAAACCAAAATAGCTAAATGATGTGGTTGTTTGCATACAGCGCTCAAGATTTTCTGAAAAAAATGACCTTGATAACTTGTGCATAGATGTACATGATTTCCTGAAGAATCAAGAGTGGCATCATTAATATAGTTTATTTTTGTTGGCTATGTCTACACTGAGGGGGCTATTTTAAGTCAACTTAACTAGACCAATTTTAAGTTGATTTGACGTTGAACTTGTTGAGTCAACTGAGGGGTATGTCTACAGTAGTAGATATACCTGGGGCCTGGGCTTGGGCTTCACCCCCATCCCCGCCCCAGGGCGTGATCTGGCTCTGGCACCCCGATCCAGCCCCAAGAGCCCCATCTGGCTCCTAGCCACCTGCCGCAGGCGGTAGGGACTGGGAGCCAGCCCATGCTGCTGACCACAAGGGGCTGGGCTATGAAATTGTCCAGGTTGCTGAGCCACCTGCCAGTGGAGGCCAACAGCTTGGGGCTGGATTGGAGCCAGATTGGGACCTGGGGTGGGGCATGGGCTCCTTTCTGCCCTCAGAAGTTGACTTAATGCTTAAGTCAACTTTCAGGGCAGGATTTATTGAGTCAACTTAAGCAAATGCTTAAGTTGACTTAATAAATTATGAGTGAGGCCAAGGAGTACCTTAGGTCGACTTAAGTCAGGTTAAGTCGACCTAAGCCTTCTGGCTAGACATACCCATTGTTTTTCCCCTCAGATACTACTCAGTCTGGCCACTTACATGCCTTGGGAAGAAGCCATGCACAGTATACTCTTATTATTGTGTTAACCTGTTTCATTCTTGACTATTAATTTATGAAACTTGGATTGGAATAGTGTAGAGGGGGAATCACAAGTAAAAACCTAGTTATCTGTGACTCTTTGGCTGTGTTCACACAGCACTTTTGTTT